>JAECWR010000374.1:0-600681 GCA_018150935.1 Drosophila pruinosa
TGTTTTGATGTTTTTGATGTTTTGATGTTTTTGATGTTTTTGATGTTTTTGATGTTTTTGATGTTTTGATGTTTTTGATGTTTTTGATGTTTTGATGTTTTTGATGTGTTTGATGTGTTTGATGTTTTTGAATTTTTGATGTTTTTGATGTTTTTGATGTTTTTGATGTTTTGATGTTTTTGATGTTTTTGATATTTTTGATGTTTTTGATGTTTTTGATGTTTTTATTTTGATGTTTTTGAGGTTTTGATGTTTTTGATGTTTTTTTTGATGTTTTTGATGTTTTTGATGTTTTTGATGTTTTTGATGTTTTTGATGTTTTTGATGTTTTGATGTTTTTGATGTTTTTGATGTTTTTGATGTTTTTGATGTTTTTGATGTTTTGATGTTTTTGATGTTTTTGATGTTTTTTGATGTTTTTGATGTTTTGATGTTTTTGATGTTTTTGATGTTTTTGATGTTTTTGATGTTTTTGATGTTTTTGATGTTTTTGATGTTATTGATGTTTTTGATGTTTTTGATGTTTTTGATGTTTTTAATGTTTTTAATGTTTTTGATGTTTTTGATGTTTTTGATGTTTTTGATGTTTTTGATGTTTTTGATGTTTTTAATGTTTTTAATGTTTTTGATGTTTTTGATGTTTTTGATGTTTTTGATGTTTTTGATGATTTTGATTGTTTTGATGTTTTTGATTTTTTGATGTTTTGTCTTTTTGATGTTTTTGATGTTTTTGATGTTTTTTGATGTTTTTGTGTTTGATGTTTTTGATGTTTTTGATGTTTTTGATGTTTTTGATGTGTTTGATGTTTTTTATGTTTTTAATGTTTTTAATGTTTTTGATGTTTTTGATGTTTTTGATGTTTTTGATGTTTTTGATGTTTTTGATGTTTTTGATGTATTTGATGTTTTTGATGTTTTTGATGTTTTTGATGTTTTTGATGTTTTTGATGTTTTTGATGTTTTTGATGTTTTTGATGTTTTTGATGTTTTTGATGTTTTTGATGTTTGTGATGTTTTTGATGTTTTTGATGTTTTTGATGTTTTGGTGGTGTTTGATGTGTTTGATGTTTTTGATGTTTTTGATGTTTTGATGTTTTTGATGTTTTGATGTTTTTGATGTTTTTGATATTTTTGATGTTTTTGATGTTTTTGATGTTTTTGATATTTTTGATGTTTTTGAGGTTTTTGATGTTTTTGATGTTTTTGATGTTTTTGATGTTTTTGATGTTTTTGATGTTTTTGATGCTTTTGATGTTTTTGATGTTTTTGATGTTTTTGATGTTTTTGATGTTTTTGATGTTTTTGATGTTTTTGATGTTTTTGATGTTTTTGATGTTTTTGATGTTTTTGATGTTTTTGATGTTTTTGATGTTTTTGATGTTTTTGATCTTTTTGATGTTTTTGATGTTTTTGATGTTTTTGATGTTTTTGATGTTATTGATGTTTTTGATGTTTTTGATGTTTTTGATGTTTTTAATGTTTTTAATGTTTTTGATGTTTTTGATGTTTTTGATGTTTTTGATGTTTTTTGATGTTTTTGATGTTTTTAATGTTTTATAATTTTTTGATGTTTTGATGTTTTGATGTTTTTGATGTTTTTGATGTTTTTGATGTTTTTGATGATTTTGATGTTTTTATGATGTTTTTGATGTTTTTAATGTTTTTGATGTTTTGATGTTTTTGATGTTTTAAGTGTTTTTGATGTTTTTGATGGTTGTGATGTTTTTGATGTTTTTAATGTTTTTAATGTTTTTGATGTTTTTTGATGTTTTCGATGTTTTTGATGTTTTTGAGGTTTTGATGTTTTTGATGTTTTTAATGTTTTTGATGTTTTTGATGTTTTTATGATGTTTTGATGTTTTTATGATGTTTTTGATGTTTTTAATGTTTTTAATGTTTTTGATGTTTTTGATGTTTTTGATGTTTTTGATGTTTTTGATGTTTTTGATGTTTTTGATGTTTTTGATGTTTTTGATGTTATTGATGTTTTTGATGTTTTTTGATGTTTTTAATGTTTTAATGTTTTTGATGTTTTTTTTTGATGTTTTGATGTTTTTGATGTTTTTGATGTTTTTGATGATTTTGATGTTTTTGATGTTTTTATGATGTTTTTGATGTTTTTAATGTTTTTGATGTTTTTGATGTTTTGATGTTTTTGATGATTTTGATGTTTTTAATGTTTTTGATGTTTTGATGTTTTTGATGTTTTTGATGTTTTGATGTTTTTGATGTTTTGATGTTTTTGATGTTTTTGATGTTTTTGATGTTTTTATGATGTTTTTGATGTTTTTTAATGTTTTTAATGTTTTTATGTTTTTGATGTTTTTATGTTTTTGATGTTTTTGATGTTTTTGATGTTTTTATGTTTTTATGTTTTTGATGTTTTGATGTTTTTGAAGTTTTTGATGTTTTTGATGTTTTTGATGTTTTTGATGTTTTTGATGTTTTTTGATGTTTTTGATGTTTTTGATGTTTTGATGTTTTTGATGTTTTTGATGTTTTTGATGTTTTTGATGTTTTTGATGTTTTTGATGTTTTTGATATTTTTTGATGTTTTTGATGTTTTAAGTGTTTTGATGTTTTTGATGGTTGTGATGTTTTTGATGTTTTTGATGTTTTTGATGTTTTTGAGGTTTTGATGTTTTTGATGTTTTTGATGTTTTTTGATGTTTTGATGTTTTTGATGATTTTGATGTTTTTGATGTTTTTATGATGTTTTTGATGTTTTTAATGTTTTTAATGTTTTGATGTTTTTGATGTTTTTGATGTTTTTGATGTTTTTGATGTTTTTGATGTTTTTGATGTTTTTGATGTTTTTGATGTTTTTGATGTTTTTGATGTTTTTGATGTTTTTGATGTTTTTGATGTTTTTGATGTTTTTGATGTTTTTGATGTTTTTGATGCTTTTGATGTTTTTGATGTTTTTGATGTTTTTGATGTGTTTGATGTGTTTGATGTTTTTGAAGTTTTTGATGTTTTTGATGTTTTTGATGTTTTTGATGTTTTTGATATTTTTGATGTTTTGATGTTTTTGATGTTTTTGATGTTTTCGATGTTTTGAGGTTTTTGATGTTTTTGATGTTTTTGATGTTTTTGATGTTTTGATGTTTTTGATGTTTTTATGATGTTTTTGATGTTTTTATGATGTTTTTGATGTTTTTAATGTTTTTAATGTTTTTAATGTTTTTGATGTTTTTGATGTTTTTGATGTTTTTGATGTTTTTGAGGTTTTTGATGTTTTTGATGTTTTTGATGTTTTTGATGTTTTTGATGTTTTTATGATGTTTTTGATGTTTTTATGATGTTTTTGATGTTTTTAATGTTTTTAATGTTTTTGATGTTTTTGATGTTTTTGATGTTTTTGATGTTTTTGATGTTTTTAATGTTTTTAATGTTTTTGATGTTTTTGATGTTTTTGATGTTTTTGATGTTTTTGATGTTTTTGATGTTTTTGATGTTTTTGATGTTTTTGATGTTTTTAATGTTTTTAATGTTTTTGATGTTTTTGATGTTTTTGATGTTTTTGATGTTTTTGATGTTTTTGATGTTTTTGATGTTTTTGATGTTTTTGATGTTTTTGATGTTTTTGATGTTTTTGATCTTTTTGATGTTTTTGATGTTTTTGATGTTTTTGATGTTTTTGATGTTTTTGATGTTTTTGATGTTTTTGATGTTTTTGATGTTTTTAATGTTTTTAATGTTTTTGATGTTTTTGATGTTTTTGATGTTTTTGATGTTTTTGATGTTTTTGATGTTTTTGATGTTTTTGATGTTTTTGATGATTTTGATGTTTTTGATGTTTTTATGATGTTTTTGATGTTTTTAATGTTTTTCATGTTTTTGATGTTTTTGATGTTTTTGATGTTTGTGATGTTTTTGATGTTTTTGATGTTTTTGATGTTTTTGATGTTTTTGATGTGTTTGATGTGTTTGATGTTTTTGAAGTTTTTGATGTTTTTGATGTTTTTGATGTTTTTGATGTTTTTGATGTTTTTGATGTTTTTGATGTTTTTGATGTTTTTGATATTTTTGATGTTTTTGATGTTTTTGATGTTTTTGATGTTTTCGATGTTTTTGAGGTTTTGATGTTTTTGATGTTTTGATGTTTTTGATGTTTTGATGCTTTTGATGTTTTTGATGTTTTTGATGTTTTTGATGTTTTTGATGTTTTTGATGTTTTGATGTTTTTGATGTTTTGATGCTTTTTGATGCTTTTGATGTTTTTGATGTTTTTGATGTTTTTGATCTTTTTGATGTTTTTGATGTTTTAAGTGTTTTTGATGTTTTTGATGGTTGTGATGTTTTTGATGTTTTTAATGTTTTTAATGTTTTTGATGTTTTTGATGTTTTTGATGTTTTTGATGTTTTTTTGAGGTTTTGATGTTTTTGATGTTTTCGATGTTTTTGAGGTTTTTGATGTTTTTGATGTTTTTATGATGTTTTTGATGTTTTTATGATGTTTTGATGTTTTTAATGTTTTTAATGTTTTTTGATGTTTTTGATGTTTTTGATGTTTTTGATGTTTTTGATGTTTTTAATGTTTTTAATGTTTTTGATGTTTTTGATGTTTTTGATGTTTTTGATGTTTTTGATGTTTTTGATGTTTTTGATGTTTTTGATGTTTTTGATGTTTTTAATGTTTTTGATGTTTTTGATGTTTTTGATGTTTTTGATGTTTTTGAGGTTTTTGATGTTTTTGATGTTTTTAATGTTTTTGATGTTTTTGATGTTTTTATGATGTTTTTGATGTTTTTATGATGTTTTTGATGTTTTTAATGTTTTTAATGTTTTTGATGTTTTTGATGTTTTTGATGTTTTTGATGTTTTTGATGTTTTTGATGTTTTTGATGTTTTTGATGTTTTTGATGTTTTTAATGTTTTTAATGTTTTTGATGTTTTTGATGTTTTTATGATGTTTTTGATGTTTTTATGATGTTTTTGATGTTTTTAATGTTTTTAATGTTTTTGATGTTTTTGATGTTTTTGATGTTTTTGATGTTTTTGATGTTTTTAATGTTTTTAATGTTTTTGATGTTTTTGATGTTTTTGATGTTTTTGATGTTTTTGATGTTTTTGATGTTTTTGATGTTTTTGATGTTTTTGATGTTTTTAATGTTTTTAATGTTTTTGATGTTTTTGATGTTTTTGATGTTTTTGATGTTTTTGATGTTTTTGATGTTTTTGATGTTTTTGATGTTTTTGATGTTTTTGATGTTTTTGATGTTTTTGATCTTTTTGATGTTTTTGATGTTTTTGATGTTTTTGATGTTTTTGATGTTTTTGATGTTTTTGATGTTTTTGATGTTTTTGATGTTTTTAATGTTTTTAATGTTTTTGATGTTTTTGATGTTTTTGATGTTTTTGATGTTTTTGATGTTTTTGATGTTTTTGATGTTTTTGATGATTTTGATGTTTTTGATGTTTTTATGATGTTTTTGATGTTTTTAATGTTTTTGATGTTTTTGATGTTTTTGATGTTTTTGATGTTTGTGATGTTTTTGATGTTTTTGATGTTTTTGATGTTTTTGATGTTTTTGATGTTTTTGATGTTTTTGATGTTTTTGAAGTTTTGATGTTTTTGATGTTTTTGATGTTTTGATGTTTTTGATGTTTTTGATGTTTTTGATGTTTTTGATGTTTTTGATATTTTTGATGTTTTTGATGTTTTTGATGTTTTTGATGTTTTCGATGTTTTTGAGGTTTTTGATGTTTTTGATGTTTTTGATGTTTTTGATGTTTTTGATGTTTTTGATGTTTTTGATGTTTTTGATGTTTTTGATGTTTTTGATGTTTTTGATGTTTTTGATGTTTTTGATGTTTTTGATGCTTTTGATGCTTTTGATGTTTTTGATGTTTTTGATGTTTTTGATCTTTTTGATGTTTTTGATGTTTTAAGTGTTTTTGATGTTTTTGATGGTTGTGATGTTTTTGATGTTTTTAATGTTTTTAATGTTTTTGATGTTTTTGATGTTTTTGATGTTTTTGATGTTTTTGAGGTTTTTGATGTTTTTGATGTTTTTAATGTTTTTGATGTTTTTGATGTTTTTATGATGTTTTTGATGTTTTTATGATGTTTTTGATGTTTTTTAATGTTTTTAATGTTTTTGATGTTTTTGATGTTTTTGATGTTTTTGATGTTTTTGATGTTTTTGATGTTTTTGATGTTTTTGATGTTTTTGATGTTTTTGATGTTTTTGATGTTTTTGATGTTTTTAATGTTTTTAATGTTTTTGATGTTTTTGATGTTTTTGATGTTTTTGATGTTTTTGATGTTTTTGATGTTTTTGATGATTTTGATATTTTTGATGTTTTTATGATGTTTTTGATGTTTTTAATGTTTTTAATGTTTTTGATGTTTTTGATGTTTTTGATGTTTTTGATGTTTTTGATGTTTTTGATGTTTTTGATGTTTTTGATGTTTTTGATGTTTTTGATGTTTTTGATGTTTGTGATGTTTTTGATGTTTTTGATGTTTTTGATGTTTTTGATGTTATTGATGTTTTTTGATGTTTTTGATGTTTTTGATGTTATTGATGTTATTGATGTTTTTGATGTTTTGATGTTTTTATGTTTTTGATGTTTTTGATGTTTTTGATGTTTTTGATGTTTTTGATGTTTTTGATCTTTTTGATGTTTTTGATGATTTTGATGTTTTTGATGTTTTTATGATGTTTTTGATGTTTTTGATGTTTTTGATGTTTTTGATGTTTTTGATGTTTTTAATGTTTTTAATGTTTTTGATGTTTTTGATGTTTTTGATGTTTTTGATGTTTTTGATGTTTTTGATGTTTTTGATGATTTTGATGTTTTTGATGTTTTTATGATGTTTTTGATGTTTCTAATGTTTTTGATGTTTTTGATGTTTTTGATGTTTGTGATGTTTTTGATGTTTTTGATGTTTTTGATGTTTTTGATGTGTTTGATGTGTTTGATGTTTTTGAAGTTTTTGATGTTTTTGATGTTTTTGATGTTTTTGATGTTTTTGATGTTTTTGATGTTTTTGATATTTTTGATGTTTTTGATGTTTTTGATGTTTTTGATGTTTTTGATGTTTTTGAGGTTTTTGATGTTTTTGATGTTTTTGATGTTTTTGATGTTTTTGATGCTTTTGATGTTTTTGATGTTTTTGATGTTTTTGATATTTTTGATGTTTTTGATGTTTTTGATGTTTTTGATGCTTTTGATGCTTTTGATGTTTTTGATGTTTTTGATGTTTTTGATCTTTTTGATGTTTTTGATGTTTTAAGTGTTTTTGATGTTTTTGATGGTTGTGATGTTTTTGATGTTTTTAATGTTTTTAATGTTTTTGATGTTTTTGATGTTTTTGATGTTTTTGATGTTTTTGAGGTTTTTGATGTTTTTGATGTTTTTAATGTTTTTGATGTTTTTGATGTTTTTATGATGTTTTTGATGTTTTTATGATGTTTTTGATGTTTTTAATGTTTTTAATGTTTTTGATGTTTTTGATGTTTTTGATGTTTTTGATGTTTTTGATGTTTTTGATGTTTTTGATGTTTTTGATGTTATTGATGTTTTTGATGTTTTTGATGTTTTTGATGTTTTTAATGTTTTTAA
The DNA here is from genome assembly GCA_018150935.1 of Drosophila pruinosa. Taxonomy (NCBI): domain Eukaryota; kingdom Metazoa; phylum Arthropoda; class Insecta; order Diptera; family Drosophilidae; genus Drosophila; species Drosophila pruinosa. The sequence goes on from JAECWR010000374.1 coordinate 7,576, forward strand.
TGTTTTGATGTTTTTGATGTTTTTGATGTTTTTGATGTTTTTGATGTTTTTGATGATTTTGATATTTTTGATGTTTTTATGATGTTTTTGATGTTTTTAATGTTTTTAATGTTTTTGATGTTTTTGATGTTTTTGATGTTTTTGATGTTTTTGATGTTTTTGATGTTTTTGATGTTTTTGATGTTTTTGATATTTTTGATGTTTTTGATGTTTTTGATGTTTGTGATGTTTTTGATGTTTTTGATGTTTTTGATGTTTTTGATGTTTTTGATGTTTTTTGATGTTTTTGATGTTTTTGATGTTATTGATGTTATTGATGTTTTTGATGTTTTGATGTTTTTATGTTTTTGATGTTTTTGATGTTTTTGATGTTTTTGATGTTTTTGATGTTTTTGATCTTTTTGATGTTTTTGATGTTTTTGATGTTTTTGATGTTTTTGATGTTTTTGATGTTTTTGATGTTTTTGATGTTTTTGATGTTTTAAGTGTTTTTGATGTTTTTGATGGTTGTGATGTTTTTGATGTTTTTGATGTTTTTGATGCTTTTGATGTTTTTGATGTTTTTGATGTGTTTGATGTGTTTGATGTTTTTGAAGTTTTTGATGTTTTTGATGTTTTTGATGTTTTTGATGTTTTTGATGTTTTTGATGTTTTTGATGTTTTTGATATTTTTGATGTTTTTGATGTTTTTGATGTTTTTGATGTTTTCGATGTTTTTGAGGTTTTTGATGTTTTTGATGTTTTTGATGTTTTTGATGTTTTTGATGTTTTTGATGTTTTTGATGCTTTTGATGTTTTTGATGTTTTTGATGTTTTTGATGTTTTTGATGTTTTTGATGTTTTTGATGTTTTTGATCTTTTTGATGTTTTTGAAGTTTTTGATGTTTTTGATGTTTTTGATGTTTTTGATGTTTTTGATGTTTTAAGTGTTTTTGATGTTTTTGATGGTTGTGATGTTTTTGATGTTTTTGATGTTTTTGATGTTTTTGATGCTTTTGATGTTTTTGATGTTTGTGATGTTTTTGATGTGTTTGATGTGTTTGATGTTTTTGAAGTTTTTGAAGTTTTTGATGTTTTTGATGTTTTTGATGTTTTTGATGTTTTTGATGTTTTTGATATTTTTGATGTTTTTGATGTTTTTGATGTTTTCGATGTTTTCGATGTTTTTGAGGTTTTTGATGTTTTTGATGTTTTTGATGTTTTTGATGTTTTTGATGCTTTTGATGTTTTTGATGTTTTTGATGTTTTTGATGTTTTTGATGTTTTTGATGTTTTTGATGTTTTTGATGTTTTTGATGTTTTTGATGTTTTTGATGTTTTTGATCTTTTTGATGTTTTTGATGTTTTTGATGTTTTTGATGTTTTTGATGTTTTTGATGTTTTTGATGTTTTTGATGTTTTTGATGTTTTTAATGTTTTTAATGTTTTTGATGTTTTTGATGTTTTTGATGTTTTTGATGTTTTTGATGTTTTTGATGATTTTGATGTTTTTGATGTTTTTATGATGTTTTTGATGTTTTTAATGTTTTTGATGTTTTTGATCTTTTTGATGTATTTGATGTATTTGATGTTTTTGATGTTTTTGATGTTTTTGATGTTTTTGATGTTTTTGATGTTTTTGATGTTTTGATGCTTTTGATGTTTTTGATGTTTTTGATGTTTTTGATGTGTTTGATGTGTTTGATGTTTTTGAAGTTTTTGATGTTTTTGATGTTTTTGATGTTTTTGATATTTTTGATGTTTTTAATGTTTTTGATGTTTTTGATGTTTTTGATGTTTTTGATGTTTTTGATGTTTTTGATGTTTTTGATGATTTTGATGTTTTTGATGTTTTTGATGTTTTTGATGTGCTGATGTGTTTGATGTGTTTGATGTTTTAGATGTTTTTAATGTTTTTATGTTTTTGATGTTTTTGATAGATGTATTAGATGTATTTGATGTTTTTTTTTTTTTTTTTTTTATGTTTTGATGTTTCTAAAGTTTTTGATGTTTTGATGTTTCTGATGCTTTAAGTGTTTTTGATGTTTTTGATGGTTGTGATATTTTTGATGTTTTTCATGTTTTTGATGTTTTTAATGTTTTTAATGTTTTTGATGTTTTTGATGTTTATGATGTTTTTGATGTTTTTGATGTTATTGATGTGTTTGATGTTTTTGATGTTTTTGATGTTTTTTGATTTTTTTGATGTTTTTAATGTTTTTAATGTTTTTTAATGTTTTTGGTGTTTTTGATGTTTTTATGATGTTTTTGATGTTTTTATGATGTTTTTATGATGTTTTTATGATGTTTTTGATGTTTTTGATGTGCTGATGTGTTTGATGTTTTTGATGTTTTTATTTTTACGTTTTGATGTTTCTAAAGTTTTTGATGTTTTGATGTTTCTGATGTTTTAAGTGTTTTTGATGTTTTTGATGGTTGTGATATTTTTGATGTTTTTGATGTTTTTAATGTTTTTAATGTTTTTGATGTTTTTGATGTTTTTGATGTTTTTGATGCTTTTGATGTTTATGATGTTTTTGATGTTTTTGATGTTATTGATGTGTTTGATGTTTTTGATGTTTTTGATGTTTTTGATGCTTTTGATGTTTATGATGTTTTTGATGTTTTTGATGTTTTTGATGTTTTTGATGATTTTGATGTTTTGATTTTTTGAAATTTTTAGATGTATTTGATGTTTTTTTTTTTTTTTTTATGTTTTGATGTTTCTAAAGTTTTTGATGTTTTGATGTTTCTGATGTTTTTAATGTTTTTGATTTTTTTTTTGATGTTTTAAGTGTTTGTGATGTTTTTGATGGTTGTGATATTTTTGATGTTTTTGATGTTTTTGATGTTTTTGATGTTTTTGATGTTTTTAATGTTTTTAAAGTTTTTGATGTTTTTGATGTTTTTGATGTTTATGATGTTTTTGATGTTTTTGATGTCATTGATGTGTTTGATGTTTTTGATGTTTTTGATGTTTTTGATGTTTTTTGATTTTTTTAATGTTTTTAATGTTTTTTAATGTTTTTGGTGTTTTTGATGCTTTTGATGCTTTTGATGCTTTTGATGTTTTTGATGTTTTTGATGTTTTAGATGTTTTAAGTGTTTTTGATGTTTTTGATGGTTGTGATATTTTTGATGTTTTTGATGTTTTTGATGTTTTTAGATGTTTTTGATGTTTTTGATGTTTTTGATGTTTTTGATGTTTTTGATGTTTTTATGATGTTTTTGATGTTTTTATGATGGTTTTGATGTTTTTATGATGTTTTTGATGTTTTTAATGTTTTTAATGTTTTTGATGTTTTTGATGTTTTTGATGCTTTTGATGTTTATGATGTTTTTGATGTTTTTGATGCTTTTGATGTTTTTGATGTTTTTGATGTTTTTGATGTTTTTGATGTTTTTGATGTTTTTGATGTTTTTGATGTTTTTGATGTTTTTGATGTTTTTGATGTTTTTGATGCTTTTGATGCTTTTGATGCTTTTGATGTTTTTGATGTTTTTGATGTTTTTGATGTTTTTGATGTTTTTGATGTTTTTGATGTTTTTGATGTTTTTGATGTGTTTGATGTGTTTGATGTTTTTGATGTTTTTGAAGTTTTTGATGTTTTTGATGTTTTTGATGTTTTTGATGTTTTTGATGTGCTGATGTGTTTGATGTTTTTGATGTTTTTAATGTTTTTATGTTTTTGATGTTTTGATATTATGATTTTTGAAATTTTTAGATGTATTTGATGTTTTTTTTTTTTTTTTTATGTTTTGATGTTTCTAAAGTTTTTGATGTTTTGATGTTTCTGATGTTTTTAATGTTTTTGATATTTTTGATGTTTTTGATGCTTTTGATGTTTATGATGTTTTAAGTGTTTTTGATGTTTTTGATGGTTGTGATATTTTTGATGTTTTTGATGATTTTGATGTTTTTGATGTTTTTAATGTTTTTAATGTTATTGATGTTTTTGATGTTTTTGATGTTTATGATGTTTTTGATGTTTTTGATGTTATTGATGTGTTTGATGTTTTTGATGTTTTTGATGTTTTTTGATTTTTTTGATGTTTTTAATGTTTTTAAAGTTTTTTAATGTTTTTGGTGTTTTTGATGCTTTTGATGTTTATGATGTTTTTGATGTTTTTGATGCTTTTGATGTTTTTGATGTTTTTGATGTTTTTGATGTTTTTGATGTTTTTGATGTTTTTGATGTTTTTGATGTTTTTGATGTTTTTGATGTTTTTGATATTTTGATGTGTTTGATGTGTTTGATGTTTTTGAAGTTTTTGATGTTTTTGATGTTTTTGATGTTTTTGATGTTTTTGATGTTTTATATGTTTTTGATGTTTTTGATGTTTTGATGTTTTGATGTTTTTGATGTTTTCGATGTTTTTGATGTTTTTGATGTTTTTGATGTTTTTGATGTTTTTGATGTTTTTGATGTTTTTGATGTTTTTGATGTTTTTGATGTTTTTGATGTTTTTTATGTTTTTGATGTTTTTGATGCTTTTGATATTTTTGATGTTTTTGATGTTTTTGATGTTTTTGATGTGTTTGATGTGTTTGATGTTTTTGAAGTTTTTGATGTTTTTGATGTTTTTGATGTTTTATATGTTTTTGATATTTTTGATGTTTTAGATGTTTTAAGTGTTTTGATGGTTGTGATGTTTTGATGTTTTGATGTTTTTGATGTTTTTAGATGTTTTTGATGTTTTTGATGTTTTTGATGCTTTTGATGTTTTTGATGTTTTTATTATGGTTTTGATGTTTTTGTGATGTTTTTGATGTTTTTAATGTTTTTAATGTTTTTGATGTTTTTGACGTTTTTGATGTTTTTGATGTTTTTGATGCTTTTGATGTTTATGATGTTTTTGATGTTTTTGATGCTTTTTGATGTTTTGATGTTTTTGATGTTTTTGATGTTTTTGATGTTTTTGATGTTTTTGATGTTTTTGATGTTTTTGATGTTTTTGATGTTTTTGATGTTTTTGATGTTTTTGATGTTTTTGATGTTTTTGATGTTTTTGATGTGTTTGATGTGTTTGATGTTTTTGAAGTTTTTGATGTTTTTGATGTTTTTGATGTTTTTGATGTTTTATATGTTTTTGATATTTTGATATTTTTGATGTTTTTGATGTTTTTGATGTTTTTGATGTTTTTGATGTTTTTGATGTTTTTGATGTTTTTGATGTTTTTGATGTTTTTGATGTTTTTGATGTTTTTGATGTTTTTGATGTTTTTGATGTTTTTGATGTTTTTTATATTTTTGATGTTTTTGATGCTTTTGATATTTTTGATGTTTTTGATGTTTTTGATGTTTTTGATGTTTTTGATGTGTTTGATGTGTTTGATGTTTTTGAAGTTTTTGATGTTTTTGATGTTTTTGATGTTTTATATGTTTTTGATATTTTTGATGTTTTTGATGTTTTTGATGTTTTCGATGTTTTTGATGTTTTTGATGTTTTTGATGTTTTTGATGTTTTTGATGTTTTTGATGTTTTTGATGTTTTTGATGTTTTTGATGTTTTTGATGTTTTTGATGTTTTTGATTTTTTTGATGTTTTTTGATGTTTTTGATGTTTTTGATGTTTTTGATGTTTTTGATGTTTTTGATGTTTTTGATGTTTTTGATGTTTTTGATGTTTTTGATGTGTTTGATGTGTTTGATGTTTTTGAAGTTTTTGATGTTTTTGATGTTTTTGATGTTTTTGATGTTTTTGATGTTTTTGATGTTTTTGATATTTTTGATGTTTTTGATGTTTTTGATGTTTTTGATGTTTTTGATGCTTTTGATGTTTTTGATGTTTTTAATGTTTTTGATGTTTTTGATGATTTTGATGTTTTTGATGTTTTTGATTTTTTTGATGTTTTTGATGTGCTGATGTGTTTGATGTTTTTGATGTTTTTAATGTTTTTATGTTTTTGATGTTTTTGATATTATGATTTTTTGAAATTTTTAGATGTATTTGATGTTTTTTTTTTTTTTTTTTTTATGTTTTGATGTTTCTAAAGTTTTTGATGTTTTGATGTTTCTGATGTTTTTAATGTTTTTGATATTTTTTTTGATGTTTTAAGTGTTTTTGATGTTTTTGATGGTTGTGATATTTTTGATGTTTTTGATGTTTTTGATGTTTTTAATGTTTTTTATGTTTTTGATGTTTTTGATGTTTTTGATGTTTTTGATGTTTTTGATGTTTTTGATGTTATTGATGTGTTTGATGTTTTTGATGTTTTTGATGTTTTTTGATTTTTTTTATGTTTTTAATGTTTTTAAAGTTTTTTAATGTTTTTGGTGTTTTTGATGCTTTTGATGCATTTGATGTTTTTGATGTTTTTGATGTTTTAGATGTTTTAAGTGTTTTTGATGTTTTTGATGTTTTTGATGTTTTTGATGTTTTTGATTTTTTGATGTTTTTGATGTTTTTATGATGTTTTGATGTTTTTATGATTTTTTTGATGTTTTTATGATGTTTTTGATGTTTTTAATGTTTTTGATGTTTTTGATGTTTTGATGTTTTTGATGTTTTTGATGTTTTTTGATGTTTTGATGTTTTTGATGTTTTTGATGTTTTTGATGTTTTTGATGTTTTTGATGTTTTTGATGTTTTTGATGCTTTTGATGTTTATGATGTTTTTGATGTTTTTGATGTTTTTGATGTTATTGATGTGTTTGATGTTTTTGATGTGTTTGATGTTTTTGATGTTTTTGATGTTTTTGATGTTTTTTGATTTTTTTGATGTTTTTAATGTTTTTAAAGTTTTTTAATGTTTTTGGTGTTTTTGATGCTTTTGATGCTTTTGATGTTTTTGATGTTTTTGATGTTTTAGATGTTTTAAGTGTTTTTGATGTTTTTGATGGTTGTGATATTTTTGATTTTTTTGATGTTTTTGATGTTTTTGATGTTTTTGATGTTTTTGATGTTTTTGATGTTTTTGATGTTTTTGATGTTTTTGATGTTTTTTATGTTTTTGATGTTTTTGATGCTTTTGATATTTTTGATGTTTTTGATGTTTTTGATGTTTTTGATGTGTTTGATGTGTTTGATGTGTTTGATGTTTTTGAAGTTTTTGATGTTTTTGATGTTTTTGATGTTTTATATGTTTTTGATATTTTTGATGTTTTTGATGTTTTTGATGTTTTCGATGTTTTTGATGTTTTTGATGTTTTTGATGTTTTTGATGCTTTTGATGTTTTTGATGTTTTTGATGTTTTTGATGTTTTTGATGTTATTGATGTGTTTGATGTTTTTGATGTGTTTGATGTTTTTGATGTTTTTGATGTTTTTTGATTTTTTTGATGTTTTTAATGTTTTTAAAGTTTTTTAATGTTTTTGGTGTTTTTGATGCTTTTGATGCTTTTGATGTTTTTGATGTTTTTGATGTTTTAGATGTTTTAAGTGTTTTTGATGTTTTTGATGGTTGTGATATTTTTGATGTTTTTGATGTTTTTGATGTTTTTGATGTTTTTGATGTTTTTAATGTATTTAATGTTTTTGATGTTTTTGATGTTTTTGATGTTTATGATGTTTTTAATGTTTTTGATGTTATTGATGTGTTTGATGTTTTTGATGTTTTTGATGTTTTTTGATTTTTTTGATGTTTTTAATGTTTTTAATATTTTTTAATGTTTTTGAAGTTTTTGAAGTTTTTGATGTTTTTGATGTTTTTGATGTTTTTGATGTTTTTGATGTTTTTGATGTTTTTGATGTTTTAGATGTTTTAAGTGTTTTTGATGTTTTTGATGGTTGTGATGTTTTTGATGTTTTTGATGTTTTTGATGTTTTTAGATGTTTTTGATGTTTTTGATGTTTTTGATGTTTTTGATGTTTTTGATGTTTTTATGATGTTTTTGATGTTTATATGATGTTTTTGATGTTTTTAATGTTTTTGATGTTTTTGATGTTTTTGATGTTTTTGATGTTTTTGATGTTTTTGATGTTTTTGATGTTTTTGATATTTTTGATGCTTTTGATGTTTATGATGTTTTTGATGTTTTTGATGTTATTGATGTGTTTGATGTTTTTGATGTTTTTGATGTTTTTTGATTTTTTTGATGTTTTTAATGTTTTTAATGTTTTATAATGTTTTGATGTTTTTGATGCTTTTGATGCTTTTGATGTTTTTGATGTTTTTGATGTTATTGATGTTTTTTGATGTTTTTGATGTTTTTAATGTTATTGATGTTTTTTGATATTTTTGATGTTTTTGATGTTTTTGATGTTTTCGATGTTTTTGATGTTTTTGATGTTTTTGATGTTTTTGATGTTTTTGATGTTTTTGATGTTTTTGATGTTTTTGATTTTTTTGATGTTTTTGATGCTTTTGATGTTTTTGATGTTTTTGATGTTTTTGATGTTTTTGATGTTTTTGATGTTTTTGATGTTTTTGATGTTTTTGATGTTTTTGATGTGTTTGATGTGTTTGATGTTTTTGAAGTTTTTGATGTTTTTGATGTTTTTGATGTTTTTGATGTTTTTGATGTTTTTGATGTTTTTGATGTTTTTGATGTTTTTGATGTTTTTGATGTTTTTGATGTTTTTGATGCTTTTGATGTTTTTGATGTTTTTAATGTTTTTGATGTTTTTGATGATTTTGATGTTTTTGATGTTTTTGATTTTTTTGATGTTTTTGATGTGCTGATGTGTTTGATGTTTTTGATGTTTTTAATGTTTTTATGTTTTTGATGTTTTTGATATTATGATTTTTTGAAATTTTTAGATGTATTTGATGTTTTTTTTTTTTTTTTTTTTTATGTTTTGATGTTTCTAAAGTTTTTGATGTTTTGATGTTTCTGATGTTTTTAATGTTTTTGATATTTTTTTTTATGTTTTAAGTGTTTTTGATGTTTTTGATGGTTGTGATATTTTTGATGTTTTTGATGTTTTTGATGTTTTTGATGTTTATGATGTTTTTGATGTTTTTGATGTTATTGATGTGTTTGATGTTTTTGATGTTTTTGATGTTTTTTGATTTTTTTTATGTTTTTAATGTTTTTAAAGTTTTTTAATGTTTTTGGTGTTTTTGATGCTTTTGATGCTTTTGATGTTTTTGATGTTTTTGATGTTTTAGATGTTTTAAGTGTTTTTGATGTTTTTGATGTTTTTGATGTTTTTGATTTTTTGATGTTTTTGATGTTTTTATGATGTTTTTGATGTTTTTATGATTTTTTTGATGTTTTTATGATGTTTTCGATGTTTTTAATGTTTTTGATGTTTTTGATGTTTTTGATGTTTTTGATGTTTTTGATGTTTTTGATGTTTTTGATGTTTTTGATGTTTTTGATGTTTTTGATGTTTTTGATGCTTTTGATGTTTATGATGTTTTTGATGTTTTTGATGTTTTTGATGTTATTGATGTGTTTGATGTTTTTGATGTGTTTGATGTTTTTGATGTTTTTGATGTTTTTTGATTTTTTTGATGTTTTTAATGTTTTTAAAGTTTTTTAATGTTTTTGGTGTTTTTGATGCTTTTGATGCTTTTGATGTTTTTGATGTTTTTGATGTTTTAGATGTTTTAAGTGTTTTTGATGTTTTTGATGGTTGTGATATTTTTGATGTTTTTGATGTTTTTGATGTTTTTGATGTTTTTAATGTATTTAATGTTTTTGATGTTTTTGATGTTTTTGATGTTTATGATGTTTTTGATGTTTTTGATGTTATTGATGTGTTTGATGTTTTTGATGTTTTTGATGTTTTTTGATTTTTTTGATGTTTTTAATGTTTTTAATATTTTTTAATGTTTTTGGTGTTTTTGATGCTTTTGATGCTTTTTGATGTTTTTGATGTTTTTGATGTTTTTGATGTTTTTGATGTTTTAGATGTTTTAAGTGTTTTTGATGTTTTTGATGGTTGTGATGTTTTGATGTTTTTGATGTTTTGATGTTTTTAGATGTTTTGATGTTTTTGATGTTTTGATGTTTTTGATGTTTTTATGATGTTTTTGATGTTCATATGATGTTTTTGATGTTTTTAATGTTTTTGATGTTTTTGATGTTTTTGATGTTTTTGATGTTTTTGATGTTTTTGATGTTTTTGATGTTTTTGATGTTTTTGATGTTTTTGATATTTTTGATGCTTTTGATGTTTATGATGTTTTTGATGTTTTTGATGTTATTGATGTGTTTGATGTTTTTGATGTTTTTGATGTTTTTTGATTTTTTTGATGTTTTTAATGTTTTTAATGTTTTATAATGTTTTTGATGTTTTTGATGTTTTTGATGTTTTTGATGTTTTTGATGTTTTTGATGTTATTGATGTTTTTTGATGTTTTTGATGTTTTTAATGTTATTGATGTTTTTTGATGTTTTTGATGTTATTGATGTTTTTGATGTTTTTATGTTTTTGATGTTTTTATGTTTTTGATGTTTTTGATATTTTTGATATTTTGGATTTTTTAGATGTATTTGATGTTTTGTTTTTTTTTTTATGTTTTGATGTTTCTAAAGTTTTTGATGTTTTGATGTTTCTGATGTTTTTAATGTTTTTGATATTTTTTTTGATGTTTTAAGTGTTTTTGATGTTTTGATGGTTGTGATATTTTTGATGTTTTTGATGTTTTTGATGTTTTTGATGTTTTTGATGTTTTTGATGTTTTTAATGTTTTTAATGTTTTTGATGTTTTTGATGTTTTTGATGTTTATGATGTTTTTGATGTTTTTATACCCGCATACCCAAAGGGTAGAAGGGTATTATGGCTTTGTGCCGACCGAAAATGTATGTAACAGGCAGAAGTAAGCATCTCCGACCCCATAAAGTATATATATTCTTGATCAGCGTCAACAGCCGAGACGATATAGCCATGTCCGTCTGTCCGTCCGTCCGTCTGTCCGTCTGTCCGTCCGTATGAACACCTAGATCTCAGAGACTATAAGAGATAGAGCAATAAATTTTTCGCGACAGTATGTCTTATTGTTGCACGCAGATCAAGTTTGTTTTTGATTTTGGCCACGCCCCTCCCGCCCCCGTAAATCGAATAAAACCGAATTGCAAGCGTCGTTTTAAACCTAGAACGTTCAATTTTGGTATGCACAATACTAATCACCATGTTAATGATCTCTGCAAATTTGGTTACAATCGGATAAAAAACACAGAAGTTATTGAGATATTACTTTTATAAGGCGTTACCACGTGCAACTGCTAGTGATGCCTAGCTAGTTGCTATGACACTCCGCGACATAATAATGGTGTTCAATAAGCCAACTAAAGTGCCGCCAAGCTAATAACTTCGAACAAAGAAAATTTTGATATATTATTTTGGTATTTTTAGTATATTTTTTTAGTATTTTTTCAGTATATTTTTATACTGTTATATAAATATAATATTTTGATGGTAAAATTGGGTGGCGGGTATCTCACAGTCGAGCAAACTCGACTGTAGCTTTCTTACTTGTTGATGTTATTGATGTGTTTGATGTTTTTGATGTTTTTGATGTTTTTTGATTTTTTTGATGTTTTTAATGTTTTTTAATGTTTTTTGTGTTTTTGGTGCTTTTGATGCTTTTGTTGTTTGATGTTATTGATGTTTTTGATGTTATTGATGTTTTTGATGTTTTTAATGTTTTTATGTTTTTGATGTTTTTATGTTTTTGATGTTTTTGATATTTTTTGATATTTTTGATATTTTTTTTTTATGTTTTAAGTGTTTTTGATGTTTTTGATGGATTTTTGGATTTTTTAGATGTATTTGATGTTATTTTTTTTTTTTTTTTTTTGATGTTTTGATGTTTCTAAAGTTTTTGATGTTTTGATGTTTCTGATGTTTTTAATGTTTTTGATATTTTTTTTTGATGTTTTAAGTGTTTTTGATGTTTTTGATGGTTGTGATATTTTTGATGTTTTAGATGTTTTTGCTGTTCTTGATATTTTTGATGTTTTTGATGTTTTTAATGTTTTTGATGTTTTTGATGTTTTGATGTTTTTGATGTTTTTGATGTTTTTGATGTTTTTGATGTTTTTGATGTTTTTGATGTTTTTGATGTTTTGATGTTTTTGATGTTATTGATGTTTTTGATGTTTTTGATGTTTTTGATGTTTTTGATGTTTTTGATGTTTTTGATGTTTTTAATGTTTTTGATGTTTTTGATGTTTTTTGATGTTTTTGATGTTTTTAATGTTTTTGATGTTTTTGATGTTTTTGATGTTTTTGATGTTTTTGATGTTTTTGATGTTTTATGATGTTTTTGATGTTTTTATGATGTTTTGATGTTTTTATGATGTTTTTGATGTTTTTAATGTTTTTAATGTTTTTGATGTTTTTGATGTTTTTGATGTTTTTGATGTTTTTGATGTTTTTGATGTTTTTGATGTTTTTGATGTTTTTGATGTTTTGATGTTTTGATGTTTTTGATGTTTTTGATGTTTTTGATGTTTTTGATGTTTTGATGTTTTTGATGTTTTTGATGTTTTGATGTTTTTGATGTTTTTGATGTTTTTGATGTTTTTGATGTTTTTGATGTTTTTGATGTTTTTGATGTTTATGATGTTTTTGATGTTTTTGATGTTTTTGATGTTCTTGATGTTTTTGATGTTTTTGATGTTTTTGATGTTTTTGATGTTTTTGATGTTTTTGATGTTTTTGATGTTTTAAGTGTTTTTGATGTTTTTGATGGTTGTGATGTTTATGATGTTTTTGATGTTTTTGATGCTTTTGATGTTTTTCATGTTTTTGATGTTTTTGATGTTTTTGATGTTTTTGATGTGTTTGATGTGTTTGATGTTTTTGATGTTTTTGATGTTTTTGATGTTTTTGATGTTTTTGATGTTTTTGATATTTTTGATGTTTTTGATGTTTTTGATGTTTTTGATGTTTTTGATGTTTTTGAGGTTTTTGATGTTTTTGATGTTTTTGATGTTTTTGATGGTTTTGATGTTTTTGATGCTTTTGATGTTTTTGATGTTTTTGATGTTTTTGATGATTTTGATGTTTTTGATTTTTTTGATGTTTTTGATGTGCTGATGTGTTTGATGTGTTTGATGTTTTTGATGTTTTTGATGTTTTTGATGTTTTTGATGCTTTTGATGTTTTTGATGTTTTTGATGCTTTTGATGTTTTTGATGTTTTTGATGTTTTTGATGTTTTTGATGTTTTTGATGTTTTTGATGTTTTTGATGTTTTTGATGTTTTTGATGTTTTTGATGTTTTTGATGTTTTTGATGTTTTTGATGTTTTTGATGTTTTTGATGTTTTTGATGTTTTTGATGTTTTTGATGTTTTTGATGTTTTTGATGTGTTTGATGTGTTTGATGTTTTTGAAGTTTTTGATGTTTTTGATGTTTTTGATGTTTTTGATGTTTTATATCTTTTTGATATTTTTGATGTTTTTGATGTTTTTGATGTTTTCGATGTTTTTGATGTTTTTGATGTTTTTGATGTTTTTGATGTTTTTGATGTTTTTGATGTTTTTGATGTTTTTGATGTTTTTGATGTTTTTGATGTTTTTGATGTTTTTGATGTTTTTGATGTTTTTGATGTTTTTGATGTTTTTGATGCTTTTGATATTTTTGATGTTTTTGATGTTTTTGATGTTTTTGATGTTTTTGATGTGTTTGATGTGTTTGATGTTTTTGAAGTTTTTGATGTTTTTGATGTTTTTGATGTTTTTGATGTTTTATATGTTTTTGATATTTTTGATGTTTTTGATGTTTTTGATGTTTTCGATGTTTTTGATGTTTTTGATGTTTTTGATGTTTTTGATGTTTTTGATGTTTTTGATGTTTTTGATGTTTTTGATGTTTTTGATGTTTTTGATGTTTTTGATGTTTTTGATGTTTTTGATGTTTTTGATGTTTTTGATGCTTTTGATGTTTTTGATGTTTTTGATGTTTTTGATGTTTTTGATGTTTTTGATGTTTTTGATGTTTTTGATGTGTTTGATGTGTTTGATGTTTTTGATGTTTTTGAAGTTTTTGATGTTTTTGATGTTTTTGATGTTTTTGATGTTTTTGATGTTTTTGATGTTTTTGATATTTATGATGTTTTTGATGTTTTTGATGTTTTTGATGTTTTTGATGCTTTTGATGTTTTTGATGTTTTTGATGTTTTTGATGTTTTTGATGTTTTTGATGTTTTTGATGTTTTTGATGATTTTGATGTTTTTGATGTTTTTGATTTTTTTGATGTTTTTGATGTGCTGATGTGTTTGATGTTTTTGATGTTTTTAATGTTTTTATGTTTTTGATGTTTTTGATATTATGATTTTTTGAAATTTTTAGATGCATTTGATGTTTTTTTTTTTTTTTTTTTTTATGTTTTGATGTTTCTAAAGTTTTTGATGTTTTGATGTTTCTGATGTTTTTAATGTTTTTGATATTTTTTTTTGATGTTTTAAGTGTTTTTGATGTTTTTGATGGTTGTGATATTTTTGATGTTTTTGATGTTTTTGATGTTTTTGATGTTTTTAATGTTTTTAATGTTATTGATGTTTTTGATGTTTTTGATGTTTATGATGTTTTTGATGTTTTTGATGTTATTGATGTGTTTGATGTTTTTGATGTTTTTGATGTTTTTTTTGAATTTTTTGATGTTTTTAATGTTTTTAAAGTTTTTTAATGTTTTTGGTGTTTTTGATGCTTTTGATGCTTTTGATGTTTTTGATGTTTTTGATGTTTTAGATGTTTTAAGTGTTTTTGATGTTTTTGATGGTTGTGATGTTTTTGATGTTTTTGATGTTTTTGATGTTTTTGATGTTTTTGATGTTTTTGATGTTTTTAGATGTTTTTGATGTTTTTGATGTTTTTGATGCTTTTGATGTTTTTGATGTTTTTATGATGGTTTTGATGTTTTTATGATGTTTTTGATGTTTTTAATGTTTTTAATGTTTTTGATGTTTTTGATGTTTTTGATGTTTTTGATGTTTTTGATGCTTTTGATGTTTTTGATGTTTTTGATGTTTTTGATGCTTTTGATGTTTTTGATGTTTTTGATGTTTTTGATGTTTTTGATATTTTTGATGTTTTTGATGTGTTTGATGTGTTTGATGTTTTTGAAGTTTTTGATGTTTTTGATGTTTTTGATGTTTTTGATGTTTTTGATGTTTTTGATGTTTTTGATGTTTTTGATGTTTTTGATGTTTTTGATGTTTTTGATGTTTTTGATGTTTTTGATGTTTTTGATGCTTTTGATGTTTTTGATGTTTTTAATGTTTTTGATGTTTTTGATGATTTTGATGTTTTTGATGTTTTTGATTTTTTTGATGTTTTTGATGTGCTGATGTGTTTGATGTTTTTGATGTTTTTAATGTTTATATGTTTTTGATGTTTTTGATATTATGATTTTTTGAAATTTTTAGATGTATTTGATGTTTTTTTTTTTTTTTTTTTTTTTTTTTTATGTTTCTAAAGTTTTTGATGTTTTGATGTTTCTGATGTTTTTAATGTTTTTGATATTTTTTTTGATGTTTTAAGTGTTTTTGATGGTTGTGATATTTTTGATGTTTTTGATGTTTTTGATGTTTTTGATGTTTTTGATGTTTTTGATGTTTTTAATGTTTTTAATGTTTTTGATGTTTTTGATGTTTTTGATGTTTATGATGTTTTTGATGTTTTTGATGTTATTGATGTGTTTGATGTTTTTGATGTTTTTGATGTTTTTTGATTTTTTTGATGTTTTTAATGTTTTTAAAGTTTTTTAATGTTTTTGGTGTTTTTGATGCTTTTGATGCTTTTGATGTTTTTGATGTTTTTGATGTTTTAGATGTTTTAAGTGTTTTTGATGTTTTTGATGGTTGTGATGTTTTTGATGTTTTTGATGTTTTTGATGTTTTTAGATGTTTTTGATGTTTTTGATGTTTTTGATTTTTTGATGTTTTTGATGTTTTTATGATGTTTTTGATGTTTTTATGATTTATTTGATGTTTTTATGATGTTTTTGATGTTTTTAATGTTTTTGATGTTTTTGATGTTTTTGATGTTTTTGATGTTTTTGATGTTTTTGATGTTTTTGATGTTTTTGATGTTTTTGATGTTTTTGATGTTTTTGATGTTTTTGATGTTTTTGATGTTTTTGATGTTTTTGACGCTTTTGATGTTTATGATGTTTTTGATGTTTTTGATGTTTTTGATGTTATTGATGTGTTTGATGTTTTTGATGTGTTTGATGTTTTTGATGTTTTTGATGTTTTTGATGTTTTTGATGTTTTTGATGTTTTTTGATTTTTTTGATGTTTTTATCGTTTTTAAAGTTTTTTAATGTTTTTGGTGTTTTTGATGCTTTTGATGCTTTTGATGTTTTTGATGTTTTTGATGTTTTAGGAGTTTTAAGTGTTTTTGATGTTTTTGATGGTTGTGATATTTTTGATGTTTTTGATGTTTTTGATGTTTTTAATGTATTTAATGTTTTTGATGTTTTTGATGTTTTTGATGTTTATGATGTTTTTGATGTTTTTGATGTTATTGATGTGTTTGATGTTTTTGATGTTTTTGATGTTTTTTGATTTTTTTGATGTTTTTAATGTTTTTAATATTTTTTAATGTTTTTGGTGTTTTTGATGCTTTTGATGCTTTTGATGTTTTTGATGTTTTTGATGTTTTTGATGTTTTTGATGTTTTAGATGTTTTAAGTGTTTTTGATGTTTTTGATGGTTGTGATGTTTTTGATGTTTTTGATGTTTTTGATGTTTTTAGATGTTTTTGATGTTTTTGATGTTTTTGATGTTTTTGATGTTTTTGATGTTTTTGATGTTTTTGATGTTTTTGATGTTTTTGATGTTTTTGATGTTTTTATGATGTTTTTGATGTTTATATGATGTTTTTGATGTTTTTAATGTTTTTGATGTTTTTGATGTTTTTGATGTTTTTGATGTTTTTGATGTTTTTGATGTTTTTGATGTTTTTGATGTTTTTGATATTTTTGATGCTTTTGATGTTTATGATGTTTTTGATGTTTTTGATGTTATTGATGTGTTTGATGTTTTTGATGTTTTTGATGTTTTTTGATTTTTTTGATGTTTTTAATGTTTTTAATGTTTTATAATGTTTTTGATGTTTTTGATGCTTTTGATGCTTTTGATGTTTTTGATGTTTTTGATGTTATTGATGTTTTTTGATGTTTTTGATGTTTTTAATGTTATTGATGTTTTTTGATGTTTTTGATGTTATTGATGTTTTTGATGTTTTTATGTTTTTGATGTTTTTATGTTTTTGATGTTTTTGATATTTTTGATATTTTGGATTTTTTAGATGTATTTGATGTTTTGTTTTTTTTTTATGGTTTGATGTTTCTAAAGTTTTTGATGTTTTGATGTTTCTGATGTTTTTAATGTTTTTGATATTTTTTTTTGATGTTTTAAGTGTTTTTGATGTTTTTGATGGTTGTGATATTTTTGATGTTTTTGATATTTTTGATGTTTTTGATGTTTTTATGATGTTTTTAACGTTTTTGATGTTTTTGATGTTTTTGATGTTTTTGATGTTTTTGATGTTTTTGATGTTTTTGATGTTTTTGATGTTTTGATGTTTTTGATGTTTTTGATGTTTTTGATGTTTTTAATGTTTTTGATGTTTTTGATGTTTTTGATGTTTTGATGTTTTTGATGTTTTTGATGTTTTTGATGTTTTTGATGTTTTTGATGTTTTTGATGTTTTTGATGTTTTTGATGTTTTTGATGTTTTTGATGTTTTTATGATGTTTTTATGATGTTTTTGATGTTTTTATGATGTTTTTATGATGTTTTTGATGTTTTTAATGTTTTTAATGTTTTTGATGTTTTTGATGTTTTTGATGTTTTTGATGTTTTTGATGTTTTTGATGTTTTTGATGTTTTTGATGTTTTTGATGTTTTTGATGTTTTTGATGTTTTTGATGTTTTTGATGTTTTTGATGTTTTTGATGTTTTTGATGTTTTTGATGTTTTTGATGTTTATGATGTTTTTGATGTTTTTGATGTTTTTGATGTTCTTGATGTTTTTGATGTTTTTGATGTTTTTGATGTTTTTGATGTTTTTGATGTTTTTGATGTTTTTGATGTTTTTGATGCTTTTGATGTTTTTCATGTTTTTGATGTTTTTGATGTGTTTGATGTGTGTGATGTTTTTGAAGTTTTTGAAGTTTTTGATGTTTTTGATGTTTTTGATATTTTTGATGTTTTTGATGTTTTTGATGTTTTTGATGTTTTTCAGGTTTTTGATGTTTTTGATGTTTTTGATGTTTTTGATGTTTTTGATGTTTTTGATGGTTTTGATGTTTTTGATGTTTTTGATGCTTTTGATGTTTTTGATGTTTTTGATGTTTTTGATGTTTTTGATGATTTTGATGTTTTTGATTTTTTTGACGTTTTTGATGTGCTGATGTGTTTGATGTGTTTGATGTTTTTGATGTTTTTGATGTTTTTGATGTTTTTGATGTTTTTGATGTTTTTGATGTTTTTGATGTTATGGATGTTTTTTGATGTTTTTGATGTTATTGATGTTTTTGATGTTTTTATGTTTTTGATGTTTTTATGTTTTTGATGTTTTGATATTTTGATTTTTGAAAATTTTAGATGTATTTGATGTTTTTTTTTTTTTTTTTTTTTTTATTTTTTGATGTTTCTAAAGTTTTTTTTTGAGGTTTTTGATGCTTTGATGTTTCTGATGTTTTTAATGTTTTTGATATTTTTGATGTTTTTGATGTTTTAAGTGTTTTTGATGGTTGTGATGTTTTTTGATGTTTTTGATGTTCTTGATGTTTTTAATGTTGTTGATGTTTTTGATGTTTTTATGATGTTTTTGATGTTTTTATGATGTTTTTGAAGTTTTTAATGTTTTTAATGTTTTTGATGTTTGTGATGTTTTGATGTTTTTGATGTTTTTGATGTTTTTGATGTTTTTGATGTTTTTGATGTTTTTGATGTTTTTGATGTTTTTAATGTTTTTGATGTTTTTAATGTTTTTGGTGTTTTTGATGTTTTTGATGTTTTTGATGTTTATGATGTTTTTGATGTTTTTGATGTTTTTATGATGTTTTTGATGTTTTTATGATGTTTTTGATGTTATTAATGTTTTTGATGTTTTTGATGTTTTTGATGTTTTTGATGTTTTTGATGTTTTTGATGTTTTTGATGTTTTTGATGTTTTTGATGTTTTAAGTGTTTTTGATGTTTTTGATGGTTGTGATGTTTTCGATGTTTTGATGTTTTGATGCTTTTGATGTTTTTGATGTTTTTGATGTTTTGATGTTTTGATGTTTTTGATGTTTTGATGTGTTTGATGTGTTTGATGTTTTTGATGTTTTGATGTTTTTGATGTTTTTGATGTTTTTGATATTTTTGATGTTTTTGATGTTTTTGATGTTTTTGATGTTTTTGATGTTTTTGAGGTTTTTGATGTTTTTGATGTTTTTGATGTTTTCGATGTTTTTGATGTTTTTGATGTTTTTGATGTTTTTGATGTTTTTGATGTTTTGAAGTTTTTGAAGTTTTTGATGTTTTTGATGCTTTTGATGTTTTTGATGTTTTTGATGTTTTTGATGTTTTTGATGTTTTTGATGTTTTTGATGTTTTTGATGATTTTGATGTTTTTGATTTTTTGATGTGCTGATGTGTTTGATGTGTTTGATGTTTTTGATGTTTTTGATGTTTTTGATGTTTTTAATGTTTTTGATGTTTTTGATGTTTTTGATGTTTATGATGTTTTTGATGTTTTTGATGTTATTGATGTGTTTGATGTTTTTGATGTTTTTGATGTTTTTTGATTTTTTTGATGTTTTTGATGTTTTTGATGTTTTTGATGTTTTTGATGTTTTTATGATGTTTTTGATGTTTTTATGATGTTTTTGATGTTTTTATGATGTTTTTAATGTTTTTAATGTTTTTGATGTTTTTGATGTTTTTGATGTTTTAGATGTTTTTGATGTTTTTGATGTTTTTGATGTTTTTGATGTTTTTGATGTTTTTGATGTTTTTGATGTTTTTGATGTTTTTGATGTTTTTGATGTTTTTGATGCTTTTGATGTTTTTGATGTTTTTGATGTTTTTGATGTTTTTGATGTTTATGATGTTTTTGATGTTTTTGATGTTTTTGATGTTTTTGATGTTTTTGATGTTTTTGATGTTTTTGATGTTTTAAGTGTTTTTGATGTTTTTGATGGTTGTGATGTTTTGATGTTTTTGATGTTTTTGATGCTTTTGATGTTTTTGATGTTTTTGATGTTTTTGATGTTTTTGATGTTTTTGATGTGTTTGATGTTTTTGAAGTTTTTGATGTTTTTGATGTTTTTGATGTTTTTGATGTTTTTGATGTTTTTGATGTTTTTGATGTTTTTGATGTTTTTGATGTTTTTGATGTTTTTGATGTTTTTGATGTTTTTGATGTTTTTGATGTTTTTGATGTTTTTGATGTTTTTGAGGTTTTTGATGTTTTTGATGTTTTTGATGTTTTTGATGTTTTTGATGTTTTTGATGTTTTTGATGGTTTTGATGTTTTTGATGCTTTTGATGTTTTTGATGTTTTTGATGATTTTGATGTTTTTGATTTTTTTGATGTTTTTGATGTGCTGATGTGTTTGATGTTTTTGATGTTTTTGATGTTTTTGATGTTTTTGATGTTTTTGATGTTATGGATGTTTTTTGATGTTTTTGATGTTTTTGATGTTTTTGATGTTTTTATGTTTTTGATGTTTTTATGTTTTTGATGTTTTTGATATTTTGATTTTTTGAAATTTTTAGATGTATTTGATGTTTTTTTTGATTTTTGATGTTTCTAAAGTTTTTTTTGAGGTTTTTGATGTTTTGATGTTTCTGATGTTTTTAATGTTTTTGATATTTTTGATGTTTTTGATGTTTTAAGTGTTTTTGATGGTTGTGATGTTTTTTGATGTTTTTGATGTTCTTGATGTTTTTGATGTTTTTGATTTTTTATGATGTTTTTGATGTTTTTAATGTTCTTGATGTTTTTGATGTTTTTATGATGTTTTTGATGTTTTTATGATGTTTTTGATGTTTTTAATGTTTTTAATGTTTTTAATGTTTTTGATGTTTTTGATGGTTGTGATATTATTGATGTTTTTGATGTTTTTGATGTTTTTGATGTTTTTAATGTTTTTAATGTTTTTGATGTTTTTGATGTTTTTGATGTTTATGATGTTTTTGATGTTTTTATACCCGCCTACCCAAAGGGTAGAAGGGTATTATGGCTTTGTGCCGACCGAAAATGTATGTAACAGGCAGAAGTAAGCATCTCCGACCCCATAAAGTATATATATTCTTGATCAGCGTCAACAGCCGAGACGATATAGCCATGTCCGTCTGTCCGTCCGTCCGTCTGTCCGTCTGTCCGTCTGTCCGTCCGTATGAACACCTAGATCTCAGAGACTATAAGAGATAGAGCAATAAATTTTTCGCGACAGTATGTCTTATTGTTGCACGCAGATCAAGTTTGTTTTTGATTTTGGCCACGCCCCTCCCGCCCCCGTAAATCGAATAAAACCGAATTGCAAGCGTCGTTTTAAACCTAGAACGTTCAATTTTGGTATGCACAATACTAATCACCATGTTAATGATCTCTGCAAATTTGGTTACAATCGGATAAAAAACACAGAAGTTATACTTTTATAAGGCGTTACCACGTGCAACTGCTAGTGCTGCCTAGCTAGTTGCTATGACACTCCGCGACATAATAATGGTGTTCAATAAGCCAACTAAAGTGCCGCCAAGCTAATAACTTCGAACAAAGAAAATTTTGATATATTATTTTGGTATTTTTAGTATATTTTTTTTAGTATTTTTTCAGTATATTTTTATACTGTTATATAAATATAATATTTTGATGGTAAAATTGGGTGGCGGGTATCTCACAGTCGAGCAAACTCGACTGTAGCTTTCTTACTTGTTGATGTTATTGATGTGTTTGATGTTTTTGATGTTTTTTGATTTTTTTGATGTTTTTAATGTTTTTTAATGTTTTTGGTGTTTTTGATGCTTTTGATGTTTTTGATGTTTTTGATGTTTTTGATGTTTTTGATGTTTTTGATGTTTTTTGATGTTTTTGATGTTTTTGATGTTTTAATGTTATTTATGTTTTTTGATGTTTTTGATGTTATTGATGTTTTTGATGTTATTGATGTTTTTGATGTTTTTATGTTTTTGATGTTTTTATGTTTTTGATGTTTTTATGTTTTTGATGTTTTTGATATTTTTGATATTTTCATTTTTTGGATTTTTTAGATGTATTTGATGTTTTTTTTTTTTTTTTTTTTTTTTTTGATGTTTTGATGTTTCTAAAGTTTTTGATGTTTCTGATGTTTTTAATGTTTTTGATATTTTTTTTGATGTTTTAAGTGTTTTGATGTTTTTGATGGTTGTGATATTTTTGATGTTTTAGATGTTTTTGCTGTTCTTGATATTTTTGATGTTTTGATGTTTTTATGATGTTTTTAATGTTTTTGATGTTTTTGATGTTTTTGATGTTTTGATGTTTTTGATGTTTTTGATGTTTTTGATGTTTTGATGTTTTTGATGTTTTGATGTTTTTGATGTTTTTGATGTTTTTGATGTTTTTGATGTTTTTGATGTTTTGATGTTTTTGATGTTTTTAATGTTTTTGATGTTTTTGATGTTTTTGATGTTTTTGATGTTTTGATGTTTTTGATGTTTTTGATGTTTTTGATGTTTTTATGATGTTTTTGATGTTTTTATGATGTTTTTGATGTTTTTAATGTTTTTGATGTTTTTGATGTTTTTGATGTTTTTGATGTTTTTGATGTTTTTGATGTTTTTGATGTTTTTGATGTTTTTGATGTTTTTGATGTTTTTGATGTTTTTGATGTTTTTGATGTTTATGATGTTTTTGATGTTTTTGATGTTTTTGATGTTCTTGATGTTTTTGATGTTTTTGATGTTTTTGATGTTTTTGATGTTTTTGATGTTTTAAGTGTTTTTGATGTTTTTGATGGTTGTGATGTTTTTGATGTTTTTGATGTTTTTGATGTTTTTGATGTTTTTGATGTTTTTGATGTTTTTGATGTTTTTGATGTGTTTGATGTGTTTGATGTTTTTGAAGTTTTGAAGTTTTGATGTTTTTGATGTTTTTGATGTTTTTGATGTTTTTGATATTTTTGATGTTTTTGATGTTTTTGATGTTTTTGATGTTTTTGATGTTTTTGATGTTTTTGATGTTTTTGAGGTTTTTGATGTTTTTGATGTTTTTGATGTTTTTGATGTTTTTGATGGTTTTGATGTTTTTGATGTTTTTGATGCTTTTGATGTTTTTGATGTTTTTGATGTTTTTGATGTTTTTGATGATTTTGATGTTTTTGATTTTTTTGATGTTTTTGATGTGCTGATGTGTTTGATGTGTTTGATGTTTTTGATGTTTTTGATGTTTTTGATGTTATGGATGTTTTTGATGTTTTTGATGCTTTTGATGTTTTTGATGTTTTTGATGTTTTTGATGTTTTTGATATTTTTGATATTTTCATTTTTTGGATTTTTTAGATGTATTTGATGTTATTTATTTTTTTTTTTTTTTTTTTTGATGTTTTGATGTTTTTAAAGTTTTTGATGTGTTGATGTTTCTGATGTTTTTAATGTTTTTGATGTTTTAAGTGTTTTTGATGTTTTTGATGGTTGTGATATTTTTGATGTTTTAGATGTTTTTGCTGTTCTTGATATTTTTGATGTTTTTGATGTTTTTATGATGTTTTTAATGTTTTTGATGTTTTTGATGTTTTTGATGTTTTTGATGTTTTTGATGTTTTTGATGTTTTTGATGTTTTTGATGTTTTTGATGTTTTTGATGTTTTTGATGTTTTTGATGTTTTTGATGTTTTTGATGTTTTTGATGTTTTTGATGTTTTTGATGTTTTTGATGTTTTTGATGTTTTTGATGTTTTAAGTGTTTTTGATGTTTTTGATGGTTGTGATGTTTTCGATGTTTTTGATGTTTTTGATGCTTTTGATGTTTTTGATGTTTTTGATGTTTTTGATGTTTTTGATGTTTTTGATGTGTTTGATGTGTTTGATGTTTTTGATGTTTTTGATGTTTTTGATGTTTTTGATGTTTTTGATATTTTTGATGTTTTTGATGTTTTTGATGTTTTTGATGTTTTTGAGGTTTTGATGTTTTTGATGTTTTTGATGTTTTCGATGTTTTGATGTTTTTGATGTTTTTGATGTTTTTGATGTTTTTGATGTTTTTGATGTTTTGAAGTTTTTGAAGTTTTTGATGTTTTTGATGTTTTTGATGTTTTTGATGTTTTTGATGTTTTGATGTTTTTGATGTTTTTGATGTTTTTGATGTTTTTATGATGTTTTTGATGTTTTATGATGTTTTTGATGTTTTTATGATGTTTTTGATGTTTTTGATGTTTTTGATGTTTTTGATGTTTTTGATGTTTTAGATGTTTTAGATGTTTTTGATGTTTTTGATGTTTTTGATGTTTTTGATGTTTTTGATGTTTTTGATGTTTTTGATGTTTTTGATGTTTTTGATGTTTTTGATGTTTTTGATGTTTTGATGTTTTGATGCTTTTGATGTTTTTGATGTTTTGATGTTTTTGATGTTTTTGATGTTTATGATGTTTTTGATGTTTTTGATGTTTTTGATGTTTTTGATGTTTTTGATGTTTTTGATGTTTTTGATGTTTTTGATGTTTTAAGTGTTTTTGATGTTTTTGATGGTTGTGATGTTTTTGATGTTTTTGATGTTTTTGATGTTTTTGATGCTTTTGATGTTTTTGATGTTTTTGATGTTTTTGATGTTTTTGATGTTTTTGATGTTTTTGATGTTTTTGATGTTTTTGATGTTTTTGATGTTTTTGATGTTTTTGATGTTTTTGATGTTTTTGATGTTTTTGATGTTTTTGATGTTTTTGATGTTTTTGAGGTTTTTGATGTTTTTGATGTTTTTGATGTTTTTGATGGTTTTGATGTTTTGATGTTTTTGATGTTTTGATGTTTTGATGCTTTTGATGTTTTTGATGTTTTGATGTTTTTGATGTTTTGATGTGTTTGATGTTTTTGAAGTTTTTGATGTTTTTGATGTTTTGATGTTTTTGATGTTTTTGATGTTTTTGATGTTTTTGATGTTTTGATGTTTTTGATGTTTTGATGTTTTTGATGTTTTTGATGTTTTGAGGTTTTTGATGTTTTTGATGTTTTTGATGTTTTTGATGTTTTTGATGGTTTTGATGTTTTTGATATTTTTGATGTTTTTGATGTTTTTGATGTTTTTGATGTTTTTGAGGTTTTTGATGTTTTTGATGTTTTTGATGTTTTCGATGTTTTTGATGTTTTTGATGTTTTTGATGTTTTTGATGTTTTTGATGTTTTTGATGATTTTGATGTTTTTGATTTTTTTGATGTTTTTGATGTGCTGATGTGTTTGATGTGTTTGATGTTTTTGATGTTTTTGATGTTTTTGATGTTCTTGATGTTTTTGATGTTTTTGATGTTTTTGATGTTATGGATGTTTTTTGATGTTTTTGATGTTTTTGATGTTTTTGATGTTTTTATGTTTTTGATGTTTTTATGTTTTTGATGTTTTTGATATTTTGATTTTTTGAAATTTTTAGATGTATTTGATGTTTTTTTTTTTTTGATTTTTTGATGTTTCTAAAGTTTTTTTTTGTGGTTTTTGATGTTTTGATGTTTCTGATGTTTTTAATGTTTTTGATATTTTTGATGTTTTTGATGTTTTAAGTGTTTTTGATGGTTGTGATGTTTTTTGATGTTTTTGATGTTCTTGATGTTTTTGATGTTTTTGATGTTTTTGATTTTTTATGATGTTTTTGATGTTTTTAATGTTCTTGATGTTTTTGATGTTTTTATGATGTTTTTGATGTTTTTATGATGTTTTTGATGTTTTTAATGTTTTTAGTGTTTTTAATGTTTTTGATGTTTGTGATGTTTTTGATGTTTTTGATGTTTTTGATGTTTTTAATGTTTTTGATGTTTTTAATGTTTTTGATGTTTTTGATGTTTTTGATGTTTATGATGTTTTTGATGTTTTTGATGTTTTTATGATGTTTTTATGATGTTTTTGATGTTATTAATGTTTTTGATGTTTTTGATGTTTTTGATGTTTTTGATGTTTTTGATGTTTTTGATGTTTTTGATGTTTTTGATGTTTTTGATGTTTTTGATGTTTTTGATGTTTTTGATGTTTTTGATGTATTTGATGTTTTTGATGTTTTTGATGGTTGTGATGTTTTTGATGTTTTTGATGGTTGTGATGTTTTTGATGTTTTTGATGCTTTTGATGTTTTTGATGTTTTTGATGTTTTTGATGTTTTTGATGTTTTTGATGTTTTTGATGTTTTTGATGTGTTTGATGTGTTTGATGTTTTTGATGTTTTTGATGTTTTTGATGTTTTTGATGTTTTTGATATTTTTGATGTTTTTGATGTTTTTGATGTTTTTGATGTTTTTGAGGTTTTTGATGTTTTTGATGTTTTTTGATGTTTTCGATGTTTTTGATGTTTTTGA
The DNA here is from genome assembly GCA_018150935.1 of Drosophila pruinosa. Taxonomy (NCBI): domain Eukaryota; kingdom Metazoa; phylum Arthropoda; class Insecta; order Diptera; family Drosophilidae; genus Drosophila; species Drosophila pruinosa. The sequence continues at coordinate 33,936 of JAECWR010000374.1, forward strand.
TGTTTTTGATGTTTTTGATGTTTTTGATGTTTTTGATGTTTTTGATGTTTTTGATGTTTTTGATGTTTTTGATGTTTTTGATGTTTTGAAGTTTTTGATGTTTTTGATGTTTTTGATGCTTTTGATGTTTTTGATGTTTTTGATGTTTTTGATGTTTTTGATGATTTTGATGTTTTTGATTTTTTTGATGTGCTGATGTGTTTGATGTGTTTGATGTTTTTGATGTTTTTGATGTTTTTGATGTTTTTGATGTTTTTGATGTTTTTGATGTTTTTGATGTTTTAAGTGTTTTTGATGTTTTTGATGGTTTTGATGTTTTTGATGTTTTTGATGTTTTTGATGTTTTTGATATTTTTGATGTTTTTGATGTTTTTGATGTTTTTGATGTTTTTGATATTTTCGATGTTTTTGATGTTTTTGAGGTTTTTGATGTTTTTGATGTTTTTGATGTTTTTGATGTTTCTAATGTTTTTGATATTTTTGATGTTTCTGATGTTTTTGATGTTTATGATGTTTTTGATGTTTTTGATTTTTTTGATGTTTTTGATGTTTTTGATGGTCTTCATGTTTTTGATGTTTTTAATGCTTTTGATGTTATTGATGTTTTTCATGTTTTTGATGTTTTTCTTGTTTTTGATGTTATTGATGTTATTTTTTTTTATGTTTCTAAAGTTTTTGATGTTTTTTGATGTTTTGATGTTTCTGATGTTTTGATGTTTTTGGTATTTTTGATATTTTTGATGATTTTCATGTTATTGATGTTTTTGATGTTTTTGATGTTTTTGAGGTTTTTGATGTTTTTGATGTTTTTGATGTTTTTGATGTTTTTGATGGTTTTGATGTTTTTGATGTTTTTGATGTTTTTGATGTTTTTGATGTTTTTGATGTTTTTGATGTTTTTGATGTTTTTGATGTTTTTGATGTTTTTGATGTTTTTGATGTTTTTGATGTTTTTGATGTTTTGATGTTTTTGATGTTTTTGATGCTTTTGATGTTTTGATGTTTTTGATGTTTTTGATGTTTTTGATGTTTATGATGTTTTTGATGTTTTTGATGTTTTTGATGTTTTTGATGTTTTTGATGTTTTTGATGTTTTTGATGTTTTAAGTGTTTTTGATGTTTTTGATGGTTGTGATGTTTTTGATGTTTTTGATGTTTTTGATGTTTTTGATGCTTTTGATGTTTTTGATGTTTTTGATGTTTTTGATGTTTTTGATGTGTTTGATGTTTTTGAAGTTTTTGATGTTTTTGATGTTTTTGATGTTTTTGATGTTTTTGATGTTTTTGATGTTTTTGATATTTTTGATGTTTTTGATGTTTTTGATGTTTTTGATGTTTTTGATGTTTTTGATGTTTTGAAGTTTTTGAAGTTTTTGATGTTTTTGATGCTTTTGATGTTTTTGATGTTTTTGATGTTTTTGATGTTTTTGATGTTTTTGATGTTTTTGATGTTTTTATGATGTTTTTGATGTTTTTATGATGTTTTTGATGTTTTTATGATGTTTTTGATGTTTTTAATGTTTTTGATGTTTTTGATGTTTTTGATGTTTTAGATGTTTTAGATGTTTTTGATGTTTTTGATGTTTTTGATGTTTTTGATGTTTTTGATGTTTTTGATGTTTTTGATGTTTTTGATGTTTTTGATGTTTTTGATGTTTTTGATGTTTTTGATGTTTTTGATGCTTTTGATGTTTTTGATGTTTTTGATGTTTTTGATGTTTTTGATGTTTATGATGTTTTTGATGTTTTTGATGTTTTTGATGTTTTTGATGTTTTTGATGTTTTTGATGTTTTGATGTTTTAAGTGTTTTTGATGTTTTTGATGGTTGTGATGTTTTTGATGTTTTGATGTTTTGATGTTTTTGATGCTTTTGATGTTTTTGATGTTTTTGATGTTTTTGATGTTTTTGATGTGTTTGATGTTTTTGATGTTTTTGATGTTTTTGATGTTTTTGATGTTTTTGATGTTTTTGATGTTTTTGATGTTTTTGATGTTTTTGATGTTTTTGATGTTTTTGATGTTTTTGAGGTTTTTGATGTTTTTGATGTTTTTGATGTTTTTGATGTTTTTGATGGTTTTGATGTTTTTGATGTTTTTGATGCTTTTGATGTTTTTGATGTTTTTGATGTTTTTGATGATTTTGATGTTTTTGATTTTTTTGATGTTTTTGATGTGCTGATGTGTTTGATGTGTTTGATGTTTTTGATGTTTTTGATGTTTTTGATGTTTTTGATGTTCTTGATGTTTTTGATGTTTTTGATGTTTTTGATGTTATGGATGTTTTTTGATGTTTTTGATGTTATTGATGTTTTTGATGTTTTTATGTTTTTGATGTTTTTATGTTTTTGATGTTTTTGATATTTTGATTTTTTGAAATTTTTAGATGTATTTGATGTTTTTTTTTTTTTGATTTTTTGATGTTTCTAAAGTTTTTTTTTGAGGTTTTTGATGTTTTGATGTTTCTGATGTTTTTAATGTTTTTGATATTTTTGATGTTTTTGATGTTTTTAGTGTTTTTGATGGTTGTGATGTTTTTTGATGTTTTTGATGTTCTTGATGTTTTTTATGTTTTTGATGTTTTTGATTTTTTATGATGTTTTTGATGTTTTTAATGTTCTTGATGTTTTTGATGTTTTTATGATGTTTTGATGTTTTTATGATGTTTTGATGTTTTTAATGTTTTTAGTGTTTTTAATGTTTTTGATGTTTGTGATGTTTTTGATGTTTTTGATGTTTTTGATGTTTTTAATGTTTTTTGATGTTTTTAATGTTTTTGATGTTTTTGATGTTTTGATGTTTATGATGTTTTTGATGTTTTTGATGTTTTTATGATGTTTTTATGATGTTTTTGATGTTATTAATGTTTTTGATGTTTTGATGTTTTTGATGTTTTTGATGTTTTTGATGTTTTTGATGTTTTTGATGTTTTTGATGTTTTTGATGTTTTTGATGTTTTTGATGTTTTTGATGTATTTGATGTTTTTGATGTTTTTGATGGTTTTGATGTTTTTGATGTTTTTGATGGTTTTGATGTTTTTGATGTTTTTGATGTTTTTGATGTTTTTGATGTTTTTGATGTTTTTGATGTTTTTGATGTTTTTGATGTTTTTGATGTGTTTGATGTGTTTGATGTTTTTGATGTTTTTGATGTTTTTGATGTTTTTGATGTTTTTGATGTTTTTGATGTTTTTGATGTTTTTGATGTTTTTGATGTTTTTGATGTTTTTGAGGTTTTTGATGTTTTTGATGTTTTTGATGTTTTCGATGTTTTTGATGTTTTTGATGTTTTTGATGTTTTTGATGTTTTTGATGTTTTTGATGTTTTTGATGTTTTTGATGTTTTTGATGTTTTTGATGTTTTTGATGTTTTGAAGTTTTTGATGTTTTTGATGTTTTTGATGCTTTTGATGTTTTTGATGTTTTTGATGTTTTTGATGTTTTTGATGATTTTGATGTTTTTGATTTTTTGATGTGCTGATGTGTTTGATGTGTTTGATGTTTTTGATGTTTTTGATGTTTTGATGTTTTTGATGTTTTTGATGTTTTTGATGTTTTTGATGTTTTAAGTGTTTTTGATGTTTTTGATGGTTTTGATGTTTTTGATGTTTTTGATGTTTTTGATGTTTTTGATGTTTTTGATGTTTTTGATGTTTTTGATGTTTTTGATGTTTTTGATATTTTCGATGTTTTTGATGTTTTTGAGGTTTTTGATGTTTTTGATGTTTTTGATGTTTTTGATGTTTCTAATGTTTTTGATATTTTTGATGTTTCTGATGTTTTTGATGTTTATGATGTTTTTGATGTTTTTGATTTTTTTTGATGTTTTTGATGTTTTTGATGGTCTTCATGTTTTTGATGTTTTTAATGCTTTTGATGTTATTGATGTTTTTCATGTTTTTGATGTTTTTCTTGTTTTTGATGTTATTGATGTTATTTTTTTTTTATGTTTCTAAAGTTTTTGATGTTTTTTGATGTTTTGATGTTTCTGATGTTTTGATGTTTTTGGTATTTTTGATATTTTTGATGATTTTCATGTTATTGATGTTTTTGGTGTTGGTGATGTTTTTGATGTTTTCTAATGTTTTTGATGTTTTTGATGTTTTTGATGTTATTGATGTGTTTGATGTTTTTGATGTTTTTTGATTTTTTTTGATGTTTTTGATATTTTTGATGTTTTGATGTTTTTGATGTTTTTGATGTTTTTGATGTTTTTTTTTTTTTTTTGATGTTTTTGATGTTTCTAAAGTTTTTTTTTTTTTTGATGTTTTTGATGTTTTGATGTTTTTGATGTTTTTGATATTTTTAATGTTATTGATGTTTTTGATGTTTTTGATGTTTATATGTTTTTGATGTTTTTGATATTTTGATATTTTTGATATTTTGATTTTTTGAATTTTTTAGATGTATTTGATGTTTTTTTTTTTTTTTTTTTTGATGTTTTTGATGTTTGTAAAGTTTTTTTTTTGAGGTTTTTGATGTTTGTGATGTTTTCTAATGTTTTTGATGTTATTGATGTTTTTGATGTTATTGATGTGTTTGATGTTTTTGATGTTTTTTGATTTTTTTGATGTTTTTGATGTTTTTGATATTTTTGATGATTTTGATGTTTGTTTTTTTTTTTTTTTTTTTGATGTTTTTGATGTTTCTAAAGTTTTTTTTTTTGAGGTTTTTGATGTTTTGATGTTTCTGATGTTTTAATGTTTTTGATATTTTTGATGTTTTTGATGTTTTTGATGTTTTTGATGTTTTTGATGTTTTTGATGTTATTGATGTGTTTGATGTTTTTGATGTTTTTTGATTTTTTTTGATGTTTTTGATGTTTTTGATATTTTTGATGTTTGTTTTTTTTTTTTTTTTTGATGTTTTTGATGTTTTTAAAGTTTTTTTTTTGAGCTTTTTGATGTTTTGATGTTTCTGATGTTTTTTGATATTTTTAATGTTATTGATGTTTTTGATGTTTTTGATGTTTTTATGTTTTTGATGTTTTTATGTTTTTGATGTTTTTGATATTTTTGATATTTTGATTTTTTGAATTTTTTAGATGTATTTGATGTTTTTTTTTTTTTTTTTTTGATGTTTTTGATGTTTCTAAAGTTTTTTTTTTTTGAGGTTTTTGATGTTTTGATGTTTCTGATGTTTTAATGTTTTTGATATTTTTGATGTTTTTAATGTTTTAAGTGTTTTTGATGTTTTTGATGTTCTTGATGTTTTTAAAATGTTTTTGATGTTTTTAATGGTTTTTAATGTTTTTGATGTTTTTGATGTTTTGATGTTTTGATGTTTTTGATGTTTTTGATGTTTTTGATGTTTTTTGATGTTTTTGATGTTTTTGATGTTTTTGATGTTTTTTATGTTTTTGATGTTTTTGATGTTTTTGATGTTTTTGATGTTTTTGATGTTTTTGATGTTTTTGATGTTTTTGATGTTTCTAAAGTTTTTTTTTTTGAGGTTTTTGATGTTTGTGATGTTTTTGATGTTTTCTAATGTTTTTGATGTTATTGATGTTTTTGATGTTTTTGATGTTTTTGATGTTTTTGATGTTATTGATATTTTGATTTTTTGAATTTTTTAGATGTATTTGATGTTTTTTTTTTTTTTTTTTTTTTTTTTGATGTTTTTGATGTTTCTAAAGTTTTTTTTTTTTTGAGGTTTTTGATGTTTGTGATGTTTTTGATGTTTTTAATGTTTTTGATGTTTTTGATGTTTTTGATGTTTTTATGTTTTTGATGTTTTTATGTTTTTGATGTTTTTGATATTTTTGATATTTTGATTTTTTGAATTTTTTAGATGTATTTGATGTTTTTTTTTTTTTTTTTTTTTTTTTTTGATGTTTTTTATGTTTCTAAAGTTTTTTTTTTTTTGATGTTTTTGTTGTTTTGATGTTTCTGATGTTTTAATGTTTTGATATTTTTGATGTTTTAAGTGTTTTTGATGTTTTTGATGTTTTTGATGTTCTTGATGTTTTTATGATGTTTTTGATGTTTTTAATGGTTTTTAATGTTTTTGATGTTTTGATGTTTTGATGTTTTTGATGTTTTTGATGTTTTTGATGTTTTGAAGTTTTTGATGTTTTTGATGTTTTTGATGTTTTTGATGTTTTTGATGTTTTTGATGTTTTTGATTTTTTTGGATGCTTTTGATGTTTTTGATGGTTTTCATGTTTTTGATGTTTTTAATGCTTTTGATGTTATTGATGTTTTTGATGTTTTTGATGTTTTTCATGTTTTTTATGTTATTGATGTTATTTTTTTTTTTGATGTTTCTAAAGTTTTTGATGTTTTTTGATGTTTTGATGTTTCTGATGTTTTGATGTTTTTGGTGTTTTTGATTTTTTTGATGATTTTCATGTTATTGATGTTTTTGGTGTTTGTGATGTTTTTGATGTTTTTGATGTTTTTGATGATTATGATGTTTTTTTTTGATGTTTTTGATGTTATTGATGTTTTTGATGTCTTCTAATGTTTTTGATGTTATTGATGTTTTGATGTTTTTGATGTTTTTGTTGTTTTTGATGTTTTTGATGTTTTTGATGTTTTTGATGTTTTTGATGTTTTTGAGGTTTTTGATGTTTTGATGTTTCAGATGTTTTTGATGTTTTTATGTTTCTGATGTTTTTGATGTTTTTATGTTTTTGATGTTTTTGATATTTTGATGTTTTTGATGTATTTGTTGTTTTTGATGTGTTTGATGTTTTAAGTGTTTTTGATGTTTTTGATGGTTGTGATGTTTTTGATGTTTTTGATGTTCTTGATGTTTTTGATGTTTTTGATGTTTTTGATGTTTAATGCTTTTGATGTTTTTGATGTTTTTGATGTTTTTAATGTTTTTGATGTTTTTGATGTTTTTATCATGTTTTTGATGTTTTTATGATGTTATTAAAGTTTTTGATGTTTTTGATGTTTTTGATGTTTTGAAGTTTTTGATGTTTTTGATGTTTTTGATGTTTTTGATGCTTTTGATATTTTTGATATTTTCGATATTTTTGATAGTTTTGATGTTTTAGATGTTTTAGATGTTTTTGATGTTTCTGATGTTTTTGATGTTTTTGATGTTTTTATGTTTTTGATGTTTTTGATATTTTGATGTTTTTGATGTATTTGATGTTTTTGATGTGTTTGATGTTTTTCATGTTTTTGATGTTTTTGATGTTTTTGATGTTTTTGAGGTTTTTGATGTTATTGATGTTTTTGATGTTCTTGATGTTTTTGATGTTTTTAATGTTTTTGATGTTTTTGATGTTTTTGATGTTTATGATGTTTTGAAGTTTTGATGTTTTGATGTTTTTGATGTTTTTGATGTTTTTGATGTTTTTATGTTTTTGATGTTTTTATGTTTTTGATGTTTTTGATATTTTTGATATTTTGATTTTTTGAATTTTTAGATGTATTTGATGTTTTTTTTTTTTATGTTTTTTATGTTTCTAAAGTTTTTTTTTTTTTGAGGTTTTTGATGTTTTGATGTTTCTGATGTTTTAATGTTTTTGATATTTTTGATGTTTTAAGTGTTTTTGATGTTTTTGATGTTCTTGATGTTTTATGATGTTTTTGATGTTTTTAATGGTTTTTAATGTTTTTGATGTTTTGATGTTTTTGATGTTTTTGATGTTTTTGATGTTTTTGATGTTTTTGATTTTTTTGGATGCTTTTGATGTTTTTGATGGTTTTCATGTTTTTGATGTTTTTAATGCTTTTGATGTTATTGATGTTTTTGATGTTTTTGATGTTTTTCATGTTTTTCATGTTTTTTATGTTATTGATGTTATTTTTTTTTTTTGATGTTTCTAAAGTTTTTGATGTTTTTTGATGTTTTGATGTTTTGATGTTTCTGATGTTTTGATGTTTTTGGAGTTTTTGATATTTTTGATGATTTTCATGTTATTGATGTTTTTGGTGTTTGTGATGTTTTTGATGTTTTTGATGATTATGATGTTTTTTTTGATGTTTTTGATGTTATTGATGTTTTTGATGTCTTCTAATGTTTTTGATGTTATTGATGTTTTTGATGTTTTTGATTTTTTTGATGTTTTTGATGTTTTTGATGTTTTTGATGTTTTTGATGTTTTTGATGTTTTTGATGTTTTTGATGTTTTTGATGTTTTTGAGGTTTTTGATGTTTTGATGTTTCTGATGTTTTTGATGTTTTTATGTTTCTGATGTTTTGATGTTTTTATGTTTTTGATGTTTTTATGTTTTTGATGTTTTTGATATTTTTGATATTTTGATTTTTTGAATTTCTTAGATGTATTTGATGTTTTTTTTTTTTTTGATGTTTTTGATGTTTCTAAAGTTTTTTTTTTGAGGTTTTTGATGTTTCTGATGTTTTAATGTTTTTGATATTTTTGATGTTTTTGATGTTTTAAGTGTTTTTGATGTTTTTGATGTTTTTGATGTTCTTGATGTTTCTATGATGTTTTTGATGTTTTTGATGTTATTGATGTGTTTGATGTTTTTGATGTTTTTTGATTTTTTTGATGTTTTTGATGTTTTTGATATTTTTGATGTTTTTGATGTTTTTTTTTTTTTTTTTTTTTTTTGTTGTTTTTGATTTTTTTAAAGTTTTTTTTTTTTTTGAGGTTTTTGATGTTTTGATGTTTTTGATGTTTTTGATATTTTTAATGTTTTTGATGTTTTTGATGTTTTTGATGTTTTTATGTTTTTGATGTTTTTATGTTTTTGATGTTTTTGATATTTTTGATATTTTGATTTTTTGAATTTTTTAGATGTATTTGATGTATTTTTTTTTTTTTTTTTTTTTTGATTTTTTTGATGTTTCTAAAGTTTTTTTTTTTTGAGGTTTTTGATGTTTTGATGTTTCTGATGTTTTAATGTTTTTGATTTTTTTGATGTTTTTGATGTTTTAAGTGTTTTTGATGTTTTTGATGTTCTTGATGTTTTTATGATGTTTTTGATGTTTTTAATGGTTTTTAATGTTTTTGATGTTTTTGATGTTTTTGATGTTTTTGATGTTTTTGATGTTTTTGATGTTTTTGATGTTTTAGATATTTTAGATGTTTTTGATGTTTTTGATGTTTTTGATGTTTTTGATGTTTTTGATGTTTTTGATGTTTTTGATGTTTGTGATGTTTTTGATGTTTTTAATGTTTTTGACGTTTTTGATGTTTTTGATGTTTTTGATGTTTTTGAGGTTTTTTGATGTTTTTGATGTTTTTGATGTTTTTGATGTTTTTGATGTTTTTAAAGTTTTTGATGTTTCTGATGTTTTTGATGTTTATGATGTTTTTGATGTTTTTGATTTTTTTTGATGTTTTTGATTTTTTTTGGATGCTTTTGATGTTTTTGATGGTTTTCATGTTTTGATGTTTTTAATGCTTTTGATGTAATTGATGTTTTTGATGTTTTTCATGTTTTTTATGTTATCGATGTTATTTTTTTTTTTTGATGTTTCTAAAGTTTTTGATGTTTTGATGTTTTGATATTTCTGATGTTTTGATGTTTTTGGTGTTTTTGATATTTTTGATGATTTTCATGTTATTGATGTTTTTGGTGTTTGTGATGTTTTTGATGTTTTTGATGATTATGATGTTTTTTGATGTTTTTGATGTTTTTGATGTTTTTGATGTTTTGATGTTTCTGATGTTTTTGATATTTTTAATGTTATTGATGTTTTTGATGTTTTTATGTTTTTGATGTTTTTATGTTTTTGATGTTTTTGATATTTTTGATATTTTGATTTTTTGAATTTTTTAGATGTATTTGATGTTTTTTTTTTTTTTTTTTTTGATGTTTTTGATGTTTCTAAAGTTTTTTTTTTTTGAGGTTTTTGATGTTTTGATGTTTCTGATGTTTTAATGTTTTTGATATTTTTGATGTTTTTGATGTTTTAAGTGTTTTTGATGTTTTTGATGTTCTTGATGTTTTTATGATGTTTTTGATGTTTTTAATGGTTTTTAATGTTTTTGATGTTTTTGATGTTTTTGATGTTTTTGAGGTTTTTGATGTTTTAGATGTTTTAGATGTTTTAGATGTTTTTGATGTTTTTGATGTTTTTGATGTTTTTGATGTTTTTGATGTTTTTGATGTTTTTGATGTTTGTGATGTTTTTGATGTTTTTAATGTTTTTGATGTTTTTGATGTTTTTGATGTTTTTGATGTTTTTGAGGTTTTTTGATGTTTTTGATGTTTTTGATGTTTTTGATGTTTTTGATGTTTTCAATGTTTTTGATGTTTCTGATGTTTTTGATGTTTATGATGTTTTTGATGTTTTTGATTTTTTTTTGATGTTTTTGATTTTTTTGGATGCTTTTGATGTTTTTGATGGTTTTCATGTTTTGATGTTTTTAATGCTTTTGATGTTATTGATGTTTTTGATGTTTTTCATGTTTTTGATGTTTTTCATGTTTTTTATGTTTTTGATGTTATTGATGTGTTTGATGTTTTTGATGTTTTTTGATTTTTTTGATGTTTTTGATGCTTTTGATGCTTTTGATATTTTTGATATTTTCGATATTTTTGATATTTTTGATGTTTAAGATGTTTTAGATGTTTTTGATGTTTCTGATGTTTTTGATGTTTTTATGTTTTTGATGATTTTGATATTTTGATGTTTTTGATGTATTTGATGTTTTTGATGTGTTTGATGTTTTTCATGTTTTTGATGTTTTTGATGTTTTTGAGGTTTTTGATGTTTTTGATGTTTTTGATGTTTTTGATGTTTTTGATGTTTTTGATGTTTTTGATGTTTTTGATGTTTTTGATGTTTTTGATGTTTTTGATGTTTTTGATGTTTTTGATGTTTTTGATGTTTTTGATATTTTGATTTTTTGATTTTTTTTTTTTTTTTTTTTTTTTTTTTTTTTTTTTTTTGATGTTTTTGATGTTTCTAAAGTTTTTTTTTTTGAGGTTTTTGATGTTTTGATGTTTCTGATGTTTTAATGTTTTTGATATTTTTGATGTTTTAAGTGTTTTTGATGTTTTTGATGTTCTTGATGTTTTTATGATGTTTTTGATGTTTTTAATGGTTTTTAATGTTTTTGATGTTTTGATGTTTTGATGTTTTTGATGTTTTTGATGTTTTGATGTTTTGAAGTTTTTGATGTTTTTGATGTTTTTGATGTTTTTGATGTTTTTGATGTTTTTGATGTTTTTGATGTTTTTGATTTTTTTGGATGCTTTTGATGTTTTTGATGGTTTTCATGTTTTTGATGTTTTTAATGCTTTTGATGTTATTGATGTTTTTGATGTTTTTGATGTTTTTCATGTTTTTATGTTATTGATGTTTTTTTTTTTTTTTGATGTTTCTAAAGTTTTTGATGTTTTTTGATGTTTTGATGTTTCTGATGTTTTGATGTTTTTGGTGTTTTTGATATTTTTGATGATTTTCATGTTATTGATGTTTTTGGTGTTTGTGATGTTTTTGATGTTTTTGATGATTATGATGTTTTTTTTGATGTTTTTGATGTTATTGATGTTTTTGATGTCTTCTAATGTTTTTGATGTTATTGATGTTTTTGATGTTTTTGATGTTTCTGATGTTTTTGATGTTTTTGATGTTTTTGATGTTTTTGATGTTTTTGATGTTTTTGATGTTTTTGATGTTTTTGATGTTTTTGATGTTTTTGATGTTTTTGATGTTTTTGATGTTTTTGAGGTTTTTGATGTTTTGATGTTTCTGATGTTTTTGATGTTTTTATGTTTCTGATGTTTTTGATGTTTTTATGTTTTTGATGTTTTTGATATTTTGATGTTTTTGATGTATTTGTTGTTTTTGATGTGTTTGATGTTTTAAGTGTTTTTGATGTTTTTGATGGTTGTGATGTTTTTGATGTTTTTGATGTTCTTGATGTTTTTGATGTTTTTGATGTTTAATGCTTTTGATGTTTTTGATGTTTTTGATGTTTTAATGTTTTTGATGTTTTTGATGTTTTTATCATGTTTTTGATGTTTTTATGATGTTATTAAAGTTTTTGATGTTTTTGATGTTTTTGATGTTTTGAAGTTTTTGATGTTTTTGATGTTTTTGATGTTTTTGATGCTTTTGATATTTTTGATATTTTCGATATTTTTGATATTTTTGATGTTTTAGATGTTTTTGATGTTTCTGATGTTTTTGATGTTTTTGATGTTTTTATGTTTTTGATGTTTTTGATATTTTGATGTTTTTGATGTATTTGATGTTTTTGATGAGTTTGATGTTTTTCATGTTTTTGATGTTTTTGATGTTTTTGAGGTTTTTGATGTTATTGATGTTTTTGATGTTCTTGATGTTTTTGATGTTTTTAATGTTTTTGATGTTTTTGATGTTTATGATGTTTTTGAAGTTTTTGATGTTTTTGATGTTTTTGATGTTTTTGATGTTTTTGATGTTTTTGATGTTTTTGATGTTTTTATGTTTTTGATGTTTTTATGTTTTTGATGTTTTTGATATTTTTGATATTTTGATTTTTGAATTTTTTAGATGTATTTGATGTTTTTTTTTTTTTTGATGTTTTTTATGTTTCTAAAGTTTTTTTTTTTGAGGTTTTTGATGTTTTGCTGTTTCTGATGTTTTTGATATTTTTGATGTTTTAAGTGTTTTTGATGTTTTTGATGTTCTTGATGTTTTATGATGTTTTTGATGTTTTTAATGGTTTTTAATGTTTTTGATGTTTTGATGTTTTTGATGTTTTTGATGTTTTTGATGTTTTGAAGTTTTTGATGTTTTTGATGTTTTTGATGTTTTTGATGTTTTTGATGTTTTTGATGTTTTTGATGTTTTTGATTTTTTTGGTTGCTTTTGATGTTTTTGATGGTTTTCATGTTTATGATGTTTTTAATGCTTTTGATGTTATTGATGTTTTTGATGTTTTTGATGTTTTTCATGTTTTTTATGTTATTGATGTTATTTTTTTTTTTGATGTTTCTAAAGTTTTTGATGTTTTTTGATGTTTTGATGTTTTGATGTTTCTGATGTTTTGATGTTTTTGGTGTTTTTGATATTTTTGATGATTTTCATGTTATTGATGTTTTTGGTGTTTGTGATGTTTTTGATGTTATTGATGTTTTTGATGTCTTCTAATGTTTTTGATGTTATTGATGTTTTTGATGTTTTTGATTTTTTTTGATGTTTTTGATGTTTTTGATGTTTTTGATTTTTTTGATGTTTTTGATGTTTTTGATGTTTTTGATGTTTTTGATGTTTTTGATGTTTTTGATGTTTTTGATGTTTTTGAGGTTTTTGATGTTTTGATGTTTCTGATGTTTTTGATGTTTTTATGTTTCTGATGTTTTTGATGTTTTTGATGTTTTTGATATTTTGATGTTTTTGATGTATTTGTTGTTTTTGATGTGTTTGATGTTTTTCATGTTTTTGATGTTTTTGATGTTTTTGATATTTTAAGTGTTTTTGATGTTTTTGATGGTTGTGATGTTTTTGATGTTTTTGATGTTCTTGATGTTTTTGATGTTTTTGATGTTTAATGCTTTTGATGTTTTTGATGTTTTTGATGTTTTTAATGTTTTTGATGTTTTTGATGTTTTTATCATGTTTTTGATGTTTTTATGATGTTATTAAAGTTTTTGATGTTTTTGATGTTTTTGATGTTTTTGATGTTTTTGATGTTTTGAAGTTTTTGATGTTTTTGATGTTTTTGATGTTTTTGATGTTTTTGATGTTTTTGATGTTTTTGATGTTTGTGATGTTTTTGATGTTTTTGATGTTTTTGATGTTTTTGATGTTTTTGATGTTTTTGATGTTTTTGATGTTTTTGATGTTTTGATGTTTTTGATGTTTTTGATGTTTTTGATGTTTTGATGTTTTTGATGTTTTTGATGTTTTTGATGTTTTTGATGTTTTTGATGTTTTTGATGTTTTTGATGTTTTTGATGTTTTTGATGTTTATGAGGTTTTTGATGTTTTGAGTGTTTTTGATGTTTTTGATGGTTCTGATGTTTTTGATATTTTTAATGTTATTGATGTTTTTTGATGTTTTTGATGTTTTTATGTTTTTGATATTTTTGATATTTTTGATATTTTTATTTTTTGGATTTTTTAGATGCATTTGATGTTTTTTTTTTTTTTTTTGATGTTTTTGATGTTTTGATGTTTCTGATGTTTTTATCATATTTTTGATATTTTTGATGTTTTTGATGTTTTAAGTGTTTTTGATGTTTTTGATGTTCTTGATGTTTTGATGTTTTTGATGTTTTTGATGTTTTTGATGTTTTTGATGTTTTTGAGGTTTTTGATGTTTTTGATGTTTTTGATGTTTTTGATGTTTTTGATGTTTTTGATGGTTTTGATGTTTTTGATGTTTTTGATGTTTTTGATGTTTTTGATGTTTTTGATGTTTTTGATGTTTTTGATGTTTTTGATGTTTTTGATGGTTTGAAGTTTTTGATGTTTTTGATGTTTTTGATGTTTTTGATGTTTTTGATGTTTTTGATGTTTTTGATGTTTTTGATGTTTTTGATGTTTTTGATGTTTTTGATGTTCTTGATGTTTTTGATGTTTTTGAGGTTTTTGATGTTTTTGATGTTTTTGATGTTTTTGATGTTTTGAAGTTTTTGATGTTTTTGATGTTTTTGATGTTTTTGATGTTTTTGATGTTTTTGATGTTTTTGATGTTTTTGATGGTTTGAAGTTTTTGATGTTTTTGATGTTTTTGATGTTTTTGATGTCTTTGATGTTTTTGATGTTTTTGATGTTTTTGATGTTTTTGATGTTTTTGAGGTTTTTGATGTTTTGATTTTTCTGATGTTTTTAATGTTTTTGATATTTTTGATGTTTTTGATGTTTTAAGTGTTTTTGATGTTTTTGATGGTTGTGATGTTCTTGATGTTTTTGATGTTTTTGATGTTCTTGATGTTTTTGATGTTTTTGATGTTTTTGATGTTTTTGATGTTTTTATGATGTTTTTAATGTTTTTAATGTTTTTGATGTTTTTGATGTTTTTGATGTTTTTGATGTTTTTGATGTTTTTGATGTTTTTGATGTTTTTGATGTTTTTGATGTTTTTGATGTTTCTGATGTTTTTGATGTTTTTGATGTTTTTGATGTTTTGAAGTTTTTGAAGTTTTTGATGTTTTTGATGTTTTTGATGTTTTTGATGTTTTTGATGTTTTTGACGTTTTTGATGTTTTTGATTTTTTTGGATGCTTTTGATGTTTTTGATGGTTTTCATGTTTTTGATGTTTTTAATGCTTTTGATGTTTTTGATGTTTTTCATGTTTTTGATGTTTTTCATGTTTTTTATGTTATTGATGTTATTTTTTTTTTTTGTTTCTAAAGTTTTTGATGTTTTTTGATGTTTTGATGTTTTGATGTTTCTGATGTTTTGATGTTTTTGGTGTTTTTGATATTTTTGATGATTTTCATGTTATTGATGTTTTTGGTGTTTGTGATGTTTTTGATGTTTTTGATGATTATGATGTTTTTTTTGATGTTTTTGATGTTATTGATGTTTTTGATGTCTTCTAATGTTTTTGATGTAATTGATGTTTTTGATGTTTTTGATGTTTTTTTATGTTTTTGATGTTTTTGATTTTTTTGATGTTTTTGATGTTTTTGATGTTTTTGATGTTTTTGATGTTTGTGAGGTTTTTGATGTTTTGATGTTTCTAATGTTTTTGATGTTTTTATGTTTCTGATGTTTTTGATGTTTTTATGTTTTTGATGTTTTTGATATTTTGATGTTTTTGATGTATTTGTTGTTTTTGATATTTTAAGTGTTTTTGATGTTTTTGATGGTTGTGATGTTTTTGATGTTTTTGATGTTCTTGATGTTTTTGATGTTTTTGATGTTTAATGCTTTTGATGTTTTTGATGTTTTTGATGTTATTAATGTTTTTGATGTTTTTGATGTTTTTATCATATTTCTGATGTTTTTATGATGTTATTAAAGTTTTTGATGTTTTTGATGTTTTGAAGTTTTTGATGTTTTTGATGTTTTTGATGTTTTTGATGTTTTTGATGTTTTTGATGTTTTTGATGTTTTTGATGTTTTTGATGTTTTTGATGTTTTTGATGTTTTTGATGTTTTTGATGTTTTTGATGTTTTTGATGTTTTTGATGTTTTTGATGTTTTTGATGTTTTTGATGTTTTTGATGTTTTTGATGTTTTTGAGGTTTTTGATGTTTTGAGTGTTTTTGATGTTTTTGATGTGTTTGATGTTTTTCATGTTTTTGATGTTTTTCATGTTTTTGATATTTTAAGTGTTTTTGATGTTTTTGATGGTTGTGATGTTTTTGATGTTTTTGATGTTCTTGATGTTTTTGATGTTTTTGATGTTTAATGCTTTTGATGTTTTTGATGTTATTAATGTTTTTGATGTTTTTGATGTTTTTATCATATTTTTGATGTTTTTATGATGTTATTAAAGTTTTTGATGTTTTTGATGTTTTTGATGTTTTGAAGTTTTTGATGTTTTTGATGTTTTTGATGTTTTTGATGTTTTTGATGTGTTTGATGTGTTTGATGTTTTTGATGTTTTTGATGTTTTTGATGTTTTTGATGTTTTTGATGTTTTTGATGTTTTTGATGTTTTTGATGTTTTTATGATGTTTCTGATGTTTTTAATGTTTTTAATGTTTTTGATGTTTTTGATGTCTTTGATGTTTTTGATGTTTTTGATGTTTTTGATGTTTTTGATGTTTTTGATGTTTTTGATGTTTTTGATGTTTTTGATGTTTTTGATGTTTTTGATGTTTTTGATGTTTTTGATGTTTTTGATGTTTTTGATGTTTTTGATGTGTTTGATGTTTTTCATGTTTTTGATGTTTTTGATATTTTAAGTGTTTTTGATGTTTTTGATGGTTGTGATGTTTTTGATGTTTTTGATGTTCTTGATGTTTTTGATGTTTTTGATGTTTGATGTTTTTGATGTTTTTGATGTTTTTGATGTTTTTAATGTTTTTGATGTTTTTGATGTTTTTATCATATTTTTGATGTTTTTATGATGTTATTAAAGTTTTTGATGTTTTTGATGTTTTTGATGTTTTGAAGTTTTGATGTTTTTGATGTTTTTGATGTTTTTGATGTTTTTGATGTTTTGATGTTTTTGATGTTTTTGATGTTTTTGATGTTTTGATGTTTTTGATGTTTTTGATGTTTTTGATGTTTTTGATGTTTTTGAGGTTTTTGATGTTTTGAGTGTTTTTGATGGTTGTGATGTTTTTTTTTTTTTGAGGTTTTTGATGTTTCTGATGTTTTTGATATTTTTAATGTTATTGATGTTTTTTGATGTTTTTGATGTTATTGATAATTTGGATGTTTTTATGTTTTTGATGTTTTTGATATTTTTGATATTTTGATTTTTTGAATTTTTAGATGTATTTGATGTTTTTTTTTTTTTTGATGTTTTTGATGTTTCTAAAGTTTTTTTTAGGTTTTGATGTTTTGATGTTTCTGATGTTTTTAATGTTTTTGATATTTTTGATGTTTTTGATGTTTTTGATGTTTTAAGTGTTTTTCATGTTTTTGATGTTCTTGATGTTTTTGATGTTTTTGATGTTTTTGATGTTTTTGATGTTTTTATGATGTTTTTGATGTTTTTGATGTTTTGATGTTTCTGATGTTTTTGATATTTTTAATGTTATTGATGTTTTTTGATGTTTTTGATGTTATTGATGTTTTTGATGTTTTTATGTTTTTGATATTTTTGATATTTTTATTTTTTGGATTTTTTTAGATGCATTTGATGTTTTTTTTTTTTTTTGATGTTTTTGATGTTTTGATGTTTCTGATGTTTTTAATGTTTTTGATATTTTTGATGTTTTTGATGTTTTAAGTGTTTTTGATGTTTTTGATGTTTTTGATGTTTTTGATGTTTTTGATGTTCTTGATGTTTTTGATGTTTTTGATGTTTTTGATGTTTTTGATGTTTTTGATGTTTTTGATGTTTTTGATGTTTTTGATGTTTTTGATGTTTTTGATGTTTTTGATGGTTTGAAGTTTTTGATGTTTTTGATGTTTTTGATGTTCTTGATGTCTTTGATGTTTTTGATGTTTTTGATGTTTTTGATGTTTTTGATGTTTTTGATGTTTTTGATGTTTTTGATGTTTTTGAGGTTTTTGATGTTTTTGATGTTTTTGATGTTTATGGTGTTTTTGATGTTTTTGAGGTTTTTGATGTTTTGATTTTTCTGATGTTTTTAATGTTTTTGATATTTTTGATGTTTTTGATGTTTTAAGTGTTTTTGATGTTTTTGATGGTTGTGATCTTTTTGATGTTTTTGATGTTTTTGATGTTCTTGATGTTTTTGATGTTTTTGATGTTTTTGATGTTTTTTATGTTTTTATGATGTTTTTAATGTTTTTAATGTTTTTGATGTTTTTGATGTTTTTGATGTTTTTCATGTTTTTGATGTTTTTGATGTTTTGAAGTTTTTGATGTTTTTGATGTTTTTGATGTTTTTGATGTTTTTGATGTTTTTGATGTTTTTATGTTTTTGATGTTTTTGATATTTTTGATATTTTGATTTTTTGAATTTTTTAGATGTATTTGATGTTTTTTTTTTTTTTAGGTTTTTGATGTTTTGATGTTTCTGATGTTTTTGATATTTTTAATGTTATTGATGTTTTTTGATGTTTTTGATGTTATTGATGTTTTTGATGTTTTTATGTTTTTGATGTTTTTGATATTTTTGATATTTTGATTTTTTGAATTTTTTAGATGTATTTGATGTTTTTTTTTTTTTAGGTTTTTGATGTTTTGATGTTTCTGATGTTTTTAATGTTTTTGATATTTTTGATGTTTTTGATGTTTTAAGTGTTTTTGATGTTTTTGATGATTTTGATGTTTTTGATGTTTTTGATGTTTTTGATGTTTTTGATGTTTTTGATGTTTTTATGTTTTTGATGTTTTTATGTTTTTGATGTTTTTGATGTTTTTGATGTTTTTGATGTTTTTGATGTTTTTGATGTTTTAAGTGTTTTTGATGTTTTTGATGGTTGTGATGTTTTTGATGGTTGTGATGTTTTTGATGTTTTTGATGTTTTTGATGTTTTTGATGTTTTTGATGTTTTTGATGTGTTTGATGTGTTTGATGTTTTTGATGTTTTTGATGTTTTTGATGTTTTTGATGTTTTTGATGTTTTTGATGTTTTTGATGTTTTTATGATGTTTCTGATGTTTTTAATGTTTTTAATGTTTTTGATGTTTTTGATGTTTTTGATGTTTTTGATGTTTTTGATGTTTTTGATGTTTTTGATGTTTTTGATGTTTTTGATGTTTTGAAGTTTTTGATGTTTTTGATGTTTTTGATGTTTTTGAAGTTTTTTTTTATGTTTTTGATGTTTTTGATGTTTTTGATGTTTTTGATGTTTTTGATACTTTTGAGGTTTTCGATGTTTTAAATGTTTTTGATGTTTTTGATGGTTGTGATTTTTTTTTTTTGAGGTTTTGATGTTTCTGATGTTTTTGATATTTTTAATGTTATTGATGTTTTTTGATGTTTTTGATGTTATTGATGTTTTTGATGTTTTTATGTTTTTGATATTTTTGATGTTTTTGATATTTTTGATATTTTTATTTTTTGGATTTTTTAGATGTATTTGATGTTTTTTTTTTTTTTTGATGTTTTTGATGTTTCTAAAGTTTTTTTTTTGATGTTTTTGATGTTTTTGATGTTTTGAAGTTTTTGATGTTTTTGATGTTTTTGATGTTTTTGATGTTTTTAATGTTTTTGATGTTTTTGAGGTTTTTTTTATGTTTTTGATGTTTTTGATACTTTTGAGGTTTTCGATGTTTTAAGTGTTTTTGATGTTTTTGATGGTTGTGATGTTTTTTTTTTTTGAGGTTTTGATGTTTTTGATGTTTTTGATGTTTTGATGGTTGTGATGTTTTTGATGTTTTTGATGTTCTTTATTTTTGGATGTTTTTGATGTTTTTGATGTTTCTGATGTTTTTGATGTTTTGATGTTTTTGATGTTTTTGATGTTTTTATGATGTTTTTAATGTTTTTAATGTTTTTGATGTTTTTGATGTTTTGATGTTTTGATGTTTTTGATGTTTTTGATGTTTTTGATGTTTTTGATGTTTTGAAGTTTTTGATGTTTTCATGTTTTTGATGTTTTTGATGTTTTTGATGTTTTGATGTTTTCATGTTTTTGATGTTTTTGATGTTTTTGATGTTTTGATGTTTTTGATGTTTTTGATGGTTGTGATGTTTTTTTTTTTTTGAGGTTTTGATGTTTTGATGTTTCTGATGTTTTTGATATTTTTAATGTTATTGATGTTTTTTGATGTTTTTGATGTTATTGATGTTTTTGATTTTTTATGTTTTTGATGTTTTTGATGTTTTTGATATTTTAGATATTTTGATTTTTTGAATTTTTAAGATGTATTTGATTTTTTTTTTTTTTTTTTTTTGATGTTTTTGATGTTTTGATGTTTCTGATGTTTTTAATGTTTTTGATATTTTTGATGTTTTTGATGTTTTTGATGTTTTAAGTGTTTCTGATGTTTTTGATGTTCTTGATGTTTTTATGATGTTTTTGATGTTTTTAATGTTTTTGAATGCTTTTGATGTTTTTGATGTTTTTGATATTTTTGATGTTTTTGATGTTTTTATGTTTTTGATGTTTTTATGTTTTTGATGTTTTTGATGTTTTTGATGTTTTTGATGTTTTTGATGTTTTTATGTTTTAAGTGTTTTTGATGTTTTGATGGTTGTGATGTTTTTGATGTTTTTGATGTTCTTGATGTTTTTGATGTTTTTATGATGTTTTTGATGTTTTTAATGTTTTTAATGTTTTTGATGTTGATGTTTTTGATGTTATTGATGTTTTTGATGTTTTTGATGTTTTTGATGTTTTTGATGTTTTTTGATGTTTTTGATGTTTTTGATGTTTTTGATATTTTGGTGTTTTTGATGTTTTTGATGTTTTTGATGTTTTTTGATGTTTTTGATGTTTTTGATGTTTTTGATGTTTTTGATGTTTTTGATATTTTTGAGGTTTTCGATGTTTTAAGTGTTTTTGATGGTTGTGATGTTTTTTTTTGAGGTTTTTGAGGTTTTTGATGTTTTGATGTTTCTGATGTTTTTGATATTTTTAATGTTATTGATGTTTTTATGTTATTGATGTTTTTGATGTTTTTGATATTTTTGATATTTTTATTTTTTGGATTTTTTTAGATGTATTTGATGTTTTTTTTTTTTTTTTTGATGTTTTTGATGTTTCTAAAGTTTTTTTTTTTGAGGTTTTTGATGTTTTGATGTTTCTGATGTTTTTAATGTTTTTGATATTTTTGATGTTTTTGATGTTTTGATGTTTTTGATGTTTTTGATGTTTTTATGATGTTTTTAATGTTTTTAATGTTTTTGATGTTTTTGATGTTTTGATGTTTTTGATGTTTTTGATGTTTTTGATGTTTTTGATGTTTTTGATGTTTTTGATGTTTTTGATGTTTTTGATGTTTTTGATGTTTTTGATGTTTTTGATGTTTTTGATGTTTTTGATGTTTTTGATGTTTTTGATGTTTTTGATGTTTTGATGTTTTGATGTTTTTGATGTTTTTGATGTTTTTGATGTTTTGAAGTTTTTGATGTTTTTGATGTTTTTGATGTTTTTGGTGTTTTTGATGTTTTTGATGTTTTTGATGTTTTTGATGGTTGTAATGTTTTTTTTTTTTTTTTGAGGTTTTTGATGTTTGGATGCTTCTGATGTTTTTGATATTTTTAATGTTATTGATGTTTTTTGATGTTTTTGATGTTATTGATGTTTTTGATTTTTTATGTTTTTGATGTTTTTGATGTTTTTGATGTTTTTGATATTTTTGATATTTTGATTTTTTGAATTTTTAAGATGTATTTGATGGTTTTGATGTTTTTGATGTTTTTGATGTTTTTGATGTTTTGATGTTTCTGATGTTTTTAATGTTTTTGATATTTTTGATGTTTTTGATGTTTTAAGTGTTTCTGATGTTTTTGATGTTCTTGATGTTTTTGATGTTTTTAATGTTTTGAATGTTTTTGATGTTTTTGATGTTTTTGATGTTTTTGATGTTTTTGATATTTTTGATGTTTTTGATGTTTTTATGTTTTTGATGTTTTTATGTTTTTGATGTTTTTGATGTTTTGATGTTTTTGATGTTTTTGATGTTTTTGATGTTTTGATGTTTTTATGTTTTAAGTGTTTTTGATGTTTTTGATGGTTGTGATGTTTTGATGTTTTTTTGATGTTCTTGATGTTTTTGATGTTTTTATGATGTTTTTGATGTTTTTAATGTTTTTAATGTTTTTGATGTTGATGTTTTTGTTGTTTTTGATGTTATTGATGTTTTTGATGTTTTTGATGTTTTTGATGTTTTTGATGTTTTTGATGTTTTTGATGTTTTTGATATTTTGGTGTTTTTGATGTTTTTGATGTTTTTGATGTTTTTGATGTTTTTGATGTTTTTGATGTTTTTGATATTTTTGATGTTTTTGATGTTTTAAGTGTTTTTGATGTTTTGATGGTTGTGATGTTTTTGATGTTTTTGATATTTTTGAGGTTTTCGATGTTTTAAGTGTTTTTGATGTTTTTGATGTTTTTGATGTTTTTGATGTTTTTGATGTTTTTGATGTTTTTGATGTTTTTGATGTTTTTGATGTTTTTGATGTTTTTGATGTTTTTGATGTTTTTGATGTTTTTGATGTTTTTGATATTTTTGATGTTTTTGATGTTTTTGATGTTCTTGATGTTTTTGATGTTTTTGAGGTTTTTGATGTTTTTGATGTTTATGGTGTTTTTGATGTTTTTGATATTTTGATGTTTTAAGTGTTTTTGATGGTTGTGATGTTTTTGATGTTTTTGATGTTTTTAATGTTTTTTAATGTTTTTGATGTTTTTGATGTTCTTGATGTTTTTGATGTTTTTATGATGTTTTTGATGTTTTTA
The DNA here is from genome assembly GCA_018150935.1 of Drosophila pruinosa. Taxonomy (NCBI): domain Eukaryota; kingdom Metazoa; phylum Arthropoda; class Insecta; order Diptera; family Drosophilidae; genus Drosophila; species Drosophila pruinosa. Next base: position 56,753 of record JAECWR010000374.1, read on the forward strand.
ATGTTTTTAATGTTTTTGATGTTGATGTTTTTGATGTTTTTTGATTATATTGATGTTTTTGATGTTTTTGAAGTTTTTGATGTTTTTGATATTTTTGATGTTTTTGATGTTTTAAGTGTTTTTGATGTTTTTGATGGTTGTGATGTTTTTGATGTTTTTGATACTTTGATTTTTTGAAATTTTTAGATGTATTTGATGTTTTTTTTTTTTTTTGATTTTTTGATGTTTCTAAAGTTTTTTTTTTGAGGTTTTTGATGTTTCTTATGTTTTTAATGTTTTTGATATTTTTGATGTTTTTGATGTTTTAAGTGTTTTTGATGTTTTTGATGGTTGTGATGTTTTTGATGTTTTTAATGTTCTTGATGTTTTTGATGTTTTTATGATGTTTTTGATGTTTTTAATGTTTTTGATCTTGATGTTTTGATGTTTTTGATATTTTTGATGTTTTTGATGTTCTTGATGTTTTTGATGTTTTTGATGTTTTTGATGTTTTTGATGATTTTGATGTTTTTGATGTTTTTGATGTTTTTGATGTTTTTGATGTTTTTGATGTTTTTATGTTTTTGATGTTTTTATGTTTTTGATGTTTTTGATGTTTTTGATGTTTTTGATGTTTTTGATGTTTTTGATGTTTTTGATGTTTTTGATGTTTTTGATGTTTTTGATGTTTTTGATGTTTTTGATGTTTTTGATGTTTTTGATGTTTTTGATGTTTTTGATGTTTTTGATGTTTTTGATGTTTTTGATGTTTTAGATGTTTTTGATGTTTTTGATGTTTTTGATGTTTTTGAGGTTTTTGATGTTTTAAGTGTTTTTGATGTTTTTGATGGTTGTGATGTTTTTTTTTTTTTGAGGTTTTTGATGTTTTTGATGCTATTGATGTTTTTGATGTTTTTATGTTTTTGATGTTTTTGATGTTTTTGATGTTTTTGATGTTTTTGATGTTTTAGATGTTTTTGATGTTTTTGATGTTTTTGATGTTTTTGAGGTTTTTGATGTTTTAAGTGTTTTTGATGTTTTTGATGGTTGTGATGTTTTTGATGTTTTTGATGTTTTTGATGTTTTTGATGTTTTTGATGTTTTTGATGTTTTTGATGTTTTTGATGTTTTTGATGTTTTTGATGTTTTTATGATGTTTTTAATGTTTTTAATGTTTTTGATGTTTTTGATGTTCTTGATGTTTTTGATGTTTTTATGATGTTTTTGATGTTTTTGATGTTTTTAATGTTTTTGATGTTGATGTTTTTGATGTTTTTGATGGTTTTGATGTTTTTGATGTTATTGATGTTTTAGATGTTTTGATGTTTTTGATGTTTTTGATGTTTTTGATGTTTTTGATGTTTTTGATATTTTTGATGTTTTTGATGTTTTTGATGTTTTAAGTGTTTTTGATGGTTGTTATGTTTTTGTTTTTTTTGATATTTTGATTTTTTGAAATTTTTAGATGTATTTGATGTTTTTTTTTTTTTTTTTTTTTTTTTGATGTTTCTAAAGTTTTTTTTTTTTTAGGTTTTTGATGTTTTAATGTTTTGATGTTTTTGATGTTTTTTATGTTTTTGATTTTTTTGATGTTTTTGATGTTTTAAGTGTTTTTGATGTTTTTGATGGTTGTGATGTTTTTGATGTTTTTGATGTTTTTAATGTTCTTGATGTTTTTGATGTTTTTATGATGTTTTTGATGTTTTTAATGTTTTTGATGTTGATGTTTTTGATGTTTTTAATGTTTTTGATGTTTTTGATGTTTTTGATATTTTTGATGTTTTTGATGTTTTAAGTGTTTTTGATGTTTTTGATGGTTGTGATGTTTTTGATGTTTTTGATGTTTTTGATGTTTTGAAGTTTTTGATGTTTTTGATGTTTTTGATGTTTTTTTGATTTTTTTTTTTTGAGGTTTTTGATGTTTTTGATGTTATTGATGTTTTTGATGTTTTTATGTTTTTGATGTTTTTGATATTTTTGATATTTTGATTTTTTGAATTTTTTAAATGTATTTGATGTTTTTTTTTTTTTTTGATGTTTTTGATGTTTCTAAAGTTTTTTTTTTTTGAGGTTTTTGATGTTTCTGATGTTTTTAATGTTTTTGATATTTTTGGTGTTTTTGATGTTTTAAGTGTTTTTGATGTTTTTGATGTTTTTGATCTTCTTGATGTTTTGATGTTTTTGATGTTTTTGATGTTTTTATGATGTTTTTGATGTTTTTTAATGTTTTTGATGTTTTTGATGTTTTTGATATTTTTGATGTTTTTGATGTGTTTGATGTGTTTGATGTTTTTGATGTTTTTGATGTTTTTGATGTTTTTGATGTTTTTGATGTTTTTGATGTTTTTGATGTTTTTGATGTTTTTGAGGTTTTTGATGTTTTAAGTGTTTTTGATGTTTTTGATGTTTTTGATCTTCTTGATGTTTTTGATGTTTTTGATGTTTTTGATGTTTTTATGATGTTTTTGATGTTTTTTAATGTTTTTGATGTTTTTGATGTTTTTGATATTTTTGATGTTTTTGATGTGTTTGATGTGTTTGATGTTTTTGATGTTTTTGATGTTTATGATGTTTTTGATGTTTTTGATGTTTTTAATGTTTTTGATGTTTTTGATGTTTTTGATGTTTTTGATGTTTTTGAGGTTTTTGATGTTTTAAGTGTTTTTGATGTTTTTGATGTGTTTTTTTTTTTTGAGGTTTTTGATGTTTTTGATGTTATTGATGTTTTTGATGTTTTTATGTTTTTGATGTTTTTGATGTTTTTGATATTTTTGATATTTTGATTTTTTGAATTTTTTAGATGTATTTGATGTGTTTTTTTTTTTTTTGATGTTTTTGATGTTTCTAAAGTTTTTTTTTTTTTGAGGTTTTTGATGTTTCTGATGTTTTTAATGTTTTTGATATTTTTGATGTTTTTGATGTTTTTGATGTTTTAAGTGTTTTTGATGTTTTTGATGTTTTTGATCTTCTTGATGTTTTTGATGATTTTGATGTTTTTGATGTTTTTGATGTTTTTGATGTTTTTGATGTTTTTGATGTTTTTGATGTTTTTGATGTTTTTGATGTTTTTGATGTTTTTGATGTTTTTGATGTTTTTGATGTTTTTGATGTTTTTGATGTTTTTGATGTTTTTATGTTTTTGATGTTTTTATGTTTTTGATGTTTTTGATGTTTTTGATGTTTTTGATGTTTTTGATGTTTGAAGTTTTTGATGTTTTTGATGTTTTGATGTTTTGATGTTTTGATGTTTTTGATGTTTTAAGTGTTTTTGATGTTTTTGATGGTTGTGATGTTTTGATGTTTTGAAGTTTTTGATGTTTTTGATGTTTTTGATGTTTTTGATGTTTTTGATGTTTTTGGTGTTTTTGATGTTTTTGATGTTTTTGATGTCTTTGAGGTTTTTGATGTTTTAAGTGTTTTTGATGTTTTTTTTTTTTTGAGGTTTTTGATGTTTTTGATGTTATTGATGTTTTTGATGTTTTTATGTTTTTGATGTTTTTGATGTTTTTGATGTTTTTGATATTTTTGATATTTTGATTTTTTGAATTTTTTAGATGTATTTGATGTTTTTTTTTTTTTTTTTGATGTTTTTGATGTTTCAAAAGTTTTTTTTTTTGTGGTTTTTGATGTTTCTGATGTTTTTTATGTTTTTGATATTTTTGATGTTTTTGATGTTTTAAGTGTTTTTGATGTTTTTGATGTTTTTGATCTTCTTGATGTTTTTGATGTTTTTGATGTTTTTGATGTTTTTGATGTTTTTGATGTTTTTGATGTTTTTGATGTTTTTGATGTTTTTGATGTTTTTGATGTTTTTGATGTTTTTGATGTTTTTGATGTTTTTGATGTTTTTGAGGTTTTTGATGTTTTTGATGTTTTTGATGTTTTTGATGTGTTTGATGTGTTTGATGTTTTTGATGTTTTTGATGTTTATGATGTTTTTGATGTTTTTGATGTTTTTGATGTTTTTGATGTTTTTGATGTATTTGATGTTTTGAAGTTTTTGATGTTTTTGATGTTTTTGATGTTTTTGATGTTTTTGATGTTTTTGATGTTTTTGATGTTTTTGATGTTTTTGATGTTTTTGATGTTTTTGATGTTTTTGATGTTTTTGATGTTTTTGATGTTTTTGATGATTTTGATGATTTTGACGTTTTTGATGTTTTTGATGTTTTTGATGTTTTTGATGTTTTGATGTTTTTGATGTTTTTGATGTTTTTGATGTTTTTGATGTTTTTGATGTTTTTGATGTTTTTGATGTTTTTGATGTTTTTGATGTTTTTGATGTTTTTGATGTTTTTGATGTTTTTGATGTTTTTGATGTTTTTATGTTTTTGATGTTTTTATATTTTTGATGTTTTTGATGTTTTTGATGTTTTTGATGTTTTTGATGTTTTTGATGTTTTTGATGTTTTTGATGTTTTTGATGTTTTTGATGGTTGTGATGTTTTTGATGTTTTTGATGGTTGTGATGTTTTTGATGTTTTTGATGTTTTTGATGTTTTTGATGTGTTTGATGTGTTTAATGTTTTTGATGTTTTTGATGTCTTTGATGTTTTTTATGTTTTTGATGTTTTTGATGTTTTTGATGTTTTGATGTTTTTGATGTTTTTGATGTTTTTGATGTTTTTGATGTTTTTGATGTTTTTGATGTTTTTGATGTTTTGATGTTTTGATGTTTTTGATGTTTTTGATGTTTTGATGTTTTGAAGTTTTGAAGTTTTTGAAGCTTTTGATGTTTTGATGTTTTTGATGTTTTTTGATGTTTTTGATGTTTTTGATGTTTTTGATGTTTTTGATGTTTTTGATGTTTTTGATGTTTTGATGTTTTTGATGTTTTGATGTTTTGATGTTTTTGATGTTTTGATGTTTTTGATGTTTTTGATGTTTTTGATGTTTTGATGTTTTTGATGTTTTTGATGTTTTTGATGTTTTTGATGTTTTTGATGTTTTTGATGTTTTTGATGTTTTAAGTGTTTTTGATGTTTTTGATGGTTGTGATGTTTTTTTTTTGAGGTTTTTGATGTTTTGATGTTTCTGATGTTTTTGATATTTTTAATGTTATTGATGTTTTTGATGTTTTTGATGTTATTGATGTTTTTGATGTTTTTATGTTTTTGATGTTTTTGATGTTTTTGATGTTTTTGATATTTTTAATATTTTGATTTTTTGAATTTTTAGATGTATTTGATGTTTTTTTTTTTTTTTTGATGTTTTTGATGTTTCTAAAGTTTTTTTTTTTTGAGGTTTTTGATGTTTTGATGTTTCTGATGTTTTTAATGTTTTTGATATTTTTGATGTTTTTGATGTTTTTGATGTTTTAATTTTTTTTGATGTTTTTGATGTTTTTGATCTTCTTGATGTTTTTGATGTTTTTGATGTTTTTATGATGTTTTTGATGTTTTTAATGTTTTTGATGTTTTTAATGTTTTTTAATGTTTTTGATGTTTTTGATGTTTTTGATATTTTTGATGTTTTTGATGTTTTTGATGTTTTTATGTTTTTGATGTCTTTGATGTTTTTGATGTTTTTGATGTTTTTGATGTTTTTAATGTTTTTGATGTTTTTGATGTTTTTGATGTTTTTGATGTTTTTGATGTTTTTGATGTTTTAAGTGTTTTTGATGTTTTTGATGGTTGTGATGTTTTTGATGTTTTTGATGTGTTTGATGTGTTTGATGTTTTTGATGTTTTTGATGTTTTTGATGTTTTTGATGTTTTTGATGTTTTTGATGTTTTTGATGTTTTTGATGTTTTTGATGTTTTTGATGTTTTTATGATGTTTTTGATGCTTTTAATGTTTTTGATCTTTTTGATGTTTTTGATGTCTTTGATGTTTTTGATGTTTTTGATGTTTTTAATGTTTTTGATGTTTTTGATGTTTTGATGTTTTGATGTTTTTGATGTTCTTGATGTTTTTGATGTTTTTGATGTTTTGATGTTTTTGATGTTTTTGATGTTTTTGATGTTTTTGATGTTTTTGATGTTTTTGATGTTTTTGATGTTTTGATGTTTTTGATGTTTTTGATGTTTTTGATGTTTTTGATGTTTTTGATGTTTTTGATGTTTTGAAGTTTTTGATGTTTTTGATGTTTTTGATGTTTTTGATGTTTTTGATGTTTTTGATGTTTTTGATGTTTTTGATGTTTTTGATGTTTTTGATGTTTTTGATGTTTTTGATGTTTTTGATGTTTTTGATGTTTTGATGTTTTTGATGTTTTGATGTTTTTGATGTTTTTGATGTTTTGATGTTTTTGATGTTTTGATGTTTTGATGTTTTTGATGTTTTTGATGTTTTTGATGTTTTTGATGTTTTTGATGTTTTTGATGTTTTTGATGTTTTTGATGTTTTTGATGTTTTGAAGTTTTTGATGTTTTTGATGTTTTTGATGTTTTTGATGTTTTTGATGTTTTTGATGTTTTTGATGTTTTGATGTTTTTGATGTTTTGATGTTTTTGATGTTTTTGATGTTTTTGATGTTTTTGATGTTTTTGATGTTTTTGATGTTTTTGATGTTTTTGATGTTTTTGATGTTTTTGATGTTTTTGATGTTTTTGATGTTTTTGATATTTTTAATGTTTTTGATGTTTTGATATTTTGAGGTTTTCGATGTTTTAAGTGTTTTTGATGTTTTTTGATGGTTGTGATGTTTTTTTTTTTGAGATTTTTGATGTTTTGATGTTTCTGATATTTTGATATTTTTAATGTTATTGATGTTTTTTGATGTTTTGATGTTATTGATGTTTTTGATGTTTTTATGTTTTTGATGTTTTTGATATTTTTGATATTTTTATTTTTGGATTTTTTAGATGTATTTGGTGTTTTTTTTTTTGTTGATGTTTTTAAAGTTTTTTTTTTGAGGTTTTTAATGTTTTTATGTTTCTGATGTTTTTAATGTTTTTGATATTTTTGATATTTTTGATGTTTTAAGTGTTTTTGATGTTGTTGATGTTTTTGATGTTTTTGATGCTCTTGATGTTTTTGATGTTTTTGATGTTTTTGATGTTTTTGATGTTTTTGATGTTTTTGATGTTTTTGATGTTTTTGATGTTTTTGATGTTTTTGATGTTTTTGATGTTTTTGATGTTTTTGATGTTTTTGATGTTTTTGATGTTTTGAAGTTTTTGATGTTTTTGATGTTTTTGATGTTTTTGATGTTTTTGATGTTTTTGATGTTTTTGATGTTTTTGATGTTTTTTGATGTTTTTGATGTTTTTGATGTTTTTGATGTTTTGATGTTTTGATGTTTTTGATGTTCTTGATGTTTTTGATGTTTTTGAGGTTTTTGATGTTTTTGATGTTTATGGTGTTTTTGATGTTTTTGAGGTTTTTGATGTTTTGATTTTTCTGATGTTTTTAATGTTTTTGATATTTTTGATGTTTTAAGTGTTTTTGATGTTTTTGATGTTGATGTTCTTGATGTTTTTGATGTTTTTGATGTTTTTGATGTTTTTGATGTTTTTGATGTTTTTATGATGTTTTTAATGTTTTTATGATGTTTTTAATGTTTTTGATGTTTTTGATGTTTTTGATGTTTTTGATGTTTTTGATGTTTTTGATGTTTTTGATGTTTTTGATGTTTTTGATGTTTTGAAGTTTTTGATGTTTTTGATGTTTTTGATGTTTTTGATGTTTTTGATGTTTTATATGTTTTTGATGTTTTTGATGTTTTTGATGTTTTTGATGTTTTTGATGTTTTTGATGTTTTTGATGTTTTCGATGTTTTTGATGTTTTGAAGTTTTTGATGTTTTTGATGTTTTTGATGTTTTTGATTTTTTTGATGTTTTTGATGTTTTTGATGTTTTTGATGTTTTTATGTTTTTGATGTTTTTATGTTTTTGATGTTTTTGATGTTTTGATGTTTTTGATGTTTTGATGTTTTTGATGTTTTTGATGTTTTTGATGTTTTTGATGTTTTTGATGTTTTTGATGTTTTTGATGTTTTTGATGTTTTTGATGTTTTTGATGTTTTTGATGTTTTTGATGTTTTGATGTTTTTGATGTTTTTGATGTTTTTGATGTTTTTGATGTTTTTGATGTTTTTGATGTTTTTGATGTTCTTGATGTTTTTGATGTTTTTATGATGTTTTTGATGTTTTTAATGTTTTTAATGTTTTTGATGTTGATGTTTTTGATGTTTTTGATGTTTTTGATGTTTTTGATGTTTTCGATGTTTTTGATGTTATTGATGTTTTTGATGTTTTTGATGTTTTTGATGTTTTTGATGTTTTTTATGTTTTTGATATTTTTGATGTTTTTGATGTTTTAAGTGTTTTTGATGGTTGTGATGTTTTTGATGTTTTTGATATTTTGATTTTTTGAAATTTTTAGATGTATTTGATTTTTTTTTTTTTTTTTTTTTTTTTTGATTTTTTGATGTTTCTAAAGTTTTTTTTTTTTTTGAGGTTTTTGATGTTTTAATGTTTTGATGTTTCTGATGTTTTTAATGTTTTTGATATTTTTGATGTTTTTGATGTTTTAAGTGTTTTTGATGTTTTTGATGGTTGTGATGTTTTTGATGTTTTTGATGTTTTTAAAGTTCTTGATGTTTTTGATGTTTTTATGATGTTTTTTATGTTTTTAATGTTTTTAATGTTTTTGATGTTGATGTTTTTGATGTTTTTGATGTTTTTGATGTTTTTGATGTTTTTGATGTTTTTGATATTTTTGATGTTTTTGATGTTTTAAGTGTTTTGATGTTTTTGATGGTTGTGATGTTTTTGATGCTTTTGATGTTTTTAATGTTTTTGATGTTTTTGATGTTTTGAAGTTTTTGAAGTTTTTGATGTTTTTGATGTTTTTGATGTTTTTGATGTTTTTGATGTTTTTGATGTTTTTGATGTTTTTGATGTTTTTGATGTTTTTGATGTTTTTGATGTTTTTGATGTTTTTGATGTTTTTGATGTTTTTGATGTTTTTGATGTTTTTGATGTTTTTGATGTTTTTGAGGTTTTTGATGTTTTTGATGTTTTTGATGTTTTTGATGTTTTTGATGTTTTTGATGTTTTTGATGTTTTTTTTTTGAGGTTTTTGATGTTTTTGATGTTTTTGATGTTTTTGATGTTTTTATGTTTTTGATGTTTTTGATGTTTTTGATATTTTTGATATTTTGATTTTTTGAATTTTTAGATGTATTTGATGTTTTTTTTTTTTTTTTTTGATGTTTTTGATGTTTCTAAAGTTTTTTTTTTTTTTGAGGTTTTTGATGTTTCTGATGATTTTAATGTTTTTGATATTTTTGATGTTTTTGATGTTTTAAGTGTTTTTGATGTTTTTGATGTTTTTGATCTTCTTGATGTTTTTGATGTTTTTGATGTTTTTGATGTTTTTTATGTTTTTGATATTTTTGATGTTTTTGATGTTTTAAGTGTTTTTGATGTTTTTGATGGTTGTGATGTTTTTGAGGTTTTTGATGTTTTGATTTTTCTGATGTTTTTAATGTTTATGATATTTTTGATGTTTTTGATGTTTTAAGTGTTTTTGATGTTTTGATGTTGATGTTCTTGATGTTTTTGATGTTTTTGATGTTTTTGATGTTTTGATGTTTTTGATGTTTTTGATGTTTTTGATGTTTTTGATGTTTTTGATGTTTTTATGATGTTTTTAATGTTTTTATGATGTTTTTAATGTTTTGATGTTTTTGATGTTTTTGATGTTTTTGATGTTTTGATGTTTTTGATGTTTTTGATGTTTTTGATGTTTTTGATGTTTTTGATGTTTTGATGTTTTTGATGTTTTTGATGTTTTTGATGTTTTGAAGTTTTTGATGTTTTTGATGTTTTTGATGTTTTTAATGTTTTTGATGTTTTTGATGTTTTATATGTTTTTGATGTTTTTGATGTTTTTGATGTTTTTGATGTTTTTGATGTTTTCGATGTTTTTGATGTTTTGAAGTTTTTGATGTTTTTGATGTTTTTGATGTTTTTGATGTTATTGATTTTTTTGATGTTTTTGATGTTTTTGATGTTTTTGATGTTTTTGATGTTTTTGATGTTTTTATGTTTTTGATGTTTTTATGTTTTTGATGTTTTTGATGTTTTTGATGTTTTTGATGTTTTTGATGTTTTTGATGTTTTTGATGTTTTTGATGTTTTTGATGTTTTTGATGTTTTTGATGTTTTTGATGTTTTTGATGTTTTTGATGTTTTTGATGTTTTTGATGTTTTTGATGTTTTTGATGTTTTTGATGTTTTTGATGTTTTTGATGTTTTTGATGTTTTTGATGTTTTTGATGTTCTTGATGTTTTTGATGTTTTTATGATGTTTTTGATATTTTTAATGTTTTTAATGTTTTTGATGTTGATGTTTTTGATGTTTTTGATGTTTTTGATGTTTTTGATGTTTTTGATGTTTTTGATGTTTTTGATGTTTTTGATGTTTTTGATGTTTTTGATGTTTTTTATGTTTTTGATATTTTTGATGTTTTTGATGTTTTAAGTGTTTTTTGATGGTTGTGATGTTTTTGATGTTTTTGATATTTTGATTTTTTGAAATTTTTAGATGTATTTGATTTTTTTTTTTTTTTTTTTTTTGATTTTTTGATGTTTCTAAAGTTTTTTTTTTTTTGAGGTTTTTGATGTTTTAATGTTTTGATGTTTCTGATGTTTTTAATGTTTTTGATATTTTTGATGTTTTAAGTGTTTTTGATGTTTTTGATGGTTGTGATGTTTTTGATGTTTTTAATGTTCTTGATGTTTTTGATGTTTTTATGATGTTTTTATGTTTTTTAATGTTTTTAATGTTTTTGATGTTTTTGATGTTTTTGATGTTTTTGATGTTTTATATGTTTTTGATGTTTTTGATGTTTTTGATGTTTTTGATGTTTTCGATGTTTTTGATGTTTTGAAGTTTTTGATGTTTTTGATGTTTTTGATGTTTTGATGTTATTGATTTTTTGATGTTTTTGATGTTTTTGATGTTTTTATGTTTTTGATGTTTTTATGTTTTTGATGTTTTTGATGTTTTTGATGTTTTGATGTTTTTGATGTTTTTGATGTTTTTGATGTTTTTGATGTTTTTGATGTTTTTGATGTTTTTGATGTTTTTGATGTTTTTGATGTTTTTGATGTTTTTGATGTTTTTGATGTTTTTGATGTTCTTGATGTTTTTGATGTTTTTATGATGTTTTTGATATTTTTAATGTTTTTAATGTTTTTGATGTTGATGTTTTTGATGTTTTTGATGTTTTTGATGTTTTTGATGTTTTTGATGTTTTTGATGTTTTTGATGTTTTTGATGTTTTTGATGTTTTTGATGTTTTTTATGTTTTTGATATTTTTGATGTTTTTGATGTTTTAAGTGTTTTTGATGGTTGTGATGTTTTTGATGTTTTTGATATTTTGATTTTTTGAAATTTTTAGATGTATTTGATGTTTTTTTTTTTTTTTTTTTTTTTTTTTTTTGTTGTTTCTAAAGTTTTTTTTTTTTTGAGGTTTTTGATGTTTTAATGTTTTGATGTTTCTGATGTTTTTAATGTTTTTGATATTTTTGATGTTTTTGATGTTTTAAGTGTTTTTGATGTTTTTGATGGTTGTGATGTTTTTGATGTTTTTAATGTTCTTGATGTTTTTGATGTTTTTATGATGTTTTTTATGTTTTTAATGTTTTTAATGTTTTTGATGTTTTTGATGTTTTTGATGTTTTTGATATTTTTGATGTTTTTGATGTTTTAAGCGTTTTTGATGTTTTTGATGGTTGTGATGTTTTTGATGTTTTTGATGTTTTTAATGTTTTTGATGTTTTTGATGTTTTGAAGTTTTTGAAGTTTTTGATGTTTTGATGTTTTTGATGTTTTTGATGTTTTTGATGTTTTGATGTTTTTGATGTTTTTGATGTTTTTGATGTTTTTGATGTTTTTGATGTTTTTGATGTTTTTGATGTTTTTGATGTTTTTGATGTTTTTGATGTTTTTGAGGTTTTGATGTTTTTGATGTTTTTGATGTTTTTGATGTTTTTTTTTTTGAGGTTTTTGATGTTTTTGATGTTATTGATGTTTTTGATGTTTTTTATGTTTTTGATGTTTTTGATGTTTTTGATATTTTTGATATTTTGATTTTTGAATTTTTAGATGTATTTGATGTTTTTTTTTTTTTTTGATGTTTTTGATGTTTCTAAAGTTTTTTTTTTTGAGGTTTTTGATGTTTCTGATGATTTTAATGTTTTTGATATTTTTGATGTTTTTGATGTTTTTGATGTTTTAAGTGTTTTTGATGTTTTTGATGTTTTTGATCTTCTTGATGTTTTTGATGTTTTGATGTTTTTGATGTTTTTGATGTTTTTTAATGTTTTTGATGTTTTTGATGTTTTTGATGTTTTTGATATTTTTGATGTTTTTGATGTGTTTGATGTGTTTGAGTTTTTGATGTTTTTGATGTTTATGATGTTTTTGATGTTTTTGATGTTTTTGATGTTTTGATGTCTTTGATGTTTTGAAGTTTTTGATGTTTTTGATGTTTTTGATGTTTTTGATGTTTTTGATGTTTTGATGTTTTTGATGTTTTTGATGTTTTTGATGTTTTGATGTTTTTGATGTTTTTGATGTTTTTGATGTTTTTGATGTTTTTGATGTTTTTGATGTTTTTGATGTTTTTGATGTTTTTGATGTTTTTGATGTTTTTGATGTTTTTGATGTTTTTGATATTTTTGATGATTTTGATGTTTTTGATGTTTTTGATGTTTTTGATGTTTTTGATGTTTTTGATGTTTTTGATGTTTTTGATGTTTTTGATATTTTTGATGATTTTGATGTTTTTGATGTTTTTGATGTTTTTGATGTTTTTGATGTTTTTGATGTTTTTGATGTTTTTGATGTTGTGATGTTTTTGATGTTTTTGATGGTTGTGATGTTTTTGATGTTTTTGATGTTTTTGATGTGTTTGATGTGTTTGATGTGTTTAATGTTTTTGATGTTTTTGATGTCTTTGATGTTTTTGATGTTTTGATGTTTATTGATGTTTTTGATGTTTTTGATGTTTTTGATGTTTTTGATGTTTTTGATGTTTTTGATGTTTTTGATGTTTTGATGTTTTTGATGTTTTTGATGTTTTTGATGTTTTTGATGTTTTTGATGTTTTTGATGTTTTTGATGTTTTGATGTTTTGATGTTTTTGATGTTTTGATGTTTTTGATGTTTTTGATGTTTTTGATGTTTTTGATGTTTTTGAGGTTTTTGATGTAAGTGTTTTTGATGTTTTTGATGGTTGTGATGTTTTTTTTTTTTTGAGGTTTTTGATGTTTTGATGTTTCTGATGTTTTTGATATTTTTAATGTTATTGATGTTTTTGATGTTATTAATGTTTTTGATGTTTTTATGTTTTTGATGTTTTTGATGTTTTTGATATTTTTGATATTTTGATTTTTGAATTTTTTAGATGTATTTGATGTTTTTTTTTTTTTTTGATGTTTTGATGTTTCTAAAGTTTTTTTTTTTGAGGTTTTTGATGTTTCTGATGTTTTTAATGTTTTTGATATTTTTGATGTTTTTGATGTTTTTGATGTTTTAAGTGTTTTTGATGTTTTTGATGTTTTTGATGTTTTAAGTGTTTTTGATGTTTTTGATGTTTTTGATGTTTTTGATCTTCTTGATGTTTTTGATGTTTTGATGTTTTTGATGTTTTGATGTTTTTATGATGTTTTTGATGTTTTTTAATGTTTTTGATGTTTTGATGTTTTTGATATTTTTGATGTTTTTGATGTGTTTGATGTGTTTGATGTTTTGATGTTTTTGATGTTTTTGATGTTTATGATGTTTTTGATGTTTTTGATGTTTTTGATGTTTTTGATGTTTTGATGTTTTTGATGTTTTTGATGTTTTTGATGTTTTTGATGTTTTTGATGTTTTTGATGTTTTTTGATGTTTTTGATGTTTTTGATGTTTTTGATGTTTTTGATGTTTTTGATGTTTTTGATGTTTTTGATGTTTTTGATGTTTTTGATGTTTTTTGACGTTTTGATGTTTTTGATGTTTTAAGTGTTTTTGATGTTTTTGATGGTTGTGATGTTTTTGATGTTTTTGATGGTTGTGATGTTTTTGATGTTTTTGATGTTTTTGATGTTTTTGATGTTTTTGATGTTTTTGATGTGTTTGATGTGTTTGATGTGTTTAATGTTTTTGATGTTTTTGATGTCTTTGATGTTTTTGATGTTTTTGATGTTTTTGATGTTTTTGATGTTTTGATGTTTTTGATGTTTTTGATGTTTTTGATGTTTTTGATGTTTTTGATGTTTTTGATGTTTTTGATGTTTTTGATGTTTTTGATGTTTTTGATGTTTTTGATGTTTTTGATGTTTTTGATGTTTTTGATGTTTTGAAGTTTTTGAAGTTTTTGATGTTTTTGATGTTTTTGATGTTTTTGATGTTTTTGATCTTCTTGATGTTTTTGATGTTTTTGATGTTTTTATGATGTTTTTGATGTTTTTTAATGTTTTTGATGTTTTTGATGTTTTTGATATTTTTGATGTTTTTGATGTGTTTGACGTGTTTGATGTTTTTGATGTTTTTGATGTTTATGATGTTTTTGATGTTTTTGATGTTTTTGATGTTTTGATGTTTTTGATGTTTTTGATGTTTTTGATGTTTTGAAGTTTTTGATGTTTTTGATGTTTTTGATGTTTTTGATGTTTTTGATGTTTTTGATGTTTTTGATGTTTTGATGTTTTTGATGTTTTTGATGTTTTTGATGTTTTTGATGTTTTGATGTTTTTGATGTTTTTGATGTTTTTGATGTTTTTGATGTTTTTGATGTTTTTGATGTTTTTGATGTTTTTGATGTTTTTGATGTTTTTGATGTTTTTGATGTTTTTGATGTTTTTGATGTTTTTGATGTTTTTGATGTTTTTGATGTTTTTAATGTTTTTGATGTTTTTGATGTTTTTGATGTTTTTGATGTTTTTGATGTTTTTGATGTTTTTGATATTTTTGATGTTTTTATGTTTTTGATGTTTTTATGTTTTTGATGTTTTTGATGTTTGTGATGTTTTTGATGTTTTTGATGTTTTTGATGTTTTTGAAGTTTTTGATGTTTTTGATGTTTTTGATGTTTTTGATGGTTGTGATGTTTTTGATGTTTTTGATGGTTGTGATGTTTTTGATGTTTTTGATGTTTTGATGTGTTTGATGTGTTTGATGTGTTTAATGTTTTTGATGTTTTTGATGTCTTTGATGTTTTTGATGTTTTTGATGTTTTTGATGTTTTTGATGTTTTTGATGTTTTTGATGTTTTTGATGTTTTTGATGTTTTTGATGTTTTTGATGTTTTAATGTTTTTGATGTTTTTGATGTTTTTGATGTTTTTGATGTTTTTGATGTTTTGATGTTTTTGATGTTTTTGATGTTTTGATGTTTTTGATGTTTTGATGTTTTGAAGTTTTTGAAGTTTTTGAAGTTTTTGATGTTTTTGATGTTTTTGATGTTTTTGATGTTTTTGATGTTTTTGATGTTTTTGATGTCTTTGATGTTTTTGATGTTTTTGATGTTTTTGATGTTTTTGATGTTTTTGATGTTTTTGATGTTTTTGATGTTTTTGATGTTTTTGATGTTTTTGATGTTTTTGATGTTTTTGATGTTTTGATGTTTTTGATGTTTTTGATGTTTTTGATGTTTTTGAGGTTTTGATGTTTTAAGTGTTTTTGATGTTTTTGATGGTTGTGATGTTTTTTTTTTTTTTGAGGTTTTTGATGTTTTGATGTTTCTGATGTTTTTGATATTTTTTAATGTTATTGATGTTTTTTGATGTTTTTGATGTTATTGATGTTTTTGATGTTTTTATGTTTTTGATGTTTTTGATGTTTTTGATATTTTTGATATTTTGATTTTTTGAATTTTTTTAGATGTATTTGATGTTTTTTTTTTTTTTTTTTGATGTTTTTGATGTTTTTGATGTTTTTGATGTTTTTGATGTTTTTGATGTTTTTGATGTTTTTGATATTTTTTATGATTTTGATGTTTTTGATGTTTTTGATGTTTTTGATGTTTTTGATGTTTTTGATGTTTTAAGTGTTTTTGATGTTTTTGATGGTTGTGACGTTTTTGATGTTTTGATGGTTGTGATGTTTTTGATGTTTTTGATGTTTTTGATGTTTTTGATGTGTTTGATGTGTTTGATGTGTTTAATGTTTTTGATGTTTTTGATGTCTTTGATGTTTTTGATGTTTTTGATGTTTATTGATGTTTTTGATGTTTTTGATGTTTTTGATGTTTTTGATGTTTTTGATGTTTTTGATGTTTTTGATGTTTTTGATGTTTTGATGTTTTTGATGTTTTGATGTTTTTGATGTTTTTGATGTTTTTGATGTTTTGATGTTTTTGATGTTTTTGATGTTTTTGATGTTTTGATGTTTTTGATGTTTTTGATGTTTTTGATGTTTTTGATGTTTTTCATGTTTTTGATGTTTTTGATGTTTTTGATGTTTTTGATGTTTTTGAGGTTTTGATGTAAGTGTTTTTGATGTTTTTGATGGTTGTGATGTTTTTTTTTTTTTTGAGGTTTTTGATGTTTTGATGTTTCTGATGTTTTTGATATTTTTAATGTTATTGATGTTTTTGATGTTATTAATGTTTTTGACGTTTTTGATGTTTTTGATGTTTTAAGTGTTTTTGATGTTTTTGATGGTTGTGATATTTTTGATATTTTGATTTTTTGAATTTTTTAGATGTATTTGATGTGTTTTTTTTTTTTTAGATGTTTTTGATGTTTCTAAAGTTTTTTTTTTGAGGTTTTTGATGTTTCTGATGTTTTTAATGTTTTTGATATTTTTGATGTTTTTGATGTTTTTGATGTTTTAAGTGTTTTTGATGTTTTTGATGTTTTTGATGTTTTAAGTGTTTTTGATGTTTTTCATGTTTTTGATGTTTTTGATCTTTTTGATGTTTTTGATGTTTTTGATGTTTTTGATGTTTTTGATGTTTTTATGATGTTTTTGATGTTTTTTAATGTTTTTGATGTTTTTGATGTTTTTGATATTTTTGATGTTTTTGATGTGTTTGATGTGTTTGATGTTTTTGATGTTTTTGATGTTTTTGATGTTTATGATGTTTTTGATGTTTTTGATGTTTTTGATGTTTTTGATGTTTTTGATGTTTTTGATGTTTTTGATGTTTTTGATGTTTTTGATGTTTTTGATGTTTTTGATGTTTTTGATGTTTTTGATGTTTTTGATGTTTTTGATGTTTTTGATGTTTTTGATGTTTTTGATGTTTTTGACGTTTTTGATGTTTTTGATGTTTTAAGTGTTTTTGATGTTTTTGATGGTTGTGATGTTTTTGATGTTTTTGATGGTTGTGATGTTTTTGATGTTTTTGATGTTTTTGATGTTTTTGATGTTTTTGATGTGTTTGATGTGTTTGATGTGTTTGATGTGTTTAATGTTTTTGATGTTTTTGATGTCTTTGATGTTTTTGATGTTTTTGATGTTTTTGATGTTTTTGATGTTTTTGATGTTTTTGATGTTTTTGATGTTTTTGATGTTTTTGATGTTTTTGATGTTTTTGATGTTTTTGATGTTTTTGATGTTTTTGATGTTTTTGATGTTTTAAAGTTTTTGAAGTTTTTGATGTTTTTGATGTTTTTGATGTTTTTGATGTTTTTGATGTTTTTGATCTTCTTGATGTTTTTGATGTTTTTGATGTTTTTATGATGTTTTTGATGTTTTTTAATGTTTTTGATGTTTTTGATGTTTTGATGTTTTTGATATTTTTGATGTTTTTGATGTGTTTGACGTGTTTGATGTTTTTGATGTTTTTGATGTTTATGATGTTTTTGATGTTTTTGATGTTTTTGATGTTTTTGATGTTTTTGATGTTTTTGATGTTTTGAAGTTTTTGAAGTTTTTGATGTTTTGATGTTTTGATGTTTTTGATGTTTTTGATGTTTTGATGTTTTGATGTTTTTGATGTTTTTGATGTTTTTGATGTTTTTGATGTTTTTGATGTTTTTGATGTTTTTGATGTTTTTGATGTTTTTGATGTTTTTGATGTTTTTGATGTTTTTGATGTTTTTGATGTTTTTGATGTTTTTGATGTTTTTGATGTTTTTGATGTTTTTGATGTTTTTAATGTTTTTGATGTTTTGATGTTTTTGATGTTTTTGATGTTTTTGATGTTTTTGATGTTTTTGATGTTTTTGATATTTTTGATGTTTTTATGTTTTTGATGTTTTTATGTTTTTGATGTTTTTGATGTTTGTGATGTTTTTGATGTTTTTGATGTTTTTGATGTTTTTGATGTTTTTGATGTTTTTGATGTTTTTGATGGTTGTGATGTTTTTGATGTTTTTGATGGTTGTGATGTTTTTGATGTTTTGATGTTTTTGATGTGTTTGATGTGTTTGATGTGTTTAATGTTTTTGATGTTTTTGATGTCTTTGATGTTTTTGATGTTTTTGATGTTTTTGATGTTTTTGATGTTTTTGATGTTTTTGATGTTTTTGATGTTTTTGATGTTTTTGATGTTTTTAATGTTTTTAATGTTTTTGATGTTTTTGATGTTTTTGATGTTTTTGATGTTTTTGATGTTTTTGATGTTTTTGATGTTTTTGATGTTTTTGATGTTTTTGATGTTTTGAAGTTTTGAAGTTTTTGAAGTTTTTGATGTTTTTGATGTTTTGATGTTTTGATGTTTTGATGTTTTTGATGTTTTTGATGTTTTTGATGTTTTTGATGTTTTTGATGTTTTTGATGTTTTTGATGTTTTTGATGTTTTTGATGTTTTTGATGTTTTTGATGTTTTTGATGTTTTTGATGTTTTTGATGTTTTTGATGTTTTTGATGTTTTTGATGTTTTTGATGTTTTTGATGTTTTTGAGGTTTTTGATGTTTTAAGTGTTTTTGATGTTTTTGATGGTTGTGATGTTTTTTTTTTTTTGAGGTTTTTGATGTTTTGATGTTTCTGATGTTTTTGATATTTTTTAATGTTATTGATGTTTTTTGATGTTTTTGATGTTATTGATGTTTTTGATGTTTTTATGTTTTTGATGTTTTTGATGTTTTTGATATTTTTGATATTTTGATTTTTTGAATTTTTTAGATGTATTTGATTTTTTTTTTTTTTTTTGATGTTTTTGATGTTTCTAAAGTTTTTTTTTTTTTGAGGTTTTTGATGTTTTGATGTTTCTGATGTTTTTAATGTTTTTGATATTTTTGATGTTTTTGATGTTTTAATTTTTTTGATGTTTTTGATGTTTTTGATCTTCTTGATGTTTTTGATGTTTTTGATGTTTTTATGATGTTTTGATGTTTTTGATGTTTTTAATGTTTTTGATGTTTTTAGTGTTTTTTAATGTTTTTGATATTTTTGATATTTTTATTTTTTGGATTTTTTTTGGATGTATTTGATGTTTTTTTTTTTTTTTTTTTATGTTTTTGATGTTTTTAAAGTTTTTTTTTTTTTGAGGTTTTTAATGTTTTTATGTTTCTGATGTTTTTAATGTTTTTGATATTTTTGATGTTTTTGATGTTTTAAGTGTTTTTGATGTTGTTGATGTTTTTGATGTTCTTGATGTTTTTGATGTTTTTGATGTTTTTGATGTTTTTGATGTTTTTGATGTTTTTGATGTTTTTGATGTTTTTGATGTTTTTGATGTTTTTGATGTTTTTGATGTTTTTGATGTTTTTGATGTTTTGAAGGTTTTGATGTTTTTGATGTTTTTGATGTTTTTGATGTTTTTGATGTTTTTGATGTTTTTGATGTTTTTGATGTTTTTGATGTTTTTGATGTTTTTGATGTTTTTGATGTTTTTGATGTTTTTGATGTTCTTGATGTTTTTGATGTTTTTGATGTTTTTGATGTTTTTGATCTTCTTGATGTTTTTGATGTTTTTGATGTTTTTATGATGTTTTTGATGTTTTTAATGTTTTTGATGTTTTTAGTGTTTTTTAATGTTTTTGATGTTTTTGATGTTTTTGATATTTTTGATGTTTTTGATGTTTTTGATGTTTTTATGTTTTTGATGTCTTTGATGTTTTTGATGTTTTTGATGTTTTTGATGTTTTTGATGTTTTTGATGTTTTTGATGTTTTTGATGTTTTTGATGTTTTTGATGTTTTTGATGTTTTTGATGTTATTAATGTTTTTGATGTTTTGATGTTTTTGATGTTTTGATGTTTTTGATGTTTTTGATGTTTTTGATGTTTTTGATGTTTTTGATGTTTTTGATGTTTTTGATGTTTTGAAGTTTTTGAAGTTTTTGAAGTTTTTGATGTTTTTGATGTTTTTGATGTTTTTGATGTTTTTGATGTTTTTGATGTTTTTGATGTTTTTGATGTTTTGATGTTTTTGATGTTTTTGATGTTTTTGATGTTTTTGATGTTTTGATGTTTTTGATGTTTTTGATGTTTTTGATGTTTTTGATGTTTTTGATGTTTTTGATGTTTTTTGATGTTTTTTGATGTTTTTTGATGTTTTTGATGTTTTTGATGTTTTTGATGTTTTGATGTTTTTGATGTTTTGATGTTTTTGATGTTTTTGAGGTTTTTGATGTTTTAAGTGTTTTTGATGGTTGTGATGTTTTTTTTTTTTGAGGTTTTTGATGTTTTGATGTTTCTGATGTTTTTGATATTTTTTAATGTTATTGATGTTTTTTGATGTTTTTGATGTTTTTGATGTTTTTGATGTTTTTATGTTTTTGATGTTTTTGATGTTTTTGATGTTTTTGATGTTTTTGATATTTTTGATGTTTTTGATGTTTTAAGTGTTTTTGATGTTTTTGATGGTTGTGATGTTTTTGATGTTTATGATGTTTTTGATGTTTTTGATGTTTTTGATGTTTTGGATGTTTTTGATGTTTTTGATGTTTTTGATGTTTTTGATGTTTTTGATGTTTTTGATGTTTTTGATGTTTCTGATATTTTTGATATTTTGATTTTTGAATTTTTAGATGTATTTGATGTTTTTTTTTTTTTTTTTTTTTTGATGTTTTTGATGTTTTTGATGTTTCTAAAGTTTTTTTTTTTTTGAGGTTTTTGATGTTTTGAT
The DNA here is from genome assembly GCA_018150935.1 of Drosophila pruinosa. Classification (NCBI taxonomy): domain Eukaryota; kingdom Metazoa; phylum Arthropoda; class Insecta; order Diptera; family Drosophilidae; genus Drosophila; species Drosophila pruinosa. Next base: position 77,698 of record JAECWR010000374.1, read on the forward strand.
GTTTTTGATGTTTTTAATGTTTTTGATATTTTTGATGTTTTTGATGTTTTTGATGTTTTAAGTGTTTTTGATGTTTTTGATGTTTTTGATGTTCTTGATGATTTTGATGTTTTTGATGTTTTTGATGTTTTTATGATGTTTTTGATGTTTTTAATGTTTTTGAATGTTTTTGATGTTTTTGATGTTTTTGATGTTTTTGATGTTTTTGATATTTTTGATGTTTTTGATGTTTTTATGTTTTTGATCTTTTATGTTTTTGATGTTTTTGATGTTTTTGATGATTTTGATGTTTTTGATGTTTTTGATGTTTTTGATGTTTTTGATGTTTTTGATGTTTTTGATGTTTTAAGTGTTTTTGATGGTTGTGATGTTTTTGATGTTTTTGATGTTTTTGATGTTTTTGATGTTTTTGATGTTTTTATGATGTTTTTGATGTTTTTAATGTTTTTAATATTTTTGATGTTGATGTTTTTGATGTTTTTGATGTTATTGATGTTTTTGATGTTTTTGATGTTTTTGATGTTTTTGATGTTTTTGATGTTTTTGATGTTTTTGATGTTTTTAATGTTCTTGATGTTTTTGATGTTTTGATGTTATTGATGTTTTTGATGTTTTTGATGTTTTTGATGTTTTTGATGTTTTTGATGTTTTTGATGTTTTGAAGTTTTTGATGTTTTTGATGTTTTTGATGTTTTTGATGTTTTTGATGGTTGTGATGTATTTTTTTTTTTTGAGGTTTTTGATGTTTTGATGTTTCTGATGTTTTTGATATTTTTAATGTTATTGATGTTTTTTGATGTTTTTGATGTTATTGATGTTTTTGATGTTTTTATGTTTTTGATGTTTTTGATATTTTTGATATTTTGATTTTTTGAATTTTTTAGATGTATTTAATGTTTGTTTTTTTTTTTTTTTGATGTTTTTGATGTTTCTAAAGTTTTTTTTTTTGAGGTTTTTGATGTTTTGATGTTTCTGATGATTTTAATGTTTTTGATATTTTTGATGTTTTTAATGTTTTTGATGTTTTAAGTGTTTTTGATGTTTTTGATGGTTGTGATGTTTTTTTTTTTGAGGTTTTTGATGTTTTGATGTTTCTGATGTTTTTGATATTTTTAATGTTATTGATGTTTTTTGATGTTTTTGATGTTATTGATGTTTTTGATGTTTTTATGTTTTTGATGTTTGATTTTTTGAATTTTTTAGATGTATTTGATGTTTTTTTTTTTTTTTTTGATGTTTTTGATGTTTCTAAAGTTTTTTTTTTGATGTTTTTGATGTTCTTGATGTTTTTGATGTTTTTGATGTTTTTATGATGTTTTTGATGTTTTTAATGTTTTTGAATGTTTTTGATGTTTTTGATGTTTTTGATGTTTTTGATGTTTTTGATGTTTTTGATATTTTTGATGTTTTTGATGTTTTTGATGTTTTTATGTTTTTGATCTTTTTATGTTTTTGATGTTTTTGATGTTTTTGATGATTTTGATGTTTTTGATGTTTTTGATGTTTTTGATGTTTTTGATGTTTTAAGTGTTTTTGATGGTTGTGATGTTTTTGATGTTTTTGATGTTGTTGATGTTTTTGATGTTTTTATGATGTTTTTGATGATTTTAATGTTTTTAATATTTTTGATGTTGATGTTTTTGATGTTTTTGACGTTATTGATGTTTTTGATGTTTTTGATGTTTTTGATGTTTTTGATGTTTTTGATGTTTTTGATGTTTTTAATGTTTTTGACGTTTTTGATGTTTTTGATGTTTTTGATGTTTTTGATGTTTTTGATGTTTTTGATGTTTTTGATGTTTTTGATGTTCTTGATGTTTTTGATGTTTTTGAGGTTTTTGATATTTTTGATGTTTATGGTGTTTTTGATGTTTTTGAGGTTTTTGATGTTTTGATTTTTCTGATGTTTTTAATATTTTTGATATTTTTGATGTTTTTGATGTTTTAATTGCTTTTGATGTTTTTGATGTTGATGTTCTTGATGTTTTTGATATTTTTGATGTTTTTGATGTTTTTGATGTTTTTGATGTTTTTGATGTTTTTGATGTTTTTGATGTTTTTATGATGTTTTTAATGTTTTTAATGTTTTTGATGTTATTGATGTTTTTGATGTTTTTGATGTTTTTGATGTTTTGATGTTTTTGATGTTTTTGATGTTTTTGATGTTTTTGATGTTTTTGATGTTTTGATGTTTTTGATGTTTTGAAGTTTTTGATGTTTTTGATGTTTTTTGATGTTTTGATGTTTTATATGTTTTTGATGTTTTTGATGTTTTTGATGTTTTTGATGGTTGTGATGTTTTTTTTTTTTTTGAGGTTTTTGATGTTTTGATGTTTCTGATGTTTTTGATATTTTTAATGTTATTGATGTTTTTTTGATGTTTTTGATGTTATTGATGTTTTTGATGTTTTTATGTTTTTTGATGTTTTTGATATTTTTGATATTTTGATTTTCTGAATTTTTTAGATGTATTTGATTTTTTTTTTTTTTTTTTTTTTGATGTTTTTGATATTTCTAAAGTTTTTTTTTTTGAGGTTTTTGATGTTTTGATGTTTCTGATGTTTTTAATGTTTTTGATATTTTTGATGTTTTTGATGTTTTTATGTTTTTGATGTTTTTATGTTTTTGATGTTTTTGATGTTTTTGATGTTTTTGATGTTTTTGATGTTTTTGATGTTTTTGATGTTTTTGATGTTTTTGATGTTTTAGGTGTTTTTGATGTTTTTGATGGTTGTGATGTTTTTGATGTTTATGATGTTTTTGATGTTTTTGATGTTTTTGATGTTTTTGATGTTTTTGATGTTTTTGATGTTTTTGATTTTTTTGATGTTTTTGATGTTTATGATGTTTTTGATGTTTCTAAAGTTTTTTTTTTTTTTTGATGTTTTTGATGTTTTTGATGTTTTTGATGTTTTTGATGTTTTTGATGTTTTTATGATGTTTTGATGTTTTTAATGTTTTTGATGTTTTTGATGTTTTTGATGTTTTTGATGTTTTTGATGTTTTTGATGTTTTTGATTTTTTTGATGTTTTTGATGTTTTTGATGTTTTTGATGTTTTTGATGTTTTAAGTGTTTTTGATGGTTGTGATGTTTTTGATGTTTTTGATGTTGTTGATGTTTTTGATGTTTTTATGATGTTTTTGATGATTTTAATGTTTTTAATATTTTTGATGTTGATGTTTTTGATGTTTTTGATGTTATTGATGTTTTTGATGTTTTTGATGTTTTTGATGTTTTTGATGTTTTTGATGTTTTTGATGTTTTTGATGTTTTTGACGTTTTTGATGTTTTTGATGTTTTTGATGTTTTTTATGTTTTTGATGTTTTTGATGTTTTTGATGTTCTTGATGTTTTTGATGTTTTTGAGGTTTTTGATATTTTTGATGTTTATGGTGTTTTTGAGGTTTTTGATGTTTTGATTTTTCTGATGTTTTTAATATTTTTGATATTTTTGATGTTTTTGATGTTTTTGATGTTTTAAGTGCTTTTGATGTTTTTGATGTTGATGTTCTTGATGTTTTTGATATTTTTGATGTTTTTGATGTTTTTGATGTTTTTGATGTTTTTGATGTTTTTGATGTTTTTATGATGTTTTTAATGTTTTTAATGTTTTTGATGTTATTGATGTTTTTGATGTTTTTGATGTTTTTGATGTTTTTGATGTTTTTGATGTTTTTGATGTTTTTGATGTTTTTGATGTTTTTGATGTTTTTGATGTTTTGAAGTTTTTGATGTTTTTGATGTTTTTGATGTTTTTGATGTTTTTGATGTTATTGATGTTATTGATGTTTTTGATGTTTTTGATGTTTTTGATGTTTTTGATGTTTTTGATGTTTTTGATGTTTTTGATGTTTTTGATGTTTTTGATGTTTTTGATGTTTTTGATGTTTTTGATGTTTTTGATGGTTGTGATGTTTTTTTTTTTTTGAGGTTTTGATGTTTCTGATGTTTTTGATATTTTTAATGTTATTGATGTTTTTTGATGTTTTTGATGTTATTGATGTTTTTGATGTTTTTGATGTTTTTGATGTTTTTGATGTTATTGATGTTTTGATGTTTTTGATGTTTTGATGTTTTTGATGTTTTTGATGTTTTTGATGTTTTTGATGTTTTTGATGTTTTGATGTTTTTGATGTTTTTGATGTTTTTGATGTTTTTGATGTTTTGATGTTTTTGATGTTTTTGATGTTTTTGATGTTTTTGATGGTTGTGATGTTTTTTTTTTTTTGAGGTTTTTGATGTTTTGATGTTTCTGATGTTTTTGATATTTTTAATGTTATTGATGTTTTTTGATGTTTTTGATGTTATTGATGTTTTTGATGTTTTTGATGTTTTTGATGTTATTGATGTTTTTGATGTTTTTGATGTTTTTGATGTTTTTGATGTTTTTGATGTTTTTGATGTTTTTGATGTTTTTGATGTTTTTGATGTTTTTGATGTTTTGATGTTTTTGATGTTTTTGATGTTTTTGATGTTTTTGATGTTTTTGATATTTTTGATATTTTGATTTTCTGAATTTTTAGATGTATTTGATGTTTTTTTTTTTTTTTTTTTTGATGTTTTTGATATTTCTAAAGTTTTTTTTTGAGGTTTTTGATGTTTTGATGTTTCTGATGTTTTTAATGTTTTTGATATTTTTGATGTTTTTATGTTTTTGATGTTTTTATGTTTTTGATGTTTTGGATGTTTTTGATGTTTTTGATGATTTTGATGTTTTTGATGTTTTTGATGTTTTTGATGCTTTTGATGTTTTAGGTGTTTTTGATGTTTTTGATGGTTGTGATGTTTTTGATGTTTTTGATGTTTTTGATGTTTTTGATGTTTTTGATGTTTTTGATGTTTTTGATGTTTTTGATGTTTTTGATGTTTTTGATGTTTTTGATGTTTTTGATGTTTTTGATGTTTTTGATGTTTTTGATGTTTTTGATGTTTTGATGTTTTTGATGTTTTTGATGTTTTTGATGTTTTTGATGTTTTTGATGTTTTTGATGTTTTTGATGTTTTTGATGATTTTGATGTTTTTGATGTTTTTGATGTTTTTGATGTTTTGATGTTATTGATGTTTTTGATGTTTTTGATGTTTTTGATGTTTTTGATGTTTTTGATGTTTTTGATGTTTTTGATGTTTTTGATGTTTTTGATGTTTTTGATGTTTTTGATGTTTTTGATATTTTTGATATTTTGATTTTTTTAATTTTTAGATGTATTTGATGTTTTTTTTTTTTTTTTTTTTTTTTTTGATGTTTTTGATGTTTCTAAAGTTTTTTTTTTTTTGAGGTTTTTGATGTTTTGATGTTTCTGATGTTTTTAATGTTTTTGATATTTTTGATGTTTTTGATGTTTTAAGTGTTTTTGATGTTTTTGATGTTTTTGATGTTTTTGATGTTTTTGATGTTTTTGATGTTCTTGATGTTTTTGATGTTTTTGATGTTTTTATGATGTTTTTGATGTTTTTAATGTTTTTGAATGTTATTGATGTTTTTGATGTTTTTGATATTTTTGATGTTTTTGATGTTTTTATGTTTTTGATCTTTTTATGTTTTTGATGTTTTTGATGATTTTGATGTTTTTGATGTTTTTGATGTTTTTGATGTTTTTGATGTTTTTGATGTTTTTGATGTTTTTGATGTTTTTGATGTTTTAAGTGTTTTTGATGTTTTTGATGGTTGTGATGTTTTTGATGTTTTTGATGTTTTTGATGTTGTTGATGTTTTTGATGTTTTTATGATGTTTTTGATGTTTTTAATGTGTTTTAATAATTTTTGATGTTGATGTTTTTGATGTTTTTGATGTTATTGATGTTTTGATGTTTTTGATGTTTTTGATGTTTTTGATGTTTTTGATGTTTTTGATGTTTTTGATGTTTTTATGTTTTTGATCTTTTTATGTTTTTGATGTTTTTGATGATTTTGATGTTTTTGATATTTTTGATGTTTTTGACGTTTTTGATGTTATTGATGTTATTGACGTTTTTGATGTTTTTGATGTTTTTGACGTTTATGATGTTATTGATGTTATTGACGTTTTTGATGTTTTTGATGTTTTTGATGTTTTTGATGTTTTGATGTTATTGATGTTTTTGACGTTTTTGATGTTTTTGATGTTTTTGATGTTTTTGATGTTTTTGATGTTTTTGATGTTTTTTGATGTTTTTTGATGTTTTTTGATGTTTATGATGTTTTTTGATGTTTTTGATGTTTTTGATGTTTTTGATGTTTTTGATGTTTTGGATGTTTTTGATGTTTTTGATGTTTTTGATGTTTTTGATGTTTTTGATGTTTTTGATGTTTTAAGTGTTTTTGATGTTTTTGATGGTTGTGATGTTTTTGATGTTTTTAATGTTCTTGATGTTCTTGATGTTTTTGATGTTTTTGATGTTTTAAGTGTTTTTGATGTTTTTGATGTTATTGATGTTTTTGATGTTTTTGATGTTTTTGATGTTTTTGATGTTTTTGATGTTTTTGATGTTTTTGATGTTTTTGATGTTTTTGATGTTTTTGATGTTTTTGATGTTTTGAAGTTTTTGATGTTTTTGAAGTTTTTGATGTTTTTGATGTTTTTGATGTTTTTGATGTTTTTGATGTTTTGATGTTTTGATGTTTTTGATGTTTTGATGTTTTTGATGTTTTTGATGTTTTGATGTTTTGATGTTTTTGATGTTTTGATGTTTTTGATGTTTTTGATGTTTTTGATGTTTTTGATGTTTTTGATGTTTTTGATGTTTTTGATGTTTTTGATGTTTTTGATGTTTTTGATGTTTTTGATGTTTTTGATGTTTTTGATGTTTTTGATGTTTTTGATGTTTTTGATGTTTTTGATGTTTTTGATGTTTTTGATGGTTGTGATGTTTTTTTTTTTTTTGAGGTTTTTGATGTTTTGATGTTTCTGATGTTTTTGATATTTTTAATGTTATTGATGTTTTTTGATGTTTTTGATGTTATTGATGTTTTTGATGTTTTTATGTTTTTGATGTTTTTGATATTTTTGATATTTTGATTTTTTGAATTTTTTAGATGTATTTGATGTTTTTTTTTTTTTTTTTTTTTTGATGTTTTTGATGTTTCTAAAGTTTTTTTTTTTTTGAGGTTTTTGATGTTTTGATGTTTCTGATGTTTTTAATGTTTTTGATATTTTTGATGTTTTTTTTTTTGATGTTTTTGATGTTTTTGATGTTTTTGATGTTTTTGATGTTTTTGATGTTTTTATGATGTTTTTGATGTTTTTAATGTTTTTTAATGTTTTTGATGTTTTTGATGTTTTTGATGTTTTTGATGTTTTTGATGTTTTTGATGTTTTTGATGTTTTTGATGTTTTTATGTTTTTGATCTTTTTATGTTTTTGATGTTTTTGATGTTTTTGATGATTTTGATGTTTTTGATGTATTTGATGTTTTTTTTTTTTTTTTTTTTTGTGTTTTTTTGTTGTTTCTAAAGTTTTTTTTTGAGGTTTTTGATGTTTTTGAAGTTTTTGATGTTTTTGATATTTTTGATGTTTTTGATGTTTTGGAGGTTTTTGATGTTTTTGATGTTTTTGATATTTTGATTTTTTGAAATTTTTAGATGTATTTGATGTTTTTTTTTTTTTTTTTTTTTTTTGGATGTTTCTAAGTTTTTTTTTTTGAGGTTTTTGATGTTTTGATGTTTTTGATGGTTGTGATGTTCTTGATGTTTTTGATGTTTTTGATGTTGTTGATGTTTTTGATGTTTTTATGATGTTTTTGATGTTTTTAATGTTTTTAATCTTTTTGATGTTGATGTTTTTGATGTTTTTGATGTTATTGATGTTTTTGATGTTTTTGATGTTTTTGATGTTTTTGATGTTTTTGATGTTTTTGATATTTTTGATGTTTTTGATGTTTTTGATGTTTTTGATGTTTTTGATGTTTTTGATGTTTTTGATGTTTTTGATGTTTTTGATGTTTTTGATGTTTTTGATGTTTTTGATGTTTTCGATGTTTTTGATATTTTTGATGTTTTTGATGTTTTAAGTGTTTTTGATGTTTTTGATGGTTGTGATGTTTTTGATGTTTTTGATGGTTGTGATGTTTTTGATGTTTTTGATGTTTTTGATGTTTTTGATGTTTTTGATGTTTTTGATGTTTTTGATATTTTTGATGTTTTTGATGTTTTTGATGTTTTTAATGTTTTTGATGTTTTTGATGTTTCTGATGTTTTTGATGTTTATGATGTTTTTGATGTTTTTGATGTTTTTGATTTTTTTTTGATGTTTTTGATGTTTTTGATGTTTTGATATTTTTGATGTTTTTGATGTTTTGGAGGTTTTTGATGTTTTTGATGTTTTTGATATTTTGATTTTTTGAAATTTTTAGATGTATTTGATGTTTTTTTTTTTTTTTTTATTTTTTTTGATGTTTCTAAGTTTTTTTTTTTTGAGGTTTTTGATGTTTTGATGTTTTTGATGGTTGTGATGTTTTTGATGTTTTTGATGTTGTTGATGTTTTTGATGTTTTTATGATGTTTTTGATGTTTTTAATGTTTTTAATCTTTTTGATGTTGATGTTTTTGATGTTATTGATGTTTTTGATGTTTTTGATGTTTTTGATGTTTTTGATGTTTTTGATGTTTTTGATGTTTTTGATATTTTTGTTGTTTTTGATGTTTTTGATGTTTTTGATGTTTTTGATGTTTTTGATGTTTTTGATGTTTTTGATGTTTTTGATGTTTTTGATGTTTTTGATGTTTTTGATGTTTTCGATGTTTTTGATATTTTTGATGTTTTTGATGTTTTAAGTGTTTTTGATGTTTTTGATGGTTGTGATGTTTTTGATGTTTTTGATGGTTGTGATGTTTTTGATGTTTTTGATGTTTTTGATATTTTTGATGTTTTTGATGTTTTTGATATTTTTGATGTTTTTGATGTTTTTGATGTTTTTAATGTTTTTGATGTTTTTGATGTTTCTGATGTTTTTGATGTTTATGATGTTTTTGATGTTTTTGATGTTTTTGATTTTTTTTGATGTTTTTGATGTTTTTGATGGTTTTCATGTTTTTGATGTTTTTAATGCTTTTGATGTTATTGATGTTTTTCATGTTTTTGATGTTTTTCTTGTTTTTGATGTTTCTAAAGTTTTTTTTTGTATGAGGTTTTTGATGTTTCTGATGTTTTTGATGTGTTTGATGTGTTTGATGTTTTTGATGTTTTTGATGTTTTTGATGTTTTAATATTTTTGATGTTTTTGATGTTTTGGAGGTTTTTGATGTTTTTGATGTTTTTGATGTTTTTAATGTTTTTGATGTTTTTGATATTTTGATTTTTTGAAATTTTTAGATGTATTTGATGTTTTTTTTTTTTTTTTTTTTGATGTTTCTAAGTTTTTTTTTTTTGAGGTTTTTGATGTTTTGATGTTTCTGATGGTTTTAATGTTTTTGATATTTTTGATGTTTTTGATGTTTTAAGTGTTTTTTGATGTTTTGATGGTTGTGATGTTTTTGATGCTTTTGATGTTTTTGATGTTTTTGATGTTCTTGATGTTCTTGATGTTTTTGATGTTTTTATGATGTTTTTGATGTTTTTAATGTTTTTGATGTTGATGTTTTTGATGTTTTTGATGTTTTTGATGTTTTTGATATTTTTGATGTTTTTGATGTTTTTGATGTTTTTGATGTTTTTGATGTTTTTGATGTTTTTGATGTTTTTGATGTTTTTGATGTTTTTGATGTTTTTGATGTTTTTGATGTTTTTGATGTTTTTGATGTTTTTAATGTTTTTGATGTTTTTGATGTTTTTGATGTTTTCGATGTTTTTGATATTTTTGATGTTTTTGATGTTTTAAGTGTTTTTGATGTTTTTGATGGTTGTGATGTTTTTGATGTTTTTGATGGTTGTGATGTTTTTGATGTTTTTGATGTTTTTGATGTTTTTGATGTTTTTGATGTTTTTGATATTTTTGATGTTTTTGATGTTTTTGATATTTTTGATGTTTTTGATGTTTTTGATGTTTTTAATGTTTTTGATGTTTTTGATGTTTCTGATGTTTTTGATGTTTATGATGTTTTTGATGTTTTTGATGTTTTTGATTTTTTTTGATTTTTTTTGATGTTTTTGATGATTTTGATGGTTTTCATGTTTTTGATGTTTTTAATGCTTTTGATGTTATTGATGTTTTTCATGTTTTTGATGTTTTTCTTGTTTTTGATGTTTCTAAAGTTTTTTTTTTTTTGAGGTTTTTGATGTTTCTGATGTTTTTGATATTTTTAATATTATTGATGTTTTTATGTTTTTGATGTTTTTATGTTTTTGATATTTTTGATATTTTGATTTTTTGAATTTTTTAGATGTATTTGATGTTTTTTTTTGATGTTTTTGATGTTTCTAAAGTTTTTTTTTTTTTTGAGGTTTTTGATGTTTTTAATGTTTTTGATATTTTTGATATTTTTGATGTTTTAAGTGTTTTTGATGTTTTTGATGTTTTTGATTTTTTTGGATGCTTTTGATGTTTTTGATGGTTTTCATGTTTTTGATGTTTTTAATACTTTTGATGTTATTGATGTTCTTGATGTTTTTCATGTTTTTGATGTTTTTGATGTTTTTTATGTTATTGATGTTATTTTTTTTTGATGTTTCTAAAGTTATTGATGTTTTTTGATGTTTTGATGTCTTGATGTTTCTGATGTTTTGATGTTTTTGGTGTTTTTGATATTTTTGATGATTTTCATGTTATTGATGTTTTTGGTGTTTGTGATGTTTTTGATGTTTTTGATGTTTTTGATGATTATGATGTTTTTTGATGTTTTTGATGTTATTAATGTTTTTGATGTCTTCTAATGTTTTTGATGTTATTGATGTTTTTGATGTTTTTGATGTTTTTGATGTTTTTGATGTTTTTGATGTTTTGATGTTTTTGATGTTTTTGATGTTTTTGATGTTTTTGATGTTATTGATGTGTTTGATGTTTTTGATGTTTTTTGATTTTTTTGATGTTTTTGATGCTTTTGATGCTTTTGATATTTTTGATATTTTTGATATTTTTGATATTTTTGATGTTTTAGATGTTTTAGATGTTTTAGATGTTTTTGATGTTTCTGATGTTTTTGATGTTTTTGATGTTTTTGATATTTTGATGTTTTTGATGTTTTTGATGTTTTTGATGTTTTTATGATGTTTTTGATGTTTTTAATGTTTTTAATGTTTTTAATGTTTTTGATGTTGATGTTTTTGATGTTTTTGATGTTTTTGATGTTTTTGATGTTTTTGATGTTTTTGATGTTTTTGATGTTTTCGATGTTTTTGATATTTTTGATGTTTTTGATGTTTTTGATGTTTTTGATGGTTGTGATGTTTTTGATGTTTTTGATGATTGTGATGTATTTGATGTTTTTGATGTTTTTGATATTTTTGATGTTTTTGATATTTTTGATGTTTTTGATGTTTTTGATGTTTTTCTTGTTTTTGATGTTTCTAAAGTTTTTTTTTTTATGAGGTTTTTGATGTTTCTGATGTTTTTGATGTGTTTGATGTGTTTGATGTTTTTGATGTTTTTGATGTTTTTGATGTTGTTGATGTTATAATATTTTTGATGTTTTTGATGTTTTGGAGGTTTTTGATGTTTTTGATGTTTTTGATGTTTTTAATGTTTTTGATGTTTTTGATATTATGATTTTTTGAAATTTTTAGATGTATTTGATGTTTTTTTTTTTTTATTTTTTGATGTTTCTAAGTTTTTTTTTTTTGATGTTTTGATGTTTTTAATGTTTTTGATATTTTTGATGTTTTTGATGTTTTAAGTGTTTTTTGATGTTTTTGATGGTTGTGATGTTTTTGATGCTTTTGATGTTTTTGATGTTTTTGATGTTCTTGATGTTCTTGATGTTTTTGATGTTTTTATGATGTTTTTGATGTTTTTAATGTTTTTGATGTTGATGTTTTTGATGTTTTTGATGTTTTTGATATTTTTGATGTTTTTGATGTTTTTGATGTTTTTGATGTTTTTGATGTTTTTGATGTTTTTGATGTTTTTGATGTTTTTGATGTTTTTGATGTTTTTGATGTTTTTGATGTTTTTGATGTTTTTGATGTTTTTGATGTTTTCGATGTTTTTGATATTTTTGATGTTTTTGATGTTTTAAGTGTTTTTGATGTTTTTGATGGTTGTGATGTTTTTGATGGTTGTGATGTTTTTGATGTTTTTGATGTTTTTGATGTTTTTGATGTTTTTGATATTTTTGATGTTTTTGATGTTTTTGATATTTTTGATGTTTTTGATGTTTGTGATGTTTTTAATGTTTTTGATGTTTTTGATGTTTCTGATGTTTTTGATGTTTATGATGTTTTTGATGTTTTTGATGTTTTTGATGGTTTTCATGTTTTTGATGTTTTTAATGCTTTTGATGTTATTGATGTTTTTTTATGTTTTTGATGTTTTTCTTGTTTTTGATGTTTCTAAAGTTTTTTTTTTTTTGAGGTTTTTGATGTTTCTGATGTTTTTGATATTTTTAATGTTATTGATGTTTTTATGTTTTTGATGTTTTTATGTTTTTGATATTTTGATTTTTTGAATTTTTTAGATGTATTTGATGTTTTTTTTGATGTTTTTGATGTTTCTAAAGTTTTTTTTTTTTGATGTTTTTGATGTTTTTAATGTTTTTGTTTTTTTTGTTATTTTTGATGTTTTAAGTGTTTTTGATGTTTTTGATGTTTTTGAGGTTTTTTCATGTTTTTGATGTTTTTGATGTTTTTGATGTTTTTGATGTTTTTAATGTTTTTGATGTTTTTGATGTTTTTGATTTTTTTGGATGCTTTTGATGTTTTTGATGGTTTTCATGTTTTTGATGTTTTTAATACTTTTGATGTTCTTGATGTTTTTCATGTTTTTGATGTTTTTGATGTTTTTTATGTTATTGATGTTATTTTTTTTTTGATGTTTCTAAAGTTTTTGATGTTTTTTGATGTTTTGATGTCTTGATGTTTCTGATGTTTTGATGTTTTTGGTGTTTTTGATATTTTTGATGATTTTCATGTTATTGATGTTTTTGGTGTTTGTGATGTTTTTGATGTTTTTGATGATTATGATGTTTTTTGATGTTTTTGATGTTATTAATGTTTTTGATGTCTTCTAATGTTTTTGATGTTATTGATGTTTTTGATGTTTTTGATGTTTTTGATGTTTTTGATGTTTTGATGTTTTTGATGTTTTTGATGTTTTTGATGTTATTGATGTGTTTGATGTTTTTGATGTTTTTTGATTTTTTTGATGTTTTTGATGCTTTTGATGCTTTTGATGCTTTTGATATTTTTGATATTTTTGATATTTTTGATGTTTTAGATGTTTTAGATGTTTTAGATATTTTTGATATTTTTGATGTTTTAGATGTTTTAGATGTTTTAGATGTTTTTGATGTTTTTGATGTTTTTGATGTTTTTGATGTTTTTGATATTTTGATGTTTTTAATGTTTTTAATGTTTTTAATGTTTTTGATGTTGATGTTTTTGATATTTTTGATGTTTTTGATGTTTTTGACGTTTTTGATGTTTTTGATGTTTTTGATGTTTTTGATGTTTTTGATGTTTTTGATGTTTTTGATGTTTTTGATGTTTTTGATGTTTTTGATGTTTTTGATGTTTTTGATGTTTTTGATGTTTTTGATATTTTCGATGTTTTTGATATTTTTGATGTTTTTGATGTTTTTGATGTTTTTGATGGTTGTGATGTTTTTGATGTTTTTGATGGTTGTGATGTTTTTGATGTTTTTGATGTTTTTGATGTTTTTGATGTTTTTGATGTTTTTGATATTTTTGATGTTTTTGATGTTTTTGATATTTTTGATGTTTTTGATGTTTTTGATGTTTTTAATGTTTTTGATGTTTTTGATGTTTCTGATCTTTTTAATGTTTATGATGTTTTTGATGTTTTTGATGTTTTTGATGTTTTTGATTTTTTTTGATGTTTTTGATGGTTTTCATGTTTTTGATGTTTTTAATACTTTTGATGTTATTGATGTTTTTCATGTTTTTGATGTTTTTCTTGTTTTTGATGTTTCTAAAGTTTTTTTTTTTTTTGAGGTTTTTGATGTTTCTGATGTTTTTGATATTTTTAATGTTATTGATGTTTTTATGTTTTTGATGTTTTTATGTTTTTGATATTTTGATTTTTGAATTTTTTAGATGTATCTGATGTTTTTTTTTGATGTTTTTGATGTTTCTAAAGTTTTTTTTTTTTTTGAGGTTTTTGATGTTTTTAATGTTTTTGATATTTTTGATATTTTTGATGTTTTTGATGTTTTAAGTGTTTTTGATGTTCTTGATGTTTTTATGATGTTTTTGATGTTTTTAATGTTTTTGATGTTTTTGATGTTTTTGATGTTTTTGATGTTTTTGATGTTTTTGATGTTTTTGATGTTTTTGATGTTTTTGATGTTTTTGATGTTTTTATGTTTTTGATGTTTTTGATGTTTTTGATGTTTGTGATGTTTTTGATGTTTTTGATGTTTTTGAGGTTTTTCATGTTTTTGATGTTTTTGATGTTTATGATGTTTTTGATGTTTTTGATGTTTTTAATGTTTTTGATGTTTTTGATGTTTTTGATTTTTTTGGATGCTTTTGATGTTTTTGATGGTTTTCATGTTTTTGATGTTTTTAATGCTTTTGATATTATTGATGTTCTTGATGTTTTTCATGTTTTTGATGTTTTTCATGTTTTTTATGTTATTGATGTTATTTTTTTTTTTGATGTTTCTAAAGTTTTTGATGTTTTTTGATGTTTTGATGTCTTGATGTTTCTGATGTTTTGATGTTTTTGGTGTTTTTGATATTTTTGATGATTTTCATGTTATTGATGTTTTTGGTGTTTGTGATGTTTTTGATGTTTTTGATGATTATGATGTTTTTTGATGTTTTTGATGTTATTAATGTTTTTGATGTCTTCTAATGTTTTTGATGTTATTGATGTTTTTGATGTTTTTGATGTTTTTGATGTTTTTGATGTTGTTGATGTTTTTGATGTTTTTGATGTTTTTGATGTTTTTGATGTTTTTGATGTTTTTGATGTTATTGATGTGTTTGATGTTTTTGATGTTTTTTGATTTTTTTGATGTTTTTGATGCTTTTGATGCTTTTGATATTTTTGATATTTTTGATATTTTTGATATTTTTGATATTTTTGATATTTTTGATATTTTTGATATTTTTGATGTTTTAGATGTTTTAGATGTTTTAGATGTTTTTGATGTTTCTGATGTTTTTGATGTTTTTCATGTTTTTGATGTTTTTGATGTTTTTATGATGTTTTTATGATGTTTTTAATGTTTTTGATGTTTTCGATGTTTTTGATGTTTTTGATGTTTTTGATGTTTTTGATGTTTTTGATGTTTTTGATGTTTTTGATGTTTTTGATGTTATTGATGTTTTTGATGTTTTTGATGTTTTTGATGTTTTTGATGTTTTTGATGTTTTTGATGTTTTTGATGTTTTTGATGTTTCTGATGTTTATGATATTTTTAATGTTATTGATGTTTTTTGATGTTTTTGATGTTATTGATGTTTTTGATGTTTTTATGTTTTTGATGTTTTTGATATTTTTGATATTTTGATTTTTTGAATTTTTTAGATGTATTTGATGTTTTTTTTTTTTTTTTTTTTTGATGTTTTTAATGTTTTGATGTTTCTGATGTTTTGAATGTTTTTGATATTTTTGATGTTTTTGCTGTTTTTGATGTTTTAAGTGTTTTTGATGTTTTTGATGTTCTTGATGTTTTTGATGTTTTTGATGTTTTTGATGTTTTTGATGTTTTTATGATGTTTTTGATGTTTTTGATGTTTTTGATGTGTTTGATGTGTTTAATGTTTTTGATGTTTTTGATGTTTTTGATGTTTTTGATGTTTTTGATGTTTTTGATGTTTTTGATGTTTTTGATGTTTTTGATGTTTTTGATGTTTTTGATGTTTTTGATGTTTTTATGATGTTTTTAATGTTTTTGATGTTTTTGATGTCTTTGATGTTTTTGATGTTTTTGATGTTTTTGATGTTTTTGATGTTTTTGATGTTTTTGATGTTTTAGATGTTTTTGATGTTTTTGATGTTTTTGATGTTTTTGATGTTTTTGATGTTTTTGATTTTTTTGATTTTTTGATTTTTTTGATGTTTTTGATGTTCTTGATGTTTTGATGTTTTTGATGTTTTTGATGTTTTTGATGTTTTTGATGTTTTTGATGTTTTTGATGTTTTTGATGTTTTTGATGTTTTTGATGTTTTTGATGTTTTTGATGTTTTTGATGTTTTGAAGTTTTTGATGTTTTTGATGTTTTTGATGTTTTTGAGGTTTTTGATGTTTCTGATGTTTTTGATGTTTTGAAGTTTTTGATGTTTTTGATGTTTTTGAGGTTTTTGATGTTTTAAGTGTTTTTGATGTTTTTGATGTTTTTGATGTTTTTGATGTTTTTGATGTTTTTGATGTTTTTGATGTTTTTGATGTTTTTGATGTTTTTGATGTTTTTGATTTTTTTGATGTTTTTGATGTTTTTGGTGTTTTTGATGTTTTTGATGTTTTTGATGTTTTTGATGTTTTTGATGTTTTTGATGTTTTTGATGTTTTTGATGTTTTGAAGTTTTTAATGTTTTTGATGTTTTTGATGTTTTTGAGGTTTTTGATGTTTCTGATGTTTTTGATGTTTTGAAGTTTTTGATGTTTTTGATGTTTTTGATGTTTTTGATGTTTTTGATGTTTTTGATGTTTTTGATTTTTTTGATTTTTTTGATTTTTTTGATGTTTTTGATGTTTTTGATGTTTTTGATGTTTTTGATGTTTTTGATGTTTTTGATGTTTTTGATGTTTTTGATGTTTTTGATGTTTTTGATGTTTTTGATGTTTTTGATGTTTTTGATGTTTTTGATGTTTTGATGTTTTTGATGTTTTGATGTTTTTGATGTTTTTGATGTTTTTGATGTTTCTGATGTTTTTGATATTATTAATGTTATTGATGTTTTTTGATGTTTTTGATGTTATTGATGTTTTTGATGTTTTTATGTTTTTGATGTTTTTGATTTTTTTGATATTTTTATTTTTTGGATTTTTTTAGATGTATTTGATGTTTCTTTTTTTTTTTTTTGATGTTTTTGATGTTTCTAAAGTTTTTTTTTTTTTGAGGTTTTTGATGCTTTGATGTTTCTGATGTTTTTAATGTTTTTGATATTTTTGATGTTTTTGATGTTTTAAGTGTTTTTGATGTTTTTGATGTTCTTGATGTTTTTGATGTTTTTGATGTTTTTGATGTTTTTGATGTTTTTGATGTTTTTGATGTTTTTGATGTTTTTGATGTTTTTGATGTTTTTGATGTTTTTGATGTTTTTGATGTTTCGAAGTTTTTGATGTTTTTGATGTTTTTGATGTTTTTGATGTTTTTGATGTTTTTGATGTTTTTGATGATTTTGATGTTTTTGATGTTTTTGATGTTTTTGATGTTTTTGATGTTTTTGATGTTTTTGATGTTTTTGATGGTTGTGATGTTTTTTTTTTTTTGAGGTTTTTGATGTTTTGATGTTTTTGATATTTTTAATGTTATTGATGTTTTTTGATGTTTTTGATGTTTTTATGTTTTTGATGTCTTTGATATTTTTGATATTTTGATTTTTTGAATTTTTTAGATGTATTTGATGTTTTTTTTTTTTTTTTTTAGTTTTTTTGATGTTTTGATGTTTCTGATGTTTTGAATGTTTTGATATTTTTGATGTTTTTGCTGTTTTTGATGTTTTAAGTGTTTTTGATGTTTTTGATGTTCTTGATGTTTTTGATGTTTTGATGTTTTGATGTTTTTATGATGTTTTTGATGTTTTTAATGTTTTTTAATGTTTTTGATGTTTTGATGTTTTTGATGTTTTTGATGTTTTTGATGTTTTTGATATTTTTGATGTTTTTGATGTTTTTGATGTTTTTGATGTTTTTATGTTTTTGATGTTTTTATGTTTTTGATGTTTTTGATGTTTTAAGTGTTTTAAGTGTTTTTGATGTTTTTGATGGTTGTGATGTTTTTGATGTTTTTGATGTTTTTGATGTTTTTGATGTTTTTTGATGTGTTTGATGTGTTTGATGTTTTTGATGTTTTGATGTTTTGATGTTTTTTGATGTTTTGATGTTTTGATGTTTTTGATGTTTTTGATGTTTTTGATGTTTTTGATGTTTTGATGTTTTTGATGTTTTTGATGTTTTTGATGTTTTTGATGTTTTTATGATGTTTTTAATGTTTTTGATGTTTTTGATGTTTTTGATGTTTTGATGTTTTTGATGTTTTTGATGTTTTGATGTTTTGATGTTTTTGATGTTTTTGATGTTTTTGATGTTTTTGATGTTTTTGATGTTTTGATGTTTTTGATGTTTTTGATGTTTTTGATTTTTTTGATTTTTTGATTTTTTGATGTTTTGATGTTTTTGATGTTTTTGATGTTATTGATGTTTTGATGTTTTTGATGTTTTTGATGTTTTTGATGTTTTTGAGGTTTTTGATGTTTCTGATGTTTTGATGTTTTGAAGTTTTTGATGTTTTTGATGTTTTTGAGGTTTTTGATGTTTTAAGTGTTTTTGATGTTTTTGATGTTTTTGATGTTTTTGACGTTTTTGATGTTTTTGATGTTTTTGATGTTTTTGATGTTTTTGATGTTTTTGATGTTTTTGATGTTTTTGATGTTTTTGATGTTATTGATGTTTTTGATGTTTTTGATGTTTTTGATGTTTTTGATGTTTTTGGTGTTTTTGATGTTTTTGATGTTTTTGATGTTTTTGATGTTTTTGATGTTTTTGATGTTTTTGATGTTTTTGATGTTTTTGATGTTTTGAAGTTTTTGATGTTTTTGATGTTTTTGATGTTTTTGATGTTTTTGATGTTTTTGGTGTTTTGAAGTTTTTGATGTTTTTGATGTTTTTGATGTTTTTGATTTTTTTGATTTTTTTATTTTTTTGATGTTTTTGATGTTTTTGATGTTTTTGATGTTTTTGATGTTTTTGATGTTTTTGATGTTTTTGATGTTTTTGATGTTTTTGATGTTTTTGATGTTTTTGATGTTCTTGATGTTTTGAAGTTTTTGATGTTTTGATGTTTTGATGTTTTGATGTTTCTGATGTTTTTGATGTTTTGAAGTTTTTGATGTTTTTGAGGTTTTTGATGTTTTAAGTGTTTTGATGTTTTGATGGTTGTGATGTTTTTTTTTTTGAAGTTTTGATGTTTTGATGTTTCTGATGTTTTTGATATTTTTAATGTTATTGATGTTTTTGATTGTTTTTGATGTTATTGATGTTTTGATGTTTTTATGTTTTTGATGTTTTTGATGTTTTTGATATTTTTGATATTTTTTTTTTTTGGATTTTTTTAGATGTATTTGATGTTTCTTTTTTTTTTTTTTTGATGTTTTTGATGTTTCTAAAGTTTTTTTTTGTGAGGTTTTTGATGCTTTGATGTTTCTGATGTTTTTAATGTTTTTGATATTTTTGATGTTTTTGATGTTTTTGATGTTTTAAGTGTTTTTGATGTTTTTGATGTTCTTGATGTTTTTGATGTTTTTGATGTTTTCGATGTTTTTGATGTTTTTGATGTTTTGATGTTTTTGATGTTTTGATGTTTTTGATGTTTTTGATGTTTTTGATGTTTTGATGTTTTTGATGTTTTGATGTTTTGATGTTTTGATGTTTTTGATGTTTTTTGATGTTTTTGATGTTTTTGATGTTTTTGATGTTTTTGATGTTGTTGATGTTTTGAAGTTTTTGATGTTTTTGATGTTTTTGATGTTTTTGATGTTTTTGATGTTTTTGATGTTTTTGATGTTTTTTGATATTTTTGATGTTTTTGATGTTTTTGATGTTTTTGATGTTTTTGATGTTTTTGATGTTTTGATGTTTTTGATGTTTTGATGTTTTGATGGTTGTGATGTTTTTTTTTTTTTGAGGTTTTGATGTTTTGATGTTTCTGATGTTTTTGATATTTTTAATGTTATTGATGTTTTTTGATGTTTTTGATGTTATTGATGTTTTTGATGTTTTTATGTTTTTGATGTTTTTGATGTTTTTGATATTTTGAATTTTTGAATTTTTTAGATGTATTTGATGTTTTTTTTTTTTTTTTTGAGGTTTTTGATGTTTTGATGTTTTTGATGTTTTTGATGTTTTGATGTTTTTGATGTTTTTGATGTTTTTGATGTTATTGATGTTTTGATGTTTTGATGTTTTTGATGTTTTTGATGTTTTGATGTTTTTGATGTTTTTGATGTTTTTGATGTTTTTGATGTTTTTGATGTTTTTGATGTTTTTGATGTTTTGATGTTTTTGATGTTTTGAAGTTTTTGATGTTTTTGATGTTTTTGATGTTTTTGATGTTTTTGATGTTCTTGATGTTTTTGATGTTTTTGATGTTTTTATGATGTTTTTGATGTTTTTAATGTTTTTGAATGTTTTGATGTTTTTGATGTTTTTGATATTTTGATGTTTTTGATGTTTTTGATGTTTTTATGTTTTTGATGTTTTTATGTTTTTGATGTTTTTGATGTTTTGATGTTTTTGATGTTTTTGATGTTTTTGATGTTTTTGATGTTTTTGATGTTTTGATGTTTTGATGTTTTGATGTTTTGATGTTTTTGATGTTTTTGATGTTTTTGATGTTTTAAGTGTTTTTGATGTTTTTGATGGTTGTGATGTTTTTGATGTTTTTGATGTTTTTGATGTTTTTGATGTGTTTGATGTGTTTGATGTTTTTGATGTTTTTGATGTTTTTGATGTTTTTGATGTTTTTGATATTTTGATGTTTTTGATGTTTTTGATGTTTTTATGATGTTTTTGATGTTTTTGATGTTTTTAATGTTTTTGATGTTTTGATGTCTTTGATGTTTTGATGTTTTTGATGTTTTTGATGTTTTTGATGTTTTTGATGTTTTTGATGTTTTTGATGTTTTGATGTTTTTGATGTTTTTGATGTTTTTGATGTTTTTGATGTTTTTGATGTTTTAAGTGTTTTTGATGTTTTTGATGTTTTTGATGGTTGTGATGTTTTTGATGTTTTGATGTGTTTGATGTGTTTGATGTTTTTGATGTTTTTGATGTTTTTGATGTTTTTGATGTTTTTGATGTTTTTGATGTTTTTGATGTTTTTGATGTTTTTGATGTTTTTGATGTTTTTGATGTTTTTGATGTTTTTGATGTTTTGATGTTTTTGATGTTTTTGATGTTTTTGATGTTTTTGATGTTTTTGATGTTTTTGATGTTTTTGATGTTTTGATGTTTTTGATGTTTTTGATGTTTTGATGTTTTTGATGTTTTTGATGTTTTTGATGTTTTTGATGTTTTGATGTTTTGATGTTTTTGATGTTTTGATGTTTTTGATGTTTTTGATGTTTTTGATGCTTTTGATGTTTTTGATGTTTTTGATGTTTTTATGATGTTTTTGATGTTATTAATGTTTTTTAATGTTTTTGATGTTTTTGATGTTTTTGATATTTTTGATGTTTTTGATGTTTTTGATGTTTTTATGTTTTTGATGTTTTTATGTTTTTGATGTTTTTTATGTTTTTGATGTTTTAAGTGTTTTAAGTGTTTTTGATGTTTTTGATGGTTGTGATGTTTTTGATGTTTTTGATGTGTTTGATGTGTTTGATGTTTTTGATGTTTTTGATGTTTTTGATGTTTTTGATGTTTTTGATGTTTTTGATGTTTTGAAGTTTTTGATGTTTTTGATGTTTTTGATGTTTTTGATGTTTTTGATGTTTTTGATGTTTTTGATGTTTTTGATGTTCTTGATGTTTTTGATGTTTTTGAGGTTTTTGATGTTTTTGATGTTTTTGATGTTTATGGTGTTTATGATGTTTTTGAGGTTTTTGATGTTTTGATGTTTCTGATGTATTTAATGTTTTTGATATTTTAAGTGTTTTTGATGGTTGTGATGTTTTTGATGTTTTTGATGTTCTTGATGTTTTTGATGTTTTTGATGTTTTTGATGTTTTTGATGTTTTTGATGTTTTTGATGTTTTTGATGTTTTTGATGTTTTTGATGTTTTTGATGTTTTTGATGTTTTTGATGTTTTTGATGTTTTTGATGTTTTGATGTTTTTGATGTTTTTGATGTTTTTGATGTTTTTGATGTTTTTGAAGTTTTTGATGTTTTTGATGTTTTTGATGTTTTTGATGTTTTTGATGTTTTTGATGTTTTGATGTTTTTGATGTTTTTGATGTTTTTGATGTTTTTGATGTTTTTGATGTTTTTGATGTTTTTGATGTTTTGATGTTTTTGATGTTTTTGATGTTTTTGATGTTTTTGATGTTTTTGATGTTTTTGATGTTTTTGATGTTTTTGATGTTTTTGATGTTTTTGATGTTTTTGATGTTTTTGATGTTTTGATGTTTTTGATGTTTTGATGTTTTTGATGTTTTTGATGTTTTTGATGTTTTTGATGTTTTTGATGTTTTTGATGTTTTTGATGTTTTTGATGTTTTTGATGTTTTTGATGTTTTTGATGGTTGTGATGTTTTTTTTTTTGTGAGTTTTTGATGTTTTGATGTTTCTGATGTTTTTGATATTTTGAATGTTATTGATGTTTTTTGATGTTTTTGATGTTATTGATGTTTTTATGTTTTTGATGTTTTTGATATTTTTGATATTTTGAATTTTTGAATTTTTTAGATGTATTTGATTTTTTTTTTTTTTTTTTTTGATGTTTTTGATGTTTCTAAAGTTTTTTTTTTTTTTAGGTTTTTGATGTTTTGATGTTTTTAATGTTTTTGATATTTTTGATGTTTTTGATGTTTTGATGTTTTTGATGTTCTTGATGTTTTGATGTTTTTGATGTTTTTGATGGTTGTGATGTTTTTTTTTTTTTGAGGTTTTTGATGTTTGATGTTTTTGATGTTTTTATGTTTTTGATATTTTTTGATGTTTTTGATGTTTTTGATGTTTTTGATGTTTTGATGTTTTTGATGTTTTGATGTTTTTGATGTTTTTGATGTTTTTGATGTTTTTGATGTTTTTGATGTTTTTGATGTTTTGATGTTTTTGATGTTTTTGATGTTTTAAGTGTTTTTGATGTTTTTGATGGTTGTGATGTTTTTGATATTTTTGGTGTTTTTGATGTGTATGATGTTTTTGATGTTTTTGATGTTTTTGATGTTTTTGATGTTTTTGATGTTTTTGTTGTTTTTGATGTTTTTGATGTTTTGAAGTTTTTGATGTTTTTGATGTTTTTGATGTTTTTGATGTTTTTGATGTTTTTGATGTTTTTGATGTTTTTGATGTTTTTGATGTTTTTGATGTTTTTGATGTTTTTGATGTTTTTGATGTTTTTGATGTTTTTGATGTTTTTGATGTTTTTGATGTTTTTGATGTTTTTGATGTTTTTGATGTTTTTGATGTTTTTGATGTTTTTGATGTTTTTGATGTTTTTGATGTTTTTGATGTTTTTGAGGTTTTTGATGTTTTTGATGGTTGTGATTTTTTTTTTTTTTGAGGTTTTTGATGTTTTGATGTTTCTGATGTTTTTGATATTTTTAATGTTATTGATGTTTTTTGATGTTTTGATGTTATTGATGTTTTTGATGTTTTTATGTTTTTGATGTTTTTGATGTTTTTGATATTTTTGATATTTTGAATTTTTGAATTTTTAGATGTATTTGATGTTTTTTTTTTTTTTTTTTTTTTGATGTTTTTGATGTTTCCAAAGTTTTTTTTTTTGAGGTTTTTGATGTTTCTGATGTTTTTAATGTTTTTGATATTTTTGATGTTTTGATGTTTTTGATGTTTTAAGTGTTTTTGATGTTTTTGATGTTTTTGATGTTTTGATATTTTTGATGTTTTTGATGTTTTTGATGATTTTATGTTTATGATGTTTTTGATGTTTTTGAGGTTTTTGATGTTATTGATGGTTGTGATGTTTTTTTTTTTGAGGTTTTTGATGTTTTGATGTTTTTGATGTTTTTGATGTTTTTGATGTTTTTGATGTTTTTGATGTTTTTGATGTTTTTGATGTTTTTGATGTTTTTGATGTTTTTGATGTTTTTGATGTTTTTGATGTTTTTGATGTTTTTGATGTTTTTGATGTTTTTGATGTTTTTGATGTTTTTGATGTTTTTGATGTTTTTGATGTTTTTGATGTTTTTGATGTTTTTGATGTTTTAAGTGTTTTGATGTTTTTGATGGTTGTGATGTTTTTGATGTTTTTGATGTTTTTGGTGTTTTTGATGTGTATGATGTGTTTGATGTTTTTGATGTTTTTGATGTTTTTGATGTTTTGATGTTTTTGATGTTTTGAAGTTTTTGATATTTTTGATGTTTTTGATGTTTTTGATGTTTTTATGTTTATGATGTTTTTGATGTTTTTGAGGTTTTGATGTTATTGATGGTTGTGATGTTTTTTTTTTTTTGAGGTTTTGATGTTTTGATGTTTCTGATGTTTTTGATGTTTTTGATATTTTTTTGATGTTTTTGATGTTTTTGATGTTTTTGATGTTTTTGATGTTTTGATGTTTTTGATGTTTTTGATGTTTTTGATGTTTTTGATGTTCTTGATGTTTTTGATGTTTTTATGATGTTTTTGATGTTTTTAATGTTTTTGAATGTTTTTGATGTTTTTGATGTTTTTGATGTTTTTGATATTTTTGATGTTTTTGATGTTTTTGATGTTTTTATGTTTTTGATGTTTTTGATGTTTTTATGTTTTTGATATTTTTGATGTTTTTGATGTTTTTGATGTTTTTATGTTTATGATGTTTTTGATGTTTTTGAGGTTTTTGATGTTATTGATGGTTGTGATGTTTTTTTTTTGACGTTTTTTGATGTTTTGATGTTTCTGATGTTTTTGATATTTTTGATGTTTTTGATGTTTTTGATGTTTTGATGTTTTGATGTTTTTGATGTTTTTGATGTTTTTGATGTTTTTGATGTTTTGATGTTTTTGATGTTTTTGATGTTCTTGATGTTTTGATGTTTTTATGATGTTTTTGATGTTTTTAATGTTTTTGAATGTTTTTGATGTTTTGATGTTTTTGATGTTTTTGATGTTTTTGATATTTTGATGTTTTTGATGTTTTTGATGTTTTTATGTTTTTGATGTTTTTGATGTTTTTATGTTTTTGATGTTTTTGATGTTTTGATGTTTTTGATGTTTTTGATGTTTTTGATGTTTTTGATGTTTTTGATGTTTTGATGTTTTTGATGTTTTTGATGTTTTGATGTTTTTGATGTTTTTGATGTTTTTGATGTTTTTGATGTTTTTGATGTTTTTGATGTTTTTGATGTTTTTGATGTTTTTGATGTTTTTGATGTTTTGTGATGTTTTGATGTTTTTGATGTTTTTGATGTTTTTGATGTTTTTGATGTTTTTGATGTTTTTGATGTTTTAAGTGTTTTTGATGTTTTTGATGGTTGTGATGTTTTGATGTTTTTGATGTTTTTGGTGTTTTTGATGTGTATGATGTGTTTGATGTTTTTGATGTTTTTGATGTTTTGAAGTTTTTGATATTTTTGATGTTTTTGATGTTTTTGATGTTTTTATGTTTATGATGTTTTTGATGTTTTTGAGGTTTTTGATGTTATTGATGGTTGTGATTTTTTTTTTTTTGAGGTTTTTGATGTTTTGATGTTTCTGATGTTTTTGATATTTTGATGTTTTTGATGTTTTTGATGTTTTTGATGTTTTTGATGTTTTTGATGTTTTTGATGTTTTTGATGTTCTTGATGTTTTTGATGTTTTTATGATGTTTTTGATGTTTTTAATGTTTTTAATGTTTTTGAATGTTTTTGATGTTTTTGATGTTTTTGATGTTTTTGATGTTTTTGATGTTTTTGATGTTTTTGATGTTTTTGATGTTTTTGATGTTTTTGATGTTTTTGATGTTTTTGATGTTTTTGATGTTTTTGATGTTTTTGATGTTTTTGATGTTTATGATGTTTTTGATGTTTTTGATGTTTTTGATGTTTTTGATGTTTTTGATGTTTTTGATGTTTTAAGTGTTTTTGATATTTTTGATGGTTGTGATGTTTTTGATGTTTTTGATGTTTTTGGTGTTTTTGATGTGTATGATGTGTTTGATGTTTTTGATGTTTTGATGTTTTTGATGTTTTTGATGTTTTGAAGTTTTTGATGTTTTTGATGTTTTTGATGTTTTTGATGTTTTTGATGTTTTTGATGTTTTTGATGTTTTTGATGTTTTTGATGTTTTTGATGTTTTGATGTTTTTGATGTTTTTGATGTTTTTGATGTTTTTGATGTTTTTGATGTTTTTGATGTTTTTGATGTTTGTGATGTTTTGATGTTTTTGATGTTTTTGATGTTTTGATGTTTTGATGTTTTTGATGTTTTTGATGTTTTTGATGTTTTTGATGTTTTTGATGTTTTTGATGTTTTTGATGTTTTTGATGTTTTAAGTGTTTTTGTTGTTTTGATGGTTGTCATGTTTTTGATATTTTTGGTGTTTTGATGTGTATGATGTGTTTGATGTTTTTGATGTTTTTGATGTTTTTGATGTTTTTGATGTTTTTTGTTGTTTTTGATGTTTTTGATGTTTTTGATGTTTTTATGTTTTTGATGTTTTTGATGTTTTTGAGGTTTTTGATGTTTTTGATGGTTTTGATGTTTTTGATGTTTTTGATGTTTTGATGTTTCTGATGTTTTTGATATTTTTGATGTTTTTAATGTTTTTGATGTTTTTGATGTTTTTGATGTTTTTGATGTTTTTGATGTTTTTGATGTTTTTGATGTTTTTGATGTTTTTGATGTTTTTGATGTTTTTGATGTTTTTGATGTTCTTGATGTTTTTGATGTTTTTATGATGTTTTTGATGTTTTTGATATTTTTGATGTTTTTCATGTTTTTGATGTTTTTATGTTTTTGATGTTTTTGATGTTTTTATGTTTTTGATATTTTTGATGTTTTTGATGTTTTTGATGTTTTTGATGTTTTGAAGTTTTTGATGTTTTTGATGTTTTTGATGTTTTTGATGTTTTTGATGTTTTTGATGTTTTTGATGTTTTTGATGTTTTTGATGTTTTTGATGTTTTTGATGTTTTTGATGTTTTTGATGTTTTTGATGTTTTTGATGTTTTTGATGTTTTTGATGTTTTTGATGTTTTTGATGTTTTTAATGTTTTTGAATGTTTTTGATGTTTTTGATGTTTTTGATGTTTTTGATATTTTTGATGTTTTTGATGTTTTTGATGTTTTTATGTTTTTGATGTTTTTGATGTTTTTATGTTTTTGATATTTTTGATGTTTTTGATGTTTTTGATGTTTTTATGTTTATGATGTTTTTGATGTTTTGAGGTTTTTGATGTTATTGATGGTTGTGATGTTTTTTTTTTTTTGAGGTTTTTGATGTTTTGATGTTTCTGATGTTTTTGATATTTTGATGTTTTTGATGTTTTTGATGTTTTTGATGTTTTTGATGTTTTTGATGTTTTTGATGTTTTTGATGTTTTTGATGTTTTTGATGTTTTTGATGTTTTGATGTTTTTGATGTTTTTGATGTTCTTGATGTTTTGATGTTTTTATGATGTTTTGATGTTTTTAATGTTTTTGAATGTTTTTGATGTTTTTGATGTTTTTGATGTTTTTGATATTTTTGATGTTTTTGATGTTTTTGATGTTTTTATGTTTTTGATGTTTTTGATGTTTTTATGTTTTTGATGTTTTTGATGTTTTTGATGTTTTGATGTTTTTGATGTTTTTGATGTTTTTGATGTTTTGATGTTTTTGATGTTTTTGATGTTTTTGATGTTTTTGATGTTTTTGATGTTTTTGATGTTTTTGATGTTTTTGATGTTTTTGATGTTTTTGATGTTTTTTGATGTTTTTGATGTTTTTGATGTTTTTGATGTTTTTGATGTTTTTGATGTTTTAAGTGTTTTTGATGTTTTTGATGGTTGTGATGTTTTTGATGTTTTTGATGTTTTTGGTGTTTTTGATGTGTATGATGTGTTTGATGTTTTTGATGTTTTTGATGTTTTTGATGTTTTTGATGTTTTGAAGTTTTTGATATTTTTGATGTTTTTGATGTTTTTATGTTTATGATGTTTTTGATGTTTTTGAGGTTTTTGATGTTATTGATGGTTGTGATGTTTTTTTTTTTTTTGAGGTTTTTGATGTTTTGATGTTTCTGATGTTTTTGATATTTTTGATGTTTTTGATGTTTTTGATGTTTTTGATGTTTTTGATGTTTTTGATGTTTTTGATGTTTTTGATGTTCTTGATGTTTTTGATGTTTTTATGATGTTTTTGTTGTTTTTTATGTTTTTGAATGTTTTTGATGTTTTTGATGTTTTTGATATTTTTGATATTTTTGATGTTTTTGATGTTTTTGATGTTTTTATGTTTTTGATGTTTTTGATGTTTTTATGTTTTTGATGTTTTTGATGTTTTTGATGTTTTTGATGTTTTTGATGTTTTTGATGTTTTTGATGTTTTTGATGTTTTTGATGTTTTTGATGTTTTTGATGTTTTTGATGTTTTTGATGTTTTGATTGTTTTTGATGTTTTTGATGTTTTTGATGTTTTTGATGTTTTTGATGTTTATGATGTTTTTGATGTTTTTGATGTTTTTGATGTTTTTGATGTTTTAAGTGTTTTGATATTTTTGATGTTTTTGATGTTTTTGATGTTTTTGATGTTTTTGATGTTTTTGATGTTTTTGATGTTTTTGATGTTTTGATGTTTTTGATGTTTTTGATGTTTTTGATGTTTTTGATGTTTTTGATGTTTTTGATGTTTTTGATGTTTTTGATGTTTTAAGTGTTTTTGATGTTTTTGATGGTTGTGATGTTTTTGATATTTTTGGTGTTTTGATGTGTATGATGTGTTTGATGTTTTTGATGTTTTTGATGTTTTTGATGTTTTTGATGTTTTGATGTTTTTGTTGTTTTTGATGTTTTTGATGTTTTGAAGTTTTTGATGTTTTGATGTTTTTTGATGTTTTTGATGTTTTGATGTTTTTGATGTTTTTGATGTTTTGATGTTTTTGATGTTTTGATGTTTTTTGATGTTTTTGATGTTTTTGATGTTTTTGATGTTTTTGATGTTTTTGATGTTTTTGATGTTTTGATGTTTTGATGTTTTTGATGTTTTGATGTTTTTGATGTTTTGATGTTTTTGATGTTTTTGATGTTTTTGATGTTTTTGATGTTTTGATGTTTTTGATGTTTTTGATGTTTTTGATGTTTTTGATGTTTTTGAGGTTTTTGATGTTTTTGATGGTTGTGATGTTTTTTTTTTTTTGAGGTTTTTGATGTTTTGATGTTTCTGATGTTTTTGATATTTTTAATGTTATTGATGTTTTTTGATGTTTTTGATGTTATTGATGTTTTTGATGTTTTTATGCTTTTGATGTTTTTGATATTTTGAATTTTTGAATTTTTTAGATGTATTTGATGTTTTTTTTTTTTTTTTTTTGATGTTTTGATGTTTCTAAAGTTTTTTTTTTGTGGTTTTTGATGTTTTGATGTTTTTGATGTTTTTGATGTTTTTGATGTTTTTGATGTTTTTGATGTTTTTGATGTTTTTGATGTTTTAAGTGTTTTTGATGTTTTTGATGGTTGTGATGTTTTTGATATTTTTGGTGTTTTTGATGTGTATGATGTGTTTGATGTTTTTGATGTTTTTGATGTTTTTGATGTTTTTGATGTTTTTGTTGTTTTGATGTTTTTGATGTTTTTGATGTTTTTGATGTTTTTGATGTTTTTGATGTTTTTGATGTTTTTGATGTTTTTGATATTTTTGATGTTTTGATGTTTTGATGTTTTTGATGTTTTTGATGTTTTTGATGTTTTTGATGTTTTTGATGTTTTTGATGTTTTTGATGTTTTTGATGTTTATGATGTTTTGATGTTTTTGATGTTTTTGATGTTTTTGATGTTTTTGATGTTTTTGATGTTTTAAGTGTTTTTGATATTTTTGATGGTTGTGATGTTTTTGATGTTTTTGATGTTTTTGGTGTTTTTGATGTGTATGATGTGTTTGATGTTTTTGATGTTTTTGATGTTTTTGATGTTTTGAAGTTTTTGATGTTTTTGATGTTTTTGATGTTTTTGATGTTTTTGATGTTTTTGATGTTTTGATGTTTTTGATGTTTTTGATGTTTTTGATGTTTTTGATGTTTTTGATGTTTTTGATGTTTTTGATGTTTTGATGTTTTTGATGTTTTTGATGTTTTTGATGTTTTTGATGTTTTTGATGTTTTTGATGTTTTGATGTTTTTGATGTTTTTGATGTTTTTGATGTTTTTGATGTTTTTGATGTTTTTGATGTTTTTGATGTTTTTGATGTTTTTGATGTTTTTGATGTTTTTGATGTTTTGATGTTTTTGATGTTTTAAGTGTTTTTGTTGTTTTTGATGGTTGTCATGTTTTTGATATTTTTGGTGTTTTTGATGTGTATGATGTGTTTGATGTTTTTGATGTTTTTGATGTTTTTGATGTTTTTGATGTTTTTGTTGTTTTTGATGTTTTTGATGTTTTTGATGTTATTATGTTTATGATGTTTTTGATGTTTTTGAGGTTTTTGATGTTATTGATGGTTGTGATGTTTTTTTTTTTGAGGTTTTTGATGTTTTGATGTTTCTGATGTTTTTGATATTTTTGATGTTTTTAATGTTTTTGATGTTTTTGATGTTTTTGATGTTTTTGATGTTTTTGATGTTTTTGATGTTTTTGATGTTTTTGATGTTTTTGATGTTTTTGATGTTTTTGATGTTTTTGATGTTCTTGATGTTTTTGATGTTTTTATGATGTTTTTGATGTTTTTGATATTTTGATGTTTTTGATGTTTTTGATGTTTTTATGTTTTTGATGTTTTTGATGTTTTTATGTTTTTGATATTTTGATGTTTTTGATGTTTTTGATGTTTTTGATGTTTTGAAGTTTTTTGATGTTTTTGATGTTTTTGATGTTTTTGATGTTTTTGATGTTTTTGATGTTTTTGATGTTTTTGATGTTTTTGATGTTTTTGATGTTTTTGATGTTTTTGATGTTTTTGATGTTTTTGATGTTTTTGATGTTTTTGATGTTTTTAATGTTTTTGAATGTTTTTGATGTTTTTGATGTTTTTGATATTTTTGATGTTTTTGATGTTTTTGATGTTTTTATGTTTTTGATGTTTTTGATGTTTTTATGTTTTTGATATTTTTGATGTTTTTGATGTTTTTGATGTTTTTATGTTTATGATGTTTTGATGTTTTTGAGGTTTTTGATGTTATTGATGGTTGTGATGTTTTTTTTTTTGAGGTTTTTGATGTTTTGATGTTTCTGATGTTTTTGATATTTTTGATGTTTTTGATGTTTTTGATGTTTTTGATGTTTTTGATGTTTTTGATGTTTTGATGTTTTTGATGTTTTTGATGTTTTTGATGTTTTTGATGTTTTTGATGTTTTTGATGTTTTTGATGTTCTTGATGTTTTTGATGTTTTTATGATGTTTTTGATGTTTTTAATGTTTTTGAATGTTTTTGATGTTTTTGATGTTTTTGATATTTTTGATGTTTTTGATGTTTTTGATGTTTTTATGTTTTTGATGTTTTTGATGTTTTTATGTTTTTGATGTTTTTGATGTTTTTGATGTTTTTGATGTTTTTGATGTTTTTGATGTTTTTGGTGTTTTTGATGTTTTTGATGTTTTTGATGTTTTTGATGTTTTTGATGTTTTTGATGTTTTTGATGTTTTTGATGTTTTTGATGTTTTTGATGTTTTTGATGTTTTTGATGTTTTTGATGTTTTTGATGTTTTTGATGTTTTTGATGTTTTTGATGTTTTTGATGTTTTTGATGTTTTAAGTGTTTTTGATGTTTTTGATGGTTGTGATGTTTTTGATGTTTTTGATGTTTTTGGTGTTTTTGATGTGTATGATGTGTTTGATGTTTTTGATGTTTTTGATGTTTTTGATGTTTTTGATGTTTTGAAGTTTTTGATATTTTTGATGTTTTTGATGTTTTTGATGTTTTTATGTTTATGATGTTTTTGATGTTTTTGAGGTTTTTGATGTTATTGATGGTTGTGATGTTTTTTTTTTTTGAGGTTTTTGATGTTTTGATGTTTCTTATGTTTTTGATATTTTTGATGTTTTTGATGTTTTGATGTTTTTGATGTTTTTGATGTTTTTGATGTTTTTGATGTTTTTGATGTTTTTGATGTTCTTGATGTTTTTGATGTTTTTATGATGTTTTTGATGTTTTTAATGTTTTTGAATGTTTTTGATGTTTTTGATGTTTTTGATGTTTTTGATATTTTTGATATTTTTGATGTTTTTGATGTTTTTGATGTTTTTATGTTTTTGATGTTTTTGATGTTTTTATGTTTTTGATGTTTTTGATGTTTTGATGTTTTTGATGTTTTGATGTTTTTGATGTTTTTGATGTTTTTGATGTTTTTGATGTTTTTGATGTTTTTGATGTTTTTGATGTTTTGATGTTTTTGATGTTTTGATGTTTTTGATGTTTTTGATGTTTATGATGTTTTTGATGTTTTGATGTTTTTGATGTTTTTGATGTTTTTGATGTTTTGATGTTTTAAGTGTTTTTGATATTTTTGATGGTTGTGATGTTTTTGATGTTTTTGATGTTTTGGTGTTTTGATGTGTATGATGTGTTTGATGTTTTTGATGTTTTGATGTTTTTGATGTTTTGAAGTTTTGATGTTTTTGATGTTTTTGATGTTTTGATGTTTTTGATGTTTTTGATGTTTTTGATGTTTTTGATGTTTTTGATGTTTTTGATGTTTTTGATGTTTTGATGTTTTGATGTTTTTGATGTTTTTGATGTTTTTGATGTTTTTGATGTTTTTGATGTTTTTGATGTTTTTGATGTTTTTGATGTTTTGATGTTTTTGATGTTTTTGATGTTTTTGATGTTTTTGATGTTTTTGATGTTTTTGATGTTTTTGATGTTTTGATGTTTTTGATGTTTTTGATGTTTTTGATGTTTTTGATGTTTTTGATGTTTTTGATGTTTTTGATGTTTTAAGTGTTTTTGATGTTTTTGATGGTTGTGATGTTTTTGATATTTTTTGTGTTTTTGATGTGTATGATGTGTTTGATGTTTTTGATGTTTTGATGTTTTTGATGTTTTTGATGTTATTGTTGTTTTTGATGTTTTGATGTTTTGAAGTTTTTGATGTTTTTGATGTTTTTTGATGTTTTTGATGTTTTTGATGTTTTGATGTTTTTGATGTTTTGATGTTTTTGATGTTTTTGATGTTTTTGATGTTTTTGATGTTTTGATGTTTTTGATGTTTTTGATGTTTTTTGATGTTTTTGATGTTTTGATGTTTTGATGTTTTTGATGTTTTTGATGTTTTTGATGTTTTTGATGTTTTTGATGTTTTTGATGTTTTTGATGTTTTTGATGTTTTTGATGTTTTTGATGTTTTTGATGTTTTTGATGTTTTTGATGTTTTTGATGTTTTTGATGTTTTTGAGGTTTTTGATGTTTTTGATGGTTGTGATGTTTTTTTTTTTTGAGGTTTTTGATGTTTTGATGTTTCTGATGTTTTTGATATTTTTAATGTTATTGATGTTTTTTGATGTTTTGATGTTATTGATGTTTTGATGTTTTTATGCTTTTGATGTTTTTGATATTTTGAATTTTTGAATTTTTTAGATGTATTTGATGTTTTTTTTTTTTTTTTTTTTTTTGATGTTTTTGTTGTTTTTGATGTTTTTTTTTTGTTGTTTTTGATGTTTTTGATGTTTTTGATGTTTTTGATGTTTTTGATGTTTTTGATGTTTTTGATGTTTTTGATGTTTTAAGTGTTTTTGATGTTTTTGATGGTTGTGATGTTTTTGATATTTTTGGTGTTTTTGATGTGTATGATGTGTTTGATGTTTTTGATGTTTTTGATGTTTTTGATGTTTTTGATGTTTTTGTTGTTTTTGATGTTTTTGATGTTTTTGATGTTTTTGATGTTTTTGATGTTTTTGATGTTTTTGATGTTTTTGATGTTTTTGATGTTTTTGATGTTTTTGATGTTTTGATGTTTTAAGTGTTTTTGATGTTTTGATGGTTGTGATGTTTTTGATATTTTTGGTGTTTTGATGTGTATGATGTGTTTGATGTTTTTGATGTTTTTGATGTTTTTGATGTTTTTGATATTTTTGATGGTTGTGATGTTTTTGATGTTTTTGATGTTTTTGGTGTTTTTGATGTGTATGATGTGTTTGATGTTTTTGATGTTTTTGATGTTTTTGATGTTTTGAAGTTTTTGATGTTTTTGATGTTTTTGATGTTTTTGATGTTTTTGATGTTTTTGATGTTTTTGATGTTTTGATGTTTTGATGTTTTTGATGTTTTTGATGTTTTTGATGTTTTTGATGTTTTTGATGTTTTTGATGTTTTGATGTTTTTGATGTTTTTGATGTTTTTGATGTTTTTGATGTTTTTGATGTTTTTGATGTTTTTGATGTTTTTGATGTTTTTGATGTTTTTGATGTTTTTGATGTTTTTGATGTTTTTGATGTTTTAAGTGTTTTTGATGTTTTTGATGGTTGTGATGTTTTTGATATTTTTGGTGTTTTTGATGTGTATGATGTGTTTGATGTTTTTGATGTTTTTGATGTTTTTGATGTTTTTGATGTTTTTGTTGTTTTTGATGTTTTTGATGTTTTGAAGTTTTTGATGTTTTGATGTTTTTGATGTTTTTGATGTTTTTGATGTTTTTGATGTTTTGATGTTTTGATGTTTTTGATGTTTTTGATGTTTTTGATGTTTTTGATGTTTTTGATGTTTTTGATGTTTTGATGTTTTTGATGTTTTGATGTTTTTGATGTTTTTGATGTTTTGATGTTTTTGATGTTTTTGATGTTTTTGATGTTTTTGATGTTTTTGATGTTTTTGATGTTTTTGATGTTTTTGATGTTTTTGATGTTTTTGATGTTTTTGAGGTTTTTGATGTTTTTGATGGTTGTGATGTTTTTTTTTTTTTGAGGTTTTGATGTTTTGATGTTTCTGATGTTTTTGATATTTTTAATGTTATTGATGTTTTTTGATGTTTTTGATGTTATTGATGTTTTTGATGTTTTTATGCTTTTGATGTTTTTGATATTTTGAATTTTTGAATTTTTAGATGTATTTGATGTTTTTTTTTTTTTTTTTTTTTGATGTTTTTGATGTTTCTAAAGTTTTTTTTTTGTGGTTTTGATGTTTTGATGTTTCTGATGTTTTTAATGTTTTTGATATTTTTGATGTTTTTGATGTTTGAAGTGTTTTTGATGTTTTTGATGTTTTTGATATTTTTGATGTTTTTGATGTTTTTGATGTTTTTGATGGTTGTGATGTTTTTTTTTTTTGAGGTTTTTGATGTTTTGATGTTTCTGATGTTTTTGATATTTTTGATGTTTTTGATGTTTTTGATGTTTTTGATGTTTTGATGTTTTTGATGTTTTTGATGTTTTTGATGTTTTTGATGTTTTTGATGTTTTTGATGTTCTTGATGTTTTTGATGTTTTTA
Source organism: Drosophila pruinosa (assembly GCA_018150935.1). NCBI lineage: Eukaryota > Metazoa > Arthropoda > Insecta > Diptera > Drosophilidae > Drosophila > Drosophila pruinosa. Next base: position 113,098 of record JAECWR010000374.1, read on the forward strand.
TGATGTTTTTGATGTTTTTAATGTTTTTGAATGTTTTTGATGTTTTTGATGTTTTTGATGTTTTTGATATTTTTGATGTTTTTGATGTTTTTGATGTTTTCATGTTTTTGATGTTTTTATGTTTTTGATGTTTTTGATGTTTTGATGTTTTTGATGTTTTTGATGTTTTTGATGTTTTTGATGTTTTTGATGTTTTTGATGTTTTTGATGTTTTTGATGTTTTTGATGTTTTTGATGTTTTTGATGTTTTTGATGTTTTTGATGTTTTTGATGTTTTTGATGGTTGTGATGGTTGTGATGTTTTTGATATTTTTGATGTTTTTGGTGTTTTTGATGTGTATGATGTGTTTGATGTTTTTGATGTTTTTGATGTTTTTGATGTTTTGAAGTTTTTGATGTTTTTGATGTTTTGATGTTTTTGATGTTTTTGATGTTTTTAATGTTTTTGATGTTTTTGATGTTTTTGATGTTTTGATGTTTTGAAGTTTTTGATGTTTTTGATGTTTTTGATGTTTTTGATGTTTTTAATGTTTTTGATGTTTTTGATGTTTTTGATGTTTTTGATGTTTTTAATGTTTTTGATGTTTTTGATGTTTTTGATGTTTTTGATGTTTTTGATGTTTTTGATGTTTTTGATGTTTTTGATGTTTTGATGTTTTTGATGTTTTTTTTTTGAGGTTTTTGATGTTTTGATGTTTCTGATGTTTTTGATATTTTTAATGTTATTGATGTTTTTTGATGTTTTTGATGTTATTGATGTTTTTGATGTTTTTATGTTTTTGATGTTTTTGATGTTTTTGATATTTTTGATATTTTGAATTTTTGAATTTTTTAGATGTATTTGATGTTTTTTTTTTTTTTTTTTTTTGATGTTTTTGATGTTTCTAAAGTTTTTTTTTTTTGAGGTTTTTGATGTTTTGATGTTTCTGATGTTTTTAATGTTTTTGATATTTTTGATGTTTTAAGTGTTTTTGATGTTTTTGATGTTTTTGATGTTCTTGATGTTTTTGATGTTTTTGATGTTTTTATGATGTTTTTGATGTTTTTAATGTTTTTGAATGTTTTTGAATGTTTTTGATGTTTTTGATGTTTTTGATGTTTTTGATGTTTTTGATATTTTGATGTTTTGATGTTTTTGATGTTTTTGATGTTTTTGATGTTTTTGATGTTTTTATATTTTTGATGTTTTTATGTTTTTGATGTTTTTGATGTTTTTGATGTTTTTGATGTTTTTGATGTTTTAAGTGTTTTTGATGTTTTTGATAGTTGTGATGTTTTCGATGTTTTTGATGTTTTTGGTGTTTTTGATGTGTATGATGTGTTTGATGTTTTGATGTTTTGATGTTTTTGATGTTTTTGATGTTTTTGATGTTTTTGATGTTTTTGATGTTTTTGATGTTTTGATGTTTATGATGTTTTTGATGTTTTTTAATTATTTTGATGTTTTTTGATGTTTTTGATGTTTTTGATATTTTTGATGTTTTTAATGTTTTTGATGTTTTTGATGTTTTGATGTTTTTGATGTTTTTGATGTTTTTGATGTTTTTGATGTTTTTGATGTTTTTGATGTTTTTGATGTTTTTGATGTTTTTGATGTTTTTGATGTTTTTGATGTTTTTGATGTTTTGATGTTTTTGATGTTTTTGATGTTTTGAAGTTTTGATGTTTTGATGTTTTTGATGTTTTTGATGTTTTTAATGTTTTTGATGTTTTTGATGTTTTTGATGTTTTGATGTTTTTGATGTTTTGATGTTTTTGATGTTTTTGATGTTTTTGATGTTTTTGATGTTTTTGATGTTTTGATGTTTTTGATGTTTTGATGTTTTTGATGTTTTTTTTTTGAGGTTTTTGATGTTTTGATGTTTCTGATGTTTTTGATATTTTTAATGTTATTGATGTTTTTTGATGTTTTTGATGTTATTGATGTTTTTGATGTTTTTATGTTTTTGATGTTTTTGATGTTTTTGATATTTTTGATATTTTGAATTTTTGAATTTTTTAGATGTATTTGATGTTTTTTTTTTTTTTTTTTTTTTGATGTTTTTGATGTTTCTAAAGTTTTTTTTTTTTGAGGTTTTTGATGTTTTGATGTTTCTGATGTTTTTAATGTTTTTGATATTTTTGATGTTTTAAGTGTTTTTGATGTTTTTGATGTTTTTGATGTTTTTGATGTTCTTGATGTTTTTGATGTTTTTGATGTTTTTATGATGTTTTTGATGTTTTTAATGTTTTTGAATGTTTTTGAATGTTTTTGATGTTTTTGATGTTTTTGATGTTTTTGATGTTTTTGATATTTTTGATGTTTTTGATGTTTTTGATGTTTTTGATGTTTTTGATGTTTTTGATGTTTTTGATGTTTTTGATGTTTTTATATTTTTGATGTTTTGATGTTTTTATGTTTTTGATGTTTTTGATGTTTTTGATGTTTTTGATGTTTTAAGTGTTTTTGATGTTTTTGATAGTTGTGATGTTTTTGATGTTTTTGATGTTTTTGGTGTTTTTGATGTGTATGATGTGTTTGATGTTTTTGATGTTTTTGATGTTTTTGATGTTTTTGTTGTTTTTGATGTTTTTGATGTTTTTGATGTTTATGATGTTTTTGATGTTTTTTAATTATTTTGATGTTTTTTGATGTTTTTGATGTTTCTGATATTTTTGATGTTTTTGATGTTTTTGATGTTTTTGATGTTTTTGATGTTTTTGATGTTTTTATGTTTTTGATGTTTTTATGTTTTTGATGTTTTTGATGTTTTTGATATTTTTGATGTTTTAAGTGTTTTAAGTGTTTTGATGTTTTTGATGTTTTTGATATTTTTGATGTTTTTGATGTTTTTGATGTTTTTGATGTTTTTGATGTTTTCATGTTTTTGATGTTTTTATGTTTTGATGTTTTTGATGTTTTTGATGTTTTTGATGTTTTGATGTGTTTGATGTTTTTGATGTTTTTGATGTTTTTGATGTTTTTGATGTTTTTGATGTTTTTGATGTTTTTGATGTTTTTGATGTTTTTATGATGTTTTTATGATGTTTTTGATGTTTTTAATGTTTTTAATGTTTTTGATGTTTTTGATGTCTTTGATGTTTTTGATGTTTTTGATGTTTTGATGTTTTTGATGTTTTTGATGTTTTTGATGTTTTTGATGTTTTTGATGTTTTTGATGTTTTTGATGTTTTTGATGTTTTTGATGTTTTGATGTTTTGATGTTTTTGATGTTTTTGATGTTTTGATGTTTTGATGTTTTTGATGTTTTTGATGTTTTTGATGTTTTTGATGTTTTGATGTTTTTGATATTTTTGATGTTTTTGATGTTTTTGATGTTTTGAAGTTTTTGATGTTTTGATGTTTTTGATGTTTTTGATGTTTTTGATGTTTTTGATGTTTTGAAGTTTTTGATGTTTTTGATGTTTTTGATGTTTTTGATGTTTTTGATGTTTTTGTTGTTTTGGTGTTTTTGATGTTTTGATGTTTTTGATGTTTTTGATTTTTTTGATGTTTTTGATGTTTTTTGATGTTTTTTGATGTTTTTTGATGTTTTTTGATGTTTTTTTGATGTATTTTGATGTTTTTTGATGTTTTTTGATGTTTTTTGATGTTTTTTGATGTTTATGATGTTTTTTGATGTTTTTGATGTTTTTTTTAATGTTTTTTGATGTTTTTCGATGTTTTTGATGTTTTTGATGTTTTTGATGTTTTTGATGTTTTTGATGTTTTTGATGTTTTTGATGTTTTGGTGTTTTTGATGTGTATGATGTGTTTGATGTTTTTGATGTTTTTGATGTTTTTGATGTTTTTGTTGTTTTTGATGTTTTTGATGTTTTTGATGTTTATGATGTTTTTGATGTTTTTTAATTATTTTGATGTTTTTTGATGTTTTTGATGTTTCTGATATTTTTGATGTTTTTGATGTTTTTGATGTTTTTGATGTTTTTGATGTTTTTGATGTTTTTGATGTTTTTATGTTTTTGATGTTTTTATGTTTTTGATGTTTTTGATGTTTTTGATATTTTTGATGTTTTAAGTGTTTTAAGTGTTTTTGATGTTTTTGATGTTTTTGATATTTTTGATGTTTTTGATGTTTTTGATGTTTTTGATGTTTTTGATGTTTTCATGTTTTTGATGTTTTTATGTTTTTGATGTTTTTGATGTTTTTGATGTTTTTGATGTTTTTGATGTGTTTGATGTTTTTGATGTTTTTGATGTTTTTGATGTTTTTGATGTTTTTGATGTTTTTGATGTTTTTGATGTTTTTGATGTTTTTATGATGTTTTTATGATGTTTTTGATGTTTTTAATGTTTTTGATGTTTTTGATGTCTTTGATGTTTTTGATGTTTTTGATGTTTTTGATGTTTTTGATGTTTTTGATGTTTTTGATGTTTTTGATGTTTTTGATGTTTTTGATGTTTTTGATGTTTTTGATGTTTTTGATGTTTTGATGTTTTTGATGTTTTTGATGTTTTTGATGTTTTGATGTTTTGATGTTTTGATGTTTTTGATGTTTTTGATGTTTTTGATGTTTTTGATGTTTTTGATGTTTTTGATATTTTTGATGTTTTTGATGTTTTTGATGTTTTGAAGTTTTTGATGTTTTTGATGTTTTTGATGTTTTTGATGTTTTTGATGTTTTTGATGTTTTTGATGTTTTGAAGTTTTTGATGTTTTTGATGTTTTTGATGTTTTTGATGTTTTTGATGTTTTTGTTGTTTTTGGTGTTTTTGATGTTTTGATGTTTTTGATGTTTTTGAATTTTTTGATGTTTTTGATGTTTTTTGATGTTTTTTGATGTTTTTTGATGTTTTTTGATGTTTTTTGATGTATTTTGATGTTTTTTGATGTTTTTTGATGTTTTTTGATGTTTATGATGTTTTTGATGTTTTTGATGTTTTTTTTTAATGTTTTTTGATGTTTTTCGATGTTTTTCGATGTTTTGATGTTTTTGATGTTTTTGATGTTTTTGATGTTTTTGATGTTTTTGATGTTTTTGATGTTTTGAAGTTTTTGATGTTTTTGATGTTTTTGATGTTTTTGATGTTTTTGATGTTTTTGATGTTTTTGATGTTTTTGATGTTTTTGATGTTTTTGATGTTTTTGATGTTTTGAAGTTTTTGATGTTTTTGATGTTTTTGATGTTTTTGATGTTTTTGATGTTTTTGATGTTTTTGATGTTTTTGATGTTTTTGATGTTTTTGATGTTTTTGATGTTTTTGATGTTTTTGATGTTTTGAAGTTTTGATGTTTTTGATGTTTTTGATGTTTTTGATGTTTTTGATGTTTTTGATGTTTTTGATGTTTTTGATGTTTTTGATGTTTTTGATGTTTTTGATGTTTTTGATGTTTTGATGTTTTGATGTTTTTGATGTTTTTGATGTTTTTAATGTTTTTGATGTTTTTGATGTTTTTGATGTTTTTGATGTTTTTTTTTTTTGAGGTTTTTGATGTTTTTATGTTTCTGATGTTTTTGATATTTTTAATGTTATTGATGTTTTTGATGTTTTTGATGTTATTGATGTTTTTGATGTTTTTATGTTTTTGATGTTTTTGGTGTTTTTGATATTTTTGATATTTTGAATTTTTGAATTTTTAGATGTATTTGATGTTTTTTTTTTTTTTTTTTGATGTTTTTGATGTTTCTAAAGTTTTTTTTTTTTTTGAGGTTTTTGATGTTTTGATGTTTCTGATGTTTTTAATGTTTTTGATATTTTTAATGTTTTTGATATTTTTGATGTTTTTGATGTTTTAAGTGTTTTTGATGTTTTAAGTGTTTTTGATGTTTTTGATGTTCTTGATGTTTTTGATGTTTTTATGATGTTTTTATGATGTTTTTGATGTTTTTGAATGTTTTTGATGTTTTTGATGTTTTTGATGTTTTTGATGTTTTTGATGTTTTTGATGTTTTTGATGTTTTTGATGTTTTTGATGTTTTTGATATTTTTGATGTTTTTGATGTTTTTGATGTTTTTGATGTTTTTATATTTTTGATGTTTTTATGTTTTTGATGTTTTTGATGTTTTTGATGTTTTTGATGTTTTAAGTGTTTTTGATGTTTTAAGTGTTTTTGATGTTTTTGATGTTTTTGATGTTTTTGGTGTTTTTGATGTGTATGATGTGTTTGATGTTTTTGATGTTTTTGATGTTTTTGATGTTTTTGATGTTTTTGATGTTTGTGATGTTTTTGATGTTTATGATGTTTTTGATGTTTTTTTAATGTTTTTGATGTTTTTTGATGTTTTTGATGTTTTTGATGTTTTTGATATTTTTGATGTTTTTGATGTTTTTGATGTTTTTGATGTTTTTGATGTTTTTGATGTTTTTGATGTTTTTGATGTTTTTGATGTTTTTGATGTTTTTGATGTTTTTGATGTTTTTGATGTTTTTGATGTTTTTGATGTTTTTATGTTTTTGATGTTTTTGATGTTTTTGATGTTTTTGATATTTTTGATGTTTTAAGTGTTTTTGATGTTTTTGATGTTTTTGATATTTTTGATGTTTTTGATGTTTTTGATGTTTTTGATGTTTTTGATGTTTTTGATGTTTTTGATGTATTTGATGTTTTTGATGTGTTTGATGTTTTTGATGTTTTTATGTTTTTGATGTTTTTGATGTTTTTTAATGTTTTTGATGTTTTTTGATGTTTTTGATGTTTTTGATGTTTTTGATGTTTTTGATATTTTTGATGTTTTTGATGTTTTTGATGTTTTTGATGTTTTTATGTTTTTGATGTTTTTGATGTTTTTGATGTTTTTATGATGTTTTTGATGTTTTTAATGTTTTTAATGTTTTTGATGTTTTTGATGTCTTTGATGTTTTGATGTTTTTGATGTTTTTGATGTTTTTATGTTTTTGATGTTTTTGATGTTTTTGATGTTTTTGATGTTTTTGATGTTTTTGATGTTTTTGATGTTTTTGATGTTTTTGATGTTTTTGATGTTTTTGATGTTTTTGATGTTTTTGATGTTTTTGATGTTTTTGATGTTTTTATGATGTTTTTAATGTCTTTAATGTTTTTGATGTCTTTGATGTCTTTGATGTTTTTGATGTTTTTGATGTTTTTGATGTTTTTGATGTTTTTGATGTTTTTGATGTTTTTGATGTTTTGATGTTTTTGATGTTTTTGATGTTTTTGATGTTTTTGATGTTTTTGATGTTTTTGATGTTTTTGATGTTTTTGATGTTTTTGATGTTTTTGATGTTTTTGATGTTTTTGATGTTTTTTGATGTTTTGATGTTTTTGATGTTTTTGATGTTTTTGATGTTTTTAATGTTTTTGATGTTTTTGATGTTTTTGATGTTTTTGATGTTTTTGATGTTTTTGATGTTTTTGATGTTTTTATGTTTTTGATGTTTTTGATGTTTTTGATGTTTTTGATGTTTTTGATGTTTTTGATGTTTTTGATGTTTTTGATGTTTTTGATGTTTTTGATGTTTTTGATGTTTTTGATGTTTTTGATGTTTTTGATGTTTTGATGTTTTTGATGTTTTTGATGTTTTTGATGTTTTGAAGTTTTTGATGTTTTTGATGTTTTTGATGTTTTTGATGTTTTTGATGTTTTTGATGTTTTTGATGTTTTTGATGTCTTTGATGTTTTTGATGTTTTTGATGTTTTGATGTTTTTGATGTTTTTGATGTTTTTGATGTTTTTGATGTTTTTGATGTTTTTGATGTTTTTGATGTTTTTGATGTTTTTGATGTTTTTGATGTTTTTGATGCTTTTGATGTTTTTGATGCTTTTGATGTTTTTGATGTTTTTGATGTTTTTATGATGTTTTGATGTTTTTAATGTTTTTGATGTTTTGATGTTTTGATGTTTTTGATGTTTTTGATATTTTTGATGTTTTTGATGTTTTTGATGTTTTTGATGTTTTTGATGTTTTTGATGTTTTTATGTTTTTGATGTTTTTATGTTTTTGATGTTTTTGATGTTTTTGATGTTTTTGATGTTTTAAGTGTTTTAAGTGTTTTTGATGATTTTGATGGTTGTGATGTTTTTGATGTTTTTGATGTTTTTGATGTTTTTGATGTGTTTGATGTGTTTGATGTTTTTGATGTTTTTGATGTTTTTGATGTTTTTATGATGTTTTTGATGTTTTTGATGTTTTTGATGTTTTTAATGTTTTTAATGTTTTTGATGTTTTTGATGTCTTTGATGTTTTTGATGTTTTTGATGTTTTTGATGTTTTTGATGTTTTTATGTTTTTGATGTTTTTATGTTTTTGATGTTTTTGATGTTTTTGATGTTTTTGATGTTTTTGATGTTTTTGATGTTTTAAGTGTTTTAAGTGTTTTTGATGTTTTTGATGGTTGTGATGTTTTTGATGTTTTTGATGTTTTTGATGTTTTTGATGTTTTTGATGTGTTTGATGTGTTTGATGTTTTTGATGTTTTTGATGTTTTTATGATGTTTTTGATGTTTTTGATGTTTTTAATGTTTTTAATGTTTTTGATGTTTTTGATGTCTTTGATGTTTTTGATGTTTTTGATGTTTTTGATGTTTTTGATGTTTTTGATGTTTTTGATGTTTTTGATGTTTTTGATGTTTTTGATGTTTTTGAAGTTTTGATGTTTTTGATTTTTTTGATGTTTTTGATGTTTTTGATGTTTTTGATGTTTTTGATGTTTTTGATGTTTTTGATGTTTTTGATGTTTTTGATGTTTTTGATGTTTTTGATGTTTTTGATGTTTTTGATGTTTTTGATGTTTTTGATGTTTTTGATGTTTTTGATGTTTTTGATATTTTTGATGTTTTAAGTGTTTTTGATGTTTTTGATGTTTTTGATGGTTGTGATGTTTTTGATGTTTTTGATGTTTTTGATGTGTTTGATGTGTTTGATGTTTTTGATGTTTTTATGATGTTTTTGATGTTTTTAATGTTTTTAATGTTTTTGATGTCTTTGATGTTTTTGATGTTTTTGATGTTTTTGATGTTTTTGATGTTTTTGATGTTTTTGATGTTTTTGATGTTTTGATGTTTTTGATGTTTTTGATGTTTTTGATGTTTTTGATGTTTTTGATGTTTTTGATGTTTTTGATGTTTTTGATGTTTTTGATGTTTTTGATGTTTTTGATGTTTTTGATGTTTTTGATGTTTTTGATGTTTTTGATGTTTTTGATGTTTTTGATGTTTTTGATGCTTTTGATGCTTTTGATGTTTTTGATGTTTTTGATGTTTTTATGATGTTTTTGATGTTTTTAATGTTTTTTAATGTTTTTGATGTTTTTGATGTTTTTGATGTTTTTGATGTTTTTGATGTTTTTGATGTTTTTGATGTTTTTGATGTTTTTGATATTTTTGATATTTTTGGTGTTTTTGATGTTTTTGATGTTTTTGATGTTTTTGATGTTTTTATGTTTTTGATGTTTTTATGTTTTTGATGTTTTTGATGTTTTTGATGTTTTAAGTGTTTTTGATGTTTTTGATGGTTGTGATGTTTTTGATGTTTTTGATGTTTTTGATGTTTTTGATGTGTTTGATGTGTTTGATGTTTTTGATGTTTTTGATGTTTTTGATGTTTTTATGATGTTTTTGATGTTTTGATGTTTTTGATGTTTTTGATGTTTTTAATGTTTTTGATGTTTTTGATGTCTTTGATGTTTTTGATGTTTTTGATGTTTTTGATGTTTTTGATGTTTTTGATGTTTTTGATGTTTTTGATGTTTTTGATGTTTTTGATGTTTTTGATGTTTTGATGTTTTTGATGTTTTTGATGTTTTTGATGTTTTTGATGTTTTTGATGTTTTTGATGTTTTTGATGTTTTTGATGTTTTTGATGTTTTTGATGTTTTTGATGTTTTTGATGTTTTTGATGTTTTTGATGTTTTTGATGTTTTTGATGTTTTTGATGTTTTTGATGTTTTTGATGTTTTTGATGTTTGTGATGTTTTTGATGTCTTTGATGTCTTTGATGTTTTTGATGTTTTTGATGTTTTTGATGTTTTTGATGTTTTTGATGTTTTTGATGTTTTTGATGTTTTTGATGTTTTTGATGTTTTTGATGTTTTTGATGTTTTTGATGTTTTTGATGTTTTTGATGTTTTGATGTTTTTGATGTTTTTGATGTTTTTGATGTTTTTGATGTTTTTGATGTTTTTGATGTTTTTGATGTTTTTGATGTTTTTGATGTTTTTGATGTTTTTGATGTTTTTGATCTTTTTGATGTTTTTGATGTTTTTGATGTTTTTGATTTTTTTGATGTTTTTGATGTTTTTGATGTTTTTGATGTTTTTGATGTTTTTGATGTTTTTGATGTTTTTGATGTTTTTGATGTTTTTATGTTTTTGATGTTTTTATGTTTTTGATGTTTTTGATGTTTTTGATGTTTTTGATGTTTCTGATGTTTTTGATGTTTTAAGTGTTTTAAGTGTTTTTGATGTTTTTGATGGTTGTGATGTTTTTGATGTTTTTGATGTTTTTGATGTTTGTGATGTTTTTGATGTTTTTGATGTTTTTTGATGTTTTTGATGTTTTTGATGTTTTTGATGTTTTTGATGTTTTTGATGTTTTTGATGTTTTTGATGTCTTTGATGTCTTTGATGTTATTGATGTTTTTGATGTTTTTGATGTTTTTGATGTTTTTGATGTTTTTGATGTTTTTGATGTTTTTGATGTTTTTGATGTTTTTGATGTTTTTGATGTTTTTGATGTTTTTGATGTTTTTGATGTTTTTTATGTTTTTGATGTTTTTATGTTTTTGATGTTTTTATGTTTTTGATGTTTTTGATGTTTCTGATGTTTTTGATGTTTTAAGTGTTTTAAGTGTTTTTGATGTTTTGATGGTTGTGATGTTTTTGATGTTTTTGATGTTTTGATGTTTGTGATGTTTTGATGTTTTTGATGTTTTTTGATGTTTTGATGTTTTTGATGTTTTTGATGTTTTTGATGTTTTTGATGTTTTTGATGTTTTTGATGTCTTTGATGTCTTTGATGTTTTTGATGTTTTTGATGTTTTTGATGTTTTTGATGTTTTTGATGTTTTTGATGTTTTTGATGTTTTTGATGTTTTTGATGTTTTGATGTTTTTGATGTTTTTGATGTTTTTGATGTTTTTGATGTTTTTGATGTTTTTTATGTTTTTGATGTTTTTATGTTTTTGATGTTTTGATGTTTTTGATGTTTTTGATGTTTTTGATGTTTTTGATGTCTTTGATGTCTTTGATGTTATTGATGTTTTTGATGTTTTTGATGTTTTTGATGTTTTTGATGGTTGTGATGTTTTTGATGTTTTTGATGTTTTTGAAGTTTTTGATGTGTTTGATGTGTTTGATGTTTTTGATGTTTTTGATGTTTTTGATTTTTTTGATGTTTTTGATATTTTTATGATGTTTTTGATGTTTTTAATGTTTTTAATCTTTTTGATGTTTGTGATGTCTTTGATGTTTTTGATGTTTTTGACGTTTTTGATGTTTTTGATGTTTTTGATGTTTTTGATGTTTTTGATGTTTTTGATGTTTTTGATGTTTTTGATGTTTTTGATGTTTTTGATGTTTTTGATGTTTTTGATGTTTTTGATCTTTTTGATGTTTTTGATGTTTTCGATATTTTGATTTTTTTGATTTTTTTTGATGATTTTGATGTTTTGTTGTTTTTGATGTTTTTGATGTTTTTGATGTTGTTATGTTTTTTATGTTTATTATGTTTTGATGTTTTTAATGTTTTTTATGTTTTTGATGTTTTTGATATTTTTGATGTTTTTGATGTTATTGATGTTTTTGATATATTTGATGTTTTTGATGTTTTTGATGTTTTTATGTTTTTTATGTTTATTATGTTTTTGATGTTTTTGATGTTTTTAATGTTTTTTATGTTTATGATGTTTATGTTGTTTATGATGTTTTTGACGTTTTTGATGTTTTTGATGTTTTTGATGTTTTTGATGTTTTTGATGTTTTTGATGTTTTTGATGTTTTTGATCTTTTTGATGTTTTTGATGTTTTCGATATTTTGATTTTTTTGATGTTTTTGATGTTTTGTTGTTTTTGATGTTTTGTTGTTTTTGATGTTTAGATGTTATTTATGTTTATTATGTTTTTGATGTTCTCAATGTTTTTTATATTTATGATGTTTTTGATAATTTTGAAGTTTTTGATGTTTTTGATGTTTTTGATGTTTTTATGTTTTTTATGTTTATTATGTTTTTGATGTTTTTGATGTTTTTAATGTTTTTTATGTTTATGATGTTTATGTTGTTTATGATGTTTTTGATGTTTTTGATGTTTTTGATGTTTTTGATGTTTTTGATGTTTTTGATGTTATTCATGTTTTGCTGTTTTTAATGTTTTTGATGTTTTTGATAATTTTGATGTTTTTGATGTTTTTGATGTTTTTGATGTTTGTGATGTTTTTGATGTTTTTGATGTTTTTGATGTTTTTGATGTTTTTGAAGTTTTTAATGTTTTTGATGTTTTTGATAATTTTGATGTTTTTGATGTTTTTGATGTTTTTGATGTTTTTGATGTTTTTGATGTTTTTGATATTTTTGATGTTTTTGATGTTATTGATGTTTTGATATTTTTGATGTTTTTGATGTTTTCAATATTTTGATTTTTTTGATGTTTTGTTGTTTTTGATGTTTTTCTGTTATTTATGTTTATTATGTTTTTGATGTTTTTATTGTTTTTTATATTTATGATGTTTTTGATGTTTTTGATGTTCTTGATGTTTTTGATGTTATTGATGTTTTTGATGTTTTTGATGTTTTTGATGTTTTTGATGTTTTTATGTTTTTTATGTTTATTATGTTTTTGATATTTTTGATGTTTTTGATGTTTTTGATGTTATCGATGTTTTTAATATTTTTCATGTTTTTGATGTTTTTGATGTTTTTGATGTTTATGATGTTTGTGATGTTTTTGATGTTTTTGATGTTTTTGATGTTTTTGATGTTTTTGATGTTTTTGATGTTTTTGATGTTTTTGATGTTTTTGATGTTTTTGATGTTTTTGATATTTTTGATGTTTTTAATTTTTTTGATATTTTCGATATTTTGATTTTTTTGATGTTAATGATGTTTTTGATATATTTGATGTTTTTGATGTTTTTGATGATTTCGATATTTTGATTTTTTTGATGTTTTTGATGTTTTGTTGTTTTTGATGTTTTTGATGTTTTTGATGTTCTTGATATTTTTGATGTTTTTGATCTTATTGATGTTTTTGATGTTTTTGATGTTTTCGATATTTTGATTTTTTTGATGTTATTGATGTTTTTGATATATTTGATGTTTTTGATGTTTTCGATATTTTGATTTTTTTGATGTTTTTGATGTTTTGTTGTTTTTGATGTTTTTGATGTTTTTGATGTTCTTGATATTTTTTGATTTTTTTGATGTTTTGTTGTTTTTGATGTTTTTATGTTATTTATGTTTATTATGTTTTTGATGTTTTTAATGTTTTTTATATTTATGATGTTTTTGATTTTTTGCTGTTTTTGATGTTTTTGATGTTTTTGATGTTTTTGATGTTTTTGATGTTCTTGATATTTTTGATGTTTTTGATGTTATTGATGTTTTTGATGTTTTTATGTTTTTATGTTTATTATGTTTTTGATGTTTTTGATGTTTTTGATGTTTTTAATGTTTTTTATGTTTATGATGTTTTTGATGTTTTTGATGTTTTTGATGTTTTTGATGTTTTTGATATTTTTGATGTTTTTGATGTTATTGATGTTTTTGATGTTTATGATGTTTTCAATATTTTGATTTTTTTGATGTTTTGTTGTTTTTGATGTTTTTATGTTATTTATGTTTATTATGTTTTTGATGTTTTTAATGTTTTTTATATTTATGATGTTTTTGATGTTTTTGATGTTTTTGATGTTTTTGATGTTCTTGATATTTTTGATGTTTTTGATGTTATTGATGTTTTTGATGTTTTTGATGTTTTTGATGTTTTTATGTTTTTTATGTTTATTATGTTTTTGATGTTTTTGATGGTATTAATGTTTTTTATGTTTATGATGTTTTTGATGTTTTTGATGTTTTTGATGTTTTTGATGTTTTTGATATTTTTGATGTTTTTGATGTTATTGATGTTTTTGATATTTGTGATGTTTTTGATGTTTATGATGTTTATGATGTTTATGATGTTTGTGATGTTTTTGATGTTTTTGATGTTTTTGATGTTTTTGATGTTTTTGATGTTTTTGATGTTTTTGATGTTTTTGATGTTTTTGATGTTTTTGATATTTTTGATGTTTTTGATGTTTTTGATATTTTTGATGTTTTTGATGTTTTTGATGTTTTTGATGTTTTTGATGTTATTTATGTTTATTATGTTTTTGATGTTTTTAATGTTTCTTATATTTATGATGTTTTTTATGTTTTTGATGTTTTGCTGTTTTTGATATTTTTGATGTTTTTGATGTTTTTATATTTTCTATGTTTATTATGTTTTTGATGTTTTTGATGTTTTTGATATATTTGATGTTTTTGATGTTTTTGTTGTTTTTGATGTTTTTGATGATTTTGATGTTTTTGATGTTTTTGATGATTTTGATGTTCTTGATATTTTTGATGTTTTTGATGTTTTTGATATTTTTGATGTTTTTGGTGTTTTTGATGTTTTCTATGTTTATTATGTTTTTGATGTTTTTGATGTTTTTGATGTTTTTGATATTTTTGATGTTTTTGATGTTATTGATGTTTTTGATATATTTGATGTTTTTGATGTTTTTGATGTTTTTGATGTTTTCGATATTTTGATTTTTTTGATGTTATTGATGTTTTTGATATATTTGATGTTTTTGATGTTTTTGATGTTTTCGATATTTTGATTTTTTTGATGTTTTTGATGTTTTGTTGTTTTTGATGTTTTTGATGTTTTTGATGTTCTTGATATTTTTGATGTTTTTGATGTTATTGATGTTTTTGATGTTTTTGATGTTTTTGATGTTTTTGATGTTTTTGATGTTTTTGATGTTTTTGATGTTTTTGATGTTTTTGATGTTTTTGATGTTTTTGATGTTATTGATGTTTTTGATGTTTTTGATGTTTTTGATGTTTTTGATGTTTTTGATGTTTTTGATGTTTTCGATATTTTGATTTTTTTGATGTTTTTGATGTTTTGTTGTTTTTGATTTTTTTGATGTTTTTGATGTTCTTGATATTTTTGATGTTTTTGATGTTTTTGATATTTTTGATGTTTTGTTGTTTTTGATTTTTTTGATGTTTTTGATGTTCTTGATATTTTTGATGTTTTTGATGTTTTTGATATTTTTGATGTTATTTATGTTTATTATGTTTTTGATGTTTTTAATGTTTCTTATATTTATGATGTTTTTGATGTTATTTATGTTTATTATGTTTTTGATGTTTTTAATGTTTCTTATATTTATGATGTTTTTTATGTTTTTGATGTTTTGCTGTTTTTGATATTTTTGATGTTTTTGATGTTTTTGATGTTTTTGATGTTTTTATGTTTTCTATGTTTATTATGTTTTTGATGTTTTTGATGTTTTTGATATATTTGATGTTTTTGATGTTTTTGATGTTTTTGATGTTTTTGATGTTTTTGATGTTTTTGATGTTTTTGATGTTTTTGATGTTTTTGATGTTTTTGATGTTTTTGATGTTTTTGATGTTTTTGATGTTTTTGATGTTTTTGATGTTTTTGATGTTTTTGATGTTTTTGATGTTTTGTTGTTTTTGATTTTTTTGATGTTTTTGATGTTCTTGATATTTTTGATGTTTTTGATGTTTTTGATGTTTTCGATATTTTGATTTTTTTGATGTTTTTGATGTTTTGTTGTTTTTGATTTTTTTGATGTTTTTGATGTTCTTGATATTTTTGATGTTTTTGATGTTTTTGATATTTTTGATGTTATTTATGTTTATTATGTTTTTGATGTTTTTAATGTTTCTTATATTTATGATGTTTTTGATGTTATTTATGTTTATTATGTTTTTGATGTTTTTAATGTTTCTTATATTTATGATGTTTTTTATGTTTTTGATGTTTTGCTGTTTTTGATATTTTTGATGTTTTTGATGTTTTTGATGTTTTTGATGTTTTTATGTTTTCTATGTTTATTATGTTTTTGATGTTTTTGATGTTTTTGATATATTTGATGTTTTTGATGTTTTTGATGTTTTTGATGATTTTGATGTTTTTGATGTTTTTGATGATTTTGATGTTCTTGATATTTTTGATGTTTTTGATATTTTTGATGTTTTTGATGTTTTTGATGTTTTCTATGTTTATTATGTTTTTGATGTTTTTGATGTTTTTGATATTTTTGATGTTTTTGATGTTATTGATGTTTTTGATATATTTGATGTTTTTGATGTTTTTGATGTTTTTGATGTTTTTGATGTTTTTGATGTTTTTGATGTTTTCGATATTTTGATTTTTTTGATGTTATTGATGTTTTTGATATATTTGATGTTTTTGATGTTTTTGATGTTTTCGATATTTTGATTTTTTTGATGTTTTTGATGTTTTGTTGTTTTTGATGTTTTTGATGTTTTTGATGTTTTTGATGTTTTTGATGTTTTTGATGTTTTTGATGTTTTTGATGTTTTTGATGTTTTTGATGTTTTTGATGTTTTTGATGTTTTTGATGTTTTTGATGTTTTTGATGTTTTTGATGTTTTTGATGTTTTTGATGTTTTTGATGTTTTTGATGTTATTGATGTTTTTGATATATTTGATGTTTTTGATGTTTTTGATGTTTTTGATGTTTTCGATATTTTGATTTTTTTGATGTTTTTGATGTTTTGTTGTTTTTGATGTTTTTGATGTTTTTGATGTTTTTGATGTTTTTGATATTTTTGATGTTTTTGATGTTTTTGATATTTTTGATGTTATTTATGTTTATTATGTTTTTGATGTTTTTAATGTTTCTTATATTTATGATGTTTTTGATGTTTTTGATGTTATTTATGTTTAATATGTTTTTGATGTTTTTAATGTTTCTTATATTTATGATGTTTTTATGTTTTTGATGTTTTTGATATTTTTGATGTATTTGATGTTTTGATGCTTTTGATGTTTTTATGTTTTCTATGTTTATTATGTTTTTGATGTTATTGATGTTTTTGATATATTTGATGTTTTTGATGTTTTTGATGATTTTGATGTTTTTGATGATTTTGATGTTCTTGATATTTTTGATGTTTTTAATGTTTTTGATATTTTTGATGTTTTTGATGTTTTTGATGTTTTCTATGTTTATTATGTTTTTGATGTTTTTGATGTTTTTGATATTTTTGATGTTTTTTATGTTATTGATGTTTTTGATATATTTGATGTTTTTGATGTTTTTGATGTTTTCGATATTTTGATTTTTTTGATGTTATTGATGTTTTTGATATATTTCATGTTTTTGATGTTTTTGATGTTTTCGATATTTTGATTTTTTTGATGTTTTTGATGTTATTGATGTTTTTGATCTTTTGATGTTTTTATGTTTTTTATGTTTATTATGTTTTTGATGTTTTTGATGTTTTTAATAATTTTTATGTTTATGATGTTTTTGATGTTTTTGATGTTTTTGATGTTTTTGATATTTTTGATGTTTTTGATGTTATTGATGTTTTTGATATTTGTGATGTTTTTGATGTTTATGATAATTTCAATATTTTGATTTTTTTGATGTTTTGTTGTTTTTGATGTTTTTATGTTATTTATGTTTATTATGTTTTTGATGTTTTTAATGTTTTTTATATTTATGATGTTTTTGATGTTTTTGATTTTTTGCTGTTTTTGATGTTTTTGATGTTTTTGATGTTTTTGATGTTCTTGATATTTTTGATGTTTTTGATGTTATTGATGTTTTTGATGTTTTTGAAGTTTTTATGTTTTTTATGTTTATTATGTTTTTGATGTTTTTGATGTTTTTGATGTTTTTAATGTTTTTATGTTTATGATGTTTTTGATGTTTTTGATGTTTTTGATGTTTTGATATTTTTGATGTTTTTGATGTTATTGATGTTTTTGATATTTGTGATGTTTTTGATGTTTATGATGTTTATGATGTTTGTGATGTTTTTGATGTTTTTGATGTTTTTGATGTTTTTGATGTTTTTGATGTTTTTGATGTTTTTGATGTTTTTGATGTTTTTGATGTTTTTGATGTTTTTGATGTTTTTGATGTTTTTGATGTTTTTGATGTTTTTGATGTTTTTGATGTTTTTGATGTTTTTGATGTTTTTGATATTTTTGATGTTATTTATGTTTATTATGTTTTTGATGTTTTTAATGTTTCTTATATTTATGATGTTTTTTAAGTTTTGATGTTTTGATGTTTTTGATGCTTTTGATGTTTTTGATGTTTTTGTTGTTTTTGATGTTTTTATGTTTTCTATGTTTATTATGTTTTTGATGTTTTTGATGTTTTTGATATTTTTGATGTTTTTGATGTTATTGATGTTTTTGATATATTTGATGTTTTTGATGTTTTTGATGTTTTTGATGTTTTTGATGTTTTTGATGATTTTGATGTTTTTGATGTTTTTGATGATTTTGATGTTCTTGATATTTTTGATATTTTTGATGTTTTTGATGTTTTTGATGTTTTTGATATTTTTGATGTTTTTGATGTTTTTATGTTTCTATGTTTATTATGTTTTTGATGTTTTTGATGTTTTTGATGTTTTTGATATTTTTGATGGTTTTGATGTTATTGATGTTTTTGATATATTTGATGTTTTTGATGTTTTCGATATTTTGATTTTTTTGATGTTTTTGATGTTTTGTTGTTTTTGATGTTTTTGATGTTTTTGATGTTCTTGATATTTTTGATGTTTTTGATGTTATTGATGTTTTTGATGTTTTTGATGTTTTTGATGTTTTTGATGTTTTTGATGTTTTCGATATTTTGATTTTTTTGATGTTATTGATGTTTTTGATATATTTGATGTTTTTGATGTTTTCGATATTTTGATTTTTTTGATGTTATTGATGTTTTTGATATATTTGATGTTTTTGATGTTTTTGATGTTTTCGATATTTTGATTTTTTTGATGTTTTTGATGTTTTGTTGTTTTTGATGTTATTGATGTTTTTGATGTTTTGCTGTTTTTGATATTTTTGATGTTTTTGATGTTTTTGATGTTTTTATGTTTTTTATGGTTATTATGTTTTTGATGTTTTTGATGTTTTTAATGTTTTTTATGTTTATGGTGTTTTTGATGTTTTTGATGTTTTTGATGATTTTGATGATTTTGATGTTATTGAGGATTTTGATGTTCTTGATATTTTTGATGTTTTTGATGTTTTTGATGTTTTTGATGTTTTTGATGTTTTGATGTTTTTGATGTTTTTATGTTTTCTATGTTTATTATGTTTTTGATGTTTTTGATATTTTTGATGTTTTTGATATTTTTGATGTTTTTGATGTTATTGATGTTTTTGATATATTTGATGTTTTTGATGTTTTTGATGTTTTTGATATTTTTGATGTTTTTGATGTTTTCGATGTTTTTGATGTTTTCGATATTTTGATTTTTTTGATGTTATTGATGTTTTTGATATATTTGATGTTTTTGATGTTTTTGATGTTTTTGATATTTTTGATGTTTTTGATGTTTTTGATGTTTTCGATATTTTGATTTTTTTGATGTTTTTGATGTTTTGTTGTTTTTGATGTTTTGTTGTTTTTGATGTTTAGATGTTATTTATGTTTATTATGTTTTTGATGTTCTTAATGTTTTTTATATTTATGATGTTTTTGATGTTTTTCGTGTTTTGCTGTTTTCAATGTTTTTAATGTTTTTGATGTTTTTGATGTTTTTGAAGTTTTTGATGTTTTGTTGTTTTGAATTTTTTGATTATTTTGATTATTTTGATGTTTTCGATGGTTTTAATGTTTTTGATGTCTTGATGTTTTGTTGTTTTTGATGTTTATGATTATTTTGATGTATTTTTTATGCTTATGATGTTTGTTTTGCTGTTTTTGATATTTTTGATGTTTTTGATGTTTTTGATGTTTTTGATGTTTTTGATGTTTTTGATGTTTTTGATGTTTTTATGTTTTCTATGTTTATTATGTTTTTGATGTTTTTGATGTTTTTGATATATTTGATGTTTTTGATGTTTTTGATGTTTTTGATGATTTTGATGTTTTTGATGTTTTTGATGATTTTGATGTTCTTGATATTTTTGATGTTTTTGATGTTTTTGATATTTTTGATGTTTTTGATGTTTTTGATGTTTTCTATGTTTTTTATGTTTTTGATGTTTTTGATGTTTTTGATATTTTTGATGTTTTTGATGTTATTGATGTTTTTGATATATTTGATGTTTTTGATGTTTTTGATGTTTTTGATGTTTTTGATGTTTTTGATGTTTTCGATATATTGATTTTTTTGATGTTATTGATGTTTTTGATATATTTGATGTTTTTGATGTTTTTGATGTTTTCGATATTTTGATTTTTTTTGATGTTTTTGATGTTTTGTTGTTTTTGATGTTTTTGATGTTTTTGATGTTCTTGATATTTTTGATGTTTTTGATGTTATTGATGTTTTTGATGTTTTTGATGTTTTTGATGTTTTGATGTTTTTGATGTTTTTGATGTTTTTGATGTTTTTGATGTTTTTGATGTTTTTGATGTTTTTGATGTTTTTGATGTTTTTGATGTTTTTGATGTTTTTGATGTTTTTGATGTTTTTGATGTTTTTGATGTTTTTGATGTTTTTGATGCTTTTGATGTTATTGATTTTTTGATATATTTGATGTTTTTGATGTTTTTGATGTTTTTGATGTTTTCGATATTTTGATTTTTTTGATGTTTTTGATGTTTTGTTGTTTTTGATGTTTTTGATGTTTTTGATGTTTTTGATGTTCTTGATATTTTTGATGTTTTTGATGTTTTTGATATTTTTGATGTTATTTATGTTTATTATGTTTTTGATGTTTTTAATGTTTCTTATATTTATGATGTTTTTGATGTTTTTGATGTTATTTATGTTTAATATGTTTTTGATGTTTTTAATGTTTCTTATATTTATGATGTTTTTTATGTTTTTGATGTTTTTGATATTTTTGATGTTTTTGATGTTTTTGATGCTTTTGATGTTTTTATGTTTTCTATGTTTATTATGTTTTTGATGTTATTGATGTTTTTGATATATTTGATGTTTTTGATGTTTTTGATGATTTTGATGTTTTTGATGATTTTGATGTTCTTGATATTTTTGATGTTTTTAATGTTTTTGATATTTTTGATGTTTTTGATGTTTTTGATGTTTTCTATGTTTATTATGTTTTTGATGTTTTTGATGTTTTTGATGTTTTTGATATTTTTGATGTTTTTTATGTTATTGATGTTTTTGATATATTTGATGTTTTTGATGTTTTTGATGTTTTCGATATTTTGATTTTTTTGATGTTATTGATGTTTTTGATATATTTCATGTTTTTGATGTTTTTGATGTTTTCGATATTTTGATTTTTTTGATGTTTTTGATGTTATTGATGTTTTTGATCTTTTTGATGTTTTTATGTTTTTTATGTTTATTATGTTTTTGATGTTTTTGATGTTTTTAATAATTTTTATGTTTATGATGTTTTTGATGTTTTTGATGTTTTTGATGTTTTTGATATTTTTGATGTTTTTGATGTTATTGATGTTTTTGATATTTGTGATGTTTTTGATGTTTATGATAATTTCAATATTTTGATTTTTTTGATGTTTTGTTGTTTTTGATGTTTTTATGTTATTTATGTTTATTATGTTTTTGATGTTTTTAATGTTTTTTATATTTATGATGTTTTTGATGTTTTTGATTTTTTGCTGTTTTTGATGTTTTTGATGTTTTTGATGTTTTTGATGTTCTTGATATTTTTGATGTTTTTGATGTTATTGATGTTTTTGATGTTTTTGAAGTTTTTATGTTTTTTATGTTTATTATGTTTTTGATGTTTTTGATGTTTTTGATGTTTTTGATGTTTTTAATGTTTTTTATGTTTATGATGTTTTTGATGTTTTTGATGTTTTTGATATTTTTGATGTTTTTGATGTTATTGATGTTTTTGATATTTGTGATGTTTTTGATGTTTATGATGTTTATGATGTTTGTGATGTTTTTGATGTTTTTGATTTTTTGATGTTTTTGATGTTTTGATGTTTTTGATGTTTTTGATGTTTTTGATGTTTTTGATGTTTTTGATGTTTTTGATGTTTTTGATGTTTTTGATGTTTTTGATGTTTTTGATGTTTTTGATGTTTTTGATGTTTTTGATGTTTTTGATGTTTTTGATGTTTTTGATGTTTTTGATATTTTTGATGTTATTTATGTTTATTATGTTTTTGATGTTTTTAATGTTTCTTATATTTATGATGTTTTTTAAGTTTTTGATGTTTTGATGTTTTTGATGCTTTTGATGTTTTTGATGTTTTTGATGTTTTTGATGTTTTTATGTTTTCTATGTTTATTATGTTTTTGATGTTTTTGATGTTTTTGATATTTTTGATGTTTTTGATGTTATTGATGTTTTTTATATATTTGATGTTTTTGATGTTTTTGATGTTTTTGATGTTTTTGATGATTTTGATGTTTTTGATGTTTTTGATGATTTTGATGTTCTTGATATTTTGATATTTTTGATGTTTTTGATGTTTTTGATGTTTTTGATATTTTTGATGTTTTTGATGTTTTTATGTTTCTATGTTTATTATGTTTTTGATGTTTTTGATGTTTTTGATGTTTTTGATATTTTTGATGGTTTTGATGTTATTGATGTTTTTGATATATTTGATGTTTTTGATGTTTTCGATATTTTGATTTTTTTGATGTTTTTGATGTTTTGTTGTTTTTGATGTTTTTGATGTTTTTGATGTTCTTGATATTTTTGATGTTTTTGATGTTATTGATGTTTTTGATGTTTTTGATGTTTTTGATGTTTTTGATGTTTTTGATGTTTTCGATATTTTGATTTTTTTGATGTTATTGATGTTTTTGATATATTTGATGTTTTCGATATTTTGATTTTTTTGATGTTATTGATGTTTTTGATATATTTGATGTTTTTGATGTTTTTGATGTTTTCGATATTTTGATTTTTTTGATGTTTTTGATGTTTTGTTGTTTTTGATGTTATTGATGTTTTTGATGTTTTGCTGTTTTTGATATTTTTGATGTTTTTGATGTTTTTGATGTTTTTGATGTTTTTATGTTTTTTATGGTTATTATGTTTTTGATGTTTTTGATGTTTTTAATGTTTTTTATGTTTATGGTGTTTTTGATGTTTTTGATGTTTTTGATGATTTTGATGTTTTTGATGTTATTGAGGATTTTGATGTTCTTGATATTTTTGATGTTTTTGATGTTTTTGATGTTTTTGATGTTTTTGATGTTTTTGATGTTTTTATGTTTTCTATGTATATTATGTTTTTGATGTTTTTGATATTTTTGATGTTTTTGATATTTTTGATGTTTTTGATGTTATTGATGTTTTTGATATATTTGATGTTTTTGATGTTTTTGATGTTTTTGATATTTTTGATGTTTTTGATGTTTTCGATGTTTTTGATGTTTTCGATATTTTGATTTTTTTGATGTTATTGATGTTTTTGATATATTTGATGTTTTTGATGTTTTTGATGTTTTTGATATTTTTGATGTTTTTGATGTTTTTGATGTTTTCGATATTTTGATTTTTTTGATGTTTTTGATGTTTTGTTGTTTTTGATGTTTTGTTGTTTTTGATGTTTAGATGTTATTTATGTTTATTATGTTTTTGATGTTCTTAATGTTTTTTATATTTATGATGTTTTTGATGTTTTTGATTTTTTGCTGTTTTTGATGTTTTTGATGTTTTTGATGTTTTTGATGTTCTTGATATTTTTGATGTTTTTGATGTTATTGATGTTTTTGATGTTTTTGAAGTTTTTATGTTTTTTATGTTTATTATGTTTTTGATGTTTTTGATGTTTTTGATGTTTTTGATGTTTTTAATGTTTTTTATGTTTATGATGTTTTTGATGTTTTTGATGTTTTTGATATTTTTGATGTTTTTGATGTTATTGATGTTTTTGATATTTGTGATGTTTTTGATGTTTATGATGTTTATGATGTTTGTGATGTTTTTGATGTTTTTGATGTTTTTGATGTTTTTGATGTTTTTGATGTTTTTGATGTTTTTGATGTTTTTGATGTTTTTGATGTTTTTGATGTTTTTGATGTTTTTGATATTTTTGATGTTATTTATGTTTATTATGTTTTTGATGTTTTTAATGTTTCTTATATTTATGATGTTTTTTAAGTTTTTGATGTTTTGATGTTTTTGATGCTTTTGATGTTTTTGATGTTTTTGATGTTTTTGATGTTTTTATGTTTTCTATGTTTATTATGTTTTTGATGTTTTTGATGTTTTTGATATTTTTGATGTTTTTGATGTTATTGATGTTTTTTATATATTTGATGTTTTTGATGTTTTTGATGTTTTTGATGTTTTTGATGATTTTGATGTTTTTGATGTTTTTGATGATTTTGATGTTCTTGATATTTTTGATATTTTTGATGTTTTTGATGTTTTTGATGTTTTTGATATTTTTGATGTTTTTGATGTTTTTATGTTTCTATGTTTATTATGTTTTTGATGTTTTTGATGTTTTTGATGTTTTTGATATTTTTGATGGTTTTGATGTTATTGATGTTTTTGATATATTTGATGTTTTTGATGTTTTCGATATTTTGATTTTTTTGATGTTTTTGATGTTTTGTTGTTTTTGATGTTTTTGATGTTTTTGATGTTCTTGATATTTTTGATGTTTTTGATGTTATTGATGTTTTTGATGTTTTTGATGTTTTTGATGTTTTGATGTTTTTGATGTTTTCGATATTTTGATTTTTTTGATGTTATTGATGTTTTTGATATATTTGATGTTTTCGATATTTTGATTTTTTTGATGTTATTGATGTTTTTGATATATTTGATGTTTTTGATGTTTTTGATGTTTTCGATATTTTGATTTTTTTGATGTTTTTGATGTTTTGTTGTTTTTGATGTTATTGATGTTTTTGATGTTTTGCTGTTTTTGATATTTTTGATGTTTTTGATGTTTTTGATGTTTTTGATGTTTTTATGTTTTTTATGGTTATTATGTTTTGATGTTTTTGATGTTTTTAATGTTTTTTATGTTTATGGTGTTTTTGATGTTTTTGATGTTTTTGATGATTTTGATGTTTTTGATGTTATTGAGGATTTTGATGTTCTTGATATTTTTGATGTTTTTGATGTTTTTGATGTTTTTGATGTTTTTGATGTTTTTGATGTTTTTATGTTTTCTATGTATATTATGTTTTTGATGTTTTTGATATTTTTGATGTTTTTGATATTTTGATGTTTTTGATGTTATTGATGTTTTTGATATATTTGATGTTTTTGATGTTTTTGATGTTTTTGATATTTTTGATGTTTTTGATGTTTTCGATGTTTTTGATGTTTTCGATATTTTGATTTTTTTGATGTTATTGATGTTTTTGATATATTTGATGTTTTTGATGTTTTTGATGTTTTTGATATTTTTGATGTTTTTGATGTTTTTGATGTTTTCGATATTTTGATTTTTTTGATGTTTTTGATGTTTTGTTGTTTTTGATGTTTTGTTGTTTTTGATGTTTAGATGTTATTTATGTTTATTATGTTTTTGATGTTCTTAATGTTTTTTATATTTATGAGGTTTTTGATGTTTTTCGTGTTTTGCTGTTTTCAATGTTTTTAATGTTTTTGATGTTTTTGATGTTTTTGATGTTTTTGAAGTTTTTGATGTTTTGTTGTTTTGAATTTTTTGATTATTTTGATTATTTTGATGTTTTCGATGGTTTTGATGTTTTTGATGTCTTGATGTTTTGTTGTTTTTGATGTTTTTGATTATTTTGATGTATTTTTTATGCTTATGATGTTTGTGATGTTTATGATGTTTTTGATATTTTTGATGTTTATGATGTTTTGATGTTTTGATGTTTTTGATGTTTTTGATGTTTTTGATGTTTTTGATGTTTTTGATGTTTTTGATAATTTTGATATTTTTGATGTTTTTAATGTTTTCAATGTTTTTAGTGTTTTTGATGTTTTGTTGTTTTTTATGTTTTTAATGTTTTTTAATTTTTTTAATGTTTGTTTTAATGTTTTTGATGTTTTGGATGTTTTTGATGATTTTGATGTTTTGGATGTTTTTGATGTTTTATATGTTTTTGATGTTTTTGATGTTTTTAATGTTTTTGATGTTTTTGATGTTTTTATGTTTTTTATGTTTATTATGTTTTTGATGTTTTTGATGTTTTTAATGTTTTTTATGTTTATGATGTTTTTGATGTTTTTGATGTTTTTGATGTGTTTGATGCTTTTATGTTTTTCATGTTTATTATGTTTTTGATGTTTTTGATGTTTTTGATGTTTTTAATGTTTTCAATGTTTTTAGTGTTTTTGATGTTTTGTTGTTTTTTATGTTTTTAATGTTTTTTAATTTTTTTAATGTTTGTTTTAATGTTTTTGATGTTTTTATGTTTTCTATGTTTTTTATGTTTTTGATGTTTTTGATGTTTTTAATGTTTATGATGTTTATGATGTTTATGATGTTTATGATGTTTATGATGTTTTTGATGTTATTGATGTTTTTGAGGTTTTTGATGTTTTTGATGTTTTTAATGTTTTTGATGTTTTTATGTTTTTATGTTTATTATGTTTTTGATGTTTTTGATGTTTTGATGTTTTTGATGTTTTTGATGTTTTTAATGTTTTTTGTGTTTATGATGTTTATGATGTTTTTGTTGTTTTTGATGTTTTTGATGTTTTTGATGTTTTTGATGTTTTTGATGTTTTTGATGTTTTTGATGTTTTTGATGTTTTTGATGTTTTTGATGTTTTTGATGTTTTTGATGTTTTTGATGTTTTTGATGTTTTTGATGTTTTTGATGTTTTTGATGTTTTTGATATTTTTGATATTTTTGGTGTTATTGATGTCTTTGATATTTTTGATGTTTTTGATGTTGTTGATGTTTATGATGTTTGTGATGTTTTTGATGTTTTTGATGTTTTTGATGTTTTTGATGTTTTTGATGTTTTTGATGTTTTTGATGTTTTTGATGTTTTTGATGTTTTTGATATTTTTGATATTTTTGGTGTTATTGATGTCTTTGATATTTTTGATGTTTTTGATGTTGTTGATGTTTATGATGTTTGTGATGTTTTGATGTTTTTGATGTTTTTGATGTTTTTGATGTTTTTGATGTTTTTGATGTTTTTGATATTTTGATATTTTTGGTGTTATTGATGTCTTTGATATTTTTGATGTTTTTGATGTTGTTGATGTTTATGATGTTTGTGATGTTTTTGATGTTTTTGATGTTTTTATATATTTGATGTTTTTGATGTTTTTGATGTTTTTGATGTTTTTGATGATTTTGATGTTTTTGATGTTTTTGATGATTTTGATGTTCTTGATATTTTTGATATTTTTGATGTTTTTGATGTTTTTGATGTTTTTGATATTTTTGATGTTTTTGATGTTTTTATGTTTCTATGTTTATTATGTTTTTGATGTTTTTGATGTTTTTGATGTTTTTGATATTTTTGATGGTTTTGATGTTATTGATGTTTTTGATATATTTGATGTTTTTGATGTTTTCGATATTTTGATTTTTTGATGTTTTTGATGTTTTGTTGTTTTTGATGTTTTGATGTTTTTGATGTTCTTGATATTTTTGATGTTTTTGATGTTATTGATGTTTTTGATGTTTTTGATGTTTTTGATGTTTTTGATGTTTTTGATGTTTTCGATATTTTGATTTTTTTGATGTTATTGATGTTTTTGATATATTTGATGTTTTCGATATTTTGATTTTTTTGATGTTATTGATGTTTTGATATATTTGATGTTTTTGATGTTTTTGATGTTTTCGATATTTTGATTTTTTTGATGTTTTTGATGTTTTGTTGTTTTTGATGTTATTGATGTTTTTGATGTTTTGCTGTTTTTGATATTTTTGATGTTTTTGATGTTTTTGATGTTTTTGATGTTTTTATGTTTTTTATGGTTATTATGTTTTTGATGTTTTTGATGTTTTTAATGTTTTTTATGTTTATGGTGTTTTGATGTTTTTGATGTTTTTGATGATTTTGATGTTTTTGATGTTATTGAGGATTTTGATGTTCTTGATATTTTTGATGTTTTTGATGTTTTTGATGTTTTTGATGTTTTTGATGTTTTTGATGTTTTTATGTTTTCTATGTATATTATGTTTTTGATGTTTTTGATATTTTTGATGTTTTTGATATTTTTGATGTTTTTGATGTTATTGATGTTTTTGATATATTTGATGTTTTTGATGTTTTTGATGTTTTTGATATTTTTGATGTTTTTGATGTTTTCGATGTTTTGATGTTTTCGATATTTTGATTTTTTGATGTTATTGATGTTTTGATATATTTGATGTTTTTGATGTTTTGATGTTTTTGATATTTTGATGTTTTTGATGTTTTTGATGTTTTCGATATTTTGATTTTTTTGATGTTTTTGATGTTTTGTTGTTTTTGATGTTTTGTTGTTTTTGATGTTTAGATGTTATTTATGTTTATTATGTTTTTGATGTTCTTAATGTTTTTTATATTTATGAGGTTTTTGATGTTTTTCGTGTTTTGCTGTTTTCAATGTTTTTAATGTTTTTGATGTTTTTGATGTTTTTGATGTTTTTGAAGTTTTGATGTTTTGTTGTTTTGAATTTTTGATTATTTTGATTATTTTGATGTTTTCGATGGTTTTGATGTTTTTGATGTCTTGATGTTTTGTTGTTTTTGATGTTTTGATTATTTTGATGTATTTTTTATGCTTATGATGTTTGTGATGTTTATGATGTTTTTGATATTTTTGATGTTTATGATGTTTTGATGTTTTGATGTTTTTGATGTTTTTGATGTTTTTGATGTTTTTGATGTTTTTGATGTTTTTGATGTTTTTGATATTTTTGATGTTTTTAATGTTTTCAATGTTTTTAGTGTTTTTGATGTTTTGTTGTTTTTTATGTTTTTAATGTTTTTTAATTTTTTTAATGTTTGTTTTAATGTTTTTTGATGTTTTGGATGTTTTTGATGATTTTGATGTTTTGGATGTTTTTGATGTTTTATATGTTTTTGATGTTTTTGATGTTTTTAATGTTTTTGATGTTTTTGATGTTTTTATGTTTTTTATGTTTATTATGTTTTTGATGTTTTTGATGTTTTTAATGTTTTTTATGTTTTATGATGTTTTGATGTTTTTGATGTTTTTGATGTGTTTGATGCTTTTATGTTTTTCATGTTTATTATGTTTTTGATGTTTTTGATGTTTTTGATGTTTTTAATGTTTTCAATGTTTTTAGTGTTTTTGATGTTTTGTTGTTTTTTATGTTTTTAATGTTTTTTAATTTTTTTAATGTTTGTTTTAATGTTTTTGATGTTTTTATGTTTTCTATGTTTTTTATGTTTTTGATGTTTTTGATGTTTTTAATGTTTATGATGTTTATGATGTTTATGATGTTTATGATGTTTATGATGTTTTTGATGTTATTGATGTTTTTGAGGTTTTTGATGTTTTTGATGTTTTTAATGTTTTTGATGTTTTTATGTTTTTTATGTTTATTATGTTTTTGATGTTTTTGATGTTTTTGATGTTTTTGATGTTTTTAATGTTTTTTGTGTTTATGATGTTTATGATGTTTTTGTTGTTTTTGATGTTTTTGATGTTTTTGATGTTTTTGATGTTTTGATGTTTTTGATGTTTTTGATGTTTTTGATGTTTTGATGTTTTTGATGTTTTTGATGTTTTGATGTTTTTGATGTTTTTGATGTTTTGATGTTTTTGATGTTTTTGATGTTTTTGATGTTTTGATATTTTTGATATTTTTGGTGTTATTGATGTCTTTGATATTTTTGATGTTTTTGATGTTGTTGATGTTTATGATGTTTGTGATGTTTTTGATGTTTTTGATGTTTTTGATGTTTTTGATGTTTTTGATGTTTTTGATGTTTTTGATGTTTTTGATGTTTTTGATGTTTTTGATATTTTTGATGTTTTTGATGTTTTTGATATTTTTGATGTTTTTGATGTTTTTGATGTTTTTGATGTTATTTATGTTTATTATGTTTTTGATCTTTTTAATGTTTTTTATATTTATGATGTTTTTTATGTTTTTGATGTTTTGCATTTTTTGATATTTTTGATGTTTTTGATGTTTTTGATGTTTTTGATGTTTTTGATGTTTTTGATGTTTTTGATGTTTTTGATGTTTTTATGTTTTTTATGTTTTTGATGTTTATGATGTTTTTGATGTTTTTGATGTTTTTGATGATTTTGATGTTTTTGATGTTTTGCTGTTTTTGATATTTTTGATGTTTTTGATGTTTTTGATGTTTTTGATGTTTTTGATGTTTTTGATGTTTTTGATGTTTTTGATGTTTTTGATGTTTTGATGTTTTTGATGTTTTTGATGTTTTTATGTTTTTTATGTTTATTATGTTTTTTATGTTTATGATGTTTTTGATGTTTATGATGTTTTTGATGTTTTTGATGTTTTTGATGTTTTTTATGTTTTTGATGTTTTGCTGTTTTTGATATTTTTGATGTTTTTGATGTTTTTGATGTTTTTGATGTTTTGATGTTTTGATGTTTTTGATGTTTTTGATGTTTTTGATGTTTTTGATGTTTTTGATATTTTGATGTTTTTGATGTTTTTGATGTTTTCGATATTTTGATTTTTTTGATGTTATTGATGTTTTTGATATATTTGATGTTTTTGATGTTTTTGATGTTTTTGATATTTTTGATGTTTTTGATGTTTTCGATATTTTGATTTTTTTGATGTTTTTGATGTTTTGTTGTTTTTGATGTTTTGTTGTTTTTGATGTTTAGATGTTATTTATGTTTATTATGTTTTTGATGTTCTTAATGTTTTTTATATTTATGATGTTTTTGATGTTTTTCATATTTTGCTGTTTTTAATGTTTTTGATGTTTTTGAAGTTTTTGATGTTTTGTTGTTTTGAATTTTTTGATTATTTTGATGTTTTCGATGGTTTTGATGTTTTTGATGTCTTGATGTTTTGTTGTTTTTGATGTTTTTGATTATTTTGATGTATTTTTATGCTTATGATGTTTGTGATGTTTTTGATGTTTTTGATGTTTTGATGTTTTTGATGTTTTGATGTTTTTGATATTTTGATGTTTTTAATGTTTTCAATGTTTTTAGTGTTTTTGATGTTTTGTTGTTTTTATGTTTTTAATGTTTTTTAATTTTTTTAATGTTTGTTTTAATGTTTTTGATGTTTTGGATGTTTTTGATGTTTTTGATGATTTTGATGTTTTGGATGTTTTTGATGTTTTATATGTTTTTGATGTTTTTGATGTTTTTAATGTTTTTGATGTTTTTGATGTTTTTATGTTTTTTATGTTTATTATGTTTTGATGTTTTGATGTTTTTAATGTTTTTTATGTTTATGATGTTTTGATGTTTTTGATGTTTTTGATGTTTTTGATGTTTTTGATGTTTTTGATGTTTTTGATGTTTTTGATGTGTTTGATGCTTTTATGTTTTTTATGTTTATTATGTTTTTTGATGTTTTTGATGTTTTTAATGTTTTCAATGTTTTTAGTGTTTTTGATGTTTTGTTGTTTTTTATGTTTCTAATGTTTTTTAATTTTTTTAATGTTTGTTTTAATGTTTTTGATGTTTTTATGTTTTTTATGTTTATTATGTTTTTGAATTTTTTGATATTTTTAATGTTTTTTATGTTTATGATGTTTATGATGTTTATGATGTTTATGATGTTTTTGATGTTTTTGATGTTATTGATGTTTTTGATGTTTTTGATGTTTTTGATGTTTTTGATGTGTTTGATGCTTTTATGTTTTTTATGTTTATTATGTTTTTGATGTTTTTGATGTTTTTAATGTTTTCAATGTTTTTAGTGTTTATGATGTTTTGTTGTTTTTTATGTTTTTAATGTTTTTTAATTTTTTTAATGTTTGTTTTAATGTTTTTGATGTTTTTATGTTTTTATGTTTATTATGTTTTTGAAGTTTTTGATGTTTTTAATGTTTTTTATGTTTATGATGTTTATGATGTTTTTGATGTTTTTGATGTTTTTGATGTTATTGATGTTTTTGATGTTTTTGATGTTTTTGATGTTTTTGATATTTTTGATGTTTTTGATGTTTTTGATGTTTTTGATGTTTTTGATGTTTTTGATGTTTTTGATGTTTTTGATGTTTTTGATGTTTTTGATGTTTTCGATGTTTTTGATATTTTTGATATTTTTGATGTTATTGATGTCTTTGATATTTTTGATGTTGTTGATGTTTATGATGTTTGTGATGTTTTTGATGTTTTTGATGTTTTTGATGTTTTTGATGTTTTTGATGTTTTTGATGTTTTTGATGTTTTTGATGTTTTTGATGTTTTTGATGTTTTTGATGTTTTTGATGTTTTTGATGTTTTTGATGTTTTTGATGTTTTTGATATTTTTGATGTTTTTGATGTTTTTGATATTTTTGATGTTTTTGATGTTTTTGATGTTTTTGATGTTATTTATGTTTATTATGTTTTTGATGTTTTTAATGTTTCTTATATTTATGATGTTTTTTATGTTTTTGATGTTTTGCTGTTTTTGATATTTTTGATGTTTTTGATGTTTTTGATGTTTTTGATGTTTTTGATGTTTTTATGTTTTTTATGTTTATTATGTTTTTGATGTTTATGATGTTTTTGATGTTTTCGATGTTTTTGATGATTTTGATGTTTTAGATGTTTTGCTGTTTTTGATATTTTTGATGTTTTTGATGTTTTTGATGTTTTTGATGTTTTTGATGTTTTTGATGTTTTTATGTTTTTTATGTATATTATGATTTTTATGTTTATGATGTTTTTGATGTTTATGATGTTTTTGATGTTTTTGATGTTTTTGATGTTTTTTATGTTTTTGATGTTTTGCTGTTTTTGATATTTTTGATGTTTTTGATGTTTTTGATGTTTTTAATGTTTTTTATGTTTATGATGTTTATGATGTTTTTGATGTTTTTGATGTTTTTGATGATTTTGATGTTTTTGATGTTTTTGAGGATTTTGATGTTCTTGATATTTTTGATATTTTTGATGTTTTTGATGTTTTTATGTTTATTATGTTTTTGATGTTTTTGATGTTTTTGATGTTTTTGATATTTTTGATGTTTTTGATGTTATTGATGTTTTTGATATATTTGATATATTTGATGTTTTTGATGTTTTTGATGTTTTTGATGTTTTTGATGTTTTTGATGTTTTTGATGTTTTTGATGTTTTTGATGTTTTTGATGTTTTTGATGTTTTTGATGTTTTTGATGTTTTTGATATTTTTGATGTTTTTGATGTTTTTGATGTTTTTGATATTTTTGATGTTTTTGATGTTTTTGATGTTTTCGATATTTTGATTTTTTTGATGTTTTTGATGTTTTGTTGTTTTTGATATTTTGTTGTTTTTGGTGTTTAGATGTTATTTATGTTTATTATGTTTTTGATGTTCTTAATGTTTTTTATATTTATGATGTTTTTGATGCTTTTGATGTTTTGATGCTTTTAATGTTTTTAATGTTTTTGATGTTTTTGATGTTTTTGAAGTTTTTGATGATTTGTTGTTTTTGAATTTTTTGATTATTTTGATGTTTTTAATGGTTTTGATGTCTTGATGTTTTGTTGTTTTTGATGTTTTTGATTATTTTGATGTATTTTTTATGCTTATGATGTTTATGATGTTTTTGATATTTTTGATGTTTGGATTTTTTGATGTTTTTGATGTTTTTGATGTTTTTGATGTTTTTGATGTTTTTGATGTTTTTAATGTTTTCAATAATTTTAGTGTTTTTGATGTTTTTTATGTTTTTAATGTTTTTAATGTTTGTTTTAATGTTTTGGATGTTTTTGATGTTTTTGATGATTTTGATGTTTTGGATGTTTTTGATGTTTTATATGTTTTTGATGTTTTTGATGTTTTTAATGTTTTTAATGTTTTTGATGTTTTTGATGTTTTTATGTTTTTTATGTTTATTATGTTTTTGATGTTTTTGATGTTTTTAATGTTTATGATGTTTATGATGTTTTTGATGTTTTTGATGTTTTTGATGTTTTTGATGTTTTTGATGTTTTTGATGTTTTTGATGTTTTTGATGTTTTTGATGTTTTTGATGTTTTTGATGTTTTTGATGTTTTTGATGTTTTTGATGTTTTTGATGTTTTTGATGTTTTTGATGTTTTTGATGTTTTGATGTTTTTGATGTTTTGATGTGTTTGATGTTTTTGATGTTTTTGATGTTTTGATGTTTTTGATGTTTTTGATGTTTTTGATGTTTTTGATGTTTTTGATGTTTTTGATGTTTTTGATGTTTTTGATGTTTTTGATGTTTTTGATGTTTTTGATGTTTTTGATGTGTTTGATGTTTTTATGTTTTTTATGTTTAATTTTTTTTTTGATGTTTTTAATGTTTTCAATGTTTTTAGTGTTTTTGATGTTTTGTTGTTTTTTATGTTTTTAATGTTTTTTAATTTTTTTAATGTTTGTTTTAATGTTTTTGATGTTTTTGATGTTTTTATGTTTTTTATGTTTATTATGTTTTTGATGTTTTTGATGTTTTTAATGTTTTTTATGTTTATGATGTTTATGATGTTTATGATGTTTATGATGTTTTTGATGTTTTTGATGTTTTTGATGATTTTGATGTTTTTGATGTTTTTGATGTTTTTGATGTTTTTAATGATTTCAATGTTTTTTGGGTTTTTGATGTTTTGTTGTTTTTTAAGTTTTCTATGTTTTTGATGTTTTTAATGCTTTCGATTTGTTTGATGTTTTGATTTTTTTGATGTTTTTTTTTTATGTTTTTGATTTTATAACGTATTTGATGCTTTTAATGTTTTTGAGGTTTCTGATGTTTTTGATGTTTTTGTTGTTTTTTTCGATATTTTGATGTTTTTGATGTTCTGTTGTTTTTGATGTTTTTATGTTTATTATGTTTTTGATGTTTTTGTTTTTTTTAATGTTTTTTATGTTTATGATGCTTTTGATGTTTTTGAACTTTTTGATGTTTTTGATGTTTTTGATATTTTTGATGTTTTTGATGTTATTGATGTTTTGATATTTTTGATGTTTTTGATGTTTTTGATGTTTTCGATATTTTGATTTTTTTAATGTTTTGTTGTTTTTGATGTTTTTATGTTATTTATGTTTATTATGTTTTTGATGTTTTTAATGTTTTTTATATTTATGATGTTTTTGATGTTTTGCTGTTTTTGATGTTTTTGTTGCTTTTGATGTTTTTGATGTTGTTGATATTTTTGATGTTTTTGATGTTATTGATGTTTTGAAGTTTTTGATGTTTTTGATGTTTTTGATGTTTTTATGTTTTTTATGTTTATTATGTTTTTGATGTTTTTGATGTTTTTAATGTTTTTTATGTTTTTTATGTTTATGATGTTTATGATGTTTATGATGTTTATGATGTTTATGATGTTTATGATGTTATGATGTTTATGATGTTTTTGATGTTTTTGATGTTTTTGATGATTTTGATGTTTTTGATGTTTTTGATGTTTTTGATGTTTTTAATGTTTTCAATGTTTTTAGGGTTTTTGATGTTTTGTTGTTTTTTAAGTTTTCTATGTTTTTGATGTTTTTAATGCTTTCGATTTGTTTGATGTTTTGATTTTTTTGATGTTTTTTTTTTTATGTTTTTGATTTTATAACGTATTTGATGCTTTTAATGTTTTTGAGGTTTCTGATGTTTTTGATGTTTTTGTTGTTTTTTTCGATATTTTGATGTTTTTGATGTTCTGTTGTTTTTGATGTTTTTATGTTTATTATGTTTTTGATGTTTTTGTTTTTTTTAATGTTTTTTATGTTTATGATGCTTTTGATGTTTTTGAACTTTTTGATGTTTTTGATGTTTTTCATGTTTTTGATGTTTTTGATATTTTTGATGTTTTTGATGTTATTGATGTTTTGATATTTTTGATGTTTTTGATGTTTTTGATGTTTTCGATATTTTGATTTTTTTAATGTTTTGTTGTTTTTGATGTTTTTATGTTATTTATGTTTATTATGTTTTTGATGTTTTTAATGTTTTTTATATTTATGATGTTTTTGATGTTTTGCTGTTTTTGATGTTTTTGTTGCTTCTGATGTTTTTGATGTTGTTGATATTTTTGATGTTTTTGATGTTATTGATGTTTTGAAGTTTTTGATGTTTTTGATGTTTTTATGTTTTTTATGTTTATTATGTTTTTGATGTTTTTGATGTTTTTAATGTTTTTAATGTTTTTTATGTTTATGATGTTTTTGATGTTTTTAATGTTTTTGATGTTTTTGATGTTTTTGATGCTCTTGATTTTTTTGATGTTTTCGATGTTTTTGATGTTTATGATGTTTTTGATGTTTTTTATGTTTTTGATGTTTTTGATGTTTTTGATGTTTTTGATGTTTTTGATGTTTTTGATGTTTTTGATGTTTTTGATGTTATTTATGTTTATTATGTTTTTGATGTTTTTAATGTTTCTTATATTTATGATGTTTTTGATGTTTTTGATGTTTTTGATGTTTTGCTCTTTTGATGTTTTTGATGTTTTTGATGTTCTTGATATTTTTGATGTTTTTGATGTTTTTGATGTTTTTGATGTTTTTGAGTTCTTGATATTTTTGATATTTTTGATGTTTTTGATGTTTTTTAAGTTTTTTGATGTTGTTGATGTTTTTGATGTTCTTGATGTTTTTGATGTTTTTGATGTTTTTGATGTTTTTATGTTTTTTATGTTTATTATGTTTTCGATGTTTTTGATGTTTTTACTGTTTTTTATGTTTATGATGTTTATGGTGTTTTTGATGTTTTTGATGTTTTTGATGTTTTTTATGTTTTTGATGTTTTTGATGTTTTTGATGTTTTTGATGTTATTTATGTTTATGATGTTTTTGATGTTTTGCTCTTTTTGATGTTTTTGATGTTTTTGATGTTCTTGATATTTTTGATATTTTTGATGTTTTTGATGTTTTTGATGTTTTTGAACTTTTTGATGTTTTTGATGTTTTTCATGTTTTTGATGTTTTTGATGTTTTTGATATTTTTGATGTTTTTGATGTTATTGATGTTTTGATATTTTTGATGTTTTTGATGTTTTTGATGTTTTTGATGTTTTCGATATTTTGATTTTTTTAATGTTTTGTTGTTTTTGATGTTTTTATGTTATTTATGTTTATTATGTTTTTGATGTTTTTAATGTTTTTTATATTTATGATGTTTTTGATGTTTTGCTGTTTTTGATGTTTTTGTTGCTTTTGATGTTTTTGATGTTGTTGATATTTTTGATGTTTTTGATGTTATTGATGTTTTGAAGTTTTTGATGTTTTTGATGTTTATGATGTTTTTGATGTTTTTAACGTTTTTTATGTTTATGATGTTTATGATGTTTATGATGTTTATGATGTTTATGATGTTTATGATGTTTTTGATGTTTTTGATGTTTTTGATGATTTTGATGATTTGATGTTTTTGATGTTTTTGATGTTTTTAATGTTTTCAATGTTTTTAGGGTTTTTGATGTTTTGTTGTTTTTTAAGGTTTCTATGTTTTTGATGTTTTTAATGCTTTCGATTTTTTTGATGTTTTGATTTTTTTGATGTTTTTTTTTTATGTTTTTGATTTTATAACGTATTTGATGCTTTTAATGTTTTTGAGGTTTCTGATGTTTTTGATGTTTTTGTTGTTTTCGATATTTTGATGTTTTTGATGTTCTGTTGTTTTTGATGTTTTTATGTTTTTTATGTTTATTATGTTTTTGATGTTTTTGTTTTTTTTAATGTTTTTTATGTTTATGATGCTTTTGATGTTTTTGAACTTTTTGATGTTTTTGATGTTTTTCATGTTTTTGATGTTTATGATGTTTTTGATATTTTTGATGTTTTTGATGTTATTGATGTTTTGATATTTTTGATGTTTTTGATGTTTTCGATATTTTGATTTTTTTAATGTTTTGTTGTTTTTGATGTTTTTTAATTTTTTTAATGTTTGTTTTAATGTTTTTGATGTTTTTGCTCTTTTGATGTTTTTGATGTTTTTGATGTTCTTGATATTTTTGATATTTTTGATGTTTTTGATGTTTTTGATGTTTTTGATGTTTTTGATGTTGTTGATGTTTTTGATGTTCTTGATGTTTTTGATGTTTTTGATGTTTTTATGTTTTTTATGTCTATTATGTTTTTTATGTTTATTATGCTTTTGATGTTTTTGATGTTTTTAATGTTTTTTATGTTTATGATGTTTTTGATGTTTTTGATGTTTTTGATGATTTTGATGTTTTGGATGTTTTTGATGTTTTATATGTTTTTGATGTTTTTGATGTTTTTAATGTTTTTGATGTTTTTGATGTTTTTATGTTTTTTATGTTTATTATGTTTTTAATGTTTTTGATGTTTTTAATGTTTTTTATGTTTATGATGTTTTTGATGTTTTTTATGTTTATTATGTTTTTTGATGTTTTTGATGTTTTTAATGTTTTCAATGTTTTTAGTGTTTTTGATGTTTTGTTGTTTTTTATGTTTTTAATGTTTTTTAATTTTTTTAATGTTTGTTTTAATGTTTTTGATGTTTTTATGTTTTTTATGTTTATTATGTTTTTGATGTTTTTGATGTTTTTAATGTTTTTTATGTTTATGATGTTTAAGATGTTTATGATGTTTATGATGTTTTTGATGTTTTTGATGTTATTGATGTTTTTGATGTTTTTGATGTTTTTAATGTTTTTGATGTTTTTGCTCTTTTTGATGTTTTTGATGTTTTTGATGTTCTTGATATTTTTGATATTTTTGATGTTTTTGATGTTGTTGATGTTTTTGATGTTTTTGATGTTTTTGATGTTTTTGATGTTTTTATGTTTTTTATGTTTATTATGTTTTTTATGTTTATTATGTTTTTGATGTTTTTGATGTTTTTAATGTTTTTTATGTTTATGATGTTTTTGATGTTTATGATGTTTTTGATGTTTTTAATGTTTTTTATGTTTATGATGTTTATGATGTTTATGATGTTTATGATGTTTATGATGTTTATGATGTTTATGATGTTTATGATGTTTTTGATGTTTTTGATGTTTTTGATGATTTTGATGATTTGATGTTTTTGATATTTTTGATGTTTTTGATGTTATTGATGTTTTGATATTTTTGATGTTTTTGATGTTTTCGATATTTTGATTTTTTTAATGTTTTGTTGTTTTTGATGTTTTTTAATTTTTTTAATGTTTGTTTTAATGTTTTTGTTTTTTTTGCTCTTTTTGATGTTTTTGATGTTTTTGATGTTCTTGATATTTTTGATATTTTTGATGTTATTGATGTTTTTGATGTTTTTGATGTTTTTGATGTTGTTGATGTTTTTGATGTTCTTGATGTTTTTGATGTTTTTGATGTTTTTATGTTTTTTATGTTTATTATGTTTTCGATGTTTTTGATGTTTTTAATGTTTTTTATGTTTATGATGTTTATGATGTTTTTGATGTTTTTGATGTTTTTGATGTTGTTGATGTTTTTGATGTTCTTGATGTTTTTGATGTTTTTATGTTTTTTATGTTTATTATGTTTTTTATGTTTATTATGCTTTTGATGTTTTTGATGTTTTTAATGTTTATGATGTTTTTGATGTTTTTGATGTTTTTGATGTTTTTGAAGTTTTATATGTTTTTGATGTTTTTGATGTTTTTAATGTTTTTGATGTTTTTGATGTTTTTGATGATTTTGATGTTTTTGATGTTTTTGATGTTTTATATGTTTTTGATGTTTTTGATGTTTTTAGTGTTTTTGATGTTTTGTTGTTTTTTATGTTTTTAATGTTTTTTAATTTTTTTAATGTTTGTTTTAATGTTTTTGATGTTTTTATGTTTTTTATGTTTATGATGTTTATTATGTTTTTGATGTTTTTGATGTTTTTAATGTTTTTTATGTTTGTGATGTTTAAGATGTTTATGATGTTTATGATGTTTTTGATGTTTTTGATGTTATTGATGTTTTTGATGTTTTTGATGTTTTTAATGTTTTTGATGTTTTTATGTTTTTTATGTTTATTATGTTTTTGATGTTTTTGATATTTTTGATGTTTTTTGTGTTTATGACGTTTATGATGTTTTTGATGTTTTTGTTATTTTTGATGTTTTTGATGTTTTTGATGTTTTTGATGTTTTGATGTTTTTGGTGTTTTGATGTTTTTGATGTTTTTGATGTTTTGATGTTTTGATGTTTTTGATGTTTTTGATGTTTTTGATGTTTTTGATGTTGTTGATGTTTATGATGTTTGTGATGTTTTTGATGTTTTTGATGTTTTTGATGTTTTTGATGTTTTTGATGTTTTTGATGTTTTGATGTTTTTGATGTTTTTGATGTTTTTGATGTTTTTGATGTTTTTGATGTTTTTGATGTTTTTGATGTTTTTGATGTTTTTGATGATTTTGATGTTTTTGATGTTTTTGATGTTTTTAATGTTTTTAATGTTTTTATGTTTTTAATGTTTTTATGTTTATGATGTTTATGATGTTTTTGATGTTTTTGATGTTTTTGATGATTTTGATGTTTTTGATGTTTTTGAGGATTTTGATGTTCTTGATATTTTTGATATTTTTGATGGTTTTGATGTTTTTGATGTTTTTGATGTTTTTGATGTTTTTATGTTTTCTATGTTTATTATGTTTATTATGTTTTTGATGTTTTTGATGTTTTTGATGTTTTTGATGTTATTGATGTTTTTGATATATTTGATGTTTTTGATGTTTTGATGTTTTTGATATTTTTTGATGTTTTTGATGTTTTTGATATTTTTGATGTTTTTGATGTTTTTGATGTTTTCGATATTTTGATTTTTTTGATGTTTTTGATGTTTTGTTGTTTTTGATGTTTTGTTGTTTTTGATGTTGAGATGTTATTTATGTTTATTATGTTTTTGATGTTCTTAATGTTTTTTATATTTATGATGTTTTTGATGCTTTTGATGTTTTGATGCTTTTAATGTTTTTAATGTTTTTGATGTTTTTGATGTTTTTGAAGTTTTTGATGATTTGTTGTTTTTGACATTTTTGATTATTTTGATGTTTTTAATGGTTTTGATGTCTTGATGTTTTGTTGTTTTTGATGTTTTTGATTATTTTGATGTATTTTTTATGCTTATGATGTTTAAGATGTTTTTGATATTTTTGATGTTTTTGATGTTTTTGATGTTTTTAATGTTTTCAATGTTTTTAGTGTTTTTGATGTTTTGTTGTTTTTTATGTTTTTAATGTTTTTTAATTTTTTTAATGTTTGTTTTAATGTTTTTGATGTTTTTGATGTTTTTGATGTTTTTGATGTTTTTGATGTTTTTGATGTTTTTGATGTTTTTGATGTTTTTGATGTTTTTGATGTTTTTGATGTTTTTGATGTTTTTGATGTTTTTGATGATTTTGATGTTTTTGATGTTTTTGATGTTTTTAATGTTTTTAATGTTTTTTATGTTTTTAATGTTTTTTATGTTTATGATGTTTATGATGTTTTTGATGTTTTTG
Organism: Drosophila pruinosa; assembly: GCA_018150935.1. Classification (NCBI taxonomy): domain Eukaryota; kingdom Metazoa; phylum Arthropoda; class Insecta; order Diptera; family Drosophilidae; genus Drosophila; species Drosophila pruinosa. The sequence goes on from JAECWR010000374.1 coordinate 154,601, forward strand.
ATGTTTTTGATGATTTTGATGTTTTTGATGTTTTTGAGGATTTTGATGTTCTTGATATTTTTGATATTTTTGATGGTTTTGATGTTTTTGATGTTTTTGATGTTTTTGATGTTTTTATGTTTTCTATGTTTATTATGTTTATTATGTTTTTGATGTTTTTGATGTTTTTGATGTTTTTGATGTTATTGATGTTTTTGATATATTTGATGTTTTTGATGTTTTTGATGTTTTTGATATTTTTGATGTTTTTGATGTTTTTGATATTTTTGATGTTTTTGATGTTTTTGATGTTTTCGATATTTTGATTTTTTTGATGTTTTTGATGTTTTGTTGTTTTTGATGTTTTGTTGTTTTTGATGTTGAGATGTTATTTATGTTTATTATGTTTTTGATGTTCTTAATGTTTTTTATATTTATGATGTTTTTGATGCTTTTGATGTTTTGATGCTTTTAATGTTTTTAATGTTTTTGATGTTTTTGATGTTTTTGAAGTTTTTGATGATTTGTTGTTTTTGACATTTTTGATTATTTTGATGTTTTTAATGGTTTTGATGTCTTGATGTTTTGTTGTTTTTGATGTTTTTGATTATTTTGATGTATTTTTTATGCTTATGATGTTTAAGATGTTTTTGATATTTTTGATGTTTTTGATGTTTTTGATGTTTTTAATGTTTTCAATGTTTTTAGTGTTTTTGATGTTTTGTTGTTTTTTATGTTTTTAATGTTTTTTAATTTTTTTAATGTTTGTTTTAATGTTTTGGATGTTTTTGATGTTTTTGATGATTTTGATGTTTTGGATGTTTTTGATGTTTTATATGTTTTTGATGTTTTTGATGTTTTTAATGTTTTTGATGTTTTTGATGTTTTTATGTTTTTTATGTTTATTATGTTTTTGATGTTTTTGATGTTTTTAATGTTTTTTATGTTTATGATGTTTATGATGTTTTTGATGTTTTTGATGTTTTTGATGTTTTTGATGTTTTTGATGTTTTTGATGTTTTTGATGTTTTTGATGTTTTTGATGTTTTTGATGTTTTTGATGTTTTTGATGTGTTTGATGTTTTTATGTTTTTTATGTTTAATTTTTTTTTTTATGTTTTTAATGTTTTCAATGTTTTTAGTGTTTTTGATGTTTTGTTGTTTTTTATGTTTTTAATGTTTTTTAATTTTTTTAATGTTTGTTTTAATGTTTTTGATGTTTTTGATGTTTTTATGTTTTTTATGTTTATTATGTTTTTGATGTTTTTGATGTTTTTAATGTTTTTTATGTTTATGATGTTTATGATGTTTATGATGTTTATGATGTTTATGATGTTTATGATGTTTATGATGTTTTTGATGTTTTTGATGTTTTTGATGATTTTGATGTTTTTGATGTTTTTGATGTTTTTAATGTTTTCAATGTTTTTAGGGTTTTTGATGTTTTGTTGTTTTTTAAGTTTTCTATGTTTTTGATGTTTTTGATGTTTTTAATGCTTTCGATTTTTTTGATGTTTTGATTTTTTTGATGTTTTTTTTTTATGTTTTTGATTTTATAACGTATTTGATGCTTTTAATGTTTTTGAGGTTTCTGATGTTTTTGATGTTTTTGTTGTTTTCGATATTTTGATGTTTTTGATGTTCTGTTGATTTTGATGTTTTTGATGTTTTTATGTTTTTTATGTTTATTATGTTTTTGATGTTTTTGTTTTATTTAATGTTTTTTATGTTTATGATGCTTTTGATGTTTTTGAACTTTTTGATGTTTTTGATGTTTTTCATGTTTTTGATGTTTTTGATATTTTGATTTTTTTGATGTTTTGTTCTTTTTGATGTTTTTTTGTTTTTGATGTTTTGATGTTATTTATGTTTATTATGTTTTTGATGTTCTTAACGTTTTTTATATTTATGATGTTTTTGATGTTTTTCATGTTTTGCTGTTTTTAATGTTTTTGATGTTTTTGATGTTTTTGATGTTATTGATGTTATTGATGTTTTTGATAATTTTGATGTTTTTGAGGTTTTTGATGTTTTTGATGTTTTTGATGTTTTGATATTTTTGATGTTTTTGATGTTTTTGATGTTTTTGATGTTTTTGATGTTTTTGATGTTTTTGATGTTTTTGATGTTATTGATGTTTTTGATGTTTTTGATAATTTTGATATTATTGATGTTTTTGATATATTTGATGTTTTTGTTGTTTTCGATATTTTGATGTTTTTGATGTTCTGTTGATTTTGATGTTTTTATGTTTTTTATGTTTATTATGTTTTTGATGTTTTTGTTTTATTTAATGTTTTTTATGTTTATGATGCTTTTGATGTTTTTGAACTTTTTGATGTTTTTGATGTTTTTCATGTTTTTGATGTTTTTGATATTTTGATTTTTTTGATGTTTTGTTCTTTTTAATGTTTTTTTGTTTTTGATGTTTTGATGTTATTTATGTTTATTATGTTTTTGATGTTCTTAACGTTTTTTATATTTTTGATGTTTTTGATGTTTTTCATGTTTTGCTGTTTTTAATGTTTTTGAAGTTTTTGGTGTTTTTGATGTTGTTGATGTTATTGATGTTTTTGATGTTTTTGATAATTTTGATGTTTTTGATGTTTTTGATATTTTTGATGTTTTTGATGTTATTGATGTTTTGATATTATTGATGTTTTTGATGTTTTTGATGTTTTTGATGTTTTCGATATTTCGATTTTTTTTTTGTGTTTTCTTGTTTTTGATGTTTTTATGTTATTTATGTTTATTATGTTTTTGATGTTTTTAATGTTTTTTATATTTATGATGTTTTTGATGTTTTGCTGTTTTTGATGTTTTTGATGTTGTTGATATTTTTGATGTTTTTGATAATTTTGATATTATTGATGTTTTTGATATATTTGATGTTTTTGTTGTTTTCGATATTTTGATGTTTTTGATGTTCTGTTGATTTTGATGTTTTTGATGTTTTTATGTTTTTTATGTTTATTATGTTTTTGATGTTTTTGTTTTATTTAATGTTTTTTATGTTTATGATGCTTTTGATGTTTTTGAACTTTTTGATGTTTTTGATGTTTTTCATGTTTTTGATGTTTTTGATATTTTGATTTTTTTGATGTTTTGTTCTTTTTGATGTTTTTTTGTTTTTGATGTTTTGATGTTATTTATGTTTATTATGTTTTTGATGCTCTTAACGTTTTTTATATTTATGATGTTTTTGATGTTTTTCATGTTTTGCTGTTTTTAATGTTTTTGAAGTTTTTGGTGTTTTTGATGTTTTTGATGTTATTGATGTTTTTGATGTTTTTGATAATTTTGATGTTATTGATGTTTTTGATGTTTTTGATGTTTTTGATATTTTTGATGTTTTTGATGTTATTGATGTTTTGATATTTTTGATGTTTTTGATGTTTTTGATGTTTTCGATATTTCGATTTTTTTTTGTGTTTTCTTGTTTTTGATGTTTTTATGTTATTTATGTTTATTATGTTTTTGATGTTTTTAATGTTTTTTATATTTATGATGTTTTTGATGTTTTGCTGTTTTTGATGTTTTTGATGTTTTTGATGTTGTTGATATTTTTGATGTTTTTGATGTTATTGATGTTTTTGATGCTTTTGATGTTTTTGATGTTTTTGATGTTTTTGATGTTTTTGATGTTTTTGATGTTTTTGATGATTTTATGTTTTTTATGTTTATTATGTTTTTGATGTTTTTGATGTTTTTGATGTTTTTGATGTTTTTGATGTTTTTGATGTTTTTAATGTTTTTAATGTTTTTTATGTTTATGATGTTTTTGATGTTTTTAATGTTTTTGATGTTTTTGATGTTTTTAATGTTCTTGATGTTTTTGATGTTTTCGATGTTTTTGATGTTTACGATGTTTATGATGTTTTTGATGTTCTTGATGTTTTTGATGTTTTTGATGTTTTTGATGTTTTTGATGTTTTTGATGTTTTTGATGTTTTTGATGTTATTTATGTTTATGTTTTTGATGTTTTTAATGTTTCTTATATTTATGATGTTTTTGATGTTTTTGATGTTTTGCTCTTTTTGATGTTTTTATGTTTTTTATGTTTATTATGTTTTTGATGTTTTTAATATTTTTCATGTTTATGATGTTTATGATGTTTATGATGTTTATGATGTTTTTAATGTTTTTGATGTTTTTGATGATTTTGATGTTATTGATGTTTTTGATGTTTTTGATGTTTTTGATGTGTGTGATGTTTTTAATGTTTTTGATGTTATTGATGTTTTTGGTGTTTTTGAGGATTTTGATGTTTTTGATGTTTTTGATATTTTTGATGTTTTTTTATGTTATTGATGTTTTTGATATTTTTGATGTTTTTGATGTTTTTGATGTTTTTGATGTGTGTGATGTTTTTAATGTTTTTGATGTTATTGATGTTTTTGATGTTTTTGATGTTTTGATGTTTTGTTGTTTTTGAATTTTTTGATTATTTTGATGTTTTCGATGTTTTTGATGTTTTTAATGTTTTCAATGTTTTTAGTGTTTTTGATGTTTTGTTGTTTTTTAAGTTTTCTATGTTTTTGATGTTTTTAATGCTTTCGATTTTTTTGATGTTTTGATTTTTTTGATGTTTTTTTTTTATGTTTTTGATTTTATAACGTATTTGATGCTTTTAATGTTTTTGAGGTTTCTGATGTTTTTGTTGTTTTCGATATTTTGATGTTTTTGATGTTCTGTTGATTTTGATGTTTTTGATGTTTTTATGTTTATTATGTTTTTGATGTTTTTGTTTTTTTTAAATGTTTTTTATGTTTATGATGCTTTTGATGTTTTTGAACTTTTTGATGTTTTTCATGTTTTTGATGTTTTTGATGTTTTTGATATTTTTGATGTTTTTGATGTTATTGATGTTTTGATATTTTTGATGTTTTTGATGTTTTCGATATTTTGATTTTTTTGGTGTTTTGTTGTTTTTGATGTTTTTATGTTTTTTATGTTTATTATGTTTTTGATGTTTTTAATTTTTTTTATATTTATGATGTTTTTGATGTTTTGCTGTTTTTGATGTTTTTGTTGTTTTTGATGTTTTTGATGTTGTTGATATTTTTGATGTTTTTGATGTTATTGATGTTTTTGATGTTTTTGATGTTTTTGATGTTTTTATGTTTTTATGTTTATTATGTTTTTGATGTTTTTGATGTTTTTGATGTTTTTAATGTTTTTAGTGTTTATGATGTTTTTGATGTTTTTAATGTTTTTGATGTTTTTGATGTTCTTGATGTTTTTGATGTTTTTGATGTTTTTGATGTTTTTGATGTTATTTATGTTTATTACGTTTTTGATGTTTTTAATGTTTCTTATATTTATGATGTTTTTGATGTTTTTGATGTTTTGCTCTTTTTGATGTTTTTGATGTTCTTGATATTTTTGATGTTTTTGATGTTTTTGATGTTTTTGATGTTTTTGATGTTTTTCATGTTTTTGATGTTTTTGATATTTTGATTTTTTTGATGTTTTGTTCTTTTTGATGTTTTTTTGTTTTTGATGTTTTGATGTTATTTATGTTTATTATGTTTTTGATGTTCTTAACGTTTTTATATTTATGATGTTTTTGATGTTTTTCATGTTTTGCTGTTTTTAATGTTTTTGATGTTTTTGATGTTTTTGATGTTATTGATGTTATTGATGTTTTTGATAATTTTGATGTTTTTGAGGTTTTTGATGTTTTTGATGTTTTGATGTTTTGATATTTTTGATGTTTTTGATGTTTTTGATGTTTTTGATGTTTTTGATGTTTTTGATGTTTTTGATGTTTTTGATGTTATTGATGTTTTTGATGTTTTTGATAATTTTGATATTATTGATGTTTTTGATATATTTGATGTTTTTGTTGTTTTCGATATTTTGATGTTTTTGATGTTCTGTTGATTTTGATGTTTTTATGTTTTTTATGTTTATTATGTTTTTGATGTTTTTGTTTTATTTAATGTTTTTTATGTTTATGATGCTTTTGATGTTTTTGAACTTTTTGATGTTTTTGATGTTTTTCATGTTTTTGATGTTTTTGATATTTTGATTTTTTTGATGTTTTGTTCTTTTTAATGTTTTTTTGTTTTTGATGTTTTGATGTTATTTATGTTTATTATGTTTTTGATGTTCTTAACGTTTTTTATATTTTTGATGTTTTTGATGTTTTTCATGTTTTGCTGTTTTTAATGTTTTTGAAGTTTTGGTGTTTTTGATGTTGTTGATGTTATTGATGTTTTGATGTTTTTGATAATTTTGATGTTTTTGATGTTTTTGATATTTTGATGTTTTTGATGTTATTGATGTTTTGATATTATTGATGTTTTTGATGTTTTTGATGTTTTTGATGTTTTCGATATTTCGATTTTTTTTTGTGTTTTCTTGTTTTTGATGTTTTTATGTTATTTATGTTTATTATGTTTTTGATGTTTTTAATGTTTTTATATTTATGATGTTTTTGATGTTTTGCTGTTTTTGATGTTTTTGATGTTGTTGATATTTTTGATGTTTTTGATAATTTTGATATTATTGATGTTTTTGATATATTTGATGTTTTTGTTGTTTTCGATATTTTGATGTTTTTGATGTTCTGTTGATTTTGATGTTTTTGATGTTTTTATGTTTTTTATGTTTATTATGTTTTTGATGTTTTTGTTTTATTTAATGTTTTTTATGTTTATGATGCTTTTTGATGTTTTTGAACTTTTTGATGTTTTTGATGTTTTTCATGTTTTTGATGTTTTTGATATTTTGATTTTTTGATGTTTTGTTCTTTTGATGTTTTTTTGTTTTTGATGTTTTGATGTTATTTATGTTTATTATGTTTTTGATGCTCTTAACGTTTTTTATATTTATGATGTTTTTGATGTTTTTCATGTTTTGCTGTTTTTAATGTTTTTGAAGTTTTTGGTGTTTTTGATGTTTTTGATGTTATTGATGTTTTTGATGTTTTTGATAATTTTGATGTTATTGATGTTTTTGATGTTTTTGATGTTTTTGATATTTTTGATGTTTTTGATGTTATTGATGTTTTGATATTTTTGATGTTTTTGATGTTTTCGATATTTCGATTTTTTTTTGTGTTTTCTTGTTTTTGATGTTTTTATGTTATTTATGTTTATTATGTTTTGATGTTTTTAATGTTTTTTATATTTAGGATGTTTTTGATGTTTTGCTGTTTTTGATGTTTTTGATGTTTTTGATGTTGTTGATATTTTTGATGTTTTTGATGTTATTGATGTTTTGATGCTTTGATGTTTTTGATGTTTTTGATGTTTTTGATGTTTTTGATGTTTTTGATGTTTTTGATGTTTTTGATGATTTTATGTTTTTTATGTTTATTATGTTTTTGATGTTTTTGATGTTTTTGATGTTTTTGATGTTTTGATGTTTTTGATGTTTTTAATGTTTTTAATGTTTTTTATGTTTATGATGTTTTTGATGTTTTTAATGTTTTTGATGTTTTTGATGTTTTTAATGTTCTTGATGTTTTTGATGTTTTCGATGTTTTTGATGTTTACGATGTTTATGATGTTTTTGATGTTCTTGATGTTTTGATGTTTTTGATGTTTTGATGTTTTTGATGTTTTGATGTTTTTGATGTTTTTGATGTTATTTATGTTTATGTTTTTGATGTTTTTAATGTTTCTTATATTTATGATGTTTTTGATGTTTTTGATGTTTTGCTCTTTTTGATGTTTTTATGTTTTTTATGTTTATTATGTTTTTGATGTTTTTAATATTTTTCATGTTTATGATGTTTATGATGTTTATGATGTTTATGATGTTTTTAATGTTTTTGATGTTTTTGATGATTTTGATGTTATTGATGTTTTTGATGTTTTTGATGTTTTTGATGTGTGTGATGTTTTTAATGTTTTTGATGTTATTGATGTTTTTGGTGTTTTTGAGGATTTTGATGTTTTTGATGTTTTTGATATTTTTGATGTTTTTTTATGTTATTGATGTTTTTGATATTTTTGATGTTTTTGATGTTTTTGATGTTTTGATGTGTGTGATGTTTTTAATGTTTTTGATGTTATTGATGTTTTTGATGTTTTTGATGTTTTGATGTTTTGTTGTTTTTGAATTTTTTGATTATTTTGATGTTTTCGATGTTTTTGATGTTTTTAATGTTTTCAATGTTTTTAGTGTTTTTGTTGTTTTGTTGTTTTTTAAGTTTTCTATGTTTTTGATGTTTTTAATGCTTTCGATTTTTTTGATGTTTTGATTTTTTTGATGTTTTTTTTTATGTTTTTGATTTTATAACGTATTTGATGCTTTTAATGTTTTTGAGGTTTCTGATGTTTTTGTTGTTTTCGATATTTTGATGTTTTTGATGTTCTGTTGATTTTGATGTTTTTGATGTTTTTATGTTTATTATGTTTTTGATGTTTTGTTTTTTTTAAATGTTTTTTATGTTTATGATGCTTTTGATGTTTTTGAACTTTTTGATGTTTTTCATGTTTTTGATGTTTTTGATGTTTTTGATATTTTTGATGTTTTTGATGTTATTGATGTTTTGATATTTTTGATGTTTTTGATGTTTTCGATATTTTGATTTTTTTGGTGTTTTGTTGTTTTTGATGTTTTTATGTTTTTTATGTTTATTATGTTTTTGATGTTTTTAATTTTTTTTATATTTATGATGTTTTTGATGTTTTGCTGTTTTTGATGTTTTTGTTGTTTTTGATGTTTTTGATGTTGTTGATATTTTTGATGTTTTTGATGTTATTGATGTTTTTGATGTTTTTGATGTTTTTGATGTTTTTATGTTTTTTATGTTTATTATGTTTTTGATGTTTTTGATGTTTTTGATGTTTTTAATGTTTTTAGTGTTTATGATGTTTTTGATGTTTTTAATGTTTTTGATGTTTTTGATGTTCTTGATGTTTTTGATGTTTTTGATGTTTTTGATGTTTTTGATGTTATTTATGTTTATTACGTTTTTGATGTTTTTAATGTTTCTTATATTTATGATGTTTTTGATGTTTTTGATGTTTTGCTCTTTTTGATGTTTTTGATGTTCTTGATATTTTTGATGTTTTTGATGTTTTTGATGTTTTTGATGTTTTTGATGTTTTTGATGTTTTTGATGTTTTTGATGTTTTTTATGTTTTTTATGTTTATTATGTTTTCGATGTTTTTGATGTTTTTAATGTTTTTTATGTTTATGATGTTTATGATGTTTTTGATGTTTTTGATGTTTTTGATGTTTTTGATGTTTTTGATGTTTTTGATGTTTTTGATGTTTTTGATGTTTTTGATGTTTTTGATGTTTTTGATGTTTTTGAGGATTTTGATGTTTTTGAAGTTTTTGATATTTTTGATGATTTTGATGTTATTGATGTTTTTGGTATATTTGATGTTTTTGATGTTTTTGATGTTTTTATGTTTTTATGTTTATTATGTTTTTGATGTTTTTGATGTTTTTGATGTTTTTGATGTTTTTAATGTTTTTGATGTTTTTGATGTTTACGATGTTTTTGATGTTTTTGATGTTTTTGACGTTTTTGATGTTTTTGATGTTTTTGATGTTTTTATGTTTTTTATGTTTATTATGTTTTTGATGTTTTTGATGTTTTTAATGTTTTTAATGTTTTTTATGTTTATGATGTTTTTGATGTTTTTAATGTTTTTGATGTTTTTAATGTTTTTTATGTTATGATATTTTTGATGTTTTTGATGTTATTGATGTTTTTGATGTTTTTGATGTTTTTATGTTTTTTATGTTTATTATGTTTTTGATGTTTTTGATGTTTTTGATATTTTTGATGTTTTTAATGTTTTTAATGTTTTTTATGTTTATGATGTTTTTGATGTTTTTGATGTTCTTGATGTTTTTGATGTTTTTGATGTTTTTGATGTTTATGATGTTTTTGATGTTTTTGATGTTTTTGATGTTTTTGATGTTATTTATGTTTATTATATTTTTAATGTTTTTAATGTTTCTTATATTTATGATCTTTTTGATGTTTTTGATGTTTTGCTCTTTTTGATGTTTTTGATGTTCCTGATAATTTTGATATTTTTGATGTTTTTGATGTTTTTGATGTTTTTGATGTTTTTGATGTTTTTTATATTTATTATGTTTTCGATGTTTTTAATGTTTTTAATGTTTTTTATGTTTATGATGTTTATGATGTTTTTGATGTTTTTGATGTTTTTGATGTTTTTGATGTTTTTGATGTTTTTGATGTTTTTGATGTTTTTGATGTTTTTGATGTTTTTGATGTTTTTGATATTTTTGATGTTTTTGAGGATTTTGATGTTTTGGATATTTTTGATGATTTTGATGTTATTGATGTTTTTGATATATTTGATGTTTTTGATGTTTTCGATATTTTGATTTTTTTGATGTTTTGTTCTTTTTGATGTTTTTGATGTTCTTGATATTTTTGATATTTTTGATGTTTTTGATGTTCTTGATGTTTTTGATGTTTTTGATGTTTTTGATGTTTATGATGTTTTTGATGTTTTTGGTTTTTTTGATGTTTTTGATGTTTTTGATGTTATTTATGTTTATTATGTTTTTAATGTTTCTTATATTTATGAGGTTTTTGATGTTTTTGATGTTTTGCTCTTTTTGATGTTTTTGATGTTTTTGATGTTCTTGATATTTTTGATATTTTTGATGTTTTTGATGTTTTTGATGTTTTTGATGTTTTTGATGTTTTTGATGTTTTTGATGTTTTTATGTTTTTTATGTTTATTATGTTTTCGATGTTTATGATGTTATTAATGTTTTTTATGTTTATGATGTTTTGATGTTTTTGATGTTTTGATGTTTTTGATGTTTTTGATGTTTTTTGATGTTTTTGATGTTTTTGATGTTTTTATGTTTTTTATGTTTATTATGTTTTCGATGATTTTGATGTTTATGATGTTTTTGATGTTTTTGATGTTTTTGATGTTTTTATGTTTTTTATGTTTTTTATGTTTTTTATGTTTTTTATGTTTTTGATGTTTTTGATGTTTTTGATGTTTTTGATGTTTTTATGTTTTTTATGTTTATTATGTTTTCGATGTTTATGATGTTATTAATGTTTTTTATGTTTATGATGTTTTTGATGTTTTTGATGTTTTTGATGTTTTTGATATTTTTGATGATTTTGATGTTTTTGATGTTTTTGATGTTTTTGATGTTTTTATGTTTTTTATGTTTTTTATGTTTTTGATGTTTTTGATGTTTTTGATGTTTTTGATGTTTTTGATGTTTTTAATGTTTTTGATGTTTTTGATGTTTTTGATGTTTTTGATGTTTTTGATGTTTTTGATGTTTTTGATGTTTTTATGTTTTTTATGTTTATTATGTTTTCGATGATTTTGATGTTTATGATGTTTTTGATGTTTTTGATGTTTTTGATGTTTTTATGTTTTTTATGTTTTTTATGTTTTTTATGTTTTTGATGTTTTTGATGTTTTTGATGTTTTTGATGTTTTTGATGTTTTTATGTTTTTTATGTTTATTATGTTTTTGATGTTTTTGATGTTTTTGATGTTTTTGATGTTTTTGATGTTTTTAATGTTTTTAATGTTTTTTTATGTTTATGATGTTTTTGATGTTTTTAATGTTTTTGATGTTTTTGATGTTTTTGATGTTCTTGATATTTTTGATGTTTTTGATGTTTATGATGTTTTTGATGTTTTTGATGTTATTTATGTTTATTATGTTTTTGATGTTTTTAATGTTTCTTATATTTATGATGTTTTTGATGTTTTTGATGTTTTGCTCTTTTTGATGTTTTTGATGTTCTTGATATTTTTGATATTTTTGATGTTTTTGATGTTTTTGATGTTTTTGATGTTTTTGATGTTTTTGATGTTTTTGATGTTTTTGATGTTTTTATGTTTTTTATGTTTATTATGTTTTCGATGTTGTTGATGTTTTTAATGTTTATTATGTTTTCGATGTTGTTGATGTTTTTAATGTTTATGATGTTTTTGATGTTTTTGATGTTTTTGATGTTTTTGATGTTTTTGATGTTTTTGATGTTTTTGAGGATTTTGATGTTTTTGATGTTTTTGATATTTTTGATGATTTTGATGTTATTGATGTTTTTGATATATTTGATGTTTTTGATGTTTTTGAAGTTTTTGATGTTTTCGATATTTTGATTTTTTTGATGTTTTGTTCTTTTTGATGTTTTGTTGTTTTTTATATTTTTAATATTTTTTAATTTTTTTAATGTTTTTTTAATGTTTTTGATGTTTTTGATGTTTTTGATGGTTTTGATGTTTTTGATGTTTTTGATGTTCTTGTTGTTTTTGAATTTTTTAATGTTTTTTATGTTTATGATGTTTTTGATGTTTTTGATGTTTTTGATGTTTTTGATGTTATTGATGTTTTTGATGTTTTTGATGTTTTTGATGTTTTTGATGTTTTTGATGTTTTTGATGTTTTTGATGTTTTTGATGTTTTTGATGTTTTTGATGTTTCTGATGTTTCTGATGTTTCTGATGTTTCTGATGTTTCTGATGTTTTTGATGTCTTTGATGTTATTGATATTCTTGATGTTTTTGATGTTTTTGAGGTTTTTGATGTTTTTGATGTTTTTGATGTATTTGATGTTTTTGATGTTTTCGTTGTTTTTGAATTTTTTAATGTATCTTATGTTTATGATGTTTTTGATGCTTTTGATGTTTTTGATGTTTTTGATGTTTTTGATGTTTTTGATGTTCTTGGTGTTTTTGATGTTTTGGATGTTTTCGATGTTTTTGATGTTTTTAATGTTTTTGATGTTATTAATATTTTTAATGTTTTTGATGTTTTTGATGTTTTTGATGTTCTTGGTGTTTTTGATGTTTTGGATGTTTTCGATGTTTTTGATGTTTTTGATATTTTGAATTTTTTGATGTTTTTGATGTTTTGTTGTTTTTGATGATTTTATGTTATTTATGTTTATTATGTTTTTTATATTTATGATGTTTTTGATATTTTTGTTTTGCTGTTTTTAATGATTTTGATGTTTTTGATGTGTTTGATATTTTTGATGTTTTTGATGTTTTCGATGTTTTTAATGTTTTTGATGTTTTTGATGTTTTTGATGTTTTTGATGTTTTTGATGTTTTTGATGTTTTTAATGTTTTTTATGTTTATGATGTTTTTGATGTTTTTAATGTTTTTGATGTTTTTGATGTTTTCGATGTTCTTGATATTTTTGATGTTTTTGATGTTTTTGATGTTTATGATGTTTTTGATGTTTTTGATGTTTTTGATGTTTTTGATGTTATTTATGTTTATTATGTTTTTGATGTTTTTAATGTTTCTTATATTTATGATGTTTTTGATGTTTTGCTCTTTTTGATGTTTTTGATGTTTTTGATGTTTTTGATGTTATTTATGTTTATTATGTTTTTGATGTTTTTAATGTTTCTTATATTTATGATGTTTTTGATGTTTTGCTCTTTTTGATGTTTTTGATGTTCTTGATATTTTTAATATTTTTGATGTTTTTGATGTTTTTGATGTTTTTGATGTTTTTGATGTTTTTGATGTTTTTGATGTTTTTGATGTTTTTGATGTTTTTGATGTTTTTGATGTTTTTGATGTTTTTGATGTTTTTGATGTTTTTGATGTTTTTGATGTTTTGATGTTTTTGATGTTTTTTTGTTTTTGATGTTTTTGATGTTTTTATTTTTTTATGTTTATTATGTTTTCGATGTTTTTGATGTTTTTAATGTTTTTTATGTTTATGATGTTTATGATGTTTATGATGTTTTTGATGTTTTTGATGTTTTTGATATTTTTGATGATTTTGATGTTATTTATGTTTATTATGTTTTTGATGTTCTTAACGTTTTTTATATTTATGATGTTTTTGATGTTTTTCATGTTTTGCTGTTTTTAATGTTTTTGAAGTTTTTGATGTTTTTGATGTTTTTGATGTTTTTGATGTTATTGATGTTTTTGATGTTTTTAATGTTTTTGATGTTTTTGATGTTTTGATTTTTTTGATGTTTTGTTCTTTTTGATGTTTTGTTGTTTTTGATGTTTTGATGTTATTTATGTTTATTATGTTTTTGATGTTCTTAACGTTTTTTATATTTATGATGTTTTTGATGTTTTTCATGTTTTGCTGTTTTTAATGTTTTTGAAGTTTTTGATGTTTTTGATGTTTTTGATGTTATTGATGTTTTTGATGTTTTTAATGTTTTTGATGTTTTTGATGTTTTCGATATTTTGATTTTTTTGATGTTTTGTTCTTTTTGATGTTTTTGGTGTTTTTGATGTTTTTGATGTTTTTGATGTTTTTTTTGTTTTTGATGTTTTTGATGTTTTTATGTTTTTTATGTTTATTATGTTTTCGATGTTTTTGATGTTTTTAATGTTTTTTATGTTTATGATGTTTATGATGTTTATGATGTTTTTGATGTTTTTGATGTTTTTGATATTTTTGATGATTTTGATGTTATTTATGTTTATTATGTTTTTGATGTTCTTAACGTTTTTTATATTTATGATGTTTTTGATGTTTTTCATGTTTTGCTGTTTTTAATGTTTTTGATGTTTTTGATGTTTTTGATGTTTTTGATGTTTTTGATGTTTTTGATGTTTTTGATGTTTTTGATGTTTTTGATGTTTTTGATGTTTTTGATGTTTTGATGTTTTTGATGTTTTTGATGTTTTTTTGTTTTTGATGTTTTTGATGTTTTTATGTTTTTTATGTTTATTATGTTTTCGATGTTTTTGATGTTTTTAATGTTTTTATGTTTATGATGTTTATGATGTTTATGATGTTTTTGATGTTTTTGATGTTTTTGATATTTTTGATGATTTTGATGTTATTTATGTTTATTATGTTTTTGATGTTCTTAACGTTTTTTATATTTATGATGTTTTTGATGTTTTTCATGTTTTGCTGTTTTTAATGTTTTTGAAGTTTTTGATGTTTTTGATGTTTTTGATGTTTTTGATGTTATTGATGTTTTTGATGTTTTTGATAATTTTGATGTTTTTGATGTTTTTAATGTTTTTGATGTTTTTGATGTTTTTGATGTTTGTGATGCTTTTAATGTTTTTGATGTTATAGATGTTTTTGATGTTTTTGATGTTTTTGATGTTTTTGATGTTTTTGATGTTTTGATGTTTTGTTGTTTTTGAATTTTTTGATTGTTTTGATGTTTTCGATGGTTTTGATGTTTTTGATGTCTTGATGTTTAGTTGTTTTTGATGTTTTTGATTATTTTGAGGTTTTTGATGTATTTTTTATGTTTATGATGTTTTTGATATTTTTAATGTTTTCAATGTTTTTACTGTTTTTGATGTTTTGTTGTTTTTTATATTTTTAATATTTTTTAATTTTTTTAATGTTTTTTTTAATGTTTTTGATGTTTTTGATGTTTTTGATGGTTTTGATGTTTTTGATGTTTTTGATGATCTTGTTGTTTTTGAATTTTTTAATGTTTTTTATGTTTATGATGTTTTTGATGTTTTTGATGTTTTTGATGTTTTTGATGGTTTTGATGTTTTTGATGTTTTTGATGTTCTTGTTGTTTTTGAATTTTTTAATGTTTTTTATGTTTATGATGTTTTTGATGTTTTTGATGTTTTTGATGTTTTTGATGTTTTTGATGTTTTTGATGTTATTGATGTTTTTGATGTTTTTGATGTTTTTGATGTTTTTGATGTTTTTGACGTTTTTGATGTTTTTAATGTTTTTGATGTTTTTGATGTTTTTGATGTTTTTGATGTTGTTGATGTTTCTGATGTTTCTGATGTTTTTGATGTTTTTGATGTTTTTGATGTTTTTGATGTTTTTGATGTTTTTGATGTGTTTGATATTTTTGATGTTTTTGATGTTTTCGATGTTTTTAATATTTTTGATGTTTTTGATGTTTTTGATGTTTTTGATGTTTTTGATGTTTTTAATGTTTTTAATGTTTTTTATGTTTATGATGTTTTTGATGTTTTTAATGTTTTTGATGTTTTTGATGTTTATGATGTTTTTGATGTTTTTGATGTTTTTGATGTTTTTGATGTTTTTGATGTTTTTGATGTTATTTATGTTTATTATGTTTTTGATGTTTTTAATGTTTTTTATATTTATGATGTTTTTGATGTTTTGCTCTTTTTGATGTTTTTGATGTTTTTGATGTTTTTTTTTGTTTTTGATGTTTTGATGTTTTTTATGTTTATTATGTTTTCGATGTTTTTGATGTTTTTGATGTTTTTAATGTTTTTGATGTTTTTGATGTTTTTGATGTTTTTAATGTTTTTTATGTTTTTATGTTTTTGATGTTTTTGATGTTTTTTATGTTTTTGATGTTTTTGATGTTTTTGATGTTTTTGATATTTTTGATGTTTTTGATGTTTTTGATGTTTTTGATGTTTTTGATGTTTTTGATGTTTTTGATGGTTTTGATGTTTTTGATATTTTTGATGTTTTTGATGTTTTCGATGTTTTTAATGTTTTTGATGTTTTTGATATTTTTGTTTTGCTGTTTTTAATGTTTTTGATGTTTTTAATGTTTTTAATGTTTTTATGTTTATGATGTTTTTGATGTTTTTAATGTTTTTGATGTTTTTGATGTTCTTGATGTTTTTGATGTTTTTGATGTTTATGATGTTTTTGATGTTTTTGATGTTTTTGATGTTTTTGATGTTTTTGATATTTTTGATGTGTTTGATATTTTTGATGTTTTTGATGTTTTCGATGTTTTTAATGTTTTTGATGTTTTTGATGTTTTTGATGTTTTTGATGTTTTTGATGTTTTTGATGTTTTTAATGTTTTTTATGTTTATGATGTTTTTGATGTTTTTAATGTTTTTGATGTTTTTGATGTTTTTGATGTTCTTTATATTTTTGATGTTTTTGATGTTTTTGATGTTTATGATGTTTTTGATGTTTTTGATGTTTTTGATGTTTTTGATGTTTTTGATGTTTTTGATGTTTTTGATGTTTTTGATGTTATTTATGTTTATTATGTTTTTGATGTTTTTAATGTTTCTTATATTTATGTAGGAGTAGTATTAGGTCTTTCGTTTTAAATTAAAAACACTCTGGTTCATTCCATTTTTTATATATATATGAAGTATTGTAAATGTTTATTTAACCAACTTATGATAACATGTTTATTTAACTAAAGTTTCACAAATTAACTTATAGTCTTATTCATTGGACTAATTATTTCTATTCCATAACTTTACTTTTCGTTTAATTTTCACTTTTGCTGCGATCACACGCGTCTGTCTTCACTCAAGTTTCCACTTCTACTCCCTTTGTTCTAATTCGCTCACTAGCTTGTTAACTTTTCTGATTCACGCTCATCTAGTTCGTTCGCTTTTAATTCTATGTTAATTCATTTCTCTTACAGCTATGTTAATTCTTAATTCCTCCATTTATGATGTTTTTGATGTTTTGCTCTTTTTGATGTTTTTGATGTTTTTTTTTGTTTTTGATGTTTTTGATGTTTTGATGTTTTTTATGTTTATTATGTTTTCGATGTTTTTGATGTTTTTAATGTTTTTTATGTTTATGATGTTTATGATGTTTTTGATGTTTTTGATGTTTTTGATGTTTTTGATGTTTTTGATGTTTTTGATGTTTTTGAGGATTTTGATGTTTTTGATGTTTTTGATATTTTTGATGATTTTGATGTTATTGTTGTTTTTGATATATTTGATGTTTTTGATGTTTTCGATATTTTGATTTTTTTGATGTTTTATTCTTTTTGATGTTTTGTTGTTTTTGACGCTTTGATGTTATTTATGTTTATTATGTTGTTGATGTTCTTAACGTTTTTTATATTTATGATGTTTTTGATGTTTTTCATGTTTTGCTGTTTTTAATGTTTTTGAAGTTTTTGATGTTTTTGATGTTTTTGATGTTTTTGATGTTTTTGATGTTTTTGATGTTTTTGATGTTATTGATGTTTTTGAAGTTTTTGATCATTTTGATGTTTTTGATGTTTTTGATGTTTTTGATGTTTTTGATGTTTTTGATGTTTTTGATGTTTTTGATGTTTTTGATGTTTTTGATGTTTTTGATGTTTTTGATGTTTTTGATGTTTTTGATGTTTTTGATGTTTGTGATGCTTTTGATATTTTTAATGTTTTCAATGTTTTTACTGTTTTTGATGTTTTGTTGTTTTTTATATTTTTAATATTTTTTAATTTTTTTAATGTTTTTTTTAATGTTTTTGATGTTTTTGATGTTCTTGTTGTTTTTGAATTTTTTAATGTTTTTTATGTTTATGATGTTTTTGATGTTTTTGATGTTTTTGATGTTTTTGATGTTTTTGATGTTTTTGATGTTTTTGATGTTTTTGATGTTTTTGATGTTTTTGATGTTTTTGATGTTTTTGATGTTCTTGGTGTTTTTGATGTTTTGGATGTTTTCGATGTTTTTGATGTTTTTAATGTTTTTGATGTTATTAATATTTTTAATGTTTTTGATGTTATTGATGTTTTTGATGTTTTTGATGTTTTGTTGTTTTTGATGATTTTATGTTATTTATGTTTATTATGTTTATTATGTTTTTTATATTTATGATGTTTTTGATATTTTTGTTTTGCTGTTTTTAATGTTTTTGATGTGTTTGATATTTTTGATGTTTTTGATGTTTTCGATGTTTTCGATGTTTTTAATGTTTTTGATGTTTTTGATGTTTTTGATGTTTTTGATGTTTTTAATATTTTTAATGTTTTTTATGTTTATGATGTTTTTAATGTTTTTGATGTTTTTGATGTTCTTGATATTTTTGATGTTTTTGATGTTTTTGATGTTTTTGATGTTTATGATGTTTTTGATGTTTTTGATGTTTTTGATGTTTTTGATGATTTTGATGTTTTTGATGTTTTTGATGTTTTTTATGTTTATGATGTTTATGATGTTTTTGATGTTTTTGATGTTTTTGATGTTTTTGATGTTTTTGATGTTTTTGATGTTTTTGATGTTTTTGATGTTTTTGATGTTTTTGATGTTTTTGATGTTTTTGATGTTTTTGAGGATTTTGATGTTTTTGATGTTTTTGATGTTTTTGATATATTTGATGTTTTTGATGTTTTCGATATTTTGATTTTTTTGATGTTTTATTCTTTTTGATGTTTTGTTGTTTTTGACGTTTTGATGTTATTTATGTTTATTATGTTTTTGATGTTCTTAACGTTTTTTATATTTATGATGTTTTTGATGTTTTTCATGTTTTGCTGTTTTTAATGTTTTGAAGTTTTTGATGTTTTTGATGTTTTTGATGTTATTGATGTTTTTGATGTTTTTGATCATTTTGATGTTTTTGATGTTTTTGATGTTTTTGATGTTTTTGATGTTTTGATGTTTTTGATGTTTTTGATGTTTTTGATGTTTTTGATGTTTGTGATGCTTTTAATGTTATTGATGTTATTGATGTTTTTGATGTTTTTGATGTTTTGATGTTTTGTTGTTATTGAATTTTTTTGATTGTTTTGATGTTTTCGATGGTTTTGATGTTTTTGATGTCTTGATGTTTAGTTGTTTTTGATGTTTTTGATTATTTTGAGGTTTTTGATGTATTTTTATGTTTATGATGTTTATGATGTTTTTGATATTTTTAATGTTTTCAATGTTTTTACTGTTTTTGATGTTTTGTTGTTTTTTATATTTTTAATATTTTTTAATTTTTTTAATGTTTTTTTAATGTTTTTGATGTTTTTGATGTTTTTGATGGTTTTGATGTTTTTGATGTTTTTGATGTTCTTGTTGTTTTTGAATTTTTTAATGTTTTTTATGTTTATGATGTTTTTGATGTTTTTGATGTTTTTGATGTTATTGATGTTTTTGATGTTTTTGATGTTTTTGATGTTTTTGATGTTTTTGACGTTTTTGATGTTTTTAATGTTTTTGATGTTTTTGATGTTTTTGATGTTTTTGATGTTTTTGATGTTTTTGATGTTTTTGATGTTGTTGATGTTTCTGATGTTTCTGATGTTTTTGATGTCTTTGATGTTTTTGATGTTTTTGATGTTTTTGATGTGTTTGATATTTTTGATGTTTTTGATGTTTTCGATGTTTTTAATGTTTTTGATGTTTTTGATGTTTTTGATGTTTTTGATGTTTTTGATGTTTTTGATGTTTTTAATGTTTTTAATGTTTTTTATGTTTATGATGTTTTTGATGTTTTTAATGTTTTTGATGTTTTTGATGTTTTTGATGTTTTTGATGTTTTTGATCTTCTTGATATTTTTGATGTTTTTGATGTTTTTGATGTTTATGATGTTTTTGATGTTTTTGATGTTTTTGATGTTTTTGATGTTTTTGATGTTTTGATGTTTTTGATGTTTTGATGTTTTTGATGTTTTTGATGTTTTTGATGTTATTTATGTTTATTATGTTTTTGATGTTTTTAATGTTTCTTATATTTATGATGTTTTTGATGTTTTGCTCTTTTGATGTTTTTGATGTTTTTTTTGTTTTGATGTTTTTGATGTTTTGATGTTTTTTATGTTTTTTATGTTTTCGATGTTTTTGATGTTTTTGATGTTTTTAATGTTTTTGATGTTTTTGATGTTTTTGATGTTTTTAATGTTTTTAATGTTTTTTATGTTTATGATGTTTTTGATGTTTTTAATGTTTTTGATGTTTTTGATGTTTTTGATGTTCTTGATATTTTTGATGTTTTTGATGTTTTTGATGTTTATGATGTTTTTGATGTTTTTGATGTTTTTGATGTTTTTGATGTTTTTGATATTTTTGATGTTTTTGATGTTTTCGATGTTTTTAATGTTTTTGATGTTTTTGATATTTTTGTTTTGCTGTTTTTAATGTTTTTGATGTTTTTGATGTGTTTGATATTTTTGATGTTTTTGATGTTTTCGATGTTTTTAATGTTTTTGATGTTTTTGATGTTTTTGATGTTTTTGATGTTTTTGATGTTTTTAATGTTTTTAATGTTTTTTATGTTTATGATGTTTTTGATGTTATTAATGTTTTTGATGTTTTTGATGTTTTTGATGTTCTTTATATTTTTGATGTTTTTGATGTTTTTGATGTTTATGATGTTTTTGATGTTTTTGATGTTTTTGATGTTTTTGATGTTTTTGATGTTTTTGATGTTTTTGATGTTTTTGATGTTTTTGATGTTTTTGATGTTTTTGATGTTTTTGATGTTATTTATGTTTATTATGTTTTTGATGTTTTTAATGTTTCTTATATTTTATGATGTTTTTGATGTTTTGCTCTTTTTGATGTTTTTGATGTTTTTGATGTTTTGATGTTTTTTATGTTTATTATGTTTTTGATGTTTTTGATGTTTTTGATGTTTTTAATGTTTTTTATGTTTATGATGTTTATGATGTTTTTGATGTTTTTGATGTTTTTGATGTTTTGATGTTTTTGATGTTTTTGATGTTTTGATGTTTTTGATGTTTTTGATGTTTTTGATGTTTTTGATGTTTTTGATGTTTTTGATGTTTTTGATGTTTTTGATGTTTTTGAGGATTTTGATGTTATTGATGTTTTTGATATTTTTGATGATTTTGATGTTATTGTTGTTTTTGATATATTTGATGTTTTTGATGTTTTCGATATTTTGATTTTTTTGATGTTTTTGATGTTTTTGATGTTTGTGATGCTTTTAATGTTTTTGATGTTATTGATGTTTTTGATGTTTTTGATGTTTTGTTGTTTTTGATGTTATTGATGTTTTTGAAGTTTTTGATCATTTTGATGTTTTTGATGTTTTTGATGTTTTTGATGTTTTTGATGTTTTTGATGTTTTTGATGTTTTTGATGTTTTTGATGTTTTTGATGTTTTTGATGTTTTTGATGTTTTTGATGTTTTTGATGTTTTTGATGTTTTTGATGTTTTTGATGTTTTTGATGTTTGTGATGCTTTTAATGTTTTTGATGTTATTGATGTTTTTGATGTTTTTGATGTTTTGTTGTTTTTAATGTTTTTGAAGTTTTTGATGTTTTTGATGTTTTTGATGTTTTTGATGTTTTTGATGTTTTTGATGTTTTTGATGTTTTTGATGTTTTTGATGTTTTTGATGTTTTTGATGTTTTGCTGTTTTTAATGTTTTTGAAGTTTTTGATGTTTTTGATGTTTTTGATGTTTTTGATGTTTTTGATGTTTTTGATGTTATTGATGTTTTTGATCATTTTGATGTTTTTGATGTTTTTGATGTTTTTGATGTTTTGCTGTTTTTAATGTTTTTGAAGTTTTTGATGTTTTTGATGTTTTTGATGTTTTTGATGTTTTTGATGTTTTTGATGTTTTTGATGTTTTTGATGTTTTTGATGTTTTTGATGTTTTTGATGTTTTTGATGTTTTTGATGTTTTTGATGTTATTGATGTTTTTGAAGTTTTTGATCATTTTGATGTTTTTGATGTTTTTGATGTTTTTGATGTTTTTGATGTTTTTGATGTTTTTGATGTTTTTGATGTTATTGATGTTTTTGATGTTTTTGATGTTTTTGATGTTTTTGATGTTTGTGATGTTTTTGATGTTTTGATGTTTTTGATGTTTTTTGATGTTTTTGATGTTTTTGATGTTTTGATGTTTTTGATGTTTTGATGTTTTTGATGTTTTTGATGTTTTTGATGTTTTTGATGTTTTGATGTTTTGATGTTTTTGATGTTTTTGATGTTTTGATGTTTTTGATGTTTTGATGTTTTTGATGTTTTTGATGTTTTGATGTTTTTGATGTTTTTGATGTTTTTGATGTTTTGATGTTTTTGATGTTTTGCTGTTTTTAATGTTTTTGAAGTTTTTGATGTTTTTGATGTTTTGATGTTTTTGATGTTTTTGATGTTATTGATGTTTTGAAGTTTTTGATCATTTTGATGTTTTTGATGTTTTGATGTTTTTGATGTTTTGCTGTTTTTAATGTTTTTGAAGTTTTTGATGTTTTTGATGTTTTTGATGTTTTTGATGTTTTTGATGTTTTTGATGTTTTGATGTTTTTGATGTTTTTGATGTTATTGATGTTTTTGAAGTTTTGATCATATTGATGTTTTTGATGTTTTTGATGTTTTTGATGTTTTTGATGTTTTTGATGTTTTTGATGTTTTTGATGTTTTTGATGTTTTTTGATGTTTTTGATGTTTGTGATGTTTTTGATGTTTTTGATGTTTTTGATGTTTTTGATGTTTTTGATGTTTTTGATGTTTTTGATGTTTTTGATGTTATTTATGTTTATTATGTTTTTGATGTTCTTAACGTTTTTTATATTTATGATGTTTTGATGTTTTTCATGTTTTGTCTGTTTTTAATGTTTTTGATGTTTTTGATGTTTTTGATGTTTTTGATGTTTTTGATGTTATTGATGTTTTTGAAGTTTTTGATCATTTTGATGTTTTTGATGTTTTTGATGTTTTTGATGTTTTTGATGTTTTTGATGTTTTTGATGTTTTTGATGTTTTTGATGTTTTTGATGTTTGTGATGCTTTTAATGTTTTTGATGTTATTGATGTTATTGATGTTTTTGATGTTTTTGATGTTTTGTTGTTTTTGAATTTTTTGATTGTTTTGATGTTTTCGATGGTTTTGATGTTTTTGATGTCTTGATGTTTAGTTGTTTTTGATGTTTTTGATTATTTTGAGGTTTTTGATGTATTTTTTATGTTTATGATGTTTATGATGTTTTTGATATTTTTAATGTTTTCAATGTTTTTACTGTTTTTGATGTTTTGTTGTTTTTTATATTTTTAATATTTTTATTTTTTTTTTAATGTTTTTTTAATGTTTTTGATGTTTTGATGTTTTTGATGTTCTTGTTGTTTTTGAATTTTTTAATGTTTTTTATGTTTATGATGTTTTTGATGTTTTTTGATGTTTTTGATGTTTTTGATGTTTTTGATGTTTATGATGTTTTTGATGTTTTTTGATGTTTTTGATGTTTTTGATGTTTTTGATGTTTTTGATGTTCTTGGTGTTTTTGATGTTTTGATGTTTTCGATGTTTTTGATGTTTTTAATGTTTTTGATGTTATTAATATTTTTAATGTTTTTGATGTTATTGATGTTTTTGATGTTTTTGATATTTTGAATTTTTTGATGTTTTTGATGTTTTGTTGTTTTTGATGATTTTATGTTATTTATGTTTATTATGTTTTTTATATTTATGATGTTTTTGATATTTTTGTTTTGCTGTTTTTAATGTTTTTGATGTTTTTGATGTGTTTGATATTTTTGATGATTTTGATGTTTTCGATGTTTTTAATGTTTTTGATGTTTTTGATGTTTTTGATGTTTTTGATGTTTTTGATGTTTTTGATGTTTTTAATATTTTTAATGTTTTTTATGTTTATGATGTTTTTGATGTTTTTAATGTTTTTTATGTTTTTGATGTTCTTGATATTTTTGATGTTTTTGATGTTTTTGATGTTTATGATGTTTTTGATGTTTTTGATGTTTTTGATGTTTTTGATGATTTTGATGTTTTTGATGTTTTTGATGTTTTTGATGTTTTTTATGTTTATGATGTTTATGATGTTGTTGATGTTTTTGATGTTTTTGATGTTTTTGATGTTTTTGATGTTTTTGATGTTTTTGATGTTTTTGAGGATTTTGATGTTTTTGATGTTTTTGATGTTTTTGATATATTTGATGTTTTTGATGTTTTCGATATTTTGATTTTTTTGATGTTTTATTCTTTTTGATGTTTTGTTGTTTTTGACGTTTTGATGTTATTTATGTTTATTATGTTTTTGATGTTCTTAACGTTTTTTATATTTATGATGTTTTTGATGTTTTTCATGTTTTGCTGTTTTTAATGTTTTTGAAGTTTTTGATGTTTTTGATGTTTTTGATGTTATTGATGTTTTTGATGTTTTTGATCATTTTGATGTTTTTGATGTTTTTGATGTTTTTGATGTTTTTGATGTTTTTGATGTTTTTGATGTTTTTGATGTTTTTGATGTTTTTGATGTTTGTGATGCTTTTAATGTTATTGATGTTATTGATGTTTTTGATGTTTTTGATGTTTTGATGTTTTGTTGTTATTGAATTTTTTGATTGTTTTGATGTTTTCGATGGTTTTGATGTTTTTGATGTCTTGATGTTTAGTTGTTTTTGATGTTTTTGATTATTTTGAGGTTTTTGATGTATTTTTGATGTTTATGATGTTTATGATGTTTTTGATATTTTTAATTGTTTTCAATGTTTTTACTGCTTTTGATGTTTTGTTGTTTTTTATATTTTTAATATTTTTTAATTTTTTAATGTTTTTAATGTTTTTGATGTTTTTGATGTTTTTGATGTTTTGATGTTTTTGATGTTTTTGATGTTTTTGATGTTTTGATGTTTTTGATGTTTTGATGTTTTGATGTTTTTGATGTTTTTGATGTTTTTGATGTTTTTGATGTTTTTGATGTTTTTGATATTTTTGATGATTTTGATGTTATTGTTGTTTTTGATATATTTGATATTTTTGATGTTTTCGATATTTTGATTTTTTTGATGTTTTTGATTTTTTTGATGTTTGTGATGCTTTTAATGTTTTTGATGTTATTGATGTTTTTGATGTTTTTGATGTTTTGTGTTTTGTTTTTGATGTTATTGATGTTTTTGAAGTTTTTGATCATTTTGATGTTTTTGATGTTTTTGATGTTTTTGATGTTTTTGATGTTTTTGATGTTTTTGATGTTTTTGATGTTTTTGATGTTTTTGATGTTTGTGATGCTTTTAATGTTTTTGATGTTATTGATGTTTTTGATGTTTTTGATGTTTTTGATGTTTTTAATGTTTTTGAAGTTTTTGATGTTTTTGATGTTTTTTGTTTTTTTGATGTTTTTGATGTTTTTGATGTTTTTGATGTTTTTGATGTTTTTGATGTTTTGATGTTTTTAATGTTTTTGAAGTTTTGATGTTTTTGATGTTTTTGATGTTTTGATGTTTTGATGTTTTTGATGTTTTTGATGTTTTTGATGTTTTTATTTTTGATGTTATTGATGTTTTGAAGTTTTTGATGTTTTTGATGTTTTTGATGTTTTTGATGTTTTTGATGTTTTGCTGTTTTTAATGTTTTTGAAGTTTTTGATGTTTTTGATGTTTTTGATGTTTTTGATGTTTTTGATGTTTTTGATGTTTTTGATGTTTTTTTGATGTTATTGATGTTTTTGAAGTTTTTGATCATTTTGATGTTTTTGATGTTTTTGATGTTTTTGATGTTTTTGATGTTTTTGATGTTTTTGATGTTTTTGATGTTTTCGATGTTTTTGATGTTTTTGATGTTTTTGATGTTTTTGATGTTTTTGATGTTTTTGATGTTTTTGATGTTTATGATGTTTTTAATGTTTTTGATGTTTTTGATGTTCTTGATATTTTTGATGTTTTATTCTTTTGATGTTTTGTTGTTTTTGACGTTTTGATGTTATTTATGTTTATTATGTTTTTGATGTTTTTGATGTTTTTGATGTTTTTGATGTTTTTGATGTTATTGATGTTTTTGAAGTTTTTGATCATTTTGATGTTTTTGATGTTTTTGATGTTTTGTTGTTTTTAATGTTTTTGAAGTTTTTGATGTTTTTGATGTTTTTGATGTTTTTGATGTTTTTGATGTTATTGATGTTTTTGAAGTTTATGATCATTTTGATGTTTTTGATGTTTTTGATGTTTTGATGTTTTTGATGTTTTTGATGTTTTTGATGTTTTTGATGTTTTTGATGTTTTTGATGTTTTGATGTTTTTGATGTTTTTGATGTTTTTGATGTTTTTGATGTTTTTGATGTTATTTATGTTTTTATTTTTATGTTTTTGATGTTCTTAACGTTTTTTATATTTATGATGTTTTTGATGTTTTTCATGTTTTGCTGTTTTTAATGTTTTTGAAGTTTTTGATGTTTTTGATGTTTTTGATGTTTTTGATGTTTTTGATGTTTTTGATGTTATTGATGTTTTTGAAGTTTTTGATCATTTTGATGTTTTTGATGTTTTTGATGTTTTTGATGTTTTTGATGTTTTTGATGTTTTTGATGTTTTTGATGTTTGTGATGCTTTTAATGTTTTTGATGTTATTGATGTTATTGATGTTTTTGATGTTTTTGATGTTTTGTTGTTTTTGAATTTTTTGATTGTTTTGATGTTTTCGATGGTTTTGATGTTTTTGATGTCTTGATGTTTAGTTGTTTTTGATGTTTTTGATTATTTTGAGGTTTTTGATGTATTTTTTATGTTTATGATGTTTATGATGTTTTTGATATTTTTAATGTTTTCAATGTTTTTACTGTTTTTGATGTTTTGTTGTTTTTTATATTTTTAATATTTTTTAATTTTTTTAATGTTTTTTTTTAATGGTTTTGATGTTTTTGATGTTTTTGATTATTTTGAGGTTTTTGATGTATTTTTTATGTTTATGATGTTTATGATGTTTTTGATATTTTTAATGTTTTCAATGTTTTTACTGTTTTTGATGTTTTGTTGTTTTTTATATTTTTAATATTTTTTAATTTTTTTAATGTTTTTTTTAATGGTTTTGATGTTTTTGATGTTTTTGATGTTTTTGATGTTTTTGATGTTTTTGATGTTTTTGATGGTTTTGATGTTTTTGATGTTTTTGATGTTTTTGATGTTTTTGATGTTTTTGATGTTCTTGGTGTTTTTGATGTTTTGGATGTTTTCGATGTTTTTGATGTTTTTAATGTTTTTGATGTTATTAATATTTTTAATGTTTTTGATGTTATTGATGTTTTTGATGTTTTTGATGTTTATGATATTTTGAATTTTTTGATGTTTTGTTGTTTTTGATGATTTTATGTTATTTATGTTTATTATGTTTTTTATATTTATGATGTTTTTGATATTTTTGTTTTGCTGTTTTTAATGTTTTTGATGTTTTTGATGTGTTTGATATTTTTGATGTTTTTGATGTTTTCGATGTTTTTAATGTTTTTGATGTTTTTAATATTTTTAATGTTTTTTATGTTTATGATGTTTTTGATGTTTTTAATGTTTTTGATGTTCTTGATATTTTTGATGTTTTTGATGTTTTTGATGTTTTTGATGTTTATGATGTTTTTGATGTTTTTGATGTTTTTGATGTTTTTGATGTTTTTGATGTTTTTGATGTTTTTGATGTTTTTGATGTTATTGATGTTTATGATGTTTATGATGTTGTTGATGTTTTTGATGTTTTTGATGTTTTTGATGTTTTGATGTTTTTGATGTTTTTGATGTTTTTGATGTTTTTGAGGATTTTGATGTTTTTGATGTTTTTGATGTTTTTGATATATTTGATGTTTTTGATGTTTTCGATATTTTGATTTTTTTGATGTTTTATTCTTTTTGATGTTTTGTTGTTTTTGACGTTTTGATGTTATTTATGTTTATTATGTTTTTGATGTTCTTAACGTTTTTTATATTTATGATGTTTTTGATGTTTTTCATGTTTTGCTGTTTTTAATGTTTTTGAAGTTTTTGATGTTTTTGATGTTTTTGATGTTATTGATGTTTTTGATGTTTTTGATCATTTTGATGTTTTTGATGTTTTTGATGTTTTTGATGTTTTTGATGTTTTTGATGTTTTTGATGTTTTTGATGTTTTTGATGTTTTTGATGTTTTTGATGTTTGTGATGCTTTTAATGTTATTGATGTTATTGATGTTTTTGATGTTTTTGATGTTTTGATGTTTTGTTGTTATTGAATTTTTTGATTGTTTTGATGTTTTCGATGATTTTGATGTTTTTGATGTCTTGATGTTTAGTTGTTTTTGATGTTTTTGATTATTTTGAGGTTTTTGATGTATTTTTTATGTTTATGATGTTTATGATGTTTTTGATATTTTTAATGTTTTCAATGTTTTTACTGTTTTTGATGTTTTGTTGTTTTTTATATTTTTAATATTTTTTAATTTTTTTAATGTTTTTTTTAATGTTTTTGATGTTTTTGATGTTTTCGATATTTTGATTTTTTTGATGTTTTATTCTTTTTGATGTTTTGTTGTTTTTGACGTTTTGATGTTATTTATGTTTATTATGTTTTTGATGTTTTTGATGTTTTTGATGTTTTTGATGTTTTTGATGTTTTTGATGTTATTGATGTTTTTGAAGTTTTTGATCATTTTGATGTTTTTTGATGTTTTTGATGTTTTTGATGTTTTGCTGTTTTTAATGTTTTTGATGTTTTTGATGTTTTTGATGTTTTTGATGTTTTTGATGTTTTTGATGTTTTTGATGTTTTTGATGTTTTTGATGTTTTGATGTTTTTGATGTTTTTGATGTTTTTGATGTTTTTGATGTTTTTGATGTTTTTGATGTTTTTGATGTTTTTGATGTTTTTGATGTTTTTGATGTTTTTGATGTTTTTGATGTTTTTGATGTTTTTGATGTTTTTGATGTTTTTGATGTTTTTGATGTTATTTATGTTTATTATGTTTTTGATGTTCTTAACGTTTTTTATATTTATGATGTTTTTGATGTTTTTCATGTTTTGCTGTTTTTAATGTTTTTGAAGTTTTTGATGTTTTTGATGTTTTTGATGTTTTTGATGTTTTTGATGTTTTTGATGTTATTGATGTTTTTGAAGTTTTTGATCATTTTGATGTTTTTGATGTTTTTGATGTTTTTGATGTTTTTGATGTTTTTAATGTTTTTGATGTTTTTGATGTTTTTGATGTTTGTGATGTTTTTAATGTTTTTGATGTTTTTGATGTTATTGATGTTTTTGATGTTTTTGATGTTTTGTTGTTTTTGAATTTTTTGATTGTTTTGATGTTTTCGATGGTTTTGATGTTTTTGATGTCTTGATGTTTAGTTGTTTTTGATGTTTTTGATTATTTTGAGGTTTTTGATGTATTTTTTATGTTTATGATGTTTAGGATGTTTTTGATATTTTTAATGTTTTCAATGTTTTTACTGTTTTTGATGTTTTGTTGTTTTTTATATTTTTAATATTTTTTGTATTTTTTTAATGTTTTTTTTAATGGTTTTGATGTTTTTGATGTTTTTGATTATTTTGAGGTTTTTGATGTATTTTTATGTTTATGATGTTTATGATGTTTTTGATATTTTTAATGTTTTCAATGTTTTTACTGTTTTTGATGTTTTGTTGTTTTTTATATTTTTAATATTTTTTAATTTTTTAATGTTTTTTTTAATGGTTTTGATGTTTTTGATGTTTTGATGTTTTTGATGTTTTTGATGTTTTTGATGTTTTTGATGGTTTTGATGTTTTTGATGTTTTTGATGTTTTTGATGTTTTTGATGTTTTTGATGTTCTTGGTGTTTTTGATGTTTTGGATGTTTTCGATGTTTTTGATGTTTTTAATGTTTTTGATGTTATTAATATTTTTAATGTTTTTGATGTTATTGATGTTTTTTATGTTTTTGATGTTTATGATATTTTGAATTTTTTGATGTTTTGTTGTTTTTGATGATTTTATGTTATTTATGTTTATTATGTTTTTTATATTTATGATGTTTTTGATATTTTTGTTTTGCTGTTTTTAATGTTTTTGATGTTTTTGATGTGTTTGATATTTTTGATGTTTTTGATGTTTTCGATGTTTTTAATGTTTTTGATGTTTTTGATGTTTTTGATGTTTTTGATGTTTTTGATGTTTTTGATGTTTTTGATGTTTTTGATGTTTTTAATATTTTTAATGTTTTTTATGTTTATGATGTTTTTGATGTTTTTAATGTTTTTGATGTTCTTGATATTTTTGATGTTTTTGATGTTTTTGATGTTTTTGATGTTTATGATGTTTTTGATGTTTTTGATGTTTTTGATGTTTTTGATGTTTTTGATGTTTTTGATGTTTTTGATGTTTTTGATGTTATTGATGTTTATGATGTTTATGATGTTGTTGATGTTTTTGATGTTTTTGATGTTTTTGATGTTTTTGATGTTTTTGATGTTTTTGATGTTTTTGATGTTTTTGATGTTTTTGAGGATTTTGATGTTTTTGATGTTTTTGATGTTTTTGATATATTTGATGTTTTTGATGTTTTCGATATTTTGATTTTTTTGATGTTTTATTCTTTTTGATGTTTTGTTGTTTTTGACGTTTTGATGTTATTTATGTTTATTATGTTTTTGATGTTCTTAACGTTTTTTATATTTATGATGTTTTTGATGTTTTTCATGTTTTGCTGTTTTTAATGTTTTTGAAGTTTTTGATGTTTTTGATGTTTTTGATGTTTTTGATGTTATTGATGTTTTTGATGTTTTTGATCATTTTGATGTTTTTGATGTTTTTGATGTTTTTGATGTTTTTGATGTTTTTGATGTTTTTGATGTTTTTGATGTTTTTGATGTTTGTGATGCTTTTAATGTTATTGATGTTATTGATGTTTTTGATGTTTTTGATGTTTTGATGTTTTGTTTTTATTGAATTTTTTGATTGTTTTGATGTTTTCGATGGTTTTGATGTTTTTGATGTCTTGATGTTTAGTTGTTTTTGATGTTTTTGATTATTTTGAGGTTTTTGATGTATTTTTTATGTTTATGATGTTTATGATATTTTTGATATTTTTAATGTTTTCAATGTTTTTACTGTTTTTGATGTTTTGTTGTTTTTTATATTTTTAATATTTTTTAATTTTTTTAATGTTTTTTTTAATGTTTTTGATGTTTTTGATGTTTTTGATATTCTTGTTGTTTTTGAATTTTTTAATGTTTTTTATGTTTATGATGTTTTTGATGTTTTTGATGTTTTTGATGTTTTTGATGCTTTTGATGTTTTTGATGTTTTTGATGTTTTTGATGTTTTTGATGTTTTTGATGTTTTTGATGTTTTTGATGTTTTTGATGTTTTTGATATTTTGAATTTTTTGATGTTTTTGATTATCTTGGACGTTGACGTACTAACGGCAGTACGATCAAGTGGTCCAGCGACACCAAGCTCGGGCTTGTTAACGCGCGGACCTAGGTAGACACGACCACCCGCCCATCCGACCGAGGGGCAACCGCATAACGTGCGGGAACGGAGGTCGCGAACACTTAACACAGACAAAACAATCAAATTGTAATAACAAAAAGAATAAAATAATAATAATAATACTATTACTACTAATAATAATAATTAGAACTATTCTTAAATACGAGCTAATGTATCTAGGAGTAATGTTTTAATTTCTAAGGTACTGTTAGTATTATTAACTAGACTAGAAAAGTTATTATAATTTACACATAAAATACGGAAAGGATTGTGACTGGCATAGTTAGTACTACAACGGGAAAGTGAGAGGGGAAGGAAATTTCTAGTCGTTCTGACCGGAACGGCAAAGCTAATCTGACTTGTCAACTGCAATGAGTCAATTTCGCCAATGATTAGTCTATGTAGAAACACTACACCTAGCATAGTTCTACGGTCAGAAAGAGAAGGAAGGTTTAGTAATAAAAGTCTACTACGATAAGAAGGCAATCTAATTGTGGGATTCCAGCTAAGACTACGAAGAGCAAAAAGGAAGAAATTGTTTCTGCACTGATTCAAGCCTATCTTGATGAACCCTATACTGGGGGAACCAGATATTAGATCCATACTCAAGAATAGGACGAACCAGTGAGATGTACAAGTGTTTAGTAATGTAGGGATCGTTAAATTCTTTTGACCAACGTTTAATAAATCCAAGGACACCCATGGCTCTATTAGAAGCAGCCAAAATATGCTTATCAAACTTTAATTTTGAATCAAGAAGGATACCTAAATCAGTTACTGACTCTATTCGCTCAAGTGGAGTATCATTAAGATGATAATTATTTAAATGGAGAATACCCCTAAAAAATGTCATAAGTTTACATTTATTGCAATTAAGATTTAATAAATTTATAGCACACCACGATTGAAAACAATCAAGGTCAGATTGCAATCTGAGGCTATTTATGGGATCATTAAAAGTCAGACAAATCTTCACATCATCTGCATACATAAGTATGCGAGAGTATGATATAACGGACGGTAGATCATTTATAAATAATGTAAACAATAATGGGCCTAAATGACTTCCTTGGGGTACGCCGGAAGTGACTTGGACAGTCTTGGAAACAGAGCCCTTGTAAAATACTCTTTGAATTCTAAATGAAAGATATGAAGATATCCACAAAATTAAGTTCTGTGGAAATCCAAGAAGATTGAGCTTGTATAATAAGAGACTATGGTTGACAGAATCAAAAGCCTTACTGAAATCAGTGTAAATGACATCCGTTTGCATTTTTGATTGGAACCCTTCAATAACAATTGATGAGAATTCTAATAAGTTAGTGGTAGTAGACCTACATTTCACAAACCCATGCTGGTAGGGTGAAATTATAGATTTACAGCAGTGTTGCAGTTGAGAAGTTATTAGTTTCTCAAATGCTTTGGGAATAGCAGACAACTTGGAGATACCTCTATAGTTTTGAACGTTGGATTTATTTCCTTTTTTCAAGAGAGGAATAATGTAAGACTCTTTCCAAAGATTAGGGAAAGAGCACAACTCTACAGACAATTCAAATAATTTTAAAAGTGGTTTACAAAGTCCCTCTGCACAGAACCTAAGCATGCAACTAGGAACGCCGTCAGGGCCAGGAGAAAAAACTGGTTTACATGACTTAAGTTCACGTAAGAGTAAACTTTCAGACAGTAAGGGACCAAAAATACAATTCGCTTGATTTACTTGATACGGATAAGACTGGGCTCTATAAAAAGTTGATGTGGAATAGGTCGTTTGAAAAAAATCAGCAAACAGATCGGCAATGCCACGATCATTAAAAGCTGTCTTTTTTTCATAAAATAATGTTGTTGGAAGTGTTGACGTCTTTCGCTTCGAATTAACGAAGTCATAGAAGCGTTTCGGGTCACGCTGAAACGTAAGTCTGCACTTTCTCAAATAATCCTTGTAGCAAAGATTATTTAGCGTGGAGAAATCGGAACGAGCAACAGTGTAGCGAGAAAAATATAAGAGAGAGCCAGTTTCCTTATATTTTTTATAAAGCTTTGATTTTTTATTCTTTAACTTTGTTAGTTCTTTGGTAAACCATAACGGTCTATTAGACAATTGTGGAGTACCAAAGGGAACACAAGCATCAAACAGAGAGTTTAATGTAGAATAAAAAATTTCAACTGCCTTGTCCAGGTCAATACACGAAGAAAGTTGGGACCAGTCAGTACGTGAAAGAAGCAAAGAAAGTTTTTTAAAATCGGTCTTCCGAAAACAGCGAACTCGCTTCTCCGGTAAAACACCTGCAACCGAAACACTTGCTGGTAAGTCAATCAGCACCTCCAGAGTAGGGTGGTAGGGATCCTCAGGTGAGGAAATAGGATTTAATCTGGACACCGTGCAGGTATTGGGATCCAAAACAAAAATCAGATCAAGCATTTTGCCTAGACAATTTGGTATAGAATTGGTTTGAGACAAAGCTATATCAAAAAGGCTATCAACAAAGACATGAGTTGACGAAGGATTCAATACGTTGGACTCACATGACGAAAGCCACGAAATTCCAGAAATATTAAAATCTCCAAGAACTATTAAGAAATCACGATCGGAAAGCTTTTCAGAAATACTATTGATTACAGAAAAATGGGATAAATACAGAGAGTTATCTGAGGCAGGAGGTATATATGAGCAGGTGATAAAAATACTAAAACTACAATAAATTAGTTTTACAGCTACAAATTCGATATCTAAATCACTACCTAAATCTACATGCTCAGAAGAGATATCAGCATCGACAGCAATAAGTACACCACCACCACGACGCTGCATGCGATCACGTCTATAGACAGAAAATTTGTTAGTAAAGACTTCAGTATTCAGAATATCATGCCTTAACCAAGTTTCAGTGAAGGCAATGACATGAAAAGGAAAATTTAAGCTATCTAAATAAACATTATTAAGTTTACTACAAAGGCCTCTTACATTTTGATAGCCAAGCAGGAGAGAAGTTAGTTTTTTGAGCTATCAGATGGAGTTTGAGGCTTAGAGGAATTAGTGGTAACATTTGGAAGTAAAATCGGTGGCCGATTTTTCTTTTATTTACATACTCTTTAATAATTAAGTATTCCGGCCAGAAGTCTTTTGAGCAAACTTTACTAAAATGCTCGGCAGGAACACTTATTTTGAATGATGCGATTTGATGTTTTGTTGTTTTTGATGATTTTATGTTATTTATGTTTATTATGTTTTTTATATTTATGATGTTTTTGATATTTTTGTTTTGCTGTTTTTAATGTTTTTGATGTTTTTGATGTGTTTGATATTTTTGATGTTTTTGATGTTTTCGATGTTTTTGATGTTTTTGATGTTTTTGATGTTTTTGATGTTTTTGATGTTTTTGATGTTTTTTATATTTTTTATTTTTTTTATGTTTATGATGTTTTTGATGTTTTTAATGTTTTTGATGTTTTTGATGTTCTTGATATTTTTGATGTTTTTGATGTTTTTGATGTTTTTGATGTTTATGATGTTTTTGATGTTTTTGATGTTTTTGATGTTTTTGATGATTTTGATGTTTTTGATGTTTTTGATGTTTTTGATGTTTTTGATGTTTTTGATGTTTTTTATGTTTATGATGTTTATGATGTTTTTGATGTTTTTGATGTTTTTGATGTTTTTGATGTTTTTGATGTTTTTGATGTTTTTGATGTTTTTGATGTTTTTGATGTTTTTGAGGATTTTGATGTTTTTGATGTTTTTGATGTTTTTGATATATTTGATGTTTTTGATGTTTTCGATATTTTGAATTTTTTGATGTTTTTGATGTTTTGTTGTTTTTGATGATTTTATGTTATTTATGTTTATTATGTTTTTTATATTTATGATATTTTTGATATTTTTGTTTTGCTGTTTTTAATGTTTTTGATGTTTTTGATGTGTTTGATATTTTTGATGTTTTTGATGTTTTCGATGTTTTTAATGTTTTTGATGTTTTTGATGTTTTTGATGTTTTTGATGTTTTTGATGTTTTTAATATTTTTAATGTTTTTTATGTTTATGATGTTTTTGATGTTTTTAATGTTTTTGATGTTTTTGATGTTCTTGATATTTTTGATGTTTTTGATGTTTTTGATGTTTTTGATGTTTTTGATGTTTATGATGTTTTTGATGTTTTTGATGTTTTTGATGTTTTTGATGATTTTGATGTTTTTGATGTTTTTGATGTTTTTGATGTTTTTTATGTTTATGATGTTTATGATGTTTATGATGTTTTTGATGTTTTTGATGTTTTTGATGTTTTTGATGTTTTTGATGTTTTTGATGTTTTTGATGTTTTTGATGTTTTTGAGGATTTTGAGGATTTTGATGTTTTTGATGTTTTTGATGTTTTTGATATATTTGATGTTTTCGATGTTTTTGATGTTTTCGATATTTTGATTTTTTTGATGTTTTATTCTTTTTGATGTTTTGTTGTTTTTGACGTTTTGATGTTATTTATGTTTATTATGTTTTTGATGTTCTTAACGTTTTTTATATTTATGATGTTTTTGATGTTTTTCATGTTTTGCTGTTTTTAATGTTTTTGAAGTTTTTGATGTTTTTGATGTTTTTGATGTTTTTGATGTTATTGATGTTTTTGATAATTTTGATGTTTTTGATGTTTTTGATGTTTTTGATGATTTTGATGTTTTTGATGTTTTTGATGTTTTTGATGTTTTTGATGTTTTTGATGTTTTTGATGTTTTTGATGTTTTTGATGTTTGTGATGCTTTTAATGTTTTTGATGTTATTGATGTTTTTGATGTTTTTGAACTTTTGATGTTTTTTTGTTTTTGAATTTTTTGATTGTTTTGATGTTTTCGATGGTTTTGATGTTTTTGATGTCTTGATGTTTAGTTGTTTTTGATGTTTTTGATTATTTTGAGGTTTTTGATGTATTTTTTATGTTTATGATGTTTATGATGTTTTTGATATTTTTAATGTTTTCAATGTTTTTACTGTTTTTGATGTTTTGTTGTTTTTTATATTTTTAATATTTTTTAATTTTTTTAATGTTTTTTTTTTAATGTTTTTGATGTTTTTGATGTTTTTGCTGTTCTTGTTGTTTTTGAATTTTTTAATGTTTTTTATGTTTATGATGTTTATGATGTTTTTGATGTTTTTGATGTTTTTGATGTTTTTGATGTTTTTGATGTTTTTGATGTTTTTGATGTTTTTGATGTTTTTGATGTTTTTGATGTTTTTGATGTTTTTGATGTTTTTGATGTTTTTGATGTTCTTGGTGTTTTTGATGTTTTGGATGTTTTCGATGTTTTTGATGTTTTTAATGTTTTTGATGTTATTAATATTTTTAATGTTTTTGATGTTATTGATGTTTTTGATGTTTTTGATATTTTGAATTTTTTGATGTTTTGTTGTTTTTGATGATTTTATGTTATTTATGTTTATTATGTTTTTTATATTTATGATGTTTTTGATATTTTTGTTTTGCTGTTTTTAATGTTTTTGATGTTTTTGATGTGTTTGATATTTTTGATGTTTTTGATGTTTTCGATGTTTTTAATGTTTTTGATGTTTTTTATGTTTTTGATGTTTTTGATGTTTTTGATGTTTTTAATGTTTTTAATGTTTTTTATGTTTATGATGTTTTTGATGTTTTTAAAGTTTTTGATGTTTTTGATGTTCTTGATATTTTTGATGTTTTTGATGTTTTTGATGTTTCTGATGTTTTTGATGTTTTTGATGTTTTTGATGATTTTGATGTTTTTGATGTTTTTGATGTTTTTGATGTTTTTGATGTTTTTGATGTTTTTGATGTTTTTGATGTTATTTATGTTTATTATGTTTTTGATGTTTTTAATGTTTCTTATATTTATGATGTTTTTGATGTTTTGCTCTTTTTGATGTTTTTGATGTTTTTGATGTTCTTGATATTTTTGATATTTTTGATGTTTTTGATGTTTTTGATGTTTTTGATGTTTTTGATGTTTTTGATGTTTTTGATGTTTTTGATGTTTTTGATGTTTTTGATGTTTTTGATGTTTTTTTTGTTTTTGATGTTTTTAATATTTTTATGTCTTTTATGTTTATTATGTTTTCGATGTTTTTGACGTTTTTAATGTTTTTTATGTTTATGATGTTTATGATGTTTTTGATGTTTTTGATGTTTTTGATGTTTTTGATGTTTTTGATGTTTTTGATGTTTTTGATGTTTTTGATGTTTTTGATGTTATTGATGTTTTTGATATTTTTGATGTTTTTGATGTTTTTGATGTTTTTGAGGATTTTGATGTTTTTGATGTTTTTGATATTTTTGATGATTTTGATGTTATTGATGTTTTTGATATATTTGATGTTTTTGATGTTTTTGATGTTTTTGATGTTTTTGATGTTCTTGTTGTTTTTGAATTTTTTAATGTTTTTTATGTTTATGATGTTTATGATGTTTTTGATGTTTTTGATGTTTTGATGTTTTTGATGTTTTTGATGTTTTTGATGTTTTTGATGTTTTTGATGTTTTTGATGTTTTTGATGTTTTTGATGTTTTTGATGTTTTTGATGTTTTTGATGTTTTTGATGTTCTTGGTGTTTTTGATGTTTTGGATGTTTTCGATGTTTTTGATGTTTTTAATGTTTTTGATGTTATTAATATTTTTAATGTTTTTGATGTTATTGATGTTTTTGATGTTTTTGATGTTTTTGATATTTTGAATTTTTTGATGTTTTGTTGTTTTTGATAATTTTATGTTATTTATGTTTATTATGTTTTTTATATTTATGATGTTTTTGATATTTTTGTTTTGCTGTTTTTAATGTTTTTGATGTTTTTATGTGTTTGATATTTTTGATGTTTTTGATGTTTTTGATGTTTTTAATGTTTTTGATGTTTTTGATGTTTTTGATGTTTTTGATGTTTTTGATGTTTTTAATGTTTTTAATGTTTTTTATGTTTATGATGTTTTTGATGTTTTTAATGTTTTTGATGTTTTTGATGTTCTTGATATTTTTGATGTTTTTGATGTTTTTGATGTTTATGATGTTTTTGATGTTTTTGATGTTTTTGATGATTTTGATGTTTTTGATGTTTTTGATGTTTTTGATGTTTTTGATGTTTTTGATGTTTTTGATGTTTTTGATGTTATTTATGTTTATTATGTTTTTGATGTTTTTAATGTTTCTTATATTTATGATGTTTTTGATGTTTTGCTCTTTTTGATGTTTTTGATGTTTTTGATGTTTTTTTTGTTTTTGATGTTTTTGATGTTTTTATGTCTTTTATGTTTATTATGTTTTCGATGTTTTTGATGTTTTTAATGTTTTCTATGTTTATGATGTTTATGATGTTTTTGATGTTTTTGATGTTTTTGATGTTTTTGATGTTTTTGATGTTATTGATGTTTTTGATGTTTTTGATGTTTTTGATGTTTTTGAGGATTTTGATGTTTTTGATATTTTTGATGATTTTGATGTTATTGATGTTTTTGATATATTTGATGTTTTTGATGTTTTTGATGTTTTCGATATTTTGATTTTTTTGATTTTTTGTTCTTTTTGATGTTTTGTTGTTTTTGATGTTATTTATGTTTATTATGTTTTTGATGTTCTTAACGTTTTTTATATTTATGATGTTTTTGATGTTTTTCATGTTTTGCTGTTTTTAATGTTTTTGAAGTTTTTGATGTTTTTGATGTTTTTGATGTTTTTGATGTTTTTGATGTTTTTGATGTTTGTGATGCTTTTAATGATATTGATGTTATTGATGTTTTTGATGTTTTTGATGTTTTTGATGTTTTGATGTTTTGTTGTTTTTGAATTTTTTGAATGTTTTGATGTTTTCGATGGTTTTGATGTTTTTGATGTTTTCAATGTTTTTACTGTTTTTGATGTTTTGTTGTTTTTTATATTTTTAATATTTTTTAATTTTTTAAATGTTTTTTATGTTTATGATGTTTTTGATGTTTTTGATGATTTTGATGTTTTTGATGTTTTTGATGTTTTTGATGTTTTTGATGTTGTTGATGTTTCTGATGTTTTTGATGTCTTTGATGTTATTGATATTGTTGATGTTTTTGATGTTTTGATGTTTTTTGAGGTTTTGATGTTTTTGATGTTTTGATGTATTTGATGTTTTTGATGTTTTTGTTGTTTTTGAATTTTTTAATGTATCTTATGTTTATGATGTTTTTGATGCTTTTGATGTTTTTGATGTTTTTGATGTTTTTGATGTTTTTGATGTTTTTGATGTTTTTGATGTTCTTGGTGTTTTTGATGTTTTGGATGTTTTCGATGTTTTTGATGTTTTTAATGTTTTTGATGTTATTAATATTTTTAATGTTTTTGATGTTATTGATGTTTTTGATGTTTTTGATGTTTTAGATATTTTGAATTTTTTGATGTTTTTGATGTTTTGTTGTTTTTGATGATTTTATGTTATTTATGTTTATTATGTTTTTTATATTTATGATGTTTTTGATATTTTTGTTTTGCTGTTTTTAATGTTTTTGATGTGTTTGATATTTTTGATGTTTTTGATGTTTTCGATGTTTTTGATGTTTTTGATGTTTTTGATGTTTTTGATGTTTTTGATGTTTTTGATGTTTTTGATGTTTTTGATGATTTTGATGTTTTTGATGTTTTTGATGTTTTTGATGTTTTGTTGTTTTTGATGTTTTTATGTTATTTATGTTTATTATGTTTATTATGTTTTTAATGTTTTTTACATTTATGATGTTTATGATGTTTTTCATGTTTTGCTGTTTTTAATGTTTTTGAAGTTTTTGATGTTTTTGATGTTTTTGAGGTTTTTGATGTTTTTGATGTTTTTGATGTTTTTGATGTTTTTGATAATTTTGAAGTTTTTGATGTTTTTGATGTTATTGATGTTTTCGATGTTTTTGATGTTTTTGATGTTTTTGATGTTTTTGATGTTTTTGATGTTTTTGATGTTTTTGATGTTTTTGATGTTTTTGATGTTTTTGATGTTTTTGATGTTTTTGATGTTTTTGATGTTTTTGATGTTTTTGACGTTCTTGTTGTTTTTGAATTTTTTAATGTTTTTTATGTTTATGATGTTTTTGATGTTTTTGATGTTTTTCATGTTTTTGATGTTTTTGATGTTTTTGATGTTTTTGATGTTTTTGATGTTTTTGATGTTTTTGATGTTTATTGATGTTTTTGATGTTTTTGATGTTTTTGATGTTTTTGATGTTTTTGATGCTTTTGATGTTTTTGATGTTTTTGATGTTGTTGATGTTTCTGATGTTTTTGATGTTTTTGATGTCTTTGATGTTATTGATATTCTTGATGTTTTTGATGTTTTTGATGTTTTTGAGGTTTTTGATGGTTTTGATGTTTTTGATGTTTTTGATGTTTTTGATGTTTTTGATGTTTTTGTTGTTTATGAATTTTTTAATATATATTATGTTTATGATGTTTTTGATGTTTTTCATGTTATTGATGTTTTTGATGTTTTTGATGTTTTTGATGTTTTTGATGTTTTTGATGCTTTTGATGTTTTTGATGTTTTTGATGTTTTTGATGTTGTTGATGTTTCTGATGTTTTTGATGTTTTTGATGTCTTTGATGTTATTGATATTCTTGATGTTTTTGATGTTTTTGATGTTTTTGAGGTTTTTGATGGTTTTGATGTTTTTGATGTTTTTGATGTTTTTGTTGTTTATGAATTTTTTAATATATATTATGTTTATGATGTTTTTGATGTTTTTATGTTTATTATGTTTTTGATGTTTTTAATGTTTTTAATGTTATTGATGTTTTTGATGTTTTTGATGTTTTTGATGTTTTTGATGTTTTTGATGTTTTTGATGCTTTTGATGTTTTTGATGTTTTTGATGTTTTTGATGTTTTTGATGTTGTTGATGTTTCTGATGTTTTTGATGTTTTTGATGTCTTTGATGTTATTGATATTCTTGATGTTTTTGATGTTTTTGATGTTTTTGAGGTTTTTGATGGTTTTGATGTTTTTGATGTTTTTGATGTTTTTGATGTTTTTGATGTTTTTGTTGTTTATGAATTTTTTAATATATATTATGTTTATGATGTTTTTGATGTTTTTCATGTTATTGACGTTTTTAATGTTTTTGATAATTTTGATGTTTTTGATGTTTGTGATGTTTTTAATGTTTTTGAATTTATTGATGTTATTGATGTTTTTGATGTTTTTGATGTTTTGTTGTTTTTGAATTTTTTGATTGTTTTGATGTTTTCGATGGTTTTGATGTATTTAATGTCTTGATGTTTTATTGTTTTTGATGTTTTTGATTATTTTGATGTTTTTCATGTATTTTTATGTTTATGATGTTTTTGATATTTTTGATGTTTTCAAGGTTTTTACTGTTTTTGATGTTTTGTTGTTTTCTATGTTTTTAATATTTTTTAATTTTTTTAATGTTTTTTTTTAATGTTTTTGATGTTTTCGATGTTTTTAATGTTTTTTATGTTATTGATGTTTTTGATGTTTTTGATGTTTTTGATGTTTTTGATGTTTTTGATGTTCTTGGTGTTTTTGATGTTTTTGATGTTTTTGATGTTTTTGATGTTTTTAATGTTTTTGATGTTATTAATATTTTTAATGTTTTTGATGTTATTGATGTTTTTGATGTTTTTGATGTTTTTGATATTTTGAATTTTTTGATGTTTTGTTGTTTTTGATGATTTTATGTTATTTATGTTTATTATGTTTTTATATTTATGATGTTTTTGATATTTTTGTTTTGCTGTTTTTAATGTTTTTGATGTTTTGATGTGTTTGATATTTTGATGTTTTGATGTTTTCGATGTTTTTAATGTTTTTGATGTTTTTGATGTTTTTGATGTTTTTGATGTTTTTGATGTTTTTAATGTTTTTAATGTTTTTTATGTTTATGATGTTTTTGATGTTTTTAATGTTTTTGATGTTTTTGATGTTCTTGATGTTCTTGATATTTTTGATGTTTTTGATGTTTTTGATGTTTATGATGTTTTTGATGTTTTTGATGTTTTTGATGATTTTGATGTTTTTGATGTTTTTGATGTTTTTGATGTTTTTGATGTTATTTATGTTTATTATGTTTTTGATGTTTTTAATGTTTCTTATATTTATGATGTTTTTGATGTTTTGCTCTTTTTGATGTTTTTGATGTTTTTGATGTTCTTGATATTTTTGATATTTTTGATGTTTTTGATGTTTTTGATGTTTTTGATGTTTTTGATGTTTTTGATGTTTTTCATGTTTTTTTTGTTTTTGATGTTTTTGATGTTTTTATGTCTTTTATGTTTATTATGTTTTCGATGTTTTTGATGTTTTTAATGTTTTTTATGTTTATGATGTTTATGATGTTTTTGATGTTTTGATGTTTTGATGTTTTTGATGTTTTTGATGTTTTTGATGTTATTGATGTTTTTGATGTTTTTGATGTTTTTGATGTTTTGTTGTTTTCTATGTTTTTAATATTTTTTAATTTTTTAATGTTTTTTTAATGTTTTTGATGTTTTCGATGTTTTTAATGTTTTTATGTTATTGATGTTTTTGATGTTTTTGATGTTTTTGATGTTTTGATGTTTTGATGTTCTTGGTGTTTTGATGTTTTGATGTTTTCGATGTTTTTGATGTTTTTAATGTTTTTGATGTTATTAATATTTTTAATGTTTTTGATGTTATTGATGTTTTTGATGTTTTTGATGTTTTTGATATTTTGAATTTTTTGATGTTTTGTTGTTTTTGATGATTTTATGTTATTTATGTTTATTATGTTTTTTATATTTATGATGTTTTTGATATTTTTGTTTTGCTGTTTTTAATGTTTTTGA
Source organism: Drosophila pruinosa (assembly GCA_018150935.1). NCBI lineage: Eukaryota > Metazoa > Arthropoda > Insecta > Diptera > Drosophilidae > Drosophila > Drosophila pruinosa. Next base: position 198,150 of record JAECWR010000374.1, read on the forward strand.
TGTTTTTGATGTGTTTGATATTTTTGATGTTTTTGATGTTTTCGATGTTTTTAATGTTTTTGATGTTTTTGATGTTTTTGATGTTTTTGATGTTTTTGATGTTTTTGATGTTTTTGATGTTTTCGATATTTTGATTTTTTTGATGTTTTGTTCTTTTTGATGTTTTGTTGTTTTTGATGTTTTGATGTTATTTATGTTTATTATGTTTTTGATGTTCTTAACGTTTTTTATATTTATGATGTTTTTGATGTTTTTCATGTTTTGCTGTTTTTAATGTTTTTGAAGTTTTTGATGTTTTTGATGTTTTTGATTTTTTTGATGTTTTTGATGTTATTGATGTTTTTGATGTTTTTGATAATTTTGATGTTTTTGATGTTTTTGATGTTTTTGATGTTTTTGATGTTTTTGATGTTTTTGATGTTTGTGATGCTTTTAATGATTTTGATGTTATTGATGTTTTTGATGTTTTTGATGTTTTGATGTTTTGTTGTTTTTGAATTTTTTGAATGTTTTGATGTTTTCGATGGTTTTGATGTTTTTGATGTTTTCAATGTTTTTACTGTTTTTGATGTTTTGTTGTTTTTTATATTTTTAATATTTTTTAATTTTTTAAATGTTTTTTATGTTTATGATGTTTTTGATGTTTTTGATGATTTTGATGTTTTTGATGTTTTTGATGTTTTTGATGTTTTTGATGTTTTTGATGTTTTTGATGTTTTTGATGTTTTTGATGTTGTTGATGTTTCTGATGTTTTTGATGTCTTTGATGTTATTGATATTGTTGATGTTTTTGATGTTTTTGATGTTTTTGAGGTTTTTGATGTTTTTGATGTTTTTGATGTATTTGATGTTTTTGATGTTTTTGTTGTTTTTGAATTTTTTAATGTATCTTATGTTTATGATGTTTTTGATGCTTTTGATGTTTTTGATGTTTTTGATGTTTTTGATGTTTTTGATGTTTTTGATGTTCTTGGTGTTTTTGATGTTTTGGATGTTTTCGATGTTTTTGATGTTTTTAATGTTTTTGATGTTATTAATATTTTTAATGTTTTTGATGTTATTGATGTTTTTGATGTTTTTGATGTTTTTGATATTTTGAATTTTTTGATGTTTTTGATGTTTTGTTGTTTTTGATGATTTTATGTTATTTATGTTTATTATGTTTTTTATATTTATGATGTTTTTGATATTTTTGTTTTGCTGTTTTTAATGTTTTTGATGTGTTTGATATTTTTGATGTTTTTGATGTTTTTGATGTTTTTGATGTTTTTGATGTTTTGATGTTTTGATGTTTTTGATGTTTTTGATGTTTTTGATGTTTTGATGTTTTTGATGTTTTGATGTTTTTGATGTTTTTGATGTTTTTGATGTTTTTGATGTTTTTGATGTTTTTGATGTTTTGTTGTTTTTGATGTTATTTATGTTTATTATGTTTATTATGTTTTTAATGTTTTTTACATTTATGATGTTTATGATGTTTTTCATGTTTTGCTGTTTTTAATGTTTTTGAAGTTTTTGATGTTTTTGATGTTTTTGAGGTTTTGATGTTTTTGATGTTTTTGATGTTTTTTGATGTTTTTGATAATTTTGATGTTTTTGATGTTTTTGATGTTATTGATGTTTTTGATGTTTTTGATGTTTTTGATGTTTTTGATGTTTTTGATGTTTTTGATGTTTTTGATGTTTTTGATGTTTTTGATGTTTTTGATGTTTTGATGTTTTTGATGTTTTTGATGTTTTTGACGTTCTTGTTGTTTTTGAATTTTTTAATGTTTTTTATGTTTATGATGTTTTTGATGTTTTTGATGTTTTTCATGTTTTTGATGTTTTTGATGTTTTTGATGTTTTTGATGTTTTTGATGTTTTTGATGTTTTTGATGTTTTTGATGTTTTTGATGTTTTTGATGTTTTTGATGTTTTTGATGTTTTTGATGTTTTTGATGTTTTTCATGTTATTGATGTTTTTGATGTTTTTGATGTGTTTGATGTTTTTGATGTTTTTGATGTTTTTGATGTTTTTGATGCTTTTGATGTTTTTGATGTTTTTGATGTTTTTGATGTTTTTGATGTTGTTGATGTTTCTGATGTTTTTGATGTTTTTGATGTCTTTGATGTTATTGATATTCTTGATGTTTTTGATGTTTTTGATGTTTTTGAGGTTTTTGATGGTTTTGATGTTTTTGATGTTTTTGATGTTTTTGATGTTTTTGATGTTTTTGATGTTTTTGTTGTTTATGAATTTTTTAATATATATTATGTTTATGATGTTTTTGATGTTTTTGATGTTTTTGATGTTTTTGATGTTTTTATGTTTTTTATGTTTATTATGTTTTTGATGTTTTTGATGTTTTTAATGTTTTTAATGTTTTTTATGTTTATGATGTTTTTGATGTTTTTAATGTTTTTGATGTTATTGATGTTATTGATGTTTTTGATGTTTTTGATGTTTTTGATGTTTTTGATGTTTTTGATGTTTTTGATGTTTTTGATGTTTTTATGTTTTTTATGTTTATTATGTTTTTGATGTTTTTGATGTTTTTAATGTTTTTAATGTTTTTATGTTTATGATGTTTTTGATGTTTTTAATGTTTTTGATGTTTTTGATGTTTTGATGTTCTTGATGTTTTTGATGTTTTTGATGTTTTTGATGTTTATGATGTTTTTGATGTTTTTGATGTTTTTGATGTTTTTGATGTTTTGATGTTTTTGATGTTTTGATGTTTTTGATGTTTTTGATGTTTTGATGTTTTTGATGTTTTTGATGTTTTTGATGTTATTTATGTTTATTATGTTTTTGATGTTTTCAATGTTTCTTATATTTATGATGTTTTCGATGTTTTACTCTTTTTGATGTTTTTGATGTTTTTGATGTTTTTGATGTTTTTGATGTTTTTGATGTTTTTGATGTTTTTATGTTTTTTATGTTTATTATGTTTTCGATGTTTTTGATGTTTTTATGTTTTTTATGTTTATGATGTTTATGATGTTTATGATGTTTTTGATGTTTTTGATGTTTTTGATGTTTTTGATGTTTTTGATGTTTTTGAGGATTTTGATATTTTTGATGTTTTTGATATATTTGATGTTTTTGATGTTTTTGATGTTTTTGATGTTTTTCATGTTTTTTTTGTTTTTGATGTTTTTGATGTTTTTATGTCTTTTATGTTTATTATGTTTTCGATGTTTTTGATGTTTTTAATGTTTTTTATGTTTATGATGTTTATGATGTTTTTGATGTTTTTGATGTTTTTGATGTTTTTGATGTTTTTGATGTTTTTGATGTTTTTGATGTTTTTGATGTTTTTGATGTTTTTGATGTTTTTCATGTTATTGATGTTTTTGATGTTTTTGATGTTTTTGATGTTTTTGATGTTTTGATGTTTTTGATGTTTTTGATGTTTTTGATGCTTTTGATGTTTTTGATGTTTTTGATGTTTTTGATGTTTTTGATGTTTTTGATGTTTTTGATGTTTTTGATGTTTTTGATGTTTTTGACGTTCTTGTTGTTTTTGAATTTTTTAATGTTTTTATGTTTATGATGTTTTGATGTTTTGATGTTTTTCATGTTTTGATGTTTTTGATGTTTTTGATGTTTTTGATGTTTTTGATGTTTTTGATGTTTTTGATGTTTTTGATGTTTTTGATGTTTTTGATGTTTTTGATGTTTTTGATGTTTTTGATGTTTTTGATGTTTTTCATGTTATTGATGTTTTTGATGTTTTTGATGTGTTTGATGTTTTTGATGTTTTTGATGTTTTTGATGTTTTTGATGCTTTTGATGTTTTTGATGTTTTGATGTTTTTGATGTTTTGATGTTGTTGATGTTTCTGATGTTTTTGATGTTTTTGATGTCTTTGATGTTATTGATATTCTTGATGTTTTTGATGTTTTTGATGTTTTTGAGGTTTTTTGATGGTTTTGATGTTTTTGATGTTTTGATGTTTTTGATGTTTTTGATGTTTTTGATGTTTTTGTTGTTTATGAATTTTTTAATATATATTATGTTTATGATGTTTTTGATGTTTTTGATGTTTTTGATGTTTTTGATGTTTTTATGTTTTTTATGTTTATTATGTTTTTGATGTTTTTGATGTTTTTAATGTTTTTAATGTTTTTATGTTTATGATGTTTTTGATGTTTTTAATGTTTTTGATGTTATTGATGTTATTGATGTTTTTGATGTTTTTGATGTTTTTGATGTTTTTGATGTTTTTGATGTTTTTGATGTTTTTGATGTTTTTATGTTTTTATGTTTATTATGTTTTTGATGTTTTTGATGTTTTTAATGTTTTTAATGTTTTTTATGTTTATGATGTTTTTGATGTTTTTAATGTTTTTGATGTTTTTGATGTTTTTGATGTTCTTGATGTTTTTGATGTTTTTGATGTTTTTGATGTTTATGATGTTTTTGATGTTTTTGATGTTTTTGATGTTTTTGATGTTTTTGATGTTTTTGATGTTTTTGATGTTTTTGATGTTTTTGATGTTTTTGATGTTTTTGATGTTTTTGATGTTTTTGATGTTATTTATGTTTATTATGTTTTTGATGTTTTCAATGTTTCTTATATTTATGATGTTTTCGATGTTTTACTCTTTTTGATGTTTTTGATGTTTTTGATGTTTTTGATGTTTTTGATGTTTTTGATGTTTTTGATGTTTTTATGTTTTTTATGTTTATTATGTTTTCGATGTTTTTGATGTTTTTATGTTTTTTATGTTTATGATGTTTATGATGTTTATGATGTTTTTGATGTTTTTGATGTTTTTGATGTTTTTGATGTTTTTGATGTTTTTGAGGATTTTGATATTTTTGATGTTTTTGATATATTTGATGTTTTTGATGTTTTTGATGTTTTTGATGTTTTTCATGTTTTTTTTGTTTTTGATGTTTTTGATGTTTTTATGTCTTTTATGTTTATTATGTTTTCGATGTTTTTGATGTTTTTAATGTTTTTTATGTTTATGATGTTTATGATGTTTTTGATGTTTTTGATGTTTTTGATGTTTTTGATGTTATTGATGTTTTTGATGTTTTTGATGTTTTTGATGTTTTTGATGTTTTTGATGTTTTTCATGTTATTGATGTTTTTGATGTTTTTGATGTTTTTGATGTTTTTGATGTTTTTGATGTTTTTGATGTTTTTGATGTTTTTGATGCTTTTGATGTTTTTGATGTTTTTGATGTTTTTGATGTTTTTGATGTTTTTGATGTTGTTGATGTTTCTGATGTTTTTGATGTTTTTCATGTCTTTGATGTTATTGATATTCTTGATGTTTTTGATGTTTTTGATGTTTTTGAGGTTTTTGATGGTTTTGATGTTTTTGATGTTTTTGATGTTTTTGATGTTTTTGATGTTTTTGATGTTTTTGATGTTTTTGTTGTTTATGAATTTTTTAATATATATTATGTTTATGATGTTTTTGATGTTTTTGATGTTTTTGATGTTTTTGATGTTTTTGATGTTTTTGATGTTTTTGATGTTTTTGATGTTTTTGATGTTTTTATGTTTTTTATGTTTATTATGTTTTTGATGTTTTTGATGTTTTTAATGTTTTTAATGTTTTTTATGTTTATGATGTTTTTTGATGTTTTTAATGTTTTTGATGTTATTGATGTTATTGATGTTTTTGATGTTTTTGATGTTTTTGATGTTTTGATGTTTTTGATGTTTTGATGTTTTTGATGTTTTTGATGTTTTTTATGTTTTTTATGTTTATTATGTTTTGATGTTTTTGATGTTTTTAATGTTTTTAATGTTTTTATGTTTTTGATGTTTTTGATGTTTTTGATGTTTTTGATGTTTTTGATGTTTTTGATGTTTTTGATGTTTTTGATGTTTTTGATGTTTTTGATGTTTTGATGTTTTTGATGTTTTGATGTTTTTGATGTTTTTGATGTTTATGATGTTTTTGATGTTTTTGATGTTTTTGATGTTTTTGATGTTTTTGATGTTTTTGATGTTTTTGATGTTTTTGATGTTTTTGATGTTATTTATGTTTATTACGTTTTTGATGTTTTCAATGTTTCTTATATTTATGATGTTTTCGATGTTTTACTCTTTTTGATGTTTTTGATGTTTTTGATGTTTTTGATGTTTTTGATGTTTTTATGTTTTTTATGTTTATTATGTTTTCGATGTTTTTGATGTTTTTATGTTTTTTATGTTTATGATGTTTATGATGTTTATGATGTTTTTGATATTTTTGATATTTTTGATGTTTTTGATGTTTTTGAGGATTTTGATATTTTTGATGTTTTTGATATATTTGATGTTTTTGATGTTTTCGATATTTTGATTTTTTTGATGTTTTGTTCTTTTTGATGTTTTGTTGTTTTTGATGTTTTGATGTTATTTATGTTTATTATGATTTTGATGTTCTTAACGTTTTTTATATTTATGACGTTTTTGATGTTTTTCATGTTTTGCTGTTTTTAATGTTTTTGAAGTTTCTGATGTTTTTGATGTTATTGACGTTTTTAATGTTTTTGATAATTTTTATGTTTTTGATGTTTTTGATGTTTGTGATGTTTTTAATGTTTTTGATTTTATTGATGTTATTGATGTTTTTGATGTTTTGTTGTTTTTGAATTTTTTGATTGTTTTGATGTTTTCGATGGTTTTGATGTTTTTAATGTCTTGATGTTTTGTTGTTTTTGATGTTTTTGATTATTTTGATGTTTTTCATGTATTTTTTATGTTTTTGATATTTTTGATGTTTTCAAGGTTTTTACTGTTTTTGATGTTTTGTTGTTTTCTATGTTTTTAATATTTTTTAATTTTTTTAATGTTTTTTTTTAATGTTTTTGATGTTTTCGATGTTTTTGATGTTTTATATGTTTTTGATGATTTTGATGTTTTGGATGATTTGATGTTTTTAATGTTTTCGATTTTTTTGATGTTTTGATTTTTTTGATGTTTTTTTTTTTTTGTATGTTTTGATTTTATAACGTATTTGATGTTTTTAATGTTTTTGATGTTTTTGATGATTTCGATATTTTGATGTTTTTGATGTTTTGTTGTTTTTGTTTTTTCACGTTTTGGATGTTTTTGATGTTTTTGATGTTATTGATGTTTTTGATGTTTTTGATGTTTTTGATGTTTTTAATGTTTTGATGTTTTTGATGTTTTTGATGTTTTTGATGTTTTTGATGTTTTTGATGTTTTTGATGTTTTGATGTTTTTGATGTTTTTTGATGTTTTTGATGTTTTTGATGTTTTTGATGTTTTGATGTTTTTGATGTTTTTTGATATTTTGATGTTTTTGATGTTTTTGATGTTTTTGATGTTTTTGATGTTGTTGATGTTTCTGATGTTTTTGATGTTTTTGATGTCTTTGATGTTATTGATATTCTTGATGTTTTTGATGTTTTTGATGTTCTTGATGTTTTTGATGTTTTGGATGTTTTCGATGTTTTTGATGTTTTTGATGTTATTAATATTTTTAATGTTTTTGATGTTTTTGATGATTTTGATGTCTTTGATGTTTTTGATGTTTTTGATGTTTTGTTGTTTTTGATGATTTTATGTTATTTATGTTTATTATGTTTTTTATATTTATGATGTTTTTGATGTTTTGTTTTGCTGTTTTTAATGTTTTTGATGTTTTTGATATATTTGTGTTATTGATGTTTTCGATGTTTTTAATGTTTTTGATGTTTTTGATGTTTTTGATGTTTTTGATGTTTTTGATGTTTTTGATGTTTTTGATGTTTTTGATGTCTTTGATGTTTTTGATGTTTTTGATGTTTTTGATGTTTTTGATGTTTTTGATGTTTTTGATGTTTTTGATGTTTTTGATGTTTTTGATGTTTTTGATGTTTTTGATGTTTTTGATGTTTTTGATGTTTTGTTGTTTTTGATGTTTTTATGTTATTTATGTTTATTATGTTTTTGATGTTTTTAATGTTTTTTATATTTATGATGTTTTTGATTTTTTTCATGTTTTGGTGTTTTTAATGTTTTTGATGTTTTTGATGTTTTTGATGTTTTTGTTGTTTTTGAATTTTTTAATGTTTTTTATGTTTCTGATGTTTTTGATTTTTTGGATGTTTTTGATGTTTTTGATGTTATTGATGTTTTTGATGTTTTTGATGTTTTTGATGTTTTTGATGTTTTTGATGTTTTTGATGTTTTTGATGTTTTTGAATATTTTTGATGTTTTTGATGTTTTTGATGTTTTTGATGTTTTTGATGTTTTTGATGTTTTTGATGTTTTTGATGTTTTTGATGTTTTTGATGTTTTTGATGTTCTTAATGTTTTTGATGTTTTTGATGTTGTTGATATTCTTGATGTTTTTGATGTTTTTGAGGTTTTTGATGTTATTGATGTTTTTGATGCTATTGATATTTTTAATGTTTTTGATGTTTTTGATGTTTTTGATGCTATTGATATTTTAAATGTTTTTGATGTTATTTATGTTTTTGATATTTTTGTTGTTTTTTGGTGTTTTTGATGTTTTTGATGTTTGCGATGTTTTTGATGTTTTATATGTTTTGATGATTTTGATGTTTTGGATGTTTTTGATGTTTTGAATTTTTTGATGTTTTTTTTTTATGTTTTTGATGTTTTTGATTTTATAACGTATTTGATGCTTTTAATGTTTTTGATGTTTTTGATTAGTTGATGTTTCTGATGATTTTAATGTTTTAAATATTTTTCATGTTTATGAAGTTTTTGATGATTTTGTTGTTTTTAATGTTTTGTTGTTTTTGATGTTTTCGATTTTTTTGATGTTTTGAATTTTTTGATGTTTTTTTTTTTATGTTTTTGATGTTTTTGATTTTATAACGTATTTGATGCTTTTAATGTTTTTGATTAGTTGATGTTTCTGATGATTTTAATGTTTTAAATATTTTTCATGTTTATGAAGTTTTTGATGATTTTGATGTTTTTAATGTTTTGTTGTTTTTGATGTTTTTGATGTTATTATTTTTTTTATGTTTATTATGTTTTTGATGTTTTTAATGTTTTTTATGTTTATGATGTTGTTGATGTTTTTGATGTGTTTAATGTTTTTGAGGTTTTTGATTTTTTTGATGTTTCTCGATATTTTGATTTTTTTGATGTTTTGATGTTTTTATGTTTTTTATGTTTATTATGTTTTTGATGTTTTTGATGTTTTTAATGTTTTTAATGTTTTTTAAGTTTATGATGTTTTTGATCTTTTTGATGTTTTTGATGTTTTTGATGTTTTTGATGTTTTGTTGTTTTTGATGTTTTTGATGTTTTTGATGTTTTTGATGTTTTTGATGTTTTTGATGTTGTTGATGTTTCTGATGTTTTTGATGTTTTTGATGTTATTGATGTTTTTGATGTTTTTGATGTTTTTGATGTTTTTGATGTTTTTGATGTTTTTGATGTTTTTGATGTTTTTGATGTTTTTGATGTTTTTGATGTTGATGTTTCTGATGTTTTTGATGTTTTTGATGTCTTTGATGTTATTGATATTCTTGATGTTTTTTATGTTTATGATGTTTTTGATGTTTTGGATGTTTTTGATGTTTTTGATGTTTTTGATGTTTTTGATGTTTTTGATGTTTTTGATGTTTTTGATGTTTTTGATGTTTTTGATGTTTTTGATGTTTTTGATGTTTTTGATGTTTTTGATGCTATTGATATTTTAAATGTTTTTGATGTTATTGATGTTTTGATATTTTTGTTGTTTTTGGTGTTTTTGATGTTTTTGATGTTTTTGATGTTTTTGATGTTGTTGATGTTTCTGATGTTTTTGATGTTTTTGATGTCTTTGATGTTATTGATATTCTTGATGTTTTTTATGTTTATGATGTTTTTGATGTTTTGGATGTTTTTGATGTTTTTGATGTTTTTGATGTTATTGATGTTTTTGATGTTTTTGATGTTTTTGATGTTTTTGATGATTTTGATGTTTTTGATGTTTTTGATGTTTTTGTTGTTTTTGAAATTTTTAATGTTTTTCATGTTTCTGATGTCTTTGATGTTATTGATATTCCTGATGTTTTTTATGTTTATGATGTTTTTGATGTTTTGGATGTTTTTGATGTTTCTGATGTTTTTGATGTTTTTGATGTCTTTGATGTTATTGATATTCTTGATGTTTTTTATGTTTATGATGTTTTTGATGTTTTGGATGTTTTTGATGTTTTTGATGTTTTTGATGTTTTTGATGTTTTTGATGTTTTTGATGTTCTTGATGTTTTTGATGTTTTTGATGTTTTTGATGTTTTTGATGTTTTTGATGTTTTTGATGTTTTTGATGTTTTTGATGTTTTTTATGTTTTTGATGTTGTTGATGTTTCTGATGTTTTTTATGTTTATGATGTTTTTGATGATTTGGATGTATTTGATGTTTCTGATGTTTTTGATGTTTTTGATGTCTTTGATGTTTTTGATGTTTTTGATGTTTTTGATGTTTTTGATGTTTTTGATGTTTTTGATGTTTTTGATGTTTTTGATGTTTTTGATCTTTTTGATGTTTTTGATGTTTTTGATGTTTTTGATGTTTTTGATGTTTTTGATGTTGTTGATGTTTCTGATGTTTTTGATGTCTTTGATGTTATTGATATTCTTGATGTTTTTTATGTTTATGATGTTTTTGATGTTTTGGATGTTTTTGATGTTTTTGATGTTTTTGATGTTTTTGATGTTATTGATGTTTTTGATGTTTTTGATGTTTTTGATCTTTTTGATGTTTTTGATGTTTTTGTTGTTTTTGAAATTTTTAATGTTTTTTATGTTTCTGATGTTTTTGATGTTTTGGATGTTTTTGATGTTTTTGATGTTTTTGATGTTATTTATGTTTATTATGTTTTTGATGTTTTTAATGTTTTTTATATTTATGATGTTTTTGATGTTGTTGATGTTTCTGATGTTTTTGATGTTTTTGATGTCTTTGATGTTATTGATATTCTTGATGTTTTTTATGTTTATGATGTTTTTGATGTTTTGGATGTTTTTGATGTTTTTGATGTTTTTGATGTTATTGATGTTTTTGATGTTTTTGATGTTTTTGATGATTTTGATGTTTTTGATGTTTTTGATGTTTTTGTTGTTTTTGAAATTTTTAATGTTTTTCATGTTTCTGATGTCTTTGATGTTATTGATATTCCTGATGTTTTTTATGTTTATGATGTTTTTGATGTTTTGGATGTTTTTGATGTTTCTGATGTTTTTGATGTTTTTGATGTCTTTGATGTTATTGATATTCTTGATGTTTTTTATGTTTATGATGTTTTTGATGTTTTGGATGTTTTTGATGTTTTTGATGTTTTTGATGTTTTTGATGTTTTTGATGTTTTTGATGTTCTTGATGTTTTTGATGTTTTTGATGTTTTTGATGTTTTTGATGTTTTTGATCTTTTTGATGTTTTTGATGTTTTTGATGTTTTTTATGTTTTTGATGTTGTTGATGTTTCTGATGTTTTTTATGTTTATGATGTTTTTGATGATTTGGATGTATTTGATGTTTCTGATGTTTTTGATGTTTTTGATGTCTTTGATGTTTTTGATGTTTTTGATGTTTTTGATGTTTTTGATGTTTTTGATGTTTTTGATGTTTTTGATGTTTTTGATGTTTTTGATCTTTTTGATGTTTTTGATGTTTTTGATGTTTTTGATGTTTTTTATGTTTTTGATGTTGTTGATGTTTCTGATGTTTTTGATGTCTTTGATGTTATTGATATTCTTGATGTTTTTTATGTTTATGATGTTTTTGATGTTTTGGATGTTTTTGATGTTTTTGATGTTTTGATGTTTTTGATGTTATTGATGTTTTTGATGTTTTTGATGTTTTTGATCTTTTTGATGTTTTTGATGTTTTTGTTGTTTTTGAATTTTTTAATGTTTTTTATGTTTCTGATGTTTTTGATGTTTTGGATGTTTTTGATGTTTTTGATGTTTTGATGTTATTTATGTTTTTTATGTTTTTGATGTTTTTAATGTTTTTTATATTTATGATGTTTTTGATGTTTTTCATGTTTTGCTGTTTTTAATGTTTTTGATGTTTTTGATGTTTTGATGTTTTTGTTGTTTTTGAATTTTTTAATGTTTTTATGTTTCTGATGTTTTGATGTTTTTGATGTTTTTGATGTTATTGATGTTATTGATGTTTTTGATGTTTTTGATGTTTTTGATGTTTTTGATGTTTTTGATGTTTTTGATGTTTTTGATGTTTTTGATGTTTTTGATGTTTTTGATGTTTTTGATGTTTTTGATGTTTTTGATGTTTTTGATGTTTTTGATGTTTTTGATGTTTTTGATGTTTTTGATGTTTTGATGTTTTTGATGTTTTTGATGTTTTTGATGTTTTGATGTTTTTGATGTTTTTGATGTTTTTGATGTTTTTGATGTTTTTGATGTTTTTGATGTTTTTGATGTTTTTGATGTTTTTGATGTTTTTGATGTTTTTGATGTTTTTGATGTTGTTGATGTTTTTGATGTTTTTGATGTTTTTGATGTCGTTGATGTTATTGATATTCTTGATGTTTTTGATGTTTTTGATGTTTTTGAGGTTTTGATGTTTTTGATGCTATTGATATTTTTAATGTTTTTGATGTTTTTGATGTTTTTGATGCTATTGATATTTTAAATGTTTTTGATGTTATTGATGTTTTTGATATTTTTGTTGTTTTTTGGTGTTTTTGATGTTTTTGATATTTTTGATGTTTTTGATGTTTTTGATGTTTTTGATGTTTTTGATGTTTTTGATGTTTTTGATGTTTTATATGTTTTTGATGTTTTTGATGTTTTTGATGTTTTTGATGTTTTCGATTTTTTTCATGTTTTGAATTTTTTGATGTTTTTTTTTTATGTTTTTGATGTTTTTAATTTTATAACGTATTTGATGCTTTTAATGTTTTTGATGTTTTTGATTAGTTTATGTTTCTGATGATTTTAATGTTTTAAATATTTTTCATGTTTATGAAATTTTTGATGATTTTGATGTTTTTAATGTTTTGTTGTTTTTGATGTTTTCGATTTTTTTGATGTTTTGAATTTTTTGATGTTTTTTTTTTTTGTTTTTGATGTTTTTTATTTTATAACGTATTTGATGCTTTTAATGTTTTTGATGTTTTTGATTAGTTGATGTTTCTGATGATTTTAATGTTTTAAATATTTTTCATGTTTATGAAGTTTTTGATGATTTTGATGTTTTTAATGTTTTGTTGTTTTTGATGTTTTTGATGTTTTTGATTTTTTTGATGTTATTGATGTTTTCGATGTTTTTAATGTTTTTGATGTTTTTGATGTTTTTGATGTTTTTGATGTTTTTGATGTTTTTGATGTCTTTGATGTTTTTGATGTTTTTGATGTTTTTGATGTTTTTGATGTTTTTGATGTTTTTGATGTTTTTGATGTTTTTGATGTTTTGTTGTTTTTGATGTTTTTATGTTATTTATGTTTATTATGTTTTTGATGTTTTTAATGTTATTTATATTTATGATGTTTTTGATGTTTTTCATGTTTTGCTGTTTTTAATGTTTTTGATGTTTTTGATGTTTTTGATGTTTTTGATGTTTTTTTGTTGTTTTTGAATTTTTTAATGTTTTTTATGTTTCTGATGTTTTTGATGTTTTGGATGTTTTTGATGTTTTTGATGTTATTGATGTTTTTGATGTTTTTGATGTTTTTGATGTTTTTGATGTTTTTGATGTTTTTGATGTTTTGATGTTTTTGATGTTTTTGATGTTTTTGATGTTTTTGATGTTTTGATGTTTTTGATGTTTTTGATGTTTTTGATGTTTTTGATGTTTTTGATGTTTTTGATGTTTTTGATGTTTTTGATGTTTTTGATGTTTTTGATGTTTTTGATGTTTTTGATGTTTTTGATGTTTTTGATCTTTTTGATGTTTTTGATGTTTTTGATGTTTTTAATGTTTTTGATGTTTTTGATGTTTTTGATGTTGTTGATCTTTCTGATGTTTTTGATGTTTTTGATGTCTTTGATGTTGTTGATATTCTTGATGTTTTTGATGTTTTTGAGGTTTTTGATGTTATTGATGTTTTTGATGCTATTGATATTTTTAATGTTTTTGATGTTTTTGATGTTTTTGATGCTATTGATATTTTAAATGTTTTTGATGTTATTGATGTTTTTGATATTTTTGTTGTTTTTTGGTGTTTTTGATGTTTTTGATGTTTTTGATGTTTGCGATGTTTTTGATGTCTTTGATGTTTTTGATGATTTTGATGTTTTGGATGTTTTTGATGTTTTGAATTTTTTGATGTTTTTTTTTTATGTTTTTGATGTTTTTGATTTTATAACGTATTTGATGCTTTTAATGTTTTTGATGTTTTTGATTAGTTGATGTTTCTGATGATTTTAATGTTTTAAATATTTTTCATGTTTATGAAGTTTTTGATGATTTTGTTGTTTTTAATGTTTTGTTGTTTTTGATGTTTTCGATTTTTTTGATGTTTTGAATTTTTTGATGTTTTTTTTTATGTTTTTGATGTTTTTGATTTTATAACGTATTTGATGCTTGTAATGTTTTTGATTAGTTGATGTTTCTGATGATTTTAATGTTTTAAATATTTTTCATGTTTATGAAGTTTTTGATGATTTTGATGTTTTTAATGTTTTGTTGTTTTTAATGTTTTTGATGTTATTATTTTTTTTATGTTTATTATGTTTTTGATGTTTTTAATGTTTTTTATGTTTATGATGTTGTTGATGTTTTTGATGTGTTTAATGTTTTTGAGGTTTTTGATTTTTTTGATGTTTCTCGATATTTTGATTTTTTTTGATGTTTTTGATGTTTTTATGTTTTTTATGTTTATTATGTTTTTGATAATTTTGATGTTTTTAATGTTTTTAATGTTTTTTAAGTTTATGATGTTTTTGATGTTTTTGATCTTTTTGATGTTTTTGATGTTTTTGATGTTTTTGATGTTTTTGATGTTTTGTTGTTTTTGATGTTTTTTATGTTTGTTATGTTTTTGATGTTTTTGATGTTTCTAATGTTTTTTATGTTTATGATGTTTTTGATGTTTTTGATTTTTTTGATGTTATTGATGTTTTTGATGTTTTTGATGTTTTTGATGTTTTTGATGTTTTTGATGTTTTTGATGTTTTTGATGTTTTTGATGTTTTTGATGTTTTTGATGTTTTTGATGTTTTTGATGTTGTTGATGTTTCTGATGTTTTTGATGTTTTTGATGTCCTTGATGTTATTGATATTGTTGATGTTTTTTATGTTTATGATGTTTTTGATGTTTTGGATGTTTTTGATGTTATTGATGTTTTTGATGTTTTTGATGTTTTTGATGTTTTTGATGCTATTGATATTTTAAATGTTTTTGATGTTATTGATGTTTTTGATATTTTTGTTGTTTTTGGTGTTTTTGATGTTTTTGATGTTTTTGATGTTGTTGATGTTTCTGATGTTTTTGATGTTTTTGATGTCTTTGATGTTATTGATATTCTTGATGTTTTTTATGTTTATGATGTTTTTGATGTTTTGGATGTTTTTGATGTTTTTGATGTTTTTGATGTTATTGATGTTTTTGATGTTTTTGATGTTTTTGATGTTTTTGATGTTTTTGATGTTTTTGATGTTTTTGATGTTTTTGATGTTTTTGATGTTTTTGATGTTTTTGATGTTTTTGATGTTTTTGATGTTTTTGATGTTTTTGTTGTTTTTGAAATTTTTAATGTTTTTGATGTTTCTGATGTCTTTGATGTTATTGATATTCTTGATGTTTTTATGTTTATGATGTTTTTGATGTTTTGGATGTTTTTGATGTTTCTGATGTTTTTGATGTTTTTTATGTTTTTGATGTTGTTGATGTTTCTGATGTTTTTTATGTTTATGATGTTTTTGATGATTTGGATGTTTTTGATGTTTCTGATGTTTTTGATGTCTTTGATGTTTTTGATGTTTTTGATGCTTTTGATGTTTTTGATGTTTTTGATCTTTTTGATGTTTTTGATGTTTTTGATGTTTTTGATGTTTTTGATGTTTTTTATGTTTTTGATGTTGTTGATGTTTTTGATGTCTTTGATGTTATTGATATTCTTGATGTTTTTTATGTTTATGATGTTTTTGATGTTTTGGATGTTTTTGATGTTTTTGATGTTTTTGATGTTTTTGATGTTATTGATGTTTTTGATGTTTTTGATGTTTTTGATCTTTTTGATGTTTTTGATGTTTTTGTTGTTTTTGAATTTTTTAATGTTTTTTATGTTTCTGATGTTTTTGATGTTTTGGATGTTTTTGATGTTTTTGATGTTTTTGATGTTATTTATGTTTATTATGTTTTTGATGTTTTTAATGTTTTTTATATTTATGATGTTTTTGATGTTTTTCATGTTTTGCTGTTTTTAATGTTTTTGATGTTTTTGATGTTTTTGATGTGTTTGATGTTTTTGATGTTTTTGTTGTTTTTGAATTTTTTAATGTTTTTTATGTTTCTGATGTTTTGGATGTTTTTGATGTTTTTGATGTTATTGATGTTATTGATGTTTTTGATGTTTTTGATGTTTTTGATGTTTTTGATGTTTTTGATGTTTTTGATGTTGTTGATGTTTTTGATGTTTTTGATGTTTTTGATGTTTTTGATGTTTTTGATGTTTTTGATGTTTTTGATGTTTTTGATGTTTTTGATGTTTTTGATGTTTTTGATGTTTTGATGTTTTGATGTTTTTTGATGTTTTTGATGTTTTTGATGTTTTTGATGTTTTTGATGTTTTTGATGTTTTGATGTTTTTGATGTTTTTGATGTTTTTGATGTTTTGATGTTTTTGATGTTTTTGATGTTTTTGATGTTTTGATGTTTTTGATGTTTTTGATGTTTTGATGTTTTTGATGTTGTTGATGTTTCTGATGTTTTTGATGTTTTTGATGTCGTTGATGTTATTGATATTCTTGATGTTTTTGATGTTTTTGATGTTTTTGAGGTTTTTGATGTTTTTGATGTTTTTGATGCTATTGATATTTTTAATGTTTTTGATGTTTTTGATGTTTTTGATGTTTTTGATGTTTTGATGCTATTGATATTTTAAATGTTTTTGATGTTATTGATGTTTTTGATATTTTTGTTGTTTTTTGGTGTTTTTGATGTTTTTGATATTTTTGATGTTTTTGATGTTTTTGATGTTTTTGATGTTTTTGATGTTTTTGATGTTTTTGATGTTTTATATGTTTTTGATGATTTTGATGTTTTGGATGTTTTTGATGTTTTTGATGTTTTCGATTTTTTTCATGTTTTGAATTTTTTGATGTTTTTTTTTATGTTTTTGATGTTTTTAATTTTATAACGTATTTGATGCTTTTAATGTTTTTGATGTTTTTGATTAGTTGATGTTTCTGATGATTTTAATGTTTTAAATATTTTTCATGTTTATGAAATTTTTGATAATTTTGATGTTTTTAATGTTTTGTTGTTTTTGATGTTTTCGATTTTTTTGATGTTTTGAATTTTTTGATGTTTTTTTTTTATGTTTTTGATGTTTTTTATTTTATAACGTATTTGATGCTTTTAATGTTTTTGATGTTTTTGATTAGTTGATGTTTCTGATGATTTTAATGTTTTAAATATTTTTCATGTTTATGAAGTTTTTGATGATTTTGATGTTTTTAATGTTTTGTTGTTTTTGATGTTTTTGATGTTATTATTTTTTTTATGTTTATTATGTTTTTGATGTTTTTAATGTTTTTCATGTTTATGATGTTGTTGATGTTTTTGATGTTTTTGATGTGTTTATTGTTTTTGAGGTTTTGATGTTTCTCGATATTTTGATTTTTTTGATGTTTTTGATGTTTTTATATTTTTTATGTTTATTATGTTTTTGATGTTTTTGATGTTTTTAATGTTTTTAATGTTTTTTAAGTTTATGATGTTTTTGATCTTTTTGATGTTTTTGATGTTTTTTATGTTTTTGATGTTTCTAATGTTTTTGATGTTTCTAATGTTTTTTATGTTTATGATGTTTTTGATGTTTTTGATTTTTTTGATGTTTTTGATGTTTTTGATGTTTTAGATGTTTTTGATGTTTTTGATGTTTTTGATGTTTTTGATGTTTTTGATGTTTTTGATGTTTTTGATTTTTTTGAGTTTTTGATGTTTTTGAGGCTATTGATATTTTAAATGTTTTTGCTGTTATTGATGTTTTTGATATTTTTGTTGTTTTTTGGTGTTTTTATGTTTATGATGTTTTTGATGTTTTGGATGTTTTTGATGTTTTTGATGTTTTTGATGTTATTGATGTTTTTTGATGTTTTGATGTTTTTTATGTTTATGATGTTTTGATGTTTTGATGTTTTTGATGTTTCTGATGTTTTGATGTTTTTGATGTTTTGATGTCTTTGATGTTATTGATATTCTTGATGTTTTTATGTTTATGATGTTTTTGATGTTTTTGATGTTTTTGATGTTTTTGGTGTTTTTGATGTTTTTGATGTTTTTGATGTTTTTGATGTTTTTGATGTTTTTGATGCTTTTGATGTTTTTGATGTTTTTGATGTTTTGATGTTTTTTATGTTTTTGATGTTTTGTTTTTTCTTTTATGTTTTTGATGTCTTTGATGTTTTTGATGATTTGGATGCTATTGATGTTTTTGATGTTTTTGATGTTTTTGATGTTTTTGATGTTTTTGATGTTTTTGATGTTTTTGATGTTTTTGATGTTTTTGATGTTTTTGATGTTTTTGATGTTTTTGATCTTTTGATGTTTTTGATGTTTTTGATGTTTTTGATGTTTTTGATGTTTTTTATGTTTTTGATGTTGTTGATGTTTCTGATGTTTTTGATGTCTTTGATGTTATTGATATTCTTGATGTTTTTTATGTTTATGATGTTTTTGATGTTTTGGATGTTTTTGATGTTTTTGATGTTTTTGATGTTTTTGATGTTTTTGATGTTTTTGATGTTATTGATGTTTTTGATGTTTTTGATGTTTTTGATCTTTTTGATGTTTTTGATGTTTTTGTTGTTTTTGAATTTTTTAATGTTTTTTATGTTTCTGATGTTTTTGATGTTTTGGATGTTTTTGATGTTTTTGATGTTTTTGATGTTTTTGATGTTTTTGATGTTATTTATGTTTAATTATGTTTTTGATGTTTTTAATGTTTTTTATATTTATGATGTTTTGATGTTTTTCATGTTTTGCTGTTTTTAATGTTTTTGATGTTTTTGATGTTTTTGATGTTTTCGATGTTTTTGATGTTTTTGATGTTTTTGATGTTTTTGTTGTTTTTGAATTTTTTAATGTTTTTTATGTTTCTGATGTTTTGATGTTTTTGATGTTTTTGATGTTATTGATGTTATTGATGTTTTTGATGTTTTTGATGTTTTGATGTTTTTGATGTTTTTGATGTTTTTGATGTTTTTGATGTTTTTGATGTTTTGATGTTTTTGATGTTTTTGATGTTTTTGATGTTTTTGATGTTTTTGATGTTTTTTGATGTTTTTGATGTTTTTGATGTTTTTGATGTTTTTGATGTTTTTGATGTTTTTGATGTTTTTGATGTTTTTGATGTTTTTGATGTTTTTGATGTTTTTGATGTTTTTGATGTTTTTGATGTTTTTGATGTTTTTGATGTTTTTGATGTTTTTGATGTTTTTGATGTTTTTGATGTTTTTGATGTTTTTGATGTTTTTGATGTTTTTGATGTTTTTGATGTTTTTGATGTTTTTGATGTTGTTGATGTTTCTGATGTTTTTGATGTTTTTGATGTCGTTGATGTTATTGATATTCTTGATGTTTTTGATGTTTTTGATGTTTTTGAGGTTTTTGATGTTTTTGATGTTTTTGATGCTATTGATATTTTTAATGTTTTTGATGTTTTTGATGTTTTTGATGTTTTTGATGCTATTGATATTTTAAATGTTTTTGATGTTATTGATGTTTTTGATATTTTTGTTGTTTTTTGGTGTTTTTGATGTTTTTGATATTTTTGATGTTTTTGATGTTTTTGATGTTTTTGATGTTTTTGATGTTTTTGATGTTTTTGATGTTTTATATGTTTTTGATGATTTTGATGTTTTGGATGTTTTTGATGTTTTTGATGTTTTCGATTTTTTTCATGTTTTGAATTTTTTGATGTTTTTTTTTATGTTTTTGATGTTTTTAATTTTATAACGTATTTGATGCTTTTAATGTTTTTGATGTTTTTGATTAGTTGATGTTTCTGATGATTTTAATGTTTTAAATATTTTTCATGTTTATGAAATTTTTGATGATTTTGATGTTTTTAATGTTTTGTTGTTTTGATGTTTTCGATTTTTTTGATGTTTTGAATTTTTTGATGTTTTTTTTTTTATGTTTTTGATGTTTTTTATTTTATAACGTATTTGATGCTTTTAATGTTTTTGATGTTTTTGATTAGTTGATGTTTCTGATGATTTTAATGTTTTAAATATTTTTCATGTTTATGAAGTTTTTGATGATTTTGATGTTTTTAATGTTTTGTTGTTTTTGATGTTTTTGATGTTATTATTTTTTATGTTTATTATGTTTTTGATGTTTTTAATGTTTTTCATGTTTATGATGTTGTTGATGTTTTTGATGTTTTTGATGTGTTTATTGTTTTTGAGGTTTTTGATGTTTCTCGATATTTTGATTTTTTTTGATTTTTTTGATGTTTTTGATGTTTTTATATTTTTTATGTTTATTATGTTTTTGATGTTTTTGATGTTTTTAATGTTTTTTAAGTTTATGATGTTTTTGATCTTTTTGATGTTTTTGATGTTTTTGATGTTTTTTATGTTTATTATGTTTTTGATGTTTTTGATGTTTCTAATGTTTTTTATGTTTATGATGTTTTTGATGTTTTTGATTTTTTTGATGTTTTTGATGTTTTTGATGTTTTTGATGTTTTAGATGTTTTTGATGTTTTTGATGTTTTTGATGTTTTTGATGTTTTTGATGTTTTTGATGTTTTTGATTTTTTTGAGTTTTTGATGTTTTTGAGGCTATTGATATTTTAAATGTTTTTGCTGTTATTGATGTTTTTGATATTTTTGTTGTTTTTTGGTGTTTTTGATGTTTTTGATGTTTTTGATGTTTTTGATGTTTTTGATGTTGTTGATGTTTCTGATGTTTTTGATGTTTTTGATGTCTTTGATGTTATTGATATTCTTGATGTTTTTGTTGTTTTTGATGTTTTTGATGTTTTTGAGGTTTTTGATGTTTTTGATGTTTTTGATGTTTTTGATGTTTATGATGTTTTTGATGTTTTTGATGTTTTTGATGTTTTTGATGTTTTTGATGTTTTTGATGTTTTTGATGTTTTTGATGTTTTTGATGTTTTTGATGTTTTTGATGTTTTGATGTTTTGATGTTTTTGATGTTTTGATGTTTTTGATGTTTTTGATGTTTTTGATGTTTTTGATGTTTTGATGTTTTTGATGTTTTTGATGTTTTTGATGTTTTTAATGTTTTTGATGTTTTTGATGTTTTGATGTTTTGTTGTTTTTGATGTTTTTGATGGTTTTTATGTCTTTGATGTTATGTTGTTTTTGATGTGTTTGATGTTTTTGATGTTTTAGATGTTTTTGATGTTTTAGATATTTTTGATGTTTTTGATGTTTTTGATTTTTTTGAGTTTTTGATGTTTTTGATGTTGTTGATGTTTTTGATGTTTCTGATGTTTTTGATGTTTTTTATATTTATAAGTTTTGATGTTTTTTATATTTCTACGTTTTGATGTTTTCTATGTTTTTGATGTTTAGATGTTTTGTTGTTTTTGATGGTTTTGATTATTTTGATGTTTTTGATGTATTTGATGTTTTTTATGTTTTTGATGTTTTGTTGTTTTTGATTTGATTGTTTTGATGTTTTCGATGGTTTTAATCTTTTTGATGCCTTGATGTTTTGTTGTTTTTGATGTTTTTGATGTTTGTGATGTTTTTAATGTTTTCAATGTTTTTAATGTTTTTGATGTTTTTGATGTTATTGATGTTTTGATGGTTTTTATGTTTTTTGTTGTTTTCGATATTTTGATTTTTTTAATGTTTTGTTATTTTTGATGTTTTTATGTTATTTTGTTTATTATGCTTTTAATGTTTTTAATGTTTTTTATATTTATGATGTTTTTGGTGTTTTGCTGTTTTTATTGTTTTTGATGTTTTTGATGTGTTTGATGTTTTTGATGTTTTTGATATTTTTGATGTTTTTGATGTTTTTGATGTTTTTGATGTTTTTGGTGTTTTTGATGTTTTTGATGTTTTTGATGTTTTTGATGTTTTTGATGTTTTTGATGTTTTTGATGTTTTTGATGTTTTCGATGTTTTTGATGTTTTATATGTTTTTGATGATTTTGATGTTTTGGATCTTTTTTGTTGTTTTATATGTTTTTGATGTTTTCAATTTTTTTGATATTTTGATTTTTTTGATGTTTTTTTTGATGTTTTTGATGTTTTTGATTTTATAACGTATTTGATACTTTTAATAATTTTGATGTGTTGATGTTTCTGATGATTTTAATGTTTTACATGTTTTTCATGTTTATAGTGTTTCTAATGATTTTAATGTTTTTAATGTTTTTGATGTTTTTGATGTTTTTAAAGTTTTTAAAGTTTTTGATATTTTTGATGTTTTTGATGTTTTTAATGTTTTCAATGTTTTTAATGTTTTTTATGTTTTGTTGTTTTTTATGTTTTTAATGTTTTTTAATTTTTTTAATGTTTTTTTTAATGTTTTTGATGTTTTCGATGTTTTTGATGTTTTATATGTTTTTGATAATTTTGATTTTTTTGATAATTTCGATTTTTTTGATGTTTTGATTTTTTTGATGTTTTTTTTTTATATTTTTGATGTCTTTGATTTTATAAAGTATTTGATGCTATTAATGTTTTTGAGGTTTTTGAAGTGTTGATGTTTCTGATGATTTTTAAATGAGTTTTAATGTTTTTCATGTTTATGATGTTTTTGATGATTTTGATGTTTTGTTGTTTTTGATGTTTTTGATGTTATTTTGTTTTTTATGTTTATTATGTTTTTGATGTTTTTAATGTTTCTTAACTTTATGATGTTTTTGATGGTTTTTATGTTTTTTGTTGTTTTGTTGTTTTTGTTGTTTTTGATGTTTTTGATGTTTTTGATGGTTTTGATGTTTATGATGTTTTTTATGTTATTGATGTTTTTGATGTTTTTGATGGTTTTGATATTTTTGATGTTTTTGATGTTATTGATGTTTTTGATATTTTTGATGTTTTTGATGTTTTTGATGTTTTCGATATTTTGATTTTTTTAATGTTTTGTTGTTCTTGATGTTTTTATGTTATTTATGTTTATTATGCTTTTAATGTTTTTAATGTTTTTTATATTTATGATGTTTTTGATGTTTTGCTGTTTTTATTGTTTTTGATGTTTTTGATATTTTTGATGTTTTCGATATTTTGATTTTTTTAATGTTTTGTTGTTTTTGATGTTTTTATGTTATTTATGTTTATTATGCTTTTAATGTTTTTAATGTTTTTATATCTTTGATGTTTTTGATGTCTTGCTGTTTTTATTGTTTTTGATGTTTTTTATGTTTTTGATGTTTTTGATGTTTTTGTTGTTTTTTAATGTTTTTTATGTTTCTGATGTTTTTGATGTTTTTGATGTTTTTGATGTTTTTGATGTTTTTGATATTTTTGATGTTTTTGATGTTTTTGATGTTTTTGATGTTTTGATGTTTTTGATGTTTTTGATGTTTTTGATGTTTTTGATGTTTTGATGTTTTTTGATGTTTTTGATGTTTTTGATGTTTTTGATGTTTTTGATGTTTTTGATGTTTTTGATGTTTTTGATGTTTTTGATGTTTTTGATGTTTTTGATGTTTTTGATGTTTTTGATGTTTTTGATGTTTTTGATGTTTTTGATGTTTTTGATGTTTTTGATGTTGTTGATGTTTTTGATGTTTTTGAAGTCGTTGATGTTATTGATATTCTTGATGTTTTTGATGTTTTTGAGGTTTTTGATGTTTTTGATGCTATTGATATTTTTAATGTTTTTGATGTTTTTGATGTTTTTGATGTTTTTGATGTTTTTGATGCTATTGATATTTTAAATGTTTTTGATGTTATTGATGTTTTTGATATTTTTGTTGTTTTTTGGTGTTTTTGGTGTTTTTGATGTTTTTGATGTTTTTGATGTTTGCGATGTTTTTGATGTTTTATATGTTTTTGATGATTTTGATGTTTTGGTTGTTTTTGATGTTTTCGATTTTTTTGATGTTTTGAACTTTTTGATGTTTTTTTTTTATGTTTTTGATGTTTTTAATTTTATAACGTATTTGATGCTTTTAATGTTTTTGATGTTTTTGATTAGTTGATGTTTCTGATGATTTTAATGTTTTAAATATTTTTCATGTTTATGAAGTTTTTGATGGTTTTGATGTTTTTAATGTTTTGTTGTTTTTGATGTTTTCGATTTTTTTGATGTTTTGAATTTTTTGATGTTTTTTTTTTATGTTTTTGATGTTTTTGATTTTATAACGTATTTGATGCTTTTAATGTTTTTGATGTTTTTGATTAGTTGATGTTTCTGATGATTTTAATGTTTTAAATATTTTTCATGTTTATGAAGTTTTTGATGATTTTGATGTTTTTAATGTTTTGTTGTTTTTGATGTTATTATTTTTTTTATGTTTATTATGTTTTTGATGTTTTTGATGTTTTTAATGTTTTTCATGTTTATGATGTTGTTGATGTTTTTGATGTTTTTGATGTGTTTAATGTTTTTGAGGTTTTTGATGTTTTTGATGTTTCTTGATATTTTGATTTTTTTGGATTTTTTTGATGTTTTTGATGTTTTTATGTTTTTTATGTTTATTATGTTTTTGATGTTTTTGATGTTTTTAATGTTTTTAATATTTTTTAAGTTTATGATGTTTTTGATGTTTTTGATCTTTTTGATGTTTTTGATGTTTTTGATGTTTTTGATGTTTTTGATGTTTTTGATGTTTTTGATGTTTTTGTTGTTTTGTTGTTTTTGATGTTTTTGATGTTTTTTATGTTTATTATGTTTTTGATGTTTTTGATGTTTCTAATGTTTTTTATGTTTATGATGTTTTTGATGTTTTTGATTTTTTTGATGTTTTTGATGTTTTTGATGTTTTAGATGTTTTTGATGTTTTTGATGTTTTTGATGTTTTTGATGTTTTTGATTTTTTTGAGTTTTTGATGTTTTTGATGCTATTGATATTTTAAATGTTTTTGATGTTATTGATGTTTTTGATATTTTTGTTGTTTTTTGGTGTTTTTGATGTTTTTGATGTTTTTGATGTTTTTGATGTTTTTGATGTTTTTGATGTTTTTGATGTTTTTGATGTTTTTGATGTTTTTGATGTTTTTGATGTTTTTGATGTTGTTGATGTTTCTGATGTTTTTGATGTCTTTGATGTTATTGATATTCTTGATGTTTTTGATGTTTTTGATGTTTTTGATGTTTTTGATGTTTTTGATGTTTTGATGTTTTGATGTTTTTGATGTTTTGATGTTTTTGATGTTTTTGATGTTTTTGATGTTTTTGATGTTTTTGATGTTTTTGATGTTTTTGATGTTATTGATGTTTTTGATGTTTTTGATGTTTTTGATGTTTTTGATGTTTTTGATGTTTTTGATGTTTTTGATGTTTTTGATGTTTTTGATGTTTTTGATGTTTTTGATGTTTTTGATGTTTTTGATGTTTTTGATGTTTTTGATGTTTTTGATGTTTTTGATGTTTTTGATGTTTTTGATGTTTTTGATGTTTTTGATGTTTTTGATGTTTTTTTTTTTTTTGATGTTTTTGATGTTTTTGATGTTTTTGATGTTTTTGATGTTTTTGATATTTTTGATGTTGTTGATGTTTTTGATGTTTTTGATATTTTTTATGTCTTTGATGTTATTGATATTCTTGATGTTTTTGATGTTTTTGACGTTTTTGAGGTTTTTGATGTTTTTGATGTTTTTGATGCTATTGATATTTTTAATGTTTTTGATATTTTTGTTGTTTTTTGGTGTTTTTGATGTTTTTTATGTTTTTGATGATTTTGATGTTTCTAATGTTTTGTTGTTTTTGATGTTATTATTTTTTTTATGTTTATTATGTTTTTGATGTTTTTGATGTTTTTAATGTTTGTTATGTTTATGATGTTTTTGATGTGTTTAATGTTTATGAGGTTTTTGATGTTTTGATGTTTCTCGATATTTTGATTTTTTTGATGTTTTTGATGTTTTTATGTTTTTTATGTTTATTATGTTTTTGATGTTTTTGATGTTTTTAATGTTTTTTAAGTTTATGATGTTTTTGATGTTTTTGATGTTTTTGATGTTTTTGATCTTTTTAATGTTTTTGATGTTTTTGATGTTTTTAATGTTTTGTTGTTTTTGATGTTTTTGATGTTTTTTATGTTTATTATCTTTTGATGTTTTTGATGTTTTTGATGTTTTTAATGTTTTTTATGTTTTTGATGTTCTTGATTTTTTTGAGTTTTTAATGTTTTTGATGTTTTTGATGTTTTTGATGTTTGCGATGTTTTTGATGTTTTATATGTTTTTGACGATTTTGATGTTTTTTTTTTATGTTTTTGATGTTTTTGATTTTATAACGTATTTGATGCTTTTAATGTTTTTGATGTTTTTGGTGTGTTGATGTTTCTGATGATTTTTATGTTTTAAATGTTTTTCATGTTTATGAAGTTTTTGATGATTTTGATGTTTTTAATGTTTTATTGTTTTTGATGTTTTTGATATTATTATTTTTTTTATGTTTATTTTGTTTTTGATGTTGTTGATGTTTTTAATGTTTTTAATGTTTTTGAGGTTTTTGATGTTTTTGATGTTTCTCGATATTTTGATTTTTTTTTTGATTTTTTTGATGTTTTTAATGTTTTGTTGTTTTTGATGTTTTTGATGTTTTTTATGTTTATTATGTTTTTAATGTTTTTGATGTTTTTAATGTTTTTGATGTTTTTAATGTTTATTATGTTTATGATGTTTTTGATGTTTTTGATGTTTTTGATGTTTTTGATGTTTTTGATGTTTTTGATGTTTTTGATGTTTTTGATGTTTTTGATGTTTTTGATGTTTTTGATGTTTTTGATGTTTTTGACGTTTTTGATGTTTTTGATGTTTTTGACGTTTTTGATGTTTTTGATGTTTTTAATGTTTTTGATGTTTTTGATGTTTTGATGTTTTGTTGTTTTTGATGTTTTTGATGGTTTTTATGTCTTTGATGTTATGTTGTTTTTGATGTTTTTGATGTTTTTGATGTTTTTGATGTTTTTGATGTTTTTGATGTTTTTGATGTTTTTGATGTTTTTGATGTTTTTGATGTTTTTGATGTTTTGATGTTTTTGATGTTTTTGATGTTTTTGATTTTTTTTTTTTTGATGTTTTTGATGTTTTTGATGTTTCTGATGTTTTTGATGTTTTTGATATTTTTGATGTTGTTGATGTTTTTGATGTTTTTGATATTTTTTATGTCTTTGATGTTATTGATATTCTTGATGTTTTTGATGTTTTTGACGTTTTTGAGGTTTTTGATGTTTTTGATGTTTTTGATGCTATTGATATTTTTAATGTTTTTGATATTTTTGTTGTTTTTGGTGTTTTTGATGTTTTTTATGTTTTTGATGATTTTGATGTTTCTAATGTTTTGTTGTTTTTGATGTTATTATTTTTTTTATGTTTATTATGTTTTTGATGTTTTTGATGTTTTTAATGTTTGTTATGTTTATGATGTTTTTGATGTGTTTAATGTTTATGAGGTTTTTGATGTTTTTGATGTTTCTCGATATTTTGATTTTTTTGATGTTTTTGATGTTTTTATGTTTTTTATGTTTATTATGTTTTTGATGTTTTTGATGTTTTTAATGTTTTTTAAGTTTATGATGTTTTTGATGTTTTTGATGTTTTTGATGTTTTTGATCTTTTTAATGTTTTTGATGTTTTTGATGTTTTTAATGTTTTGTTGTTTTTGATGTTTTTGATGTTTTTTATGTTTATTATCTTTTTGATGTTTTTGATGTTTTTGATGTTTTTAATGTTTTTTATGTTTTTGATGTTCTTGATTTTTTTGAGTTTTTAATGTTTTTGATGTTTTTGATGTTTTTGATGTTTGCGATGTTTTTGATGTTTTATATGTTTTTGACGATTTTGATGTTTTTTTTTTTTATGTTTTTGATGTTTTTGATTTTATAACGTATTTGATGCTTTTAATGTTTTTGATGTTTTTGGTGTGTTGATGTTTCTGATGATTTTTATGTTTTAAATGTTTTTCATGTTTATGAAGTTTTTGATGATTTTGATGTTTTTAATGTTTTATTGTTTTTGATGTTTTTGATATTATTATTTTTTTTATGTTTATTTTGTTTTTGATGTTGTTGATGTTTTTAATGTTTTTAATGTTTTTGAGGTTTTTGATGTTTTTGATGTTTCTCGATATTTTGATTTTTTTTTTGATTTTTTTGATGTTTTTAATGTTTTGTTGTTTTTGATGTTTTTGATGTTTTTTATGTTTATTATGTTTTTAATGTTTTTGATGTTTTTAATGTTTTTGATGTTTTTAATGTTTATTATGTTTATGATGTTTTTGATGTTTTTGATGTTTTGATGTTTTTGATGTTTTGATGTTTTTGATGTTTTTGATGTTTTTGATGTTTTTGATGTTTTTGATGTTTTTGATGTTTTTGACGTTTTTGATGTTTTTGATGTTTTTGACGTTTTTGATGTTTTTGATGTTTTTAATGTTTTTGATGTTTTTGATGTTTTGATGTTTTGTTGTTTTTGATGTTTTTGATGGTTTTTATGTCTTTGATGTTATGTTGTTTTTGATGTGTTTGATGTTTTTGATGTTTTAGATGTTTTTGATGTTTTAGATATTTTTAATGTTTTTGATGTTTTTGATTTTTTTGAGTTTTTGATGTTTTTGATGTTGTTGATGTTTTTGATGTTTCTGATGTTTTTTATATTTATAAGTTTTGATGTTTTTTATATTTCTACGTTTTGATGTTTTCTATGTTTTTGATGTTTAGATGTTTTGTTGTTTTTGATGTTTTTGATTATTTTGATGTTTTGATGTATTTGATGTTTTTATGTTTTTGATGTTTTGTTGTTTTTGATTTGATTGTTTTGATGTTTTAGATGGTTTTAATCTTTTGATGCCTTGATGTTTTGTTGTTTTTGATGTTTTTGATGTTTGTGATGTTTTTAATGTTTTCAATGTTTTTAATGTTTTTGATGTTTTGTTGTTTTGTTGTTTTTTATGTTTTTTATGTTTTTTATGTTTTTAATGTTTTTTAATTTTTTTTAATGTTTTTTTAATGTTTTTGATGTTTTCGATGTTTTTGATGTTTTATATGTTTTTGATGATTTTGATGTTTTGGATCTTTTTGTTGTTTTATATGTTTTTGATGTTTTTGATGTTTTCAATTTTTTTGATATTTTGATTTTTTTGATGTTTTTTTTATGTTTTTGATGTTTTTGATTTTATAACGTATTTGATGCTTTTAATAATTTTGATGTGTTGATGTTTCTGATGATTTTAATGTTTTTAATGTTTTTGATGTTTTTGATGTTTTTAAAGTTTTTAAAGTTTTTGATGTTTTTGATGTTTTTGATGTTTTTAATGTTTTCAATGTTTTTAATGTTTTTGATGTTTTGTTGTTTTTTATGTTTTCAATGTTTTTTAATTTTTTTAATGTTTTTTTTAATGTTTTTGATGTTTTCGATGTTTTTGATGTTTTATATGTTTTTGATGATTTTGATATTTTGGGTGTTTTTGATTTTTATGATGTTTTTGATGTTTTCGATTTTTTTGATGTTTTGATTTTTTTGATGTTTTTTTTTTATATTTTTGATGTCTTTGATTTTATAAAGTATTTGATGCTATTAATGTTTTTGAGGTTTTTGAAGTGTTGATGTTTCTGATGATTTTTAAATGAGTTTTAATGTTTTTCATGTTTTTGATGTTTTTGATGTTATTATGTTTTTTATGTTTATTATGTTTTTGATGTTTCTTATCTTTATGATGTTTTTGATGTTTTTGATGGTTTTTATGTTTTTTGTTGTTTTGTTGTTTTTGTTGTTTTTGATGTTTTTGATGGTTTTGATGTTTATGATGTTTTTTATGTTATTGATGTTTTTGATGTTTTTGATATTTTTGATGTTTTTGATGTTATTGATGTTTTTGATATTTTTGATGTTTTTGATGTTTTTGATGTTTTTGATGTTATCGATATTTTGTTTTTTTAATGTTTTGTTGTTTTTGATGTTTTTATGTTATTTATGTTTATTATGCTTTTAATGTTTTTAATGTTTTTATATTTATGATGTTTTTGATGTTTTGCTGTTTTTATTGTTTTTGATGTTTTTGATGTTTTCGATATTTTGTTTTTTTTAATGTTTTGTTGTTTTTGATGTTTTTATGTTATTTATGTTTTTGATGTTTTTGATGTTTTTGATGTTTTCGATGTTTTCGATGTTTTCGATGTTTTCGATGTTTTTGATGTTTTTGATGTTTTTGATGTTTTTGATGTTTTTGATGTTTTTGATGTTTTTGATGCTTTTGATGCTTTTGATGTTTTTGATGTTTTTGATGTTTTTGATGTTTTTGATGTTTTTGATGTTTTTGATGTTTTTGATGTTTTTGATGTTTTTGATGTTTTTGATGTTTTTGATGTTTTTGATGTTTTTGATGTTTTTGATGTTTTTGATGTTTTTGATGTTTTTGATGTTTTTGATGTTTTTGATGTCTTTGATGTTTATGATGTTTTTGATGTTTTTGATGTTTTTGATGTTTTTGATGTTTTTGATGTTTTGATGTTTTTGATGTTTTTGATGTTTTTGATGTTTTTGATGTTTTTGATGTTTTGACGTTTTTGATGTTTTTGATGTTTTTAATGTTTTTGATGTTTTTGATGTTTTTGATGTTTTTGATGTTTTGATGTTTTTGATGTTTTTGATGTTTTTGATGTTTTTGATGTTTTTGATGTTTTTGATGTTTTTGATGTTTTTGATGTTTTTGATGGTTTTGATGTTTTTGATGTTTTTTGATGATTTTAATGTTTTAAATGTTTTTCATGTTTATGATGTTTCTGATGATTTTAATGTTTTTATAGTTTTTGATGTTTTTGATTATTTTGATGTTTTTGATGTATTTGATGTTTTTGATGTTTTTGATGTTTTTTAAGTTTTTGATGTTTTTGATGTTTTTGATGTTTTTAATGTTTTTGATGTTTTTGATGTTTTTCATGTTTTAATGTTTTTTATGTTTATGATATTTTTATGTTTTTGGTGTTTTTGATGTTTTTGATGCTTTTGATGTTTTTGATCTTTTGATGTTTTTGATGTTCTTGATATTTTTGATGTTTTTGATATTTTTAATGTTTTGTTGTTTTTGATGTTTTTATGTTATTTATGTTTATTATGCTTTTAATGTTTTTAATGTTTTTTATATTTATGATGTTTTTGATGTTTTGCTGTTTTTATTGTTTTTGATGTTTTTGATGTTTTCGATATTTTGATTTTTTTAATGTTTTGTTGTTTTTGATGTTTTTATGTTATTTATGTTTTTGATGTTTTTGATGTTTTTGATGTTTTCGATGTTTTCGATGTTTTTGATGTTTTTGATGTTTTTGATGTTTTTGATGTTTTTGATGTTTTTGATGCCTTTGATGCTTTTGATGTTTTTGATGTTTTTGATGTTTTTGATGTTTTTGATCTTTTAATGTTTTTGATGTTTTTGATGTTTTTAATGTTTTGTTGTTTTTGATGTTTTTGATGTTTTTTATGTTTATTATCTTTTTGATGTTTTTGATGTTTTTGATGTTTTTAATGTTTTTTATGTTTTTGATGTTCTTGATTTTTTTGAGTTTTTAATGTTTTTGATGTTTTTGATGTTTTTGATGTTTGCGATGTTTTTGATGTTTTATATGTTTTTGACGATTTTGATGTTTTTTTTTTATGTTTTTGATGTTTTTGATTTTATAACGTATTTGATGCTTTTTATGTTTTTGATGTTTTTGGTGTGTTGATGTTTCTGATGATTTTTATGTTTTAAATGTTTTTCATGTTTATGAAGTTTTTGATGATTTTGATGTTTTTAATGTTTTATTGTTTTTGATGTTTTTGATATTATTATTTTTTTTATGTTTATTTTGTTTTGATGTTGTTGATGTTTTTAATGTTTTTAATGTTTTTGAGGTTTTTGATGTTTTTGATGTTTCTCGATATTTTGATTTTTTTTTGATTTTTTTGATGTTTTTAATGTTTTGTTGTTTTTGATGTTTTTGATGTTTTTATGTTTATTATGTTTTTAATGTTTTTGATGTTTTTAATGTTTTTGATGTTTTTAATGTTTATTATGTTTATGATGTTTTTGATGTTTTTGATGTTTTTGATGTTTTTGATGTTTTTGATGTTTTTGATGTTTTTGATGTTTTTGATGTTTTGATGTTTTTGATGTTTTTGATGTTTTTGATGTTTTTGACGTTTTTGATGTTTTTGATGTTTTTGACGTTTTGATGTTTTTGATGTTTTTAATGTTTTTGATGTTTTTGATGTTTTGATGTTTTGTTGTTTTTGATGTTTTTGATGGTTTTTATGTCTTTGATGTTATGTTGTTTTTGATGTGTTTGATGTTTTTGATGTTTTAGATGTTTTTGATGTTTTAGATATTTTTAATGTTTTTGATGTTTTTGATTTTTTTGAGTTTTTGATGTTTTTGATGTTGTTGATGTTTTTGATGTTTCTGATGTTTTTTATATTTATAAGTTTTGATGTTTTTTATATTTCTACGTTTTGATGTTTTCTATGTTTTTGATGTTTAGATGTTTTGTTGTTTTTGATGTTTTTGATTATTTTGATGTTTTTGATGTATTTGATGTTTTTTATGTTTTTGATGTTTTGTTGTTTTTGATTTGATTGTTTTGATGTTTTAGATGGTTTTAATCTTTTTGATGCCTTGATGTTTTGTTGTTTTTGATGTTTTTGATGTTTGTGATGTTTTTAATGTTTTCAATGTTTTTAATGTTTTTGATGTTTTGTTGTTTTGTTGTTTTTTATGTTTTTTATGTTTTTTATGTTTTTAATGTTTTTTAATTTTTTTTAATGTTTTTTTAATGTTTTTGATGTTTTCGATGTTTTTGATGTTTTATATGTTTTTGATGATTTTGATGTTTTGGATCTTTTTGTTGTTTTATATGTTTTTGATGTTTTTGATGTTTTCAATTTTTTTGATATTTTGATTTTTTTGATGTTTTTTTTATGTTTTTGATGTTTTTGATTTTATAACGTATTTGATGCTTTTAATAATTTTGATGTGTTGATGTTTCTGATGATTTTAATGTTTTTAATGTTTTTGATGTTTTTGATGTTTTTAAAGTTTTTAAAGTTTTTGATGTTTTTGATGTTTTTGATGTTTTTAATGTTTTCAATGTTTTTAATGTTTTTGATGTTTTGTTGTTTTTTATGTTTTCAATGTTTTTTAATTTTTTTAATGTTTTTTTTTAATGTTTTTGATGTTTTCGATGTTTTTGATGTTTTATATGTTTTTGATGATTTTGATATTTTGGGTGTTTTTGATTTTTATGATGTTTTTGATGTTTTCGATTTTTTTGATGTTTTGATTTTTTTGATGTTTTTTTTTATATTTTTGATGTCTTTGATTTTATAAAGTATTTGATGCTATTAATGTTTTTGAGGTTTTTGAAGTGTTGATGTTTCTGATGATTTTTAAATGAGTTTTAATGTTTTTCATGTTTTTGATGTTTTTGATGTTATTATGTTTTTTATGTTTATTATGTTTTTGATGTTTCTTATCTTTATGATGTTTTTGATGTTTTTGATGGTTTTTATGTTTTTTGTTGTTTTGTTGTTTTTGTTGTTTTTGATGTTTTTGATGGTTTTGATGTTTATGATGTTTTTTATGTTATTGATGTTTTTGATGTTTTTGATATTTTTGATGTTTTTGATGTTATTGATGTTTTTGATATTTTTGATGTTTTTGATGTTTTTGATGTTTTTGATGTTATCGATATTTTGCTTTTTTTAATGTTTTGTTGTTTTTGATGTTTTTATGTTATTTATGTTTATTATGCTTTTAATGTTTTTAATGTTTTTTATATTTATGATGTTTTTGATGTTTTGCTGTTTTTATTGTTTTTGATGTTTTTGATGTTTTCGATATTTTGTTTTTTTTAATGTTTTGTTGTTTTTGATGTTTTTATGTTATTTATGTTTTTGATGTTTTTGATGTTTTTGATGTTTTCGATGTTTTCGATGTTTTCGATGTTTTCGATGTTTTTGATGTTTTTGATGTTTTTGATGTTTTTGATGTTTTTGATGTTTTTGATGCTTTTGATGCTTTTGATGTTTTTGATGTTTTTGATGTTTTTGATGTTTTGATGTTTTTGATGTTTTTGATGTTTTGATGTTTTTGATGTTTTTGATGTTTTTGATGTTTTTGATGTTTTTGATGTTTTGATGTTTTTGATGTTTTTGATGTTTTTGATGTTTTTGATGTTTTTGATGTTTTTGATGTTTTTGATGTCTTTGATGTTTATGATGTTTTTGATGTTTTTGATGTTTTTGATGTTTTTGATGTTTTTGATGTTTTTGATGTTTTTGATGTTTTTGATGTTTTTGATGTTTTGATGTTTTTGATGTTTTGACGTTTTTGATGTTTTTGATGTTTTTAATGTTTTTGATGTTTTTGATGTTTTTGATGTTTTTGATGTTTTTGATGTTTTTGATGTTTTTGATGTTTTTGATGTTTTTGATGTTTTTGATGTTTTTGATGTTTTTGATGTTTTTGATGGTTTTGATGTTTTTGATGTTTTTTGATGATTTTAATGTTTTAAATGTTTTTCATGTTTATGATGTTTCTGATGATTTTAATGTTTTTATAGTTTTTGATGTTTTTGATTATTTTGATGTTTTTGATGTATTTGATGTTTTTGATGTTTTTGATGTTTTTTAAGTTTTTGATGTTTTTGATGTTTTTGATGTTTTTAATGTTTTTGATGTTTTTGATGTTTTTCATGTTTTTAATGTTTTTTATGTTTATGATATTTTTTATGTTTTTGGTGTTTTTGATGTTTTTGATGCTTTTGATGTTTTTGATCTTTTTGATGTTTTTGATGTTCTTGATATTTTTGATGTTTTTGATATTTTTAATGTTTTGTTGTTTTTGATGTTTTTATGTTATTTATGTTTATTATGCTTTTAATGTTTTTAATGTTTTTTATATTTATGATGTTTTTGATGTTTTGCTGTTTTTATTGTTTTTGATGTTTTTGATGTTTTCGATATTTTGATTTTTTTAATGTTTTGTTGTTTTTGATGTTTTTATGTTATTTATGTTTTTGATGTTTTTGATGTTTTTGATGTTTTCGATGTTTTCGATGTTTTTGATGTTTTTGATGTTTTTGATGTTTTTGATGTTTTTGATGTTTTTGATGCCTTTGATGCTTTTGATGTTTTTGATGTTTTTGATGTTTTGATGTTTTTGATGTTTTTGATGTTTTTGATGTTTTTGATGTTTTTGATGTTTTTGATGTTTTTGATGTTTTTGATGTTTTTGATGTTTTTGATGTTTTTGATGTTTTTGATGTTTTTGATGTTTTTGATGTTTTTGATGTTTTTGATGTTTTTGATGTCTTTGATGTTTATGATGTTTTTGACGTTTTTGATGTTTTTGATGTTTTTAATGTTTTTGATGTTTTTGATGTTTTTGATGTTTTTGATGTTTTTGATGTTTTTGATGTTTTTGATGTTTTTGATGTTTTTGATGTTTTTGATGTTTTTGATGTTTTTTGATGATTTTAATGTTTTAAATGTTTTTCATGTTTATGATGTTTGTGATGATTTTAATGTTTTTATAGTTTTTGATGTTTTTGATTATTTTGATGTTTTTGATGTATTTGATGTTTTTGATGTTTTTTAAGTTTTTTAAGTTTTTGATGTTTTTGATGTTTTTGATGTTTTTAATGTTTTTGATGTTTTTGATGTTTTTCATGTTTTTAATGTTTTTTATGTTTATGATATTTTTGATGTTTTTGGTGTTTTTCATGTTTTTGATGTTTTTGATGCTTTTGATGTTTTTGATCTTTTTGATGTTTTTGATGTTTTTGATGTTCTTGATATTTTTGATGTTTTTGATATTTTTAATGATTTTGTTGTTTTTGATGTTTTCGATATTTTGATTTTTTTGATGTTTTTTTGTTTATGATGTTTTTATGTTACTTATGTTTATTAAGTTTTTGATGTTTTTGATGTTTTTAATGTTTTTGATGTTTTTGATGTTTTTCATGTCTTTAATGTTTTTTATGTTTATGATATTTTTGATGTTTTTGATGTCTTGCTGTTTTTTATTGTTTTTGATGTTTTCGATGTTTTTGATGTTTTTGGTGTTTTTGATGTTTTTGATGTTTTTGATGCTTTTGATGTTTTTGATCTTTTTGATGTTTTCGATAATTTGATTTTTTTGATTTTTTTGATGTTTTTGATGTTTTTGATGTTTATTATGTTTTTTGATGTTTATGATGTTTTTAATATTTCTTATGTTTATGATGGTTTTGATGTTTTTGATGTTTTTGATATGTTTGATGTTTTGATGTTTTCGATATTTTGATTTTTTTTGATGTTTTGTTGTTTTTGATGTTTTTATGTTATTTATGTTTATTATGTTTTTGATGTTTTTAATGTTTTTTATATTTATAATGTTTTTGATGTTTTTGATGTTTTGCTGTTTTTATTGTTTTTGATGTTTTTGATGTTTTTGATGTTCTTGATATTTTTGATGTTTTTGATATTTTTAATAATTTTGTTGTTTTTGATGTTTTCGATATTTTGATTTTTTTGATGTTTTTTTGTTTATAATGTTTTTATGTTACTTATGGTTATTATGTTTTTGATGTTTTTAATGTTTTTTATATTTATGATGTTTTTGATGTTTTTGTTTTGCTGTTTTTAATGTTTTTGATGTGTTTGATGTTTTTGATGCTTTTGATGTTTTTGATTTATATGATGTTTTTGATGTTTTTGATGTTTTTGATGTTTTTGATGTTTTTGATGTTTTTGATGTTTTTGATGTTTTTGATGTTTTTGATGTTTTTGATGCTTTTGATGTTTTTGATGTTTTTGATGTTTTGCTGTTTTTAATGTTTTGCTGTTTTTAATGCTTTTGATGTTTTTAATGTTTTTTATGTTTTTGATGTTTGTGATGTTTTTAATGTTTTTGATGTTTTTGATGTTTTGCTCTTTTTAATGTTTTTGATGTTTTTGATGTTTTGATGTTTTGATGTTTTGCTGTATTTGATATTTTTGATGTTTTTGATGTTTTGGATGTTTTGTTTTTTTTTGATGTTTTTATGTTATTTATGTTTATTATGTTTTTGATGTTTTTGATGTTTTTAATGTTTTTTATATTTATTATGTTTTTGATGTTTTTAATGTTTTTTATATTTATGATGTTTTTTGATGTTTTTGTTTTGCTGTTGATAATGTTTTTGATGTTTTGATGTGTTTGATGTTTTTGATGTTTTTAATGTTTTTGATGTTTTTGATGTATTTCATGTTTTTAATGTTTTTTATGTTTATGATATTTTTGATGTTTTTGGTGTTTTTGATGTTTTTGATGTTTTTGATGCTTTTGATGTTTTTGATCTTTTTGATGTTTTTGGATGTTTTTGATGTTCTTGATATTTTTGATGTTTTTGATATTTTTAATGATTTTGTTGTTTTTGATGTTTTCGATATTTTGATTTTTTTGATGTTTTTTTGTTTATGATGTTTTTATGTTACTTATGTTTATCAAGTTTTTGATGTTTTTGATGTTTTTAATGTTTTTGATGTTTTTGATGTTTTTCATGTCTTTAATGTTTTTTATGTTTATGATATTTTTGATGTTTTTGATGTCTTGCTGTTTTTATTGTTTTTGATGTTTTCGATGTTTTTGATGTTTTTGGTGTTTTTGATGTTTTTGATGTTTTTGATGCTTTTGATGTTTTTGATCTTTTTGATGTTTTCGATAATTTGATTTTTTTGATTTTTTTGATGTTTTTGATGTTTTTTTGTTTTTGATGTTTTTGATGTTTTTGATGTTTATTATGTTTTTGATGTTTATGATGTTTTTAATGTTTCTTATGTTTATGATGGTTTTGATGTTTTTGATGTTTTTGATATGTTTGATGTTTTTGATGTTTTCGATATTTTGATTTTTTTGATGTTTTGTTGTTTTTGATGTTTTTATGTTATTTATGTTTATTATGTTTTTGATGTTTTTAATGTTTTTTTATATTTATAATGTTTTTGATGTTTTTGATGTTTTGCTGTTTCTATTGTTTTTGATGTTTTTGATGTTTTTGATGTTCTTGATATTTTTGATGTTTTTGATGTTTTCGATATTTTGATTTTTTTGATGTTTTTTTGTTTTAATGTTTTTATGTTACTTATGGTTATTATGTTTTTGATGTTTTTAATGTTTTTTATATTTATGATGTTTTTGATGTTTTTGTTTTGCTGTTTTTAATGTTTTTGATGTGTTTGATGTTTTTGATGCTTTTGATGTTTTTGATGTTTTTGATTTATATGATGTTTTTGATGTTTTTGATGTTTTTGATGTTTTTGATGTTTTTGATGTTTTTGATGTTTTTGATGCTTTTGATGTTTTTGATGTTTTTGATGTTTTTGATGTTTTGCTGTTTTTAATGTTTTGCTGTTTTTAATGCTTTTGATGTTTTTAATGTTTTTTATGTTTTTGATGTTTGTGATGTTTTTAATGTTTTTGATGTTTTTGATGTTTTGCTCTTTTTAATGTTTTTGATGTTTTTGATGTTTTTGATGTATTTGATGTTTTTGATGTTTTTGATGTTTTTTGTTTTTGATGTTTTTGATGTTTTTGATGTTTTTTATGTTTTTGATGTTTTTGATGTTTTTTATGTTTTTAATGTTTTTATGTTTATGATATTTTTTATGTTTTTGGTGTTTTTGATGTTTTTGATGCTTTTGATGTTTTTGATCTTTTTGATGTTTTTGATGTTTTTGATGTTCTTGATATTTTTGATGTTTTTGATATTTTTAATGTTTTGTTGTTTTTGATGTTTTTATGTTATTTATGTTTATTATGCTTTTAATGTTTTTAATGTTTTTTATATTTATGATGTTTTTGATGTTTTGCTGTTTTTATTGTTTTTGATGTTTTTGATGTTTTCGATATTTTGATTTTTTTAATGTTTTGTTGTTTTTGATGTTTTTATGTTATTTATGTTTTTGATGTTTTTGATGTTTTTGATGTTTTCGATGTTTTCGATGTTTTTGATGTTTTTGATGTTTTTTGATGTTTTTTGATGTTTTTGATGTTTTTGATGTTTTTGATTTTTTGATGCTTTTGATGTTTTTGATGTTTTTGATGTTTTTGATGTTTTGATGTTTTTGATGTTTTTGATGTTTTGATGTTTTTGATGTTTTTGATGTTTTGATGTTTTTGATGTTTTGATGTTTTTGATGTTTTTGATGTTTTTGATGTTTTGATGTTTTTTGATGTCTTTGATGTTTATGATGTTTTTGACGTTTTGATGTTTTTGATGTTTTTGATGTTTTTGATGTTTTGATGTTTTTGATGTTTTTGATGTTTTTGATGTTTTTGATGTTTTTGATGTTTTTGATGTTTTTGATGTTTTTGATGTTTTTGATGTTTTTTTGTGTGTTTTGATGTTTTTGATGTTTTTTGATGGTTTTGATGTTTTTGATGTTTTTTGATGATTTTAATGTTTTAAATGTTTTTCATGTTTATGATGTTTCTGATGATTTTAATGTTTTTATAGTTTTTGATGTTTTTGATTATTTTGATGTTTTTGATGTATTTGATGTTTTGATGTTTTTTAAGTTTTTGATGTTTTGATGTTTTTAATGTTTTTGATGTTTTTGATGTTTTTCATGTTTTTAATGTTTTTTATGTTTATGATATTTTTGATGTTTTTGGTGTTTTTGATGTTTTTGATGCTTTTGATGTTTTTGATCTTTTTGATGTTTTTGATGTTTTTGATGTTCTTGATATTTTTGATGTTTTTGATATTTTTAATGATTTTGTTGTTATTGATGTTTTCGATATTTTGATTTTTTGATGTTTTTTTGTTTATGATGTTTTTATGTTACTTATGTTTATTAAGTTTTGATGTTTTTGATGTTTTTAATGTTTTTGATGTTTTTGATGTTTTTCATGTCTTTAATGTTTTTTATGTTTATGATATTTTTGATGTTTTTGATGTCTTGCTGTTTTTTATTGTTTTTGATGTTTTCGATGTTTTTGATGTTTTTGGTGTTTTTGATGTTTTTGATGTTTTTGATGCTTTTGATGTTTTTGATCTTTTTGATGTTTTCGATAATTTGATTTTTTTGATTTTTTTGATGTTTTTGATGTTTTTTTGTTTTTGATGTTTTTGATGTTTTTGATGTTTATTATGTTTTTGATGTTTATGATGTTTTTAATATTTCTTATGTTTATGATGGTTTTGATGTTTTTGATGTTTTTGATATGTTTGATGTTTTTGATGTTTTCGATATTTTGATTTTTTTGATGTTTTGTTGTTTTTGATGTTTTTATGTTATTTATGTTTATTATGTTTTTGATGTTTTTAATGTTTTTTATATTTATAATGTTTTTGATGTTTTTGATGTTTTGCTGTTTTTATTGTTTTTGATGTTTTTGATGTTTTTGATGTTCTTGATATTTTTGATGTTTTTGATATTTTTAATAATTTTGTTGTTTTTGATGTTTTCGATATTTTGATTTTTTTGATGTTTTTTTGTTTATAATGTTTTTATGTTACTTATGGTTATTATGTTTTTGATGTTTTTAATGTTTTTTATATTTATGATGTTTTTGATGTTTTTGTTTTGCTGTTTTTAATGTTTTTGATGTGTTTGATGTTTTTGATGCTTTTGATGTTTTTGATTTATATGATGTTTTTGATGTTTTTGATGTTTTTGATGTTTTTGATGTTTTTGATGTTTTTGATGTTTTTGATGTTTTTGATGTTTTTGATGTTTTTGATGTTTTTGATGTTTTTGATGTTTTTGATGCTTTTGATGTTTTTGATGTTTTTGATGTTTTGTTGTTTTTAATGTTTTGCTGTTTTTAATGCTTTTGATGTTTTTAATGTTTTTTTATGTTTTGATGTTTGTGATGTTTTTAATGTTTTTGATGTTTTGATGTTTTGCTCTTTTTAATGTTTTTGATGTTTTTGATGTTTTGATGTTTTGATGTTTTGCTGTATTTGATATTTTTGATGTTTTTGATGTTTTTTGATGTTTTGTTTTGTTTTTTTGATGTTTTTATGTTATTTATGTTTATTATGATTTTTTGATGTTTTTGATGTTTTTAATGTTTTTTATATTTATTATGTTTTTGATGTTTTTAATGTTTTTTATATTTATGATGTTTTTTGATGTTTTTGTTTTGCTGTTGATAATGTTTTTGATGTTTTTGATGTGTTTGATGTTTTTGATGTTTTTAATGTTTTTGATGTTTTTGATGTATTTCATGTTTTTAATGTTTTTTATGTTTATGATATTTTTGATGTTTTTGGTGTTTTTGATGTTTTTGATGTTTTTGATGCTTTTGATGTTTTTGATCTTTTTGATGTTTTTGGATGTTTTTAATGTTCTTGATATTTTTGATGTTTTTGATATTTTTAATGATTTTGTTGTTTTTGATGTTTTCGATATTTTGATTTTTTTGATGTTTTTTTGTTTATGATGTTTTTATGTTACTTATGTTTATTAAGTTTTTGATGTTTTTGATGTTTTTAATGTTTTTGATGTTTTTGATGTTTTTCATGTCTTTAATGTTTTTTATGTTTATGATATTTTTGATGTTTTTGATGTCTTGCTGTTTTTATTGTTTTTGATGTTTTCGATGTTTTTGATGTTTTTGGTGTTTTTGATGTTTTTGATGTTTTTGATGCTTTTGATGTTTTTGATCTTTTGATGTTTTCGATAATTTGATTTTTTTGATTTTTTTTATGTTTTTGATGTTTTTTTGTTTTTGATGTTTTTGATGTTTTTGATGTTTATTATGTTTTTGATGTTTATGATGTTTTTAATGTTTCTTATGTTTATGATGGTTTTGATGTTTTGATGTTTTTGATATGTTTGATGTTTTTGATGTTTTCGATATTTTGATTTTTTTGATGTTTTGTTGTTTTTGATGTTTTTATGTTATTTATGTTTATTATGTTTTTGATGTTTTTAATGTTTTTTATATTTATAATGTTTTTGATGTTTTTGATGTTTTGCTGTTTCTATTGTTTTTGATGTTTTTGATGTTTTTGATGTTCTTGATATTTTTGATGTTTTTGAAATTTTTTAATAATTTTGTTGTTTTTGATGTTTTCGATATTTTGATTTTTTTGATGTTTTTTTGTTTTAATGTTTTTATGTTACTTATGGTTATTATGTTTTTGATGTTTTTAATGTTTTTTATATTTATGATGTTTTTGTTTTGCTGTTTTTAATGTTTTTGATGTGTTTGATGTTTTTGATGCTTTTGATGTTTTTGATGTTTTTGATTTATATGATGTTTTTGATGTTTTTGATGTTTTTGATGTTTTTGATGTTTTTTGATGTTTTGATGTGCTTTTGATGTTTTGATGTTTTTGATGTTTTTGATGTTTTGCTGTTTTTAATGTTTTGCTGTTTTTAATGCTTTTGATGTTTTTAATGTTTTTTATGTTTTTGATGTTTGTGATGTTTTTAATGTTTTTGATGTTTTTGATGTTATGCTCTTTTTAATGTTTTTGATGTTTTTGATGTTTTGATGTTTTGATGTTTTGCTGTATTTGATATTTTTGATGTTTTTGATGTTTTGGATGTTTTGTTTTTTTTGATGTTTTTATGTTATTTATGTTTATTATGTTTTGATGTTTTTGATGTTTTTAATGTTTTTATATTTATTATGTTTTGATGTTTTTAATGTTTTTTATATTTATGATGTTTTTTGATGTTTTTGTTTTGCTGTTTTTAATGTTTTTGATGTGTTTGATGTTTTTGATGCTTTTGATGTTTTTGATGTTTTTGATTTATATGATGTTTTTGATGTTTTTGATGTTTTTGATGTTTTTGATGTTTTTAATGTTTTTGATGTTTTTGATGTTTTTCATGTTTTTAATGTTTTTTATGTTTATGATATTTTTGATGTTTTTGGTATTTTTGATGTTTTTGATGTTTTTGATGTTTTTGATGCTTTTGATGTTTTTGATCTTTTTGATGTTTTTGGATGTTTTTGATGTTCTTGATATTTTTGATGTTTTTGATATTTTTAATGATTTTGTTGTTTTTGATGTTTTCGATATTTTGATTTTTTTTGATGTTTTTTTGTTTATGATGTTTTTATGTTACTTATGTTTATTCAGTTTTTGATGTTTTTGATGTTTTTAATGTTTTTGATGTTTTTGATGTTTTTCATGTCTTTAATGTTTTTTATGTTTATGATATTTTTGATGTTTTTGATGTCTTGCTGTTTTTATTGTTTTTGATGTTTTCGATGTTTTTAATGTTTTTGGTGTTTTTGATGTTTTTGATGTTTTTGATGCTTTTGATGTTTTTGATCTTTTTGATGTTTTCGATAATTTGATTTTTTTGATTTTTTTGATGTTTTTGATGTTTTTTTGTTTTTGATGTTTTTGATGTTTTTGATGTTTATTATGTTTTTGATGTTTATGATGTTTTTAATGTTTCTTATGTTTATGATGGTTTTGATGTTTTTGATGTTTTTGATATGTTTGATGTTTTTGATGTTTTCGATATTTTGATTTTTTTGATGTTTTGTTGTTTTTGATGTTTTTATGTTATTTATGTTTATTATGTTTTTGATGTTTTTAATGTTTTTTATATTTATAATGTTTTTGATGTTTTGCTGTTTCTATTGTTTTTGATGTTTTTGATGTTCTTGATATTTTTGATGTTTTTGAAATTTTTAATAATTTTGTTGTTTTTGATGTTTTCGATATTTTGATTTTTTTGATGTTTTTTTGTTTATGATGTTTTTATGTTACTTATGGTTATTATGTTTTTGATGTTTTTAATGTTTTTTATATTTATGATGTTTATGATGTTTTTGTTTTGCTGTTTTTAATGTTTTTGATGTGTTTGATGTGTTTGATGTTTTTGATGTTTTTGATGTTTTTGATGTTTTTGATGTTTTTGATGCTTTTGATGTTTTTGATGTTTTTGATTTATATGATGTTTTTGATGTTTTGATGTTTTTGATGTTTTTGATGTTTTTGATGTTTTTGATGTTTTTGATGTTTTTGATGTTTTGATGTTTTTGATGTTTTTGATGTTTTTGTTTTGATGTTTTTGATGTTTTGATGTTTTGCTGTTTTTAATGTTTTGCTGTTTTTAATGCTTTTGATGTTTTTAATGTTTTTTATGTTTTTGATGTTTGTGATGTTTTTAATGTTTTTGATGTTTTGATGTTTTTGATGTTTTGCTCTTTTTAATGTTTTTGATATTTTTGATGTTTTGATGTTTTGATGTTTTGCTGTATTTGATATTTTTGATGTTTTTGATGTGTTGGATGTTTTGTTTTTTTTTGATGTTTTTATGTTATTTATGTT
This sequence comes from Drosophila pruinosa, assembly GCA_018150935.1. Classification (NCBI taxonomy): domain Eukaryota; kingdom Metazoa; phylum Arthropoda; class Insecta; order Diptera; family Drosophilidae; genus Drosophila; species Drosophila pruinosa. The sequence continues at coordinate 242,662 of JAECWR010000374.1, forward strand.
TATTATGTTTTGATGTTTTTGATGTTTTTAATGTTTTTTATATTTATTATGTTTTTGATGTTTTTAATGTTTTTTATATTTATGATGTTTTTTGATGTTTTTGTTTTGCTGTTGCTAATGTTTTTGATGTTTTTGATGTGTTTGATGTTTTTGATGTTTTTGATGTTTATGATGTTTTTGATGTTTTTGACGTTTTTGATGTTTTTGATGTTTTTGATGTTTTTGATGTTTTTGATGTTTTTGATGTTTTGATGTTTTTGATGTTTTTGATGTTTTGATGTTTTGATGTTTTTGATGTTTTTGATGTTTTTGATGTTTTGATGTGTTTTGATGTTTTTGATGTTTTTGATGTTTTTGATGTTTTTGATGTTTTTGATGTTTTTGATGATTTTATGTTATTTATGTTTATTATGTTTTTGATGTTTTTGATGTTTTTAATGTTTTTTATATTTATGATGTTTTTGATGTTTTTGTTTTGCTGTTTTTAATGTTTTTGATGTGTTTGATGTTTTGCTGTTTTGCTGTTTTTATTGTTTTCGATGGTTTTGATGTTTTTGGTGTTTTTGATATTTTTAATATTTTTGATGTTTTTTAATGTTTTTGATGTTTGTGATATTTTTGATGTTTTTGATGTTTTTGTTGTTATTGATAGTTTTGTTGTTTTGCTGTTTTTAATGTTTTTGATGTTTTTGATGTTTTGATGTTTTGCTGTTTTTGATATTTTTGATGTTTTTTGATGTTTTTGATGTTTTCGATGTTTTTGATGTTTTTGATGTTTTTGATGTTTTTGATGTTTTTGATGTTTTTGATGTTTATGATGTTTTCGATATTTTGATTTTTTTGATGTTTTTGATGTTTTGTTGTTTTTGATGTTTTTATGTTATTTATGTTTATTATGTTTTTGATGTTTTTAATGTTTTTTATATTTATTATGTTTTTGATGTTTTTGATGTTTTTAATGTTTTTTATATCTATGATGTTTTTTGATGTTTTTGTTTTGCTGTTTTTAATGTTTTTGATGTTTTTGATGTGTTTGTTTTTGATGTTTTTGATGTTTTTGATGTTTTTGATGTTTTTGATGTTTTTGATGATTGATGTTCTTGATGTTTTCGATATTTTGATTTTTTTGATGTTTTGTTGTTTTTGATGTTTTTATGTTATTTATGTTTATTATGTTTTTGATGTTTTTAATGTTTTTTATATTTATGATGTTTTTGATGTTTTTGTTTTGCTGTTTTTAATGTTTTTGATGTGTTTGATGTTTTGCTGTTTTTATTGTTTTCGATGTTTTTGATGTTTTTGATGTTTTTGTTTTGCTGTTTTTAATGTTTTTGATGTTTTCGATATTTTGATTTTTTTGATGTTTTTTTGTTTTTGATGTTTTTATGTTATTTATGTTTATTATGTTTTTGATGTTTTTTATATTTATGATGTTTTTGATGTTTTTGTTTTGCTGTTTTTAATGTTTTTGATGAGTTTCATGTTTTTTATGTTTTTGATGCTTTTGATGTTTTTGATGTGTTTGATGTTTTTGATGTTTTTGATGTTTTTGATGTTTTCGATATTTTGATTTTTTTTGATGTTTTTGATGTTTTTTATATTTTTGATGTTTTTGATGTTTTCGATATTTTGATGTTTTTGATGTTTTGTTGTTTTTTATGTTTTTATGTTATTTATGTTTATTATGATTTTGATGTTTTTAATGTTTTTTATATTTATGATGTTTTTGTTGTTTTTGTTTTGCTGTTTTTAATGTTTTTGATGTGTTTGATGTTCTTGATGATTTTGATGTTTTTGATGTTTTTGATGTTTTTGATGTTTTTGATGTTTTTGATGTTTTTGATGTTTTTGTTGTTTTTAATGTTTTTGATGTTTTTGATGTTTTTGATGTTTTTGATGTTTTTGATGTTTTTGATATTTTTGATGTTCTTGATGTTTTTGGTGTTTTTGATGTTTTTGATGTTTTTGATGTTTTTGATGTTTTTGAAGTTTTTGATGTTTTTGATGTTTTTGATGTTTTTGATGTTTTTGATGTTTTTGATGTTTTTGATGTTTTTGATGTTTTCGATATTTTGATTTTTTTGATGTTTTTGATGTTTTGTTGTTTTTCATGTTTTTATGTTATTTATGTTTATTATGATTTTGATGTTTTTAATGTTTTTTATATTTATGATGTTTTTGTTGTTTTTGTTTTGCTGTTTTTAATGTTTTTGATGTGTTTGATGTTTTTGATGTTTTTGATGATTTTGATGCTTTTGATGTTTCGATGTTTTTGATGTTTTTGATGTTTTTGATGTTTTTGATGTTTTTGATGTTTTTGATGTTTTTGATGTTTTTGATGTTTTTGATGTTTTTGACGTTTTTGATGTTTTTGATGTTTTTGATGTTTTTGATGTTTTCGATGTTTTTGACGTTTTTGACGTTTTTGTTGTTTTTAATGTTTTTGATGTTTTTGATGTTTTTATTTTATATATGTTTATTATGATTTTGATGTTTTTAATGTTTTTTATATTTATGATGTTTTTGTTGTTTTTGTATTGCTGTTTTTAATGTTTTTGATGTGTTTGATGTTTTTGATGATTTTGATGCTTTTGATGTTTTGATGTTTTTGATGTTTTTGATGTTTTTGATGTTTTTGATGTTTTTGATGTTTTTGATGTTTTTGATGTTTTTGATGTTTTTGATGTTTTTGATGTTTTTGATGTTTTTGATGTTTTTGATGTTTTCGATGTTTTTGATGTTTTTGATGTTTTTGATGTTTTTGACGTTTTTATTTTATTTATGTTTATTATGATTTTGATGTTTTTAATGTTTTTTATATTTATGATGTTTTTGTTGTTTTTGTTTTGCTGTTTTTAATGTTTTTGATGTGTTTGATGTTTTTGATGTTTTTGATGATTTTGATGCTTTTGATGTATTGATGTTTTGATGTTTTTGATCTTTTTGATGTTTTTGATGTTTTTGATGTTTTCGATGTTTTTGATGTTTTTGATGTTTTTGATGTTTTTGATGTTTTTGATGTTTTTGATGTTTTTGATGCTTTTGATGTTTTTGATGTTTTTGATGTTTTTGATGTTTTTGATGTTTTTGATGTTTTTCATGTTTTTGATGTTTTTGATGTTTTTGAAGTTTTTGATGTTTTTGATGTTTTTGATATTTTTGATGATTTTGATGTTTTTGATGTTTTTGATGTTTTTGATGTTTTCGATATTTTGATTTTTTTGATGTTTTTGATGTTTTGTTGTTTTTTATGTTTTTGATGTTTTCGATGTTTTTGATGTTTTTGATGTTTTTAATGTTTTTGATGTTTTTGATGTTTTTGAAGTTTTTGATGTTTTTGATTTTTTTGATGTTTTTGATGTTTTTGATGTTTTTGATGTTTTTGATGTTTTTGATGTTTTTGATGTTTTTGATGTTTTTGATGTTTTTGATGTTTTTGATGTTTTTGATGTTTTTGATGTTTTTGATGCTTTTGATGTTTTTGATGTTTTTCATGTTTTTAATGTTTTTTATGTTTGTGATGTTTTTGATGTTTTTGATATTTTTGATGTTTTTCATCTTTTGAAGTTTTGATGTTTTCGATACTTTCATTTTTTGATGTTTTTTGATGTCATTGATGTTTTGAAGTTTTTGATGTTTTTGATGTTTTTGATGTTTTGGATGTTTTTGATGTTTTTGAAGTTTTTGATGTTTTTGATGTTTTTGATGTTTTTGAAGTTTTTGATGTTTTTGATGTTTTTGATGTTTTTGATGTTTTTGATGTTTCATGTTTTTGATGTTTTCGATATTTTGTTTTTTTGATGTTTTTGATGTTTTGTTGTTTTTGATGTTTTTATTTTATTTATGTTTATTATGTTTTTGATGTTTTTGATGTTCTTGATGGGTTTGATGTTTTTGATGTTTTTGATGTTTTTGATGTTTTTGATGTTTTTGATGTTTTTGATGTTTTTGATGTTTTCGATATTTTGATTTTTTTGATGTTTTGTTGTTTTTCATGTTTTTATGTTATTTATGTTTATTATGATTTTGATGTTTTTAATGTTTTTTATATTTATGATGTTTTTGTTGTTTTTGTTTTGATGTTTTTAATGTTTTTGATGTGTTTGAAGTTTTTGATGTTTTTGATGATTTTGATGCTTTTGATGTTTTGATGTTTTTGATGTTTTTGATGTTTTTGATGTTTTTGATGTTTTTGATGTTTTTGATGTTTTTGATGTTTTTGATGTTTTTGATGTTTTTGATGTTTTTGACGTTTTTGACGTTTTTGTTGTTTTTAATGTTTTTGATGTTTTTGATGTTTTTGATGTTTTTGATGTTTTTGATGTTTTTGATGTTTTTGATGTTTTTGATGTTTTTGATGTTTTTGATGTTTTTGATGTTTTTATTTTATATATGTTTTTTATGATTTTGATGTTTTTAATGTTTTTTATATTTATGATGGTTTTGTTGTTTTTGTTTTGCTGTTTTTAATGTTTTTGATGTGTTTGATGTTTTTGATGTTTTTGAAGTTTTTGATATTTTTGATGTTTTTGATGTTTTTGATGTTTTTGATGTTTTTGATGTTTTTGATGTTTTTATTTTATTTATGTTTATTATCATTTTGATGTTTTTAATGTTTTTTATATTTATGATGTTTTTGTTGTTTTTGTTTTGCTGTTTTTAATGTTTTTGATGTTTTTGATGTTTTTGATGTTTTTGATGATTTTGATGCTTTTGATGTTTTGATGTTTTTGATCTTTTTGATGTTTTTGATGTTTTTGATGTTTTTGATGTTCTCGATGTTTTTGATGTTTTTGATGTTTTTGATGTTTTTGATGTTTTTGATGTTTTTGATGTTTTTGATGTTTTTGATGTTTTTGAAATTTTTGATGTTTTTGATGTTTTTAATGTTTTTGATGTTTTTGATGTTTTTGATATTTTTGATGTTTTTGATGTTTTTGATGTTTTTGATGTTTTTGATGTTTTTGATGTTTTTGATGTTTTTGATGTTTTTGATGTTTTTGATGTTTTTGATGTTTTTGATGTTTCTGATGTTTGATGTTTTTGATGTTTTTGATGTTTTTAAAGTTTTTGATGTTTTTGATGTTTTTGATGTTTTTGATGTTTTTGATGTTTTTGAAGTTTTTGATATTTTTGATGTTTTTGATGTTTTTGATGTTTTTGATGTTTTTGATGTTTTTGATGTTTTTGATGTTTTTGATGTTTTTGATGTTTTTGATGTTTTTGATGTTTTTGATGTTTTTGATGTTTTTGATGTTTGATGTTTTTGATGTTTTCGATATTTTGATGTTTTTGATGTTTTTGGTGTTTGATGTTTTTGATGTTTTCGATATTTTGATTTTTTTGATGTTTTTGATGTTTTGTTGTTTTTGATGTTTTAATGTTATTTATGTTTATTATGTTTTTGATGTTTTTAATGTTTTTTATATTTATGATGTTTTTGATGTTTTTGGTGTTTTTGATGTTTTTGATGTTTTTGGTGTTTTTGATGTTTTTGATGTTTATGATGTTTTTGATGTTTGATGTTTTTGATGTTTTCGATATTTTGATGTTTTTGATGTTTTTGAAGTTTTTGGTGTTTGATGTTTTTGATGTTTTCGATATTTTGATTTTTTTGATGTTTTTGATGTTTTGTTGTTTTTGATGTTTTAATGTTATTTATGTTTATTATGTTTTTGATGTTTTTAATGTTTTTTATATTTATGATGTTTTTGATGTTTTTGGTGTTTTTGATGTTTTTGATGTTTTTGGTGTTTTTGATGTTTTTGATGTTTATGATGTTTTTGATGTTTGATGTTTTTGATGTTTTCGATGTTTTTGATGTTTTTGATGTTTTTGATGTTTTTGATGTTTTTGATGTTTTTGATGTTTTTGATGTTTTTGATGTTTTTGATGTTTGATGTTTTTGATGTTTTCGATATTTTGATGTTTTTGATGTTTTTGGTGTTTGATGTTTTTGATGTTTTCGATATTTTGATTTTTTTGATGTTTTTGATGTTTTGTTGTTTTTGATGTTTTAATGTTATTTATGTTTATTATGTTTTTGATGTTTTTAATGTTTTTTATATTTATGATGTTTTTGATGTTTTTGGTGTTTTTGATGTTTTTGATGTTTTTGGTGTTTTTGATGTTTTTGATGTTTATGATGTTTTTGATGTTTGATGTTTTTGATGTTTTCGATATTTTGATGTTTTTGATGTTTTTGATGTTTTTGGTGTTTGATGTTTTTGATGTTTTCGATATTTTGATTTTTTTGATGTTTTTGATGTTTTGTTGTTTTTGATGTTTTTATGTTATTTATGTTTATTATTTTTTTGATGTTTTTAATGTTTTTTATATTTATGATGTTTTTGATGTTTTTGTTTTGCAGTTTTTAATGTTTTTGATGTTTTGCTGTTTTTATTGTTTTCGATGTTTTTGGTGTTTTTGATATTTTTAATCTTTTTGATGTTTTTGATGTTTTTGATGTTTTTGATGTTTTTGATGTTTTTGATGTTTTTGATGTTTTTGATGTTTTTAGTGTTTTTGATGTTTTTGATGTTTTGATGTTTTTGATGTTTTTGATGTTTTTGATGTTTTTGATGTTTTTGATGTTTTTGATGTTTTTGATGTTTTTGATGTTTTTGATGTTTTTGATGTTTTTGATGTTTTTAATGTTTATGATGTTTTTGATGTTTTTGATGTTTTTCATGTTTTTAATGTTTTTTATGTTTATGATGTTTTTGATATTTTTGATGTTTTTCATCTTTTTGAAGTTTTTGATGTTTTCGATACTTTCATTTTTTTGGATGTTTTTGATGTCATTGATGTTTTTGATGTTTTTGAAGTTTTTGATGTTTTTGATGTTTTTGATGTTTTTGAAGTTTTTGATGTTTTTGATGTTTTTGATGTTTTGTTGTTTTTGATGTTTTTATTTTATTTATGTTTATTTATGTTTATTATGTTTTGATATTTTTGATGTTTTGATGTTCTTGATGTTTTTGATGTTTTTGATGTTTTTGATGTTTTTGATGTTTTGATGTTTTTGAAGTTTTTGATGTTTTTGGTGTTTTTGATGTTTTTGGTGTTTGATGTTTTTGATGTTTTCGATATTTTGATTTTTTTGATGTTTTTGATGTTTTGTTGTTTTTGATGTTTTAATGTTATTTATGTTTATTATGTTTTTGATGTTTTAAATGTTTTTTATATTTATGATGTTTTTGATGTTTTTGATGTTTTTGGTGCTTTGATGTTTTTGATGTTTTTGGTGTTTTTGATGTTTTTGATGTTTATGATGTTTTTGATTTTTTTGATGTTTTGATGTTTTTAATGTTTTTGATGTTTTTGATGTTTTTGATGTTTGATGTTTTTGATGTTTTTGATGTTTTTGATGTTTGATGTTTTTGATGTTTTCGATATTTTGATGTTTTTGATGTTTTTGGTGTTTTTGATGTTTTTGAAGTTTTGATATTTTTGATGTTTTTGATTTTTTTGATGTTTTTGATGTTTTTGATGTTTTTGATGTTTTTGATGTTTTTGATGTTTTTGATGTTTTTGATGTTTGATGTTTTTGATGTTTTCGATATTTTGATGTTTTTGATATTTTTGATGTTTTGTTGTTTTTGATGTTTTAATGTTATTTATGTTTATTATGTTTTTGATGTTTTTAATGTTTTTTATATTTATGATGTTTTTGATGTTTTTGGTGTTTTTGATGTTTTTGATGTTTTTGGTGTTTTTGATGTTTTTGATGTTTATGATGTTTTTTGATTTTTTTGATGTTTTTGATGTTTTTAATTTTTTGATGTTTTTGATGTTTTTGATGTTTGATGTTTTTGATGTTTTTGATGTTTTTGATGTTTGATGTTTTTGATGTTTTCGATATTTTGATGATTTTGATGTTTTTGGTGTTTGACGTTTTTGATGTTTATGATGTTTTTGATTTTTTTGATGTTTTTTATGTTTTTAATTTTTTTGATGTTTTTGATGTTTGATGTTATTGATTTTTTTGATGTTTTGTTGTTTTTGATGTTTTTATGTTATTTATGTTTATTATTTTTTTGATGTTTTTAATGTTTTTTATATTTATGATGTTTTTGATGTTTTTGTTTTGCAGTTTTTAATGTTTTTGATGTTTTGCTGTTTTTATTGTTTTCGATGTTTTTGGTGTTTTTGATATTATTAATCTTTTTGATGTTTTTGATGTTTTTGATGTTTTTGAAGTTTTTGATGTTTTTGATGTTTTTGATGTTTTTAGTGTTTTGATGTTTTTGATGTTTTTGATGTTTTTGATGTTTTTGATGTTTTTGATGTTTTTGATGTTTTGATGTTTTTGATGTTTTTGATGTTTTGATGTTTTTGATGTTTTTGATGTTTTTGATGTTTTTGATGTTTTTGATGTTTTTGATGTTTTTGATGTTTTTGATGTTTTTAATGTTTATGATGTTTTTGATGTTTTTGATATTTTTCATGTTTTTTATGTTTATGATGTTTTTGATATTTTTGATGTTTTTCATCTTTTTGAAGTTTTTGATGTTTTCGATACTTTCATTTTTTGGATGTTTTTGATGTCATTGATGTTTTTGATGTTTTTGAAGTTTTTGATGTTTTTGATGTTTTTATGTTTTTGAAGTTTTTGATGTTTTTGATGTTTTTGATGTTTTTGATGTTTTTGATGTTTTTGATGTTTTTGATGTTTTTGATGTTTTTGATGTTTCATGTTTTTGATGTTTTCGATATTTTCTTTTTTTGATGTTTTTGATGTTTTGTTGTTTTTGATGTTTTTATTTTATTTATGTTTATTTATGTTTATTATGTTTTTGATATTTTTGATGTTTTTGATGTTCTTGATGTTTATGATGTTTTTGATGTTTTTGATGTTTTTGATGTTTTTGAAGTTTTTGATGTTTTTGGTGTTTTTGATGTTTTTGGTGTTTGATGTTTTTGATGTTTTCGATATTTTGATTTTTTTGATGTTTTCGATGCTTTGTTGTTTTTGATGTTTTAATGTTATTTATGTTTATTATGTTTTTGATGTTTTAAATGTTTTTTATATTTATGATGTTTTTGATATTTTTGATGTTTTTCATCTTTTTGAAGTTTTTGATGTTTTCGATACTTTCATTTTTTGGATGTTTTTGATGTCATTGATGTTTTTGATGTTTTTGAAGTTTTTGATGTTTTTGATGTTTTTATGTTTTTGAAGTTTTTGATGTTTTTGGTGTTTTTGATGTTTTTGATGTTTTTGGTGTTTTTGATGTTTTTGATGTTTATGATGTTTTTGATTTTTTTGATGTTTTTGATGTTTTTAATTTTTTTGATGTTTTTGATGTTTTTGATGTTTTTGATGTTTTTGATGTTTTTGATGTTTTTGATGTTTGATGTTTTTGATGTTTTCGATATTTTGTTTTTTTGATGTTTTTGATGTTTTGTTGTTTTTGATGTTTTTATTTTATTTATGTTTATTTATGTTTATTATGTTTTTGATATTTTTGATGTTTTTGATGTTCTTGATGTTTATGATGTTTTTGATGTTTTCGATATTTTGATTTTTTTGATGTTTTTGATGTTTTTGATGTTTTTGATGTTTTTGATGTTTTTGATGTTTTCGATGTTTTTGATGTTTTTGATGTTTTTGATGTTTTTGATGTTTTTGATGTTATTGATGTTTTTGATGTTTTTGAGTCTTTTGATGGTTTTGTTGTTTTTGATGTTTTTCATTTTATAATGTTTTTGATGTTTTTGATTTTTTGATTTTATGATTTTTTGATGTTGTTGATGTTTTTGGTGTTATGATGTTTCTGATGTTTTTGATGTTTTTGATGTTTTTGATGTTTTTGATGTTTTTGATGTTTTTGATGTTTTTGATGTTTTTGATGTTGTTGATGTTTTTGAAGTTTTTGAGTTTTTTGATGGTTTTGTTGTTTTTGATTTTATAATGTTTTTGATGTTTTTGATTTTTTTGATTTTATGATATTTTGATGTTGTTGATGTTTTTGATGTTATGATTTTTTTTGATGTTTTTGATGTTTTGATGTTTTTGTTGTTTTTGATGTTTTTGATGTTTTTGATGTTTTTGATGTTTTTGATGTTTTTGATGTTGTTGATGTTTTTGAAGTTTTTGAGTTTTTTGATGGTTTTGTTGTTTTTGATTTTATAATGTTTTTGATGTTTTTGATTTTTTTGATTTTATGATATTTTGATGTTGTTGATGTTTTTGATGTTATGATTTTTTTGATGTTTTTGATGTTTTGATGTTTTTGTTGTTTTTGATATTGTTGATGTTTTTGATGTTATTGATGTTTGTGATGTTTTTGATGTTTTTGATATTTTTGATGTTTTTGATGTTTTTGAAGTTTTTGATGTTTTTGATGTTTTTGATGTTTTTGATGTTTATAATGTTTTTGATGTTTTTGATGTTTTTGATGTTTTTGATGTTTTTGATGTTTTTGATGTTTTTGATGTTTTTGATGTTTTTGATGTTTTTGAAGTTTTTGATGTTTTTGATGTTTTTGATGTTTTTGATGTTTTTAATGTTTATGATGTTTTTGATGTTTTTGATGTTTTTGAAGTTTTTGATGTTTTTGATGTTTTTAGTGTTTTTGATGTTTTTGATGTTTTTGATGTTTTTGATGTTTTTGATGTTTTTGATGTTTTTGATGTTTTTGATGTTTTTGATGTTTTTGATGTTTTTGATGTTTTTGATGTTTTTGATGTTTTTGATGTTTTTGATGTTTTTGATGTTTTTGATGTTTTTGATGTTTTTGATGTTTTTAATGTTTATGATGTTTTTGATGTTTTTGATGTTTTTCGTGTTTTTAATGTTTTTTATGTTTATGAAGTTTTTGATGTTTTTGATATTTTTGATGTTTTTCATCTTTTTGAAGTTTTTGATGTTTTCGATACTTTCATTTTTTGGATGTTTTTGATGTCATTGATGTTTTTGATGTTTTTGAAGTTTTTGATGTTTTTGATGTTTTGGATGTTTTTGATGTTTTTGAAGTTTTTGATGTTTTTGATGTTTTTGATGTTTTTGAAGTTTTTGATGTTTTTGATGTTTTTGATGTTTTTGATGTTTTTAATGTTTATGATGTTTTTGATGTTTTTGATGTTTTTCATGTTTTTAATGTTTTTATGTTTATGAAGTTTTTGATGTTTTTGATATTTTTGATGTTTTTGATGTTTTTCATCTTTTTGAAGTTTTTAATGTTTTCGATACTTTCATTTTTTGGATGTTTTTGATGTCATTGATGTTTTTGATGTTTTTGAAGTTTTTGATGTTTTTGATGTTTTGGATTTTTTTGATGTTTTTGATGTTTTTGAAGTTTTTGAAGTTTTTGATGTTTTTGATGTTTTTGATGTTTCATGTTTTTGATGTTTTCGATATTTTGTTTTTTTGATGTTTTTGATGTTTTGATGTTTTTGTTGTTTTTGTTGTTTTTGATGTTTTTGATGTTTTTGATGTTTTTGATGTTTTTGATGTTTTTGATGTTTTTGATGTTTTTGATGTTTTTGATGTTTTTGATGTTTTTGATGTTTTTGATGTTTTTGATGTTTTTGATGTTTTTGATGTTTTTGATGTTTTTGATGTTTTTGATGTTTTTGATGTTTTTGATGTTTTTGATGTTTGATGTTTTTGATGTTTTCGATATTTTGATTTTTTTGATGTTTTTGATGTTTTGTTGTTTTTGACGTTTTTATGTTATTTATGTTTTTTTTGATGTTTTTAGTGTTTTTGATGTTTTTGATGTTTTTGATGTTTGTGATGTTTTGGATGTTTTTGATGTTTTTGATGTTTTTGATGTTTTTGATGTTTTCGATGTTTTTGACGTTTTTGACGTTTTTGTTGTTTTTAATGTTTTTGATGTTTTTGATGTTTTTGATTTTTTTGATGTTTTTATTTTATATATGTTTATTATGATTTTGATGTTTTTAATGTTTTTTATATTTATGATGTTTTTGTTGTTTTTGTTTTGCTGTTTTTAATGTTCTTGATGTTTTTGATGTTTTTGATGATTTTGATGCTTTTGATGTTTTGATGTTTTTGATGTTTTTGATGTTTTTGATGTTTTTGATGTTTTTGATGTTTTTGATGTTTTTGATGTTTTTGATGTTTTTGATGTTTTGATGTTTTTGATGTTTTTGATGTTTTTGATGTTTTTGATGTTTTTGATGTTTTTGATGTTTTTGATGTTTTTGATGTTTTTGATGTTTTTGATGTTTTCGATGTTTTTGATGTTTCTGATGTTTTTGATGTTTTTGATGTTTTTATTTTATTTATGTTTATTATGATTTTGATGTTTTTAATGTTTTTTATATTTATGATGTTTTTATTGATTTTGTTTTGCTGTTTTTAATGTTTTTGATGTGTTTGATGTTTTTGATGTTTTTGATGATTTTGATGCTTTTGATGTTTTGATGTTTTTGATCTTTTGATGTTTTTGATGTTTTTGATGTTTTTGATGTTTTTGATGTTTTCGATGTTTTTGATGTTTTTGATGTTTTTGATGTTTTTGATGTTTTTGATGTTTTTGATGTTTTTGATGTTTTTGAAGTTTTTGATGTTTTTGATGTTTTGGATTTTTTGATGTTTTTGAAGTTTTTGATGTTTTTGATGTTTTTGAAGTTTTGAAGTTTTTGATGTTTTTGATGTTTTTGATGTTTTTGATGTTTCATGTTTTTGATGTTTTCGATATTTTGTTTTTTTGATGTTTTTGATGTTTTGTTGTTTTTGATGTTTTTGATGTTTTTGAAGTTTTTGATGTTTTTGATGTTTTTGATGTTTTTGATGTTTTTGAAGTTTTTGATGTTTTTGATGTTTTTGATGTTTTTGATGTTTTTGATGTTTTTGATGTTTTTGATGTTTTTGATGTTTTTGATGTTTTTGATGTTTTTGATGTTTTTGATGTTTTTGATGTTTTTGATGTTTGATGTTTTTGATGTTTTCGATATTTTGATTTTTTTGATGTTTTTGATGTTTTGTTGTTTTTGATGTTTTTATGTTATTTATGTTTTTTTTGATGTTTTTAGTGTTTTTGATGTTTTTGATGTTTTTGATGTTTGTGATGTTTTGGATGTTTTTGATGTTTTTGATGTTTTTGATGTTTTCGATGTTTTTGACGTTTTTGACGTTTTTGACGTTTTTGTTGTTTTTAATGTTTTTGATGTTTTTGATGTTTTTGATGTTTTTGATTTTTTTGATGTTTTTATTTTATATATGTTTATTATGATTTTGATGTTTTTAATGTTTTTTATATTTATGATGTTTTTGTTGTTTTTGTTTTGCTGTTTTTAATGTTCTTGATGTTTTTGATGTTTTTGATGATTTTGATGCTTTTGATGTTTTGATGTTTTTGATGTTTTTGATGTTTTTGATGTTTTTGATGTTTTTGATGTTTTTGATGTTTTTGATGTTTTTGATGTTTTTGATGTTTTTGATGTTTTTGATGTTTTTGATGTTTTTGATGTTTTTGATGTTTTTGATGTTTTTGATGTTTTCGATGTTTTTGATGTTTCTGATGTTTTTGATGTTTTTGATGTTTTTATTTTATTTATGTTTATTATGATTTTGATGTTTTTAATGTTTTTTATATTTATGATGTTTTTATTGATTTTGTTTTGCTGTTTTTAATGTTTTTGATGTGTTTGATGTTTTTGATGTTTTTGATGATTTTGATGCTTTTGATGTTTTGATGTTTTTGATCTTTTTGATGTTTTTGATGTTTTTGATGTTTTTGATGTTTTTGATGTTTTTGATGTTTTCGATGTTTTTGATGTTTTTGATGTTTTTGATGTTTTTGATGTTTTTGATGTTTTTGATGTTTTTGAAGTTTTTGATGTTTTTGATGTTTTTGATGTTTTTTATGTTTTTGAAGTTTTTGATGTTTTTGATGTTTTTGATGTTTTTGATGTTTTTGATGTTTTTGATGTTTTTGATGTTTTTGATCTTTTTGATGTTTTTGATGTTTTTGATGTTTTTGATGTTTTTGATGTTTTTGATGTTTCTGATGTTTGATGTTTTTATGTTTTTGATGTTTTTAAAGTTTTTGATGTTTTTGATGTTTTTGAAGTTTTTGATATTTTTGATGTTTTTGATGTTTTTGATGTTTTTGATGTTTTTGATGTTTTTGATGTTTTTGATGTTTTTGATGTTTTTGATGTTATTGATGTTTTTGATGTTTTTGATGTTTTTGACGTTTTTGATGTTTTTGATGTTTTTGATGTTTTTGATATTTTTGATGTTTTTGATGTTTTTGATGTTTTTGATGTTTCTGATGTTTGATGTTTTTGATGTTTTTGGTGTTTGATGTTTTTGGTGTTTTCGATATTTTGATTTTTTTGATGTTTTTGATGTTTTGTTGTTTTTGATGTTTTAATGTTATTTATGTTTATTATGTTTTTGATGTTTTTAATGTTTTTATATTTATGATGTTTTTGATGTTTTTGGTGTTTTTGATGTTTTTGATGTATTTGGTGTTTTTGATGTTTTTGATGTTTATGATGTTTTTGATTTTTTTGATGTTTTTGATGTTTTTAATTTTTTTGATGTTTTTGATGTTTGATGTTTTTGATGTTTTTGATGTTTTTGATGTTTGATGTTTTTGATGTTTTCGATATTTTGATGTTTTTGATGTTTTTGGTGTTTGATGTTTTTGATGTTTTCGATATTTTGATTTTTTGATGTTTTTGATGTTTTGTTTTTGAAGTTTTTATGTTATTTATGTTTATTATTTTTTTGATGTTTTTAATGTTTTTTATATTTATGATGTTTTTGATGTTTTTGTTTTGCAGTTTTTTATGTTTTTGATGTTTTGCTGTTTTGCTGTTTTTATTGTTTTCGATGTTTTTGGTGTTTTTGATATTTTTAATCTTTTGATGTTTTGATGTTTTTGATGTTTTTGATGTTTTGAAGTTTTGATGTTTTTGATGTTTTTAGTGTTTTTGATGTTTTTGATGTTTTTGATGTTTTTGATGTTTTTGATGTTTTTGATGTTTTTGATGTTTTTGCTGTTTTGCTGTTTTTATTGTTTTCGATGTTTTTGGTGTTTTTGATATTTTTAATCTTTTTGATGTTTTTGATGTTTTTGATGTTTTTGATGTTTTTGAAGTTTTTGATGTTTTTGATGTTTTTAGTGTTTTGATGTTTTTGATGTTTTTGATGTTTTGATGTTTTTGATGTTTTTGATGTTTTTGATGTTTTTGATGTTTTTGATGTTTTTGATGTTTTTGATGTTTTGATGTTTTTGATGTTTTGATGTTTTTGATGTTTTTGATGTTTTTGATGTTTTTGATGTTTTTGATGTTTTTGATGTTTTTGATGTTTTTGATGTTTTTGATGTTTTTGATGTTTTTAATGTTTTTGATGTTTCATGTTTTTGATGTTTTCGATATTTTGTTTTTTTGATGTTTTTGATGTTTTGTTGTTTTTGATGTTTTTATTTTATTTATGTTTATTTATGTTTATTATGTTTTTGATATTTTTGATGTTTTTCATGTTTTTAATGTTTTTTATGTTTATGATGTTTTTGATGTTTTTGATATTTTTGATGTTTTTGATGTTTTTCATCTTTTTGAAGTTTTTGATGTTTTCGATACTTTCATTTTTTGGATGTTTTTGATGTCATTGATGTTTTTGATGTTTTTGAAGTTTTTGATGTTTTTGATGTTTTTGATGTTTTTGATGTTTTTGAAGTTTTTGATGTTTTTGATGTTTTTGATGTTTTTGAAGTTTTTGATGTTTTTGATGTTTTTGATGTTTTTGATGTTTTTGATGTTTTTGATGTTTTTGATGTTTTTGATGTTTCATGTTTTTGATGTTTTCGATATTTTGTTTTTTTGATGTTTTTGATGTTTTGTTGTTTTTGATGTTTTTATTTTATTTATGTTTATTATGTTTTTGATATTTTTGATGTTTTTGATGTTCTTGATGTTTTGGATGTTTTTGAAGTTTTTGATGTTTTTGATGTTTTTGATGTTTTTGGTGTTTGATGTTTTTGATGTTTTCGATATTTTGATTTTTTTGATGTTTTTGATGTTTTGTTGTTTTTGATGTTTTAATGTTATTTATGTTTATTATGTTTTTGATGTTTTAAATGTTTTTTATATTTATGATGTTCTTGATGTTTTTGGTGCTTTTGATGTTTTTGATGTTTTTGGTGTTTTTGATGTTTTTGGTGTTTTTGATGTTTTTGATGTTTATGATGTTTTTGATTTTTTTGATGTTTTTGATGTTTTTAATGTTTTTGATGTTTTTGATGTTTTTGATGTTTGATGTTTTTGATGTTTTTGATGTTTTTGATGTTTGATGTTTTTGATGTTTTCGATATTTTGATGTTTTTGATGTTTTTGATGTTTTTGGTGTTTGATGTTTTTGATGTTTTCGATATTTTGATTTTTTTGATGTTTTTGATGTTTTGTTGTTCTTGATGTTTTTATGTTATTTATGTTTATTATTTTTTTGATGTTTTTAATGTTTTTTATATTTATGATGTTTTTGATGTTTTTGTTTTGCAGTTTTTAATGTTTTTGATGTTTTTGATGTTTTGCTGTTTTGCTGTTTTTATTGTTTTCGATGTTTTTGGTGTTTTTGATATTTTTAATCTTTTTGATGTTTTTGATGTTTTCGATACTTTCATTTTTTGGATGTTTTTGGATGTTTTTGATGTCATTGATGTTTTTGATGTTTTTGATGTTTTTGAAGTTTTTGATGTTTTTGATGTTTTGGATGTTTTTGATGTTTTTGAAGTTTTTGATGTTTTTGATGTTTTTGATGTTTTTGATGTTTTTGAAGTTTTTGATGTTTTTGATGTTTTTGATGTTTTTGATGTTTTTGACGTTTTTGATGTTTTTGATGTTTTTGATGTTTTTGATGTTTTTAATGTTTATGATGTTTTTGATGTTTTTGATGTTTTTCATGTTTTTAATGTTTTTTATGTTTATGAAGTTTTTGATGTTTTTGATATTTTTGATGTTTTTGATGTTTTTCATCTTTTTGAAGTTTTTGATGTTTTCGATACTTTCATTTTTTGGATGTTTTTGATGTCATTGATGTTTTTGATGTTTTTGAAGTTTTTGATGTTTTTGATGTTTTGGATTTTTTTGATGTTTTTGAAGTTTTTGATGTTTTTGATGTTTTTGAAGTTTTTGAAGTTTTTGATGTTTTTGATGTTTTTGATGTTTTTGAAGTTTTTGATGTTTTTGATGTTTTTGATGTTTTTGATGTTTTTGAAGTTTTTGATGTTTTTGATGTTTTTGATGTTTTTGATGTTTTTGATGTTTTGATGTTTTTGATGTTTTTGATGTTTTTGATGTTTTTGATGTTTTTGATGTTTTGATGTTTTTGATGTTTTTCATGTTTTTGATGTTTTTGATGTTTGATGTTTTTGATGTTTTCGATATTTTGATATTTTTGATGTTTTTGGTGTTTGATGTTTCTGATGTTTTCGATATTTTGATTTTTTTGATGTTTTTGATGTTTTGTTGTTTTTGATGTTTTTATGTTATTTATGTTTTTTTGATGTTTTTAGTGTTTTTGATGTTTTTGATGTTTTTGATGTTTTTGATGTTTTTGATATTTTGGATGTTTTTGATGTTTTTGATGTTTTTGATGTTTTTGATATTTTGGATGTTTTTGATGTTTTTGATGTTTTTGATGTTTTTGAAGTTTTTGATGTTTTTGATATTTTTGATGTTTTCGATGTTTTTGACGTTTTTGTTGTTTTTGTTGTTTTTAATGTTTTTGATGTTTTTGATGTTTTTGATGTTTTTGATGTTTTTGATGTTTTTGATGTTTTTGATGTTTTTGATGTTTTTGATGTTTTTGATGTTTTTGATGTTTTTCATGTTTTTGATGTTTTTGATGTTTGATGTTTTTGATGTTTTCGATATTTTGATATTTTTGATGTTTTTGGTGTTTGATGTTTCTGATGTTTTCGATATTTTGATTTTTTTGATGTTTTTGATGTTTTGTTGTTTTTGATGTTTTTATGTTATTTATGTTTTTTTGATGTTTTTAGTGTTTTTGATGTTTTTGATGTTTTTGATGTTTTTGATGTTTTTGATATTTTGGATGTTTTTGATGTTTTTGGTGTTTTTGATGTTTGATGTTTTTGATGTTTTTGATGTTTGATGTTTTTGATGTTTTCGATATTTTGATGTTTGATGTTTTTGATGTTTTCGATATTTTGATGTGTTTGATTTTTTTGGTGTTTGATGTTTTTGATGTTTTCGATATTTTGATTTTTTTGATGTTTTTGATGCTTATTATTTTTTTGATGTTTTTAATGTTTTTTATATTTATGATGTTTTTGATGTTTTTGTTTTGCAGTTTTTTATGTTTTTGATGTTTTGCTGTTTTGCTGTTTTTATTGTTTTCGATGTTTTTGGTGTTTTTGATATTTTTAATCTTTTTGATGTTTTTGATGTTTTTGATGTTTTTGATGTTTTGAAGTTTTTTGATGTTTTTGATGTTTTTAGTGTTTTTGATGTTTTTGATGTTTTGATGTTTTTGATGTTTTGATGTTTTGATGTTTTTGATGTTTTTGATGTTTTTGATGTTTTTGATGTTTTTGATGTTTTTGATGTTTTTGATGTTTTTGATGTTTTTGATGTTTTTGATGTTTTGATGTTTTTGATGTTTTTGATGTTTTGATGTTTTTGATGTTTTTGATGTTTTTAATGTTTATGATGTTTTTGATGTTTTTGATGTTTTTCATGTTTTTAATGTTTTTATGTTTATGATGTTTTTGATGTTTTTGATATTTTTGATGTTTTGATGTTTTTCATCTTTTTGAAGTTTTTGATGTTTTCGATACTTTCATTTTTTGGATGTTTTTGATGTCATTGATGTTTTTGATGTTTTTGAAGTTTTTGATGTTTTGATGTTTTGGATGTTTTTGATGTTTTTGAAGTTTTTGATGTTTTTGATGTTTTTGATGTTTTTGAAGTTTTTGATGTTTTTGATGTTTTTGATGTTTTTGATGTTTTTGATGTTTCATGTTTTTGATGTTTTCGATATTTTGTTTTTTTGATGTTTTTGATGTTTTGTTGTTTTTGATGTTTTTATTTTATTTATGTTTATTTATGTTTATTATGTTTTTGATATTTTTGATGTTTTTGATGTTCTTGATGTTTTTGATGTTTTTGATGTTTTTGATGTTTTTGATGTTTTTGATGTTTTTGATGTTTTTGATGTTTTTGAAGTTTTTGATGTTTTTGATGTTTTTGATGTTTTTGGTGTTTGATGTTTTTGATGTTTTCGATATTTTGATTTTTTTGATGTTTTTGATGTTTTGTTGTTTTTGATGTTTTAATGTTATTTATGTTTATTATGTTTTTGATGTTTTAAATGTTTTTTATATTTATGATGTTTTTGATGTTTTTGATGTTTTTGATGTTTTTGGTGCTTTTGATGTTTTTGATGTTTTTGGTGTTTTTGATGTTTTTGATGTTTATGATGTTTTTGATTTTTTGATGTTTTTGATGTTTTTAATGTTTTTGATGTTTTGATGTTTTTGATGTTTGATGTTTTTGATGTTTTTGTTGTTTTTGTTGTTTGATGTTTTTGATGTTTTCGATATTTTGATGTTTTTGATGTTTTTGATGTTTTTGGTGTTTGATGTTTTTGATGTTTTCGATATTTTGATTTTTTGATGTTTTTGATGTTTTGTTGTTTTTGATGTTTTTATGTTATTTATGTTTATTATTTTTTTGATGTTTTTAATGTTTTTTATATTTATGATGTTTTTGATGTTTTTTTTTTGCAGTTTTTAATGTTTTGATGTTTTTGATGTTTTGCTGTTTTGCTGTTTTTATTGTTTTCGATGTTTTTGGTGTTTTTGATATTTTTAATCTTTTTGATGTTTTTGATGTTTTGATGTTTTTGAAGTTTTTAGTGTTTTGATGTTTTTGATGTTTTTGATGTTTTTGATGTTTTGATGTTTTTGATGTTTTTGATGTTTTTGATGTTTTTGATGTTTTTGATGTTTTTGATGTTTTTGATGTTTTTGATGTTTTTGATGTTTTGATGTTTTTGATGTTTTTGATGTTTTTGATGTTTTTGATGTTTTTGATGTTTTGATGTTTTTGATGTTTTTGATGTTTTGATGTTTTTGATGTTTTGATGTTTTTGATGTTTTTGATGTTTTTGATGTTTTGATGTTTTTGATGTTTTTGATGTTTTTGATGTTTTTAATGTTTATAATGTTTTTGATGTTTTTGATGTTTTTCATGTTTTTAATGTTTTTATGTTTATGATGTTTTTGATGTTTTTGATATTTTTGATGTTTTTGATGTTTTTCATCTCTTTGAAGTTTTTGATGTTTTCGATACTTTCATTTTTTGGATGTTTTTGATGTCATTGATGTTTTTGATGTTTTTGAAGTTTTTGATGTTTTTGATGTTTTGGATGTTTTGGATGTTTTTGATGTTTTTGAAGTTTTTGATGTTTTTGATGTTTTTGATGTTTTTGATGTTTTTGATGTTTTTGATGTTTTTGATGTTTTTGATGTTTTTGATGTTTTTGATGTTTTTGATGTTTTTGATGTTTTTGATGTTTTTGATGTTTTTGATGTTTTTGAGGTTTTTGATGTTTTTGATGTTTGATGTTTTTGATGTTTTCGATATTTTGATATTTTTGATGTTTTTGATGTTTTTGGTGTTTGATGTTTTTGATGTTTTCGATATTTTGATTTTTTTGATGTTTTTGATGTTTTGTTGTTTTTGATGTTTTTATGTTATTTACGTTTATTATGTTTTTGATGTTTTTAATGTTTTTATATTTATGATGTTTTTGATGTTTTTGTTTTGCTGTTTTTAATGTTTTTGATGTTTTTGATGTTTTGCTGTTTTTATTGTTTTCGATGTTTTTGATGTTTTTGATGTTTTTGATATTTTTAATCTTTTTGATGTTTTTGATGTTTTTGATGTTTTTGATGTTTTTGATGTTTTTGAAGTTTTTGATGTTTTTGGTGTTTGATGTTTTTGATGTTTTCGATATTTTGATTTTTTTGATGTTTTTGATGTTTTGTTGTTTTTGATGTTTTAATGTTATTTATGTTTATTATGTTTTTGATGTTTTAAATGTTTTTATATTTATGATGTTTTTGATGTTTTTGATGTTTTTGGTGCTTTTGATGTTTTTGATGTTTTTGGTGTTTTTGATGTTTTTGATGTTTATGATGTTTTTGATTTTTTTGATGTTTTTGATGTTTTTAATGTTTTTGATGTTTTTGATGTTTTTGATGTTTGATGTTTTTGATGTTTTTGATGTTTTTGATGTTTGATGTTTTTGATGTTTTCGATATTTTGATGTTTTTGATGTTTTTGATGTTTTTGGTGTTTGATGTTTTTGATGTTTTCGATATTTTGATTTTTTTGATGTTTTTGATGTTTTGTTGTTTTTGATGTTTTTATGTTATTTATATTTATTATTTTTTTGATGTTTTTAATGTTTTTTATATTTATGATGTTTTTGATGTTTTTTTTGCAGTTTTTAATGTTTTTGATGTTTTGCTGTTTTGCTGTTTTTATTGTTTTCGATGTTTTTGGTGTTTTTGATATTTTTAATCTTTTGATGTTTTTGATGTTTTTGATGTTTTTGAAGTTTTTAGTGTTTTTGATGTTTTTGATGTTTTTGATGTTTTTGATGTTTTTGATGTTTTTGATGTTTTTGATGTTTTTGATGTTTTTGATGTTTTGATGTTTTTGATGTTTTTGATGTTTTTGATGTTTTTGATGTTTTTGATGTTTTTGATGTTTTTGATGTTTTTGATGTTTTGATGTTTTTGATGTTTTTGATGTTTTTGATGTTTTTGATGTTTTTGATGTTTTTGATGTTTTTGATGTTTTTGATGTTTTTGATGTTTTTGATGTTTTTGATGTTTTTGATGTTTTTGATGTTTTTGATGTTTTTGATGTTTTTGATGTTTTTGATGTTTTTAATGTTTATAATGTTTTTGATGTTTTTGATGTTTTTCATGTTTTTAATGTTTTTTATGTTTATGATGTTTTTGATGTTTTTGATATTTTTGATGTTTTTGATGTTTTTCATCTCTTTGAAGTTTTTGATGTTTTCGATACTTTCATTTTTTGGATGTTTTTGATGTCATTGATGTTTTTGATGTTTTTGAAGTTTTTGATGTTTTTGATGTTTTGGATGTTTTGGATGTTTTTGATGTTTTTGATGTTTTTGAAGTTTTTGATGTTTTTGATGTTTTGGATGTTTTGGATGTTTTTGATGTTTTTGAAGTTTTTGATGTTTTTGATGTTTTTGATGTTTTTGATGTTTTTGATGTTTTTGATGTTTTTGATGTTTTTGATGTTTTTGATGTTTTTGATGTTTTTGATGTTTTTGATGTTTTTGATGTTTTTGAGGTTTTTGATGTTTTTGATGTTTGATGTTTTTGATGTTTTCGATATTTTGATATTTTTGATGTTTTTGATGTTTTTGGTGTTTGATGTTTTTGATGTTTTCGATATTTTGATTTTTTGATGTTTTTGATGTTTTGTTGTTTTTGATGTTTTTATGTTATTTACGTTTATTATGTTTTTTGATGTTTTTAATGTTTTTATATTTATGATGTTTTTGATGTTTTTGTTTTGCTGTTTTTAATGTTTTTGATGTTTTTGATGTTTTGCTGTTTTTATTGTTTTCGATGTTTTTGATGTTTTTGATGTTTTTGATATTTTTAATCTTTTTGATGTTTTTGATGTTTTTGATGTTTTTGATGTTTTTGATGTTTTTGAAGTTTTTGATGTTTTTGGTGTTTGATGTTTTTGATGTTTTCGATATTTTGATTTTTTGATGTTTTTGATGTTTTGTTGTTTTTGATGTTTTAATGTTATTTATGTTTATTATGTTTTTGATGTTTTAAATGTTTTTATATTTATGATGTTTTTGATGTTTTTGATGTTTTTGGTGCTTTTGATGTTTTTGATGTTTTTGGTGTTTTTGATGTTTTTGATGTTTATGATGTTTTTGATTTTTTGATGTTTTTGATGTTTTTAATGTTTTTGATGTTTTTGATGTTTTTGATGTTTGATGTTTTTGATGTTTTTGATGTTTTTGATGTTTGATGTTTTTGATGTTTTCGATATTTTGATGTTTTTGATGTTTTTGGTGTTTGATGTTTTTGATGTTTTCGATATTTTGATTTTTTTGATGTTTTTGATGTTTTGTTGTTTTTGATGTTTTTATGTTATTTATGTTTATTATTTTTTTGATGTTTTTAATGTTTTTTATATTTATGATGTTTTTGATGTTTTTTTTTTGCAGTTTTTAATGTTTTTGATGTTTTTGATGTTTTGCTGTTTTGCTGTTTTTATTGTTTTCGATGTTTTTGATATTTTTAATCTTTTTGATGTTTTTGATGTTTTTGATGTTTTTGAAGTTTTTAGTGTTTTTGATGTTTTTGATGTTTTTGATGTTTTTGATGTTTTTGATGTTTTTGATGTTTTTAATGTTTATAATGTTTTTGATGTTTTTGATGTTTTTCATGTTTTTAATGTTTTTTATGTTTATGATGTTTTTGATGTTTTTGATATTTTTGATGTTTTTGTTGTTTTTCATCTCTTTGAAGTTTTTGATGTTTTCGATTCTTTCATTTTTTGGATGTTTTTGATGTCATTGATATTTTTGATGTTTTTGATGTTTTTGATGTTTTTGATGTTTTTGATGTTTTGGATGTTTTGGATGTTTTTGATGTTTTTGATGTTTTTGATGTTTTTGATGTTTTTGATGTTTTGGATGTTTTGGATGTTTTTGATGTTTTTGATGTTTTTGATGTTTTTGATGTTTTTGATGTTTTTGATGTTTTTGATGTTTTTGATGTTTTTGATGTTTTTGATGTTTTTGATGTTTTTGATGTTTTTGATGTTTTTGATGTTTTTGATGTTTTTGAGGTTTTTGATGTTTTTGATGTTTGATGTTTTTGATGTTTTCGATATTTTGATATTTTTGATGTTTTTGATGTTTTTGGTGTTTGATGTTTTTGATGTTTTCGATATTTTGATTTTTTTGATGTTTTTGATGTTTTGTTGTTTTTGATGTTTTTATGTTATTTACGTTTATTATGTTTTTGATGTTTTTAATGTTTTTATATTTATGATGTTTTTGATGTTTTTGTTTTGCTGTTTTTAATGTTTTTGATGTTTTTGATGTTTTGCTGTTTTTATTGTTTTCGATGTTTTTGATGTTTTTGATGTTTTTGATATTTTTAATCTTTTTGATGTTTTTGATGTTTTTGATGTTTTTGATGTTTTTGATGTTTTTGAAGTTTTTGATGTTTTTGGTGTTTGATGTTTTTGATGTTTTTCGATATTTTGATTTTTTTGATGTTTTTGATGTTTTGTTGTTTTTGATGTTTTAATGTTATTTATGTTTATTATGTTTTTGATGTTTTAAATGTTTTTTATATTTATGATGTTTTTGATGTTTTTGATGTTTTTGGTGCTTTTGATGTTTTTGATGTTTTTGGTGTTTTTGATGTTTTTGATGTTTATGATGTTTTTGATTTTTTTGATGTTTTTGATGTTTTTAATGTTTTTGATGTTTTTGATGTTTTTGATGTTTGATGTTTTTGATGTTTTTGATGTTTTTGATGTTTGATGTTTTTGATGTTTTCGATATTTTGATGTTTTTGATGTTTTTGATGTTTTTGGTGTTTGATGTTTTTGATGTTTTCGATATTTTGATTTTTTTGATGTTTTTGATGTTTTGTTGTTTTTGATGTTTTTATGTTATTTATGTTTATTATTTTTTTGATGTTTTTAATGTTTTTTATATTTATGATGTTTTTGATGTTTTTTTTTTGCAGTTTTTAATGTTTTTGATGTTTTGCTGTTTTGCTGTTTTTATTGTTTTCGATGTTTTTGGTGTTTTTGATATTTTTAATCTTTTTGATGTTTTTGATGTTTTTGATGTTTTTGAAGTTTTTAGTGTTTTTGATGTTTTTGATGTTTTTGATGTTTTTGATGTTTTTGATGTTTTTGATGTTTTTGATGTTTTGATGTTTTTGATGTTTTTGATGTTTTTGATGTTTTTGATGTTTTTGATGTTTTTGATGTTTTGATGTTTTTGATGTTTTTGATGTTTTGATGTTTTTGATGTTTTTGATGTTTTTGATGTTTTTGATGTTTTTGATGTTTTTGATGTTTTTGATGTTTTTGATGTTTTTGATGTTTTTGATGTTTTTGATGTTTTTGATGTTTTTTTGATGTTTTTGATGTTTTTGATGTTTTTGATGTTTTTGATGTTTTGATGTTTTTGATGTTTTTAATGTTTATAATGTTTTTGATGTTTTTGATGTTTTTCATGTTTTTAATGTTTTTTATGTTTATGATGATTTTGATGTTTTTGATATTTTTGATGTTTTTGATGTTTTTCATCTCTTTGATGTTTTTGATGTTTTCGATACTTTCATTTTTGGATGTTTTTGATGTCATTGATGTTTTTGATGTTTTTGAAGTTTTTGATGTTTTTGATGTTTTGGATGTTTTGGATGTTTTTTGATGTTTTTGATGTTTTTGAAGTTTTTGATGTTTTTGATGTTTTTGATGTTTTTGATGTTTTTGATGTTTTTGATGTTTTTGATGTTTTTGATGTTTTTGATGTTTTTGATGTTTTTGATGTTTTTGATGTTTTTGATGTTTTTGATGTTTTTGATGTTTTTGATGTTTTTGAGGTTTTTGATGTTTTTGATGTTTGATGTTTTTGATGTTTTCGATATTTTGATATTTTTGATGTTTTTGATGATTTTGGTGTTTGATGTTTTTGATGTTTTCGATATTTTGATTTTTTGATGTTTTTGATGTTTTGTTGTTTTTGATGTTTTTATGTTATTTACGTTTATTATGTTTTTGATGTTTTTAATGTTTTTATATTTATGATGTTTTTGATGTTTTTGTTTTG
This sequence comes from Drosophila pruinosa, assembly GCA_018150935.1. Classification (NCBI taxonomy): domain Eukaryota; kingdom Metazoa; phylum Arthropoda; class Insecta; order Diptera; family Drosophilidae; genus Drosophila; species Drosophila pruinosa. The sequence continues at coordinate 268,547 of JAECWR010000374.1, forward strand.
CTGTTTTTAATGTTTTTCATGTTTTTGATGTTTTGCTGTTTTTATTGTTTTCGATGTTTTTGATGTTTTTGATGTTTTTGATATTTTTAATCTTTTTGATGTTTTTGATGTTTTTGATGTTTTTGATGTTTTTGATGTTTTTGAAGTTTTTGATGTTTTTGATGTTTTTGATGTTTTTGAAGCTTTTGATGTTTTTAGTGTTTTTGATGTTTTTGATGTTTTTGATGTGTTTGATGTTTTTTATGTTTTGGATGTTTTTGATGTTTTTGATGTTTTTGATGTTTTTGATGTTTTTGATGTTTTTGATGTTTTTGATGTTTTTGATGTTTTTGATGTTTTTGATGTTTTTGATGTTTTTGATGCTTTTGATGTTTTTGATGTTTGATGTTTTTGATGTTTTCGATATTTTGATATTTTTGATGTTTTTGATGTTTTGTTGTTTTTGATGTTTTTATGTTATTTATGTTTATAATGTTTTTGATGTTTATAATGTTTTTTATACTTATGATGTTTTTGATATTTTTGTTTTGCTGATTTCAATGTTTTTGATGTTTTTGATGTTTTTAATGTTTTTGATGTTTTTGATGTTTTTGATGTTTTTGATGTTTTTGATTTTTTTTGATGTTTTTTTGTTTTTGATGTTTTTATGTCATTTATGTTTATTATGTTTTTGATGTTTTTAATGATTTTTATATATATGATGTTTTTGATGTTTTTGTTTTGCTGTTTTTAATGTTTTTGATGTGTTTGATGTTTTTGATGTTTTTGATGCTTTTGATGTTTTTGATGTGTTTGATGTGTTTGATGTTTTTGATGTTTTTGATCTTATTGATGTTTTTGATGTTTTTGATGTTTTTGATGTTTTTGATGTTTTTGATGTTTTTGATGTTTTAGATGTTTTTGTTTTTAATGTTTTTGATGTTTTTGATGTTTTTGATGTTTTTGATGTTTTTGATGTTTTTGATGTTTTTGATATTTTTGATGTTTTTGATGTTTTCGATATTTTGATTTTTTTGATGTTTTGTTGTTTTTCATGTTTTTATTTTATTTATGTTTATTATGATTTTGATGTTTTTAATGTTTTTTATATTTATGATGTTTTTGTTTTGCTGTTTTTAATGTTTTTGATGTGTTTGATGTTTTTGATGTTTTGATGTTTTTGATGTTTTTGATGTTATTGATGTTTTTGATGTTTTTGATGTTTTTGATGTTTTTGATGTTTTTGATGTTTTTGATGTTTTTGATGTTTTTGATGTTTTAGATGTTTTTGTTTTTAATGTTTTTGATGTTTTTGATGTTTTTGATGTTTTGATGTTTTTGATGTTTTTGATGTTTTTGATGTTTTTGATATTTTTGATGTTTTTGATGTTTTTGATGTTTTCGATATTTTGATTTTTTTGATGTTTTGTTGTTTTTCATGTTTTTATTTTATTTATGTTTATTATGATTTTGATGTTCTTAATGTTTTTTATATTTATGATGTTTTTGTTGTTTTTGTTTTGCTGTTTTTTAATGTTTTTGATGTGTTTGATGTTTTTGATGTTTTGATTGTTTTTGATGTTTTTGATGTTTTTGATGTTTTTGATGTTTTTGATGTTTTTGATGTTTTTGATGTTTTTGATGTTTTTGATGTTTTTGATGTTTTTGATGTTTTTGATGTTTTTGATGTTTTTGATGTTTTGATGTTTTTGATGTTTTTGATGTTTTTGATGTTTTTGATGTTTTTGATGTTTTTGATGTTTTTGATGTTTTGATGTTTTGATGTTTTTGATGTTTTTGATGTTTTTGATGTTTTTGATGTTTTTGATGTTTTGATGTTTTTGATGTTTTTGATGTTTTTGATGTTATTAATGTTTTTGATGTTTTTGATGTTTTTGATGTTTTGATGTTTTTGATGTTTTGATGTTTTTGATGTTTTTGATGTTTTTGATGTTTTTGATGTTTTTGATGTTTTTGATGTTTTGATGTTTTGATGTTTGATGTTTTTGATGTTTTCGATATTTTATTTTTATTACGTTTATTATGTTTATTATGTTTTTGATGTTTTTGATGTTTTTGATGTTTTTAATGTTTTTTATATTTATTATGTTTTTGATGTTTTTAATGTTTTTATATTTATGATGTTTTTGATGTTTTTGTTTTGCTGCTTTTAATGTTTTTGATGTGTTTGATGTTTTGCTGTTTTTATTGTTTTCGATGTTTTTGATGTTTTGATGTTTTTGATGTTTTTGATGTTTTTGATGTTTTTGATGTTTTTGATGTTTTGATGTTTTTGATGTTTTTGATGTTTTTGATGTTTTTGATGTTTTTGATGTTTTTGATGTTTTTTGATGTTTTTGATGTTTTTGATGTTTTTGATGTTTTTGATGTTTTTGATGTTTTTGATGTTTTTGATGTTTTTGATGTTTGATGTTTGATGTTTTTGATGTTTTCGATATTTTATTTTTATTACGTTTATTATGTTTATTATGTTTTTTTGTTTATGATGTTTTTATGTTATTTATGTTTATTATGTTTTTGATGTTTTTAATGTTTTTTATATTTATGATGTTTTTGTTTTGCTGTTTTTAATGTTTTTGATGTGTTTGATGTTTTGATGTTTTCGATGTTTTTGATGTTTTGATGTTTTTGATGTTTTTGATGTTTTGATGTTTTTGATGTTTTTGATGTTTTTGATGTTTTTGATGTTTTTGATGTTTTGATGTTTTTGATGTTTTTGATGTTTTTGATGTTTTTGATGTTTTTGATGTTTTTGATGTTTTTGATGTTTTTGATGTTTTGATGTTTTTGATGTTTTTGATGTTTTTGATGTTTTTGATGTTTTTGATGTTTTTGATGTTTTTAATGTTTTTGATGTTTTTGATGTTTTTGATGTTTGATGTTTTTGATGTTTTCGATATTTTATTTTTATTACGTTTATTATGTTTATTATGTTTTTGATGTTTTTGATGTTTTTAATGTTTTTTATATTTATTATGTTTTTGATGTTTTTAATGTTTTTATATTTATGATGTTTTTGATGTTTTTGTTTTGCTGCTTTTAATGTTTTTGATGTGTTTGATGTTTTGCTGTTTTGCTGTTTTTATTGTTCTCGATGTTTTTGATGTTTTTGATGTTTTTGATGTTTTTGATGTTTTTGATGTTTTTGATGTTTTTGATGTTTTTGATGTTTTTGATGATTTTGATGTTTTTGATGTTTTTGATGTTTTTGATGTTTTTGATGTTTTTGATGTTTTTGTTGTTTTTGATGTTTTTGATGTTGATGATGTTTTCGATATTTTGATTTTTTTGATGTTTTTGATGTTTGATGATTTTGATGTTTTCGATATTTTATTTTTATTACGTTTATTATGTTTATTATGTTTTTGATGTTTTTGATGTTTTGCTGTTTTGCTGTTTTGCTGTTTTGCTGTTTTTATTGTTTTCGATGTTTTTGATGTTTTCGGTGTTTTGATGTTTTTGATGTTTTTGATGTTTTTGATGTTTGTGATGTTTTTGAAGTTTTGCTGTTTTTAATGTTTTTGATGTTTTTGATGTTTTTGATGTTTTTGATGTTTTTGATGTTTTGCTGTTTTGCTGTTTTGCTGTTTTTATTGTTTTCGATGTTTTTGATGTTTTCGATGTTTTTGCTGTTTTGCTGTTTTGCTGTTTTGCTGTTTTTATTGTTTTCGATGTTTTTGATGTTTTCGGTGTTTTGATGTTTTTGATGTTTTTGATGTTTTTGATGTTTTTGATGTTTTTGATGTTTTTGATGTTTTTGATGTTTTTGATGTTTTTGATGTTTTTGATGTTTTTGATGTTTTTGATGTTTTTGATGTTTTTGATGTTTTTGATGTTTTTGATGTTTTTGATTTTTTTGATGTTTTTGATGTTTTTGTTGTTTTTGATGTTTTTGATGTTGATGATGTTTTCGATATTTTGATTTTTTTGATGTTTTTGATGTTATTGATGTTTTTGATATTTTTAATGTTTTTGATGTTTTTGATGTTTTCGATATTTTGATTATTTTGATTTTTTTGATGTTTTTGATGTTTTCGATACTTTGATTTTTTGATTTTTTTTTGATGTTTTTGATGTTTAAAGTTTTTGATGTTTTTGATGTTTTCGATATTTTGATTTTTTTTTTATGTTTTTGATGTTTTGTTGTTTTTGATGTTTTTATGTTATTTATGTTTATTATGTTTTTGATGTTTTTAATGTTTTTTATATTTATTATGTTTTTGATGTTTTTAATGTTTTTTATATATATAATGTTTTTGATGTGTTTGATGCTTTTGATGTTTTTGATGTGTTTGATGTTTTTGATGTTTTTGATGTTTTTGATATTTTTAATGTTTTTGATGTTTTTGATGTTTTCGATATTTTGATTTTTTTTTTATGTTTTTGATGTTTTGTTGTTTTTGATGTTTTTATGTTATTTATGTTTATTATGTTTTTGATGTTTTTAATGTTTTTTATATTTATTATGTTTTTGATGTTTTTAATGTTTTTTATATATATAATGTTTTTGATGTGTTTGATGCTTTTGATGTTTTTGATGTTTTTGATGTTTTTGATGTTTTTGATGTTTTTGATGTTTTTGATGCTTTTGATGTTTTTGATGTGTTTGATGTGTTTGATGTTTTTGATGTTTTTGATGTTTTTGATGTTTTTGATGTTTTTGATGTTTTTGATGTTTTTGATGTTTTTGATGTTTTTGATGTTTGATGTTTTTGATGTTTTCGATATTTTATTTTTATTACGTTTATTATGTTTATTATGTTTTTGATGTTTTTGATGTTTTTAATGTTTTTTATATTTATTATGTTTTTGATGTTTTTAATGTTTTTTATATTTATGATGTTTTTGATGTTTTTGTTTTGCTGCTTTTAATGTTTTTGATGTGTTTGATGTTTTGCTGTTTTGCTGTTTTTATTGTTCTCGATGTTTTTGATGTTTTTGATGTTTTGATGTTTTTGATGTTTTTGATGTTTTTGATGTTTTTGATGTTTTTGATGTTTTTGATGTTTTTGATGATTTTGATGTTTTTGATGTTTTTGATGTTTTTGATGTTTTTGATGTTTTTGATGTTTTTGATGTTTTTGATGTTTTTGTTGTTTTTGATGTTTTTGATGTTGATGATGTTTTCGATATTTTGATTTTTTTGATGTTTTTGATGTTATTGATGTTTTTGATATTTTTGATGTTTTTGATGTTTTTGATGTTTTTGATGTTTTCGATATTTTGATTATTTTGATTTTTTTGATGTTTTTGATGTTTGATGTTTTTGATGTTTTCGATATTTTATTTTTATTACGTTTATTATGTTTATTATGTTTTTGATGTTTTTGATGTTTTGCTGTTTTGCTGTTTTGCTGTTTTTATTGTTTTCGATGTTTTTGATGTTTTCGGTGTTTTGATGTTTTTGATGTTTTTGATGTTTTTGATGTTTGTGATGTTTTTGAAGTTTTGCTGTTTTTAATGTTTTTGATGTTTTTGATGTTTTTGATTTTTTTGATGTTTTTGATGTTTTTGATGTTTTGCTGTTTTGCTGTTTTGCTGTTTTACTGTTTTTATTGTTTTCGATGTTTTTGATGTTTTCGGTGTTTTGATGTTTTTGATGTTTTTGATGTTTTTGATGTTTTTGATGTTTTTGATGTTTTTGATGTTTTTGATGTTTTTGATGTTTTTGATGTTTTTGATTTTTTTGATGTTTTTGATGTTTTTGTTGTTTTTGATGTTTTTGATGTTGATGATGTTTTCGATATTTTGATTTTTTTGATGTTTTTGATGTTATTGATGTTTTTGATATTTTTAATGTTTTTGATGTTTTTGATGTTTTCGATATTTTGATTTTTTTGATGTTTTTGATGTTTTCGATACTTTGATTTTTTGATTTTTTTTTGATGTTTTTGATGTTTTTGATGTTTGAAGTTTTTGATGTTTTTGATGTTTTCGATATTTTGATTTTTTTTTTATGTTTTTGATGTTTTGTTGTTTTTGATGTTTTTATGTTATTTATGTTTATTATGTTTTTGATGTTTTTAATGTTTTTTATATTTATTATGTTTTTGATGTTTTTGATGTTTTTAATGTTTTTTATATATATAATGTTTTTGATGTGTTTGATGCTTTTGATGTTTTTGATGTGTTTGATGTTTTTGATGTTTTTGATGTTTTTGATATTTTTAATGTTTTTGATGTTTTTGATGTTTTCGATGCTTTTGATGTTTTTGATGTGTTTGATGTGTTTGATGTTTTTGATGTTTTTGATGTTTTTGATGTTTTTGATGTTTTTGATGTTTTTGATGTTTTTGATGTTTTTGATGTTTTTGATGTTTGATGTTTTTGATGTTTTCGATATTTTATTTTTATTACGTTTATTATGTTTATTATGTTTTTGATGTTTTTGATGTTTTTAATGTTTTTTATATTTATTATGTTTTTGATGTTTTTAATGTTTTTTATATTTATGATGTTTTTGATGTTTTTGTTTTGCTGCTTTTAATGTTTTTGATGTTTTTGATGTGTTTGATGTTTTGCTGTTTTTATTGTTTTCGATGGTTTTGATGTTTTTGATGTTTTTGATGTTTTTGATGTTTATGATGTTTTTGATGTTTTTGATGTTTTTGATGTTTTTGATGTTTTTGATGTTTTTGATGTTTTTGATGTTTTTGATGTTTTTGATGTTTTTGATGTTTTTGATGTTTTTGATGTTTTTGATGTTTTTGATGTTTTTGATGTTTTTGATGTTTTTGATGTTTTTGATGTTTGTGATGTTTTTGATGTTTTTGATGTTTTTAATGTTTTTGATGTTTTTGATGTTTTTATGTTTTGGCTGTTTTTGATGTTTTTGATGTTTTTGATGTTTTTGATGTTTTTGATGTTTTTGATGTTTGATGTTTGATGTTTTTGATGTTTTCGATATTTTATTTTTTATTACGTTTATTATGTTTATTATGTTTTTGATGTTTTTGATGTTTTTAATGTTTTTTATATTTATTATGTTTTTAATGTTTTTTATATTTATGATGTTTTTGATGTTTTTGTTTTGCTGCTTTTAATGTTTTTGATGTGTTTGATGTTTTGCTGTTTTTATTGTTTTCGATGTTTTTGATGTTTTGATGTTTTTGATGTTTTTGATGTTTTTGATGTTTTTGATGTTTTTGATGTTTTTGATGTTTTTGATGTTTGTGATGTTTTTGATGTTTTTGATGTTTTTGATGTTTTTGATGTTTTTGATGTTTTGGCTGTTTTTGATGTTTTTGATGTTTTTGATGTTTTTGATGTTTTTGATGTTTTTGATGTTTTTGATGTTTTTGATGTTTTTGTTGTTTTTGTTGTTTTTGTTGTTTTTGATGTTTTTGATGTTTTTGATGTTTTTGATGTTTTTGATGTTTTTGATGTTTTTGATGTTTTTGATGTTTTTGATGTTTTTGATGTTTTTGATGTTTTTGATGTTTTTGATGTTTTTGATGTTTTTGATGTTTTTGATGTTTTTGATGTTTTTGATGTTTTTGATGTTTTTGATGTTTTTGATGTTTTTGATGTTTTTGTTGTTTTTGATGTTTTTGATGTTGATGATGTTTTCGATATTTTGATTTTTTTGATGTTTTTGATATTATTGATGTTTTTGATATTTTTCATGTTTTTGATGTTTTCGATATTTTGATTATTTTGATTTTTTTGATGTTTTTGATTTTTTCGATATTTTGATTTTTTTGATGTTTTTGATGTTTGATGTTTTTGATGTTTTCGATATTTTACTTTTATTACGTTTATTATGTTTATTATGTTTTTGATGTTTTTGATGTTTTTAATGTTTTTTATATTTATTATGTTTTTGATGTTTTTAATGTTTTTTATATCTATGATGTTTTTGGTGTTTTTGTTTTGCTGCTTTTAATGTTTTTGATGTGTTTGATGTTTTGCTGTTTTGCTGTTTTTATTGTTTTCGATGCTTTTGATGTTTTTGATGTTTTTGATGCTTTTGATGTTTTTGATGTGTTTGATGTGTTTGATGTTTTTGATGTTTTTGATGTTTTTGATGTTTTTGATGTTTTTGATGTTTTTGATGTTTTTGATGTTTTTGATGTTTTTGATGTTTGATGTTTTTGATGTTTTCGATATTTTATTTTTATTACGTTTATTATGTTTATTATGTTTTTGATGTTTTTGATGTTTTTAATGTTTTTTATATTTATTATGTTTTTGATGTTTTTAATGTTTTTTATATTTATGATGTTTTTGATGTTTTTGTTTTGCTGCTTTTAATGTTTTTGATGTGTTTGATGTTTTGCTGTTTTGCTGTTTTTATTGTTCTCGATGTTTTTGATGTTTTGATGTTTTGATGTTTTTGATGTTTTTGATGTTTTTGATGTTTTTGATGTTTTTGATGTTTTTGATGTTTTTGATGATTTTGATGTTTTTGATGTTTTTGATGTTTTTGATGTTTTTGATGTTTTTGATGTTTTTGATGTTTTTGATGTTTTTGTTGTTTTTGATGTTTTTGATGTTGATGATGTTTTCGATATTTTGATTTTTTGATGTTTTTGATGTTATTGATGTTTTTGATATTTTTGATGTTTTTGATGTTTTTGATGTTTTTGATGTTTTCGATATTTTGATTATTTTGATTTTTTGATGTTTTTGATGTTTTGATGTTTTTGATGTTTTCGATATTTTATTTTTTATTACGTTTATTATGTTTATTATGTTTTTGATGTTTTTGATGTTTTGCTGTTTTGTTGTTTTGCTGTTTTTATTGTTTTCGATGTTTTTGATGTTTTCGGTGTTTTGATGTTTTTGATGTTTTTGATGTTTTTGATGTTTGTGATGTTTTTGAAGTTTTGCTGTTTTTAATGTTTTTGATGTTTTTGATGTTTTTTGATTTTTTGATGTTTTTGATGTTTTTGATGTTTTGCTGTTTTGCTGTTTTGCTGTTTTACTGTTTTTATTGTTTTCGATGTTTTTGATGTTTTCGGTGTTTTGATGTTTTTGATGTTTTTGATGTTTTTGATGTTTTTGATGTTTTTGATGTTTTTGATGTTTTTGATGTTTTTGATGTTTTTGATGTTTTTGATTTTTTGATGTTTTTGATGTTTTTGTTGTTTTTGATGTTTTTGATGTTGATGATGTTTTCGATATTTTGATTTTTTTGATGTTTTTGATGTTATTGATGTTTTTGATATTTTTAATGTTTTTGATGTTTTTGATGTTTTCGATATTTTGATTTTTTTGATGTTTTTGATGTTTTCGATACTTTGATTTTTTGATTTTTTTTTGATGTTTTTGATGTTTGAAGTTTTTGATGTTTTTGATGTTTTTGATATTTTGATTTTTTTTTTTTTGTTTTGATGTTTTGTTGTTTTTGATGTTTTTGATGTTTTTGATGTTTTTGATGTTTTTGATGTTTTCGATATTTTATTTTTATTACGTTTATTATGTTTATTATGTTTTTGATGTTTTTGATGTTTTTAATGTTTTTTATATTTATTATGTTTTTGATGTTTTTAATGTTTTTATATTTATGATGTTTTTGAGGTTTTTGTTTTGCTGCTTTTAATGTTTTGATGTGTTTGATGTTTTGCTGATTTTATTGTTTTCGATGTTTTTGATGTTTTGATGTTTTGATGTTTTTGATGTTTTGATGTTTTGATGTTTTTGATGTTTTTTGATGTTTTTGATGTTTTTGATGTTTTTGATGTTTTTGATGTTTTTGATGTTTTTGATGTTTTTGATGTTTTTGATGTTTTTGATGTTTTTGATGTTTGTGATGTTTTTGATGTTTTTGATGTTTTTAATGTTTTTGATGTTTTTGATGTTTTTGATGTTTTGATGTTTTGATGTTTTGGCTGTTTTTGATGTTTTTGATGTTTTTGATGTTTTTGATGTTTTTGATGTTTGATGTTTGATGTTTTGATGTTTTCGATATTTTATTTTTATTACGTTTATTATGTTTATTATGTTTTTGATGTTTTTGATGTTTTTAATGTTTTTTATATTTATTATGTTTTTAATGTTTTTTATATTTATGATGTTTTTGATGTTTTTGTTTTGCTGCTTTTAATGTTTTTGATGTGTTTGATGTTTTGCTGTTTTGCTGTTTTTATTGTTTTCGATGTTTTTGATGTTTTTGATGTTTTGATGTTTTTGATGTTTTTGATGTTTTTGATGTTTTTGATGTTTTTGATGTTTTCGATATTTTGATTTTTTTTATGTTTTTGATGTTTTGTTGTTTTTGATGTTTTTATGTTATTTATGTATATTATGTTTTTGATGTTTTTAATGTTTTTTATATTTATTATGTTTTTGATGTTTTTGATGTTTTTAATGTTTTTTATATATATAATGTTTTTATGTGTTTGATGCTTTTGATGTTTTTGATGTGTTTGATGTTTTTGATGTTTTTGATGTTTTTGATGTTTTTTTAATGTTTTTGATGTTTTTGATGTTTTTGATGTTTTCGATGCTTTTGATGTTTTTGATGTGTTTGATGTGTTTGATGTTTTTGATGTTTTTGATGTTTTGATGTTTTTGATGTTTTTGATGTTTTTGATGTTTTTGATGTTTTTTGATGTTTTTGATGTTTTTGATGTTTTTGATGTTTTTGATGTTTTTGATGTTTTTGATGTTTGATGTTTTTGATGTTTTCGATATTTTATTTTTTATTACGTTATTATGTTTATTATGTTTTTGATGTTTTTGATGTTTTTAATGTTTTTATATTTATTATGTTTTTGATGTTTTTAATGTTTTTTATATTTATGATGTTTTTGAGGTTTTGTTTTTGCTGCTTTTAATGTTTTTGATGTGTTTGATGTTTTGCTGATTTTATTGTTTTCGATGTTTTTGATGTTTTGATGTTTTTGATGTTTTTGATGTTTTTGATGTTTTTGATGTTTTTGATGTTTTTGATGTTTTGATGTTTTTGATGTTTTGATGTTTTGATGTTTTTGATGTTTTTGATGTTTTTGATGTTTTTGATGTTTGTGATGTTTTGATGTTTTTGATGTTTTTAATGTTTTTGATGTTTTTGATGTTTTGATGTTTTGATGTTTTGGCTGTTTTTGATGTTTTTGATGTTTTTGATGTTTTTGATGTTTTTGATGTTTTTTATATTTATTATGTTTTTAATGTTTTTTATATTTATGATGTTTTTGATGTTTTTGTTTTGCTGCTTTTAATGTTTTTGATGTGTTTGATGTTTTGCTGTTTTGCTGTTTTTATTGTTTTCGATGTTTTTGATGTTTTTGATGTTTTGATGTTTTTGATGTTTTCGATATTTTATTTTTATTACGTTTATTATGTTTATTATGTTTTTGATGTTTTTGATGTTTTTAATGTTTTTTATATTTATTATGTTTTTAATGTTTTTTATATTTATGATGTTTTTGATGTTTTTGTTTTGCTGCTTTTAATGTTTTTGATGTGTTTGATGTTTTGCTGTTTTGCTGTTTTTATTGTTTTCGATGTTTTTGATGTTTTTGATGTTTTGATGTTTTTGATGTTTTTGATGTTTTTGATGTTTTTGATGTTTTTGATGTTTTTGATGTTTTTGATGTTTTTGATGTTTTTGATGTTTTCGATATTTTATTTTTATTACGTTTATTATGTTTATTATGTTTTTGATGTTTTTGATGTTTTTAATGTTTTTTATATTTATTATGTTTTTGATGTTTTTAATGTTTTTTATATTTATGATGTTTTTGAGGTTTTTGTTTTGCTGCTTTTAATGTTTTTGATGTGTTTGATGTTTTTGATTTTATTGTTTTCGATGTTTTTGATGTTTTGATGTTTTTGATGTTTTTGATGTTTTTGATGTTTTTGATGTTTTTGATGTTTTGATGTTTTTGATGTTTTGATGTTTTTGATGTTTTTGATGTTTTTGATGTTTTTGATGTTTTTGATGTTTTGATGTTTTTGATGTTTTTGATGTTTTTGATGTTTGTGATGTTTTTGATGTTTTTGATGTTTTTAATGTTTTTGATGTTTTTGATGTTTTTGATGTTTTGATGTTTTGATGTTTTGGCTGTTTTTGATGTTTTTGATGTTTTTGATGTTTTTGATGTTTTTGATGTTTGATGTTTGATGTTTTTGATGTTTTCGATATTTTATTTTTATTACGTTTATTATGTTTATTATGTTTTTGATGTTTTTGATGTTTTTAATGTTTTTTATATTTATTATGTTTTTAATGTTTTTTATATTTATGATGTTTTTGATGTTTTTGTTTTGCTGCTTTTAATGTTTTTGATGTGTTTGATGTTTTGCTGTTTTGCTGTTTTTATTGTTTTCGATGTTTTTGATGTTTTTGATGTTTTGATGTTTTTGATGTTTTTGATGTTTTTGATGTTTTTGATGTTTTTGATGTTTTTGATGTTTTTGATGTTTTTGATGTTTTTGATGTTTGTGATGTTTTTGATGTTTTTAATGTTTTTGATGTTTTTGATGTTTTGATGTTTTGGCTGTTTTTGATGTTTTTGATGTTTTTGATGTTTTTGATGTTTTTGATGTTTTGATGTTTTTGATGTTTTTGGTGTTTTGATGTTTTGATGTTTTTGATGTTTTTGATGTTTTTGATGTTTTTGATGTTTTGATGTTTTTGATGTTTTTGATGTTTTTGATGTTTTTGATGTTTTTGATGTTTTGATGTTTTTGATGTTTTTGATGTTTGTGATGTTTTTGATGTTTTGCTGTTTTTAATGTTTTTGATGTTTTGATGTTTTGATGTTTTGGCTGTTTTTGATGTTTTTGATGTTTTTGATGTTTTTGATATTTTTGATGTTTATGATGTTTTTGATGTTTTTGATGTTTTTGATGTTTTGATGTTTTTGATGTTTTTGATGTTTTTGATGTTTTTGATGTTTTGATGTTTTGATGTTTTTGATGTTTTTGATGTTTTGATGTTTTGATGTTTTTGATGTTTTTGATGTTTTTGATGTTTTTGATGTTTTTGATGTTTTTGATGTTTTTGATGTTTTTGATGTTTTTGATGTTTTTGTTGTTTTTAATGTTTTTGATGTTGATGATGTTTTCGATATTTTGATTTTTTTGATGTTTTTGATGTTTTTGATGTTTTTGATGTTTTCGATATTTTGATTATTTTGATTTTTTTGATGTTTTTGATGTTTTCGATACTTTGATTTTTTGATTTTTTTGATGTTTTTGATGTTTTTGATGTTTGAAGTTTTTGATGTTTTTGATGTTCTCGATATTTTGATTTTTTTTTATGTTTTTGATGTTTTGTTGTTTTTGATGTTTTTATGTTATTCATGTTTATTATGTTTTTGATGTTTTTAATGTTTTTTATATTTATTATGTTTTTGATGTTTTTAATGTTTTTTATATATATAATGTTTTTGATGTGTTTGATGCTTTTGATGTTTTTGATGTGTTTGATGTTTTTGATGTTTTTGATGTTTTTGATGTTTTTGATGTTTTTAATGTTTTTGATGTTTTTGGTGTTTGATGTTTGATGTTTTTGATGTTTTCGATATTTTATTTTTATTACGTTTATTATGTTTATTATGTTTTTGATGTTTTTGATGTTTTTAATGTTTTTTATATTTATTATGTTTTTGATGTTTTTAATGTTTTTTATATTTATGATCTTTTTGATGTTTTTGTTTTGCTGCTTTTAATGTTTTTGATGTGTTTGATGTTTTGCTGTTTTGCTGTTTTTATTGTTTTGATGTTTTGATGTTTTTGATGTTTTTGATGTTTTTGATGTTTTTGATGTTTTTGATGTTTTTGATGTTTTTGATGTTTGTGATGTTTTTGATGTTTTTGATGTTTTTGATGTTTTTGATGTTTGATGTTTGATGTTTTTGATGTTTTCGATATTTTATTTTTATTACGTTTATTATGTTTATTATGTTTTTGATGTTTTGATGTTTTTAATGTTTTTGATGTTTTTGATGTTTTTGATGTTTTTGATGTTTTTGATGTTTTTGATGTTTTTGATGTTTTTGATGTTTGATGTTTGATGTTTTTGATGTTTTCGATATTTTATTTTTATTACGTTTATTATGTTTATTATGTTTTTGATGTTTTTGATGTTTTTAATGTTTTTATATTTATTATGTTTTTGATGTTTTTAATGTTTTTTATATTTATGATCTTTTGATGTTTTTGTTTTGCTGCTTTTAATGTTTTTGATGTGTTTGATGTTTTGATGTTTTGTTGTTTTTATTGTTTTTGATGTTTTGATGTTTTTGATGTTTTTGATGTTTTTGATGTTTTTGATGTTTTTGATGTTTTTGATGTTTTGATGTTTTTGATGTTTTTGATGTTTTTGATGTTTTTGATGTTTTTGATGTTTTTGATGTTTTTGACGTTTTTGATGTTATTGATGTTTTTGATGTTTTTGATGTTTTTGATGTTTTTGATGTTTTTGATGTTTTTGATGTTTTTGATGTTTTTGATGTTTTTGATGTTTTTGATGTTTTTGATGTTTTTGATGTTTTTGATGTTTTGATGTTTTGACGTTTTTGATGTTATTGATGTTTTTGATGTTTTTGATGTTTTTGATGTTTTGATGTTTTTGATGTTTTTGACGTTTTTTGATGTTATTGATGTTTTTGATGTTTTTGATGTTTTTGATGTTTTTGATGTTTTTGATGTTTTTGATGTTTGATGTTTTTGATGTTTTCGATACTTTGATTTTTTTGATGTTTTTGATGTTTTGTTGTTTTTGATGTTTTTATTTTATTTATGTTTTTGATGTTTTTGATGTTTTTATTTTATTCATGTTTTTGATGTTTTTGATGTTTTTGATGTTTTTGATGTTTATGATGTTTTCGATATTTTGATTTTTTTGATGTTTTTGATGTTTATGATGTTTTCGATATTTTGATTTTTTTGATGTGTTTGATGTTTTTGATGTTTTTGATGTTTTTGATATTTTTGATGTTTTTGATGTTTTTGATGTTTTTGATGTTTTTGATGTTTTCGATATTTTGATTATTTTGATTTTTTTGATGTTTTTGATGTTTTTGATCTTTTCGATACTTTGATTTTTTTGATTTTTTTGATGTTTTTGATGTTTTTGATGTTTTGAAGTTTTTGATGTTTTCGATATTTTGATTTTTTTTTTATGTTTTTGATGTTTTGTTGTTTTTGATGTTTTTATGTTATTTATGTTTATTATGTTTTTGATGTTTTTAATGTTTTTTATATTTATTATGTTTTTGATGTTTTTGATGTTTTTAATGTTTTTTATATATATGATGTTTTTGATGTGTTTGATGCTTTTGATGTTTTTGATGTGTTTGATGTTTTTATGTTTTTGATGTTTTTAATGTTTTTGATGTTTTTGATGTTTTTAATGTTTATGATGTTTTTGATGTTTTCGATGCTTTTGATGTTTTTGATGTGTTTGATGTGTTTGATGTTTTTGATGTTTTTGATGTTTTTGATGTTTTTGATGTTTTTGATTTTTTTAATGTTTTTGATGTTTTTGATGTTTTTGATGTTTTTGATGTTTGATGTTTTTGATGTTTTCGATATTTTGATTTTTTTGATGTTTTTGATGTTTTTAATGTTTTTTATATTTATGATGTTTTTGATGTTTTTGTTTTGCTGCTTTTAATGTTTTTGATGTGTTTGATGTTTTGCTGTTTTGCTGTTTTTATTGTTTTCGATGTTTTTGATGTTTTTAATGTTTTGATGTTTTTGATGTTTTTGATGTTTTTGATGTTTTTGATGTTTTTGATGTTTTTGATGTTTTTGATGTTTTTGATGTTTTTGATGTTTTTGATGTTTTTGGCTGTTTTTGATGTTTTTGATGTTTTTGATGTTTTTGATGTTTTTGATGTTTTTGATGTTTTTGATGTTTTTGATGTTTTTGATGTTTTTGATGTTTTTGATGTTTTTGATGTTTTTGATGTTTTTGATTTTTTGATGTTTTTGATGTTTTTGATGTTTTTGTTGTTTTTGATGTTTTTGATGTTGATTATGTTTTCGATATTTTGATTTTTTTGATGTTTTTGATGTTATTGATGTTTTTGATATTTTTAATGTTTTTGATGTTTTTGATGTTTTTGATGTTTTCGATATTTTGATTATTTTGATTTTTTTGATGTTTTTGATGTTTTCGATACTTTGATTTTTTGATTTTTTTGATGTTTTTGATGTTTTTGATGATTGAAGTTTTTGATGTTTTCGATATTTTCATTTTTTTTTTATGTTTTTGATGTTTTGTTGTTTTTGATGTTTTTATGTTATTTATGATTATTATGTTTTTGATGTTTTTAATGTTTTTTATATTTATTATGTTTTTGATGTTTTTGATGTTTTTAATGTTTTTTATATATATAATGTTTTTGATGTGTTTGATGCTTTTGATGTTTTTGATGTGTTTGATGTTTTTGATGTTTTTGATGTTTTTGATGTTTTTAATGTTTTTGATGTTTTTGATGTTTTTGATGTTTTCGATGCTTTTGATGTTTTTGATGTGTTTGATGTGTTTGATGTTTTTGATGTTTTTGATGTTTTTGATGTTTTTGATGTTTTTGATGTTTTTGATGTTTTTGATGTTTTTGATGTTTTTGATGTTTTTGATGTTTTTGATGTTTGATGTTTTTGATGTTTTCGATATTTTATTTTTATTACGTTTATTATGTTTATTATGTTTTTGATGTTTTTGATGTTTTTAATGTTTTTTATATTTATTATGTTTTTGATGTTTTTAATGTTTTTTATATTTATGATGTTTTTGAGGTTTTTGTTTTGCTGCTTTTAATGTTTTTGATGTGTTTGATGTTTTGCTGTTTTTATTGTTTTCGATGTTTTTGATGTTTTGATGTTTTTGATGTTTTTGATGTTTTTGATGTTTTTGATGTTTTTGATGTTTTTGATGTTTTTGATGTTTTGATGTTTTTGATGTTTTTGATGTTTTTGATGTTTTTGATGTTTTTGATGTTTTTGATGTTTTTGATGTTTTTGATGTTTTGATGTTTTTGATGTTTTTGATGTTTTTGATGTTTTTGATGTTTTTGATGTTTTTGATGTTTTTGATGTTTTTGATGTTTTTGATGTTTGTGATGTTTTTGATGTTTTTGATGTTTTTAATGTTTTTGATGTTTTTGATGTTTTGATGTTTTGATGTTTTGATGTTTTGGCTGTTTTTGATGTTTTTGATGTTTTTGATGTTTTTGATGTTTTTGATGTTTTTGATGTTTTGCTGTTTTTATTGTTTTCGATGTTTTTGATGTTTTTGATGTTTTGATGTTTTTGATGTTTTTGATGTTTTTGATGTTTTTGATGTTTTTGATGTTTTTGATGTTTGTGATGTTTTTGATGTTTTTAATGTTTTTGATGTTTTTGATGTTTTGATGTTTTGGCTGTTTTTGATGTTTTTGATGTTTTTGATGTTTTTGGTGTTTTTGATGTTTTTGATGTTTTTGATGTTTTTGATGTTTTTGATGTTTTTGATGTTTTTGATGTTTTTGATGTTTCTGATGTTTTTGATGTTTTTGATGTTTTTGATGTTGATGATGTTTTCGATATTTTGATTTTTTTGATGTTTTTGATATTATTGATGTTTTTGATATTTTTGATGTTTTTGATGTTTTCGATATTTTGATTATTTTGATTTTTTTGATGTTTTTGATGTTTTTGATTTTTTCGATATTTTGATTTTTTTGTTGTTTTTGATGTTTTTGATGTTTGATGTTTTTGATGTTTTCGATATTTTACTTTTATTACGTTTATTATGTTTATTATGTTTTTGATGTTTTTGATGTTTTTAATGTTTTTTATATTTATTATGTTTTTGATGTTTTTGTTTTTCTGCTTTTAATGTTTTTGATGTGTTTGATGTTTTGCTGTTTTGCTGTTTGTATTGTTTTCGATGTTTTTGATGTTTTTGGTGTTTTGATGTTTTTGATGTTTTTGATGTTTGCGATGTTTTTGATGTTTTGCTGTTTGTAATGTTTTTGATGTTTTTGATGTTTTGGCTGTTTTTGATGTTTTTGATGTTTTTGATGTTTTTGATGTTTTTGATGTTTTTGATGTTTTTGATGATTTTGATGTTTTTGATGTTTTTGATGTTTTTGATGTTTTTGATGTTTTTGATGTTTTTGATGTTTTTGATGTTTTTGATGTTTTTGATGTTTTTGATGTTTTTGATGTTTTGATTATTTTGATTTTTTTGATGTTTTTGATGTTTTCGATACTTTGATTTTTTGATTTTTTTGATGTTTTTGATGTTTTTGATGTTTAAAGTTTTTGATGTTTTTGATGTTTTCGATATTTTGATTTTTTTTTATGTTTTTGATGTTTTGTTGTTTTTGATGTTTTTATGTTATTTATGTTTATTATGTTTTTGATGTTTTTAATGTTTTTTATATTTATTATGTTTTTGATGTTTTTAATGTTTTTTATATATATAATGTTTTTGATGTGTTTGATGCTTTTGATGTTTTTGATGTTTTTGATGTTTTTGATGTTTTTGATGTTTTTGATGTTTTTGATGTTTTTGATGTTTTTGATGTTTTTAATGTTTTTGATGTTTTTGATGTTTTTGATGTTTTCGATGCTTTTGATGTTTTTGATGTGTTTGATGTGTTTGATGTTTTTGATGTTTTTGATGTTTTTGATGTTTTTGATGTTTTGATGTTTTTGATGTTTTTGATGTTTTTGATGTTTTTGATGTTTTTGATGTTTTTGATGTTTTGATGTTTTTGATGTTTTTGATGTTTTTGATGTTTTTGATGTTTTGATGTTTTTGATGTTTTTGATGTTTTTGATGTTTTGATGTTTTTGATGTTTTTGATGTTTGATGTTTGATGTTTTTGATGTTTTCGATATTTTATTTTTATTACGTTTATTATGTTTATTATGTTTTTGATGTTTTTGATGTTTTTAATGTTTTTATATTTATTATGTTTTTGATGTTTTTAATGTTTTTTATATTTATGATGTTTTTGATGTTTTTGTTTTGCTGCTTTTAATGTTTTGATGTGTTTGATGTTTTGCTGTTTTGCTGTTTTATTGTTTTCGATGTTTTGATGTTTTTGGTGTTTTGATGTTTTTGATGTTTTTGATGTTTTTGATGTTTTTGATGTTTTTGATGTTTGTGATGTTTTGCTGTTTTTAATGTTTTTGATGTTTTTGATGTTTTGATGTTTTGGCTGTTTTTGATGTTTTTGATGTTTTTGATGTTTTTGATCTTTTTGATGTTTATGATGTTTTTGATGTTTTTGATGTTTTTGATGTTTTTGATGTTTTTGATGTTTTTGATGTTTTTGATGTTTTGATGTTTTTGATGTTTTTTGATGTTTTTGATGTTTTGATGTTTTGATGTTTTTGATGTTTTTGATGTTTTTGATGTTTTTGATGTTTTTGATGTTTTTGATGTTTTTGATGTTTTTGATGTTTTTGATGTTTTTGTTGTTTTCAATGTTTTTGATGTTGATGATGTTTTCGATATTTTGATTTTTTTGATGTTTTTGATGTTATTGATGTTTTTGATATTTTTGATGTTTTTGATGTTTTTGATGTTTTTGATGTTTTCGATATTTTGATTTTTTTGATTTTTTTGATGTTTTTGATGTTTTCGATACTTTGATTTTTTGATTTTTTTGATGTTTTTGATGTTTTTGATGTTTGAAGTTTTTGATGTTTTTGATGTTTTCGATATTTTGATTTTTTTTATGTTTTTGATGTTTTGTTGTTTTTGATGTTTTTATGTTATTTATGTTTATTATGTTTTTGATGTTTTTAATGTTTTTTATATTTATTATGTTTTTGATGTTTTTGATGTTTTTAATGTTTTTTATATATATAATGTTTTTGATGTGTTTGATGCTTTTGATGTTTTTGATGTGTTTGATGTTTTTGATGTTTTTGATGTTTTTGATGTTTTTGATGTTTTTGATGTTTTTAATGTTTTTGATGTTTTTGATGTTTTCGATGCTTTTGATGTTTTTGATGTGTTTGATGTGTTTGATGTTTTTGATGTTTTTGATGTTTTTGATGTTTTTGATGTTTTTGATGTTTTTGATGTTTTTGATGTTTTTGATGTTTTTGATGTTTTTGATGTTTTTGATGTTTTTGATGTTTGATGTTTGATGTTTTTGATGTTTTCGATATTTTATTTTTATTACGTTTATTATGTTTATTATGTTTTTGATGTTTTTGATGTTTTTAATGTTTTTATATTTATTATGTTTTGATGTTTTTAATGTTTTTATATTTATGATCTTTTGATGTTTTTGTTTTGCTGCTTTTAATGTTTTTGATGTGTTTGATGTTTTGCTGTTTTGCTGTTTTTATTGTTTTCGATGTTTTTGATGTTTTTGATGTTTTTGATGTTTTTGATGTTTTTGATGTTTTTGATGTTTTTGATGTTTTTGATGTTTTGATGTTTTGATGTTTTTGATGTTTTTGATGTTTTTGATGTTTTGATGTTTTTGATGTTTTTGATGTTATTGATGTTATTGATGTTTTTGATGTTTTTGATGTTTTTGATGTTTTTGATGTTTTTGATGTTTTTGATGTTTTTGATGTTTTTGATGTTTTTGATGTTTTTGATGTTTTTGATGTTTTTGATGTTTTTGATGTTTGATGTTTTTGATGTTTTCGATACTTTGATTTTTTTGATGTTTTTGATGTTTTGTTGTTTTTGATGTTTTTATTTTATTTATGTTTTTGATGTTTTTGATGTTTTTGATGTTTTTATTTTATTTATGTTTTTGATGTTTTTGATGTTTATGATGTTTTCGATATTTTGATTTTTTTGATGTTTTTGATGTTTTTGATCTTTTTGATGTTTATGATGTTTTTGATGTTTTTGATGTTTTTGATGTTTTTGATGTTTTTGATGTTTTTGATGTTTTTGATGTTTTTGATGTTTTTGATGTTTTTGATGTTTTTGATGTTTTTGATGTTTTTGATATTTTGATTATTTTGATTTTTTTGATGTTTTTGATGTTTTTGATCTTTTCGATACTTTGATTTTTTGATTTTTTGATGTTTTGATGTTTTTGATGTTTGAAGTTTTTGATGTTTTTGATGTTTTCGATATTTTGATTTTTTTTTATGTTTTTGATGTTTTGTTGTTTTTGATGTTTTTATGTTATTTATATTTATTATGTTTTTGATGTTTTTAATGTTTTTTATATTTATTATGTTTTTGATGTTTTTGATGTTTTTAATGTTTTTTATATATATGATGTTTTTGATGTGTTTGATGCTTTTGATGTTTTTGATGTGTTTGATGTTTTTGATGTTTTTGATGTTTTTAATGTTTTTGATGTTTTTGATGTTTTTAATGTTTTTGATGTTTTTGATGTTTTCGATGCTTTTGATGTTTTTGATGTGTTTGATGTGTTTGATTTTTTTGATGTTTTTGATGTTTTTGATGTTTTTGATGTTTTTGATTTTTTTAATGTTTTTGATGTTTTTGATGTTTTTGATGTTTTTGATGTTTTTGATGTTTTTGATGTTTGATGTTTTTGATGTTTTCGATATTTTGATTTTTTTGATGTTTTTGATGTTTTGTTGTTTTTGATGTTTTTATTTTATTTATGTTTTTGATGTTTTTGATGTTTTCGATACTTTGATTTTTTGATTTTTTTTGATGTTTTTGATGTTTTTGATGTTTTTTGATGTTTTTGATGTTTTTGATGTTTTTGATGTTTTTGATGTTTTTGATGTTTTTGATGTTTTTGATGTTTTTGATGTGTTTGATGTTTTTGATGATTATGATGTTTTTGATGTTTTTGATGTTTTTAATGTTTTTGATGTTTTTGATGTTTTGATGTTTTCGATGTTTTTGATGTTTTTGATGTGTTTGATGTGTTTGATGTGTTTGATGTTTTTGATGTTTTTGATGTTTTTGATGTTTTTGATGTTTTTGATGTTTTTGATGTTTGATGTTTGATGTTTTTGATGTTATTGATGTTTTCGATATTTTGATTTTTTTTTGATGTTTTTGATGTTTTGTTGTTTTCGATGTTTTTATGTTATTTATGTTTATTACGTTTTTGATGTTTTTAATGTTTTTTATATTTATTATGTTTTTGATGTTTTTGATGTGTTTAATGTTTTTTATATATATGATGTTTTTGATGTGTTTGATGCCTTTGATGTTTTTGATGTGTTTGATGTTTTTGATGTTTTTGATATTTTTGATGTTTTTAATGTTTTTGATGTTTTTGATGTTTTCGATGCTTTTGATGTTTTTGATGTGTTTGATGTGTTTGATGTGTTTGATGTTTTTGATGTTTTTAATGTTTTTAATGTTTTTAATGTTTTTGATGTTTTTGATGTTTTTGATGTTTTGATGTTTTGATGTTTTTGATGTTTTGATGTTTTTGATGTTTTTAATGTTTTTGATGTTTTTGATGTTTTTGATGTTTTTGATGTTTTTGATGTTTTTGATGTTTTTGATGTTTTGATGTTTTTGATGTTTTTGATGTTTTTGATGTTATTGATGTGTTTGATGTTTTTGATGTTTTTGATGTTTTTGATGTGTTTGATGTTTTTGATGTTTTTGATGTTTTTGATATTTTTGATGTTTTTGATGTTTTTGATGTTTTTGATGTTTTCGATATTTTGATTATTTTGATTTTTTTGATGTTTTTGATGTTTTCGATACTTTGATTTTTTGATTTTTTTGATGTTTTTGATGTTTTTGATGTTTGAAGTTTTTGATGTTTTTGATGTTTTCGATATTTTGTTTTTTTTTTGATGTTTTTGATGTTTTGTTGTTTTTGATGTTTTTATGTTATTTATGTTTATTATGTTTTTGATGTTTTTAATGTTTTTTATATTTATTATCTTTTTGATGTTTTTGATGTTTTTAATGTTTTTTATATATATGATGTTTTTGATGTGTTTGATGCTTTTGATGTTTTTGATGTGTTTGATGTGTTTGATGTTTTTGATGTTTTTGATGTTTTTGATGTTTTTGATGTTTTTGATTTTTTTAATGTTTTTGATGTTTTTGATGTTTTTGATGTTTTTGATGTTTTTGTTGTTTTTGATGTTTTTGATGTTTTTGATGTTTGATGTTTTTGATGTTTTCGATATTTTGATTTTTTTGATGTTTTTGATGTTTTGTTGTTTTTGATGTTTTTTATTTTATTTATGTTTTTGATGTTTTTGATGTTTTCGATACTTTGATTTTTTGATTTTTTTTGATGTTTTTGATGTTTTTTGATGTTTTTGATGTTTTTGATGTTTTTGATGTTTTGATGTTTTGATGTTTTGATGTTTTTGATGTTTTTGATGTTTTTGATGTTTTTGATGTTTTTGATGTTTTTGATGTTTTTGATGTTTTTGATATTTTTGATGTTTTTGATGTTTTTGATGTTTGAAGTTTTTGATGTTTTTGATGTTTTCGATATTTTGATTTTTTTGATTTTTTTGATGTTTTTGATGTTTTGTTGTTTTTGATGTTTTTATGTTATTTATGTTTATTACATTTTTGATGTTTTTAATGTTTTTTATATTTATTATGTTTTTGATGTTTTTGATGTTTTTAATCTTTTTTATATATATGATGTTTTTGATGTGTTTGATGCTTTTGATGTTTTTGATGTGTTTGATGTTTTTGATGTTTTTGATGTTTTAATGTTTTTGATGTTTTTGATGTTTTCGATGCTTTTGATGTTTTTGATGTGTTTGATGTGTTTGATGTTTTTGATGTTTTGATGTTTTTGATGTTTTTAATGTTTTTGATGTTTTTGATGTTTTTGATGTTTTTGATGTTTTTGATGTTTTTGATGTTTTTGATGTTTTGTTGTTTTTGATGTTTTTGATGTTTTTGATGTTTTGATGTTTTTGATGTTTTGATGTTTTTGATGTTTTTGATGTTTTGATGTTTTTGATGTTTTTGATGTTTTTGATGTTTTGATGTTTTGATGTTTTTGATGTTTTTGATGTTTTTGATGTTTTTGATGTTTTGATGTTTTTGATGTTTTTGATGTTTTTGATGTTTTTGATGTTTTTGATGTTTTGATGTTTTGATGTTTTGATGTTTTTGATGTTTTTGATGTTTTTGATGCTTTTGATTTTTGATGTTTTTGATGTTTTTGATGTTTTTGATGTTTTGATGTTTTTGATGTTTTTGATGTTTTTGATGTTTTGATGTTTTTGATGTTTTTGATGTTATTGATGTTTTGATATTTTGATGTTTTTGATGTTTGAAGTTTTTGATGTTTTTGATGTTTTCGATATTTTGATTTTTTTTGATGTTTTTGATGTTTTGTTGTTTTTGATGTTTTTATGTTATTTATGTTTATTACGTTTTTGATGTTTTTAATGTTTTTTATATTTATTATGTTTTGATGTTTTGATGTTTTTAATGTTTTTTATATATATGATGTTTTTGATGTGTTTGATGCTTTTGATGTTTTTGATGTGTTTGATGTTTTTGATGTTTTTGATATTTTGATGTTTTTAATGTTTTTGATGTTTTGATGTTTTCGATGCTTTGATGTTTTTTGATGTTTGATGTGTTTGATGTTTTTGATGTTTTTGATGTTTTTGATGTTTTTAATGTTTTTTAATGTTTTTAATGTTTTTGATGTTTTTGATGTTTTTGATGTTTTGATGTTTTGATGTTTTTGATGTTTTTGATGTTTTTAATGTTTTTGATGTTTTTGATGTTTTTGATGTTTTTGATGTTTTTGATGTTTTTGATGTTTTGATGTTTTTGATGTTTTGATGTTTTGATGTTTTTGATGTTTTTGATGTTTTTGATGTTTTTGATGTTTTGATGTTTTTGATGTTTTTGATGTTTTTGATGTTTTTGATGTTTTTGATGTTTTGATGTTTTTGATGTTTTTGATGTTTTGATGTTTTTGATGTTTTTGATGTTTTTGATGTTTTTGATGTTTTTGATGTTTTTGATGTTTTGATGTTTTTGATGTTTTTGATGTTTTTGATGTTTTTGATGTTTTTGATGTTTTTGATGTTTTTGATGCTTTTGATTTTTGATGTTTTTGATGTTTTCGATATTTTGATTTTTTTGATGTTTTTGATGTATTGTTGTTTTTGATGTTTTTATTTTATTTATGTTTATTATGTTTTTGATGTTTTTGATGTTTTTGATGTTTTTGAAGTTTTGATGTTTTTGATGTTTTTGATGTTTTTGATGTTTTTGATGTTTTTGATGTTTTTGATGTTTTTGATGTTTTTGATGTTTTTGATGTTATTGATGTTTTTGAAGTTTTTGATATTTTTGATGTTTTTGATGTTTTGATGTTTTTGATGTTTTTGATGTTTTTGATGTTTGATGTTTTTGATGCTTTCGATATTTTGATGTTTTTGATGTTTTTGCTGTTTGATGTTTTTGATGTTTTCGATATTTTGATTTTTTTGATTTTTTTGATGTTTTGTTGTTTTTGATGTTTTATGTTATTCATGTTTATTATGGTTTTGATGTTTTTAATGTTTTTGATGTTTTTGATGTTTGATGTTTGATGTTTTTGATGTTTTCGATATTTTATTTTTATTACGTTTATTATGTTTATTATGTTTTTGATGTTTTTAATGTTTTTTATATTTATTATGTTTTTGATGTTTTTAATGTTTTTTATATTTATGAAATTTTTGATGTTTTTGTTTTGCTGCTTTTAATGTTTTTGATGTGTTTGATGTTTTGCTGTTTTGCTGTTTTTATTGTTTTCGATGTTTTGATGTTTTTGATGTTTTGATGTTTTTGATGTTTTGATGTTTTTGATGTTTTTGATGTTTTGATGTTTTTGATGTTTTTGATGTTTTGATGTTTTTGATGTTTTTGATGTTTTTGATGTTTTTGATGTTTTGATGTTTTTGATGTTTTTATTTTATTTATGTTTTTGATGTTTTTGATGTTTTTGATGTTTTTGATGTTTTTGATGTTTATGATGTTTTCGATATTTTGATTTTTTTGATGTTTTTGATGTTTTTGATGTATTTGATGTTTTTGATGTTTTTGATGTTTATGATGTTTTCGATATTTTGATTTTTTTGATGTTTTTGATGTTGTTGATGTTTTTGATATTTTTGATGTTTTTGATGTTTTTGATGTTTTTGATGTTTTCGATATTTTGATTTTTTTTTTTTGTTTTTGATGTTTTGTTGTTTTTGATGTTTTTATGTTATTTATGTTTATTATGTTTTTGATGTTTTTAATGTTTTTTATATTTATTATGTTTTTGATGTTTTTGATGTTTTTAATGTTTTTTATATATATGATGTTTTTGATGTGTTTGATGCTTTTGATGTTTTTGATGTGTTTGATGTTTTTGATGTTTTTGATGTTTTTAATGTTTTTGATGTTTTTGATGTTTTTAATGTTTTTGATGTTTTTGATGTTTTCGATGCTTTTGATGTTTTTGATGTGTTTGATGTGTTTGATGTTTTTGATGTTTTTGATGTTTTTGATGTTTTTGATGTTTTTGATGTTTTTGATTTTTTTAACGTTTTTGATGTTTTTGATATTTTTGATGTTTTTGATGTTTTTGATGTTTTTGATGTTTGATGTTTTTGATGTTTTCGATATTTTGATTATTTTGATGTTTTTGATGTTTTGTTGTTTTTGATGTTTTTATTTTATTTATGTTTTTGATGTTTTTGATGTTTTCGATACTTTGATTTTTTTTGATGTTTTTGATGTTTTTTGATGTTTTTGATGTTTTCGATGTTTTTGATGTTTTTGATGTTTTTGATGTTTTTGATGTTTTTGATGTTTTGATGTTTTTGATGTTTTTGATGTTTTTGATGTTTTTGATGTTTTGATGTTTTGATGTTTTTGATGTTTTGATGTTTTTGATATTTTTGATGTTTTGATGTTTTTGGTGTTTTTGATGTTTGAAGTTTTTGATGTTTTTGATGTTTTCGATATTTTGATTTTTTTGATGTTTTTGATGTTTTGTTGTTTTTGATGTTTTTATGTTATTTATGTTTATTACGTTTTTGATGTTTTTAATGTTTTTTATATTTATTATGTTTTTGATGTTTTTAATGTTTTTTATATATATGATGTTTTTGATGTGTTTGATGCTTTTGATGTTTTTGATGTGTTTGATGTTTTTGATGTTTTTGATATTTTTGATGTTTTTGATGTTTTTGATGTTTTCGATGCTTTTGATGTTTTTGATGTGTTTGATGTGTTTGATGTTTTTGATGTTTTTGATGTTTTTGATGTTTTTGATGTTTTTGATGTTTTTGATGTTTTTGATGTTTTTGATGTTTTTGATGTTTTTGATGTTTTTGATGTTTTTGATGTTTTTGATGTTTTTGATGTTTTTGATGTTTTTGATGTTATTGATGTTTTTGATGTTTTTGATGTTTTTGATGTTTTTGATGTTTTTGATGTTTTTGATGTTTTTGATGTTTGATGTTTTTGATGTTTTCGATATTTTGATGTTTTTGATGTTTTTGGTGTTTGATGTTTTTGATGTTTTCGATATTTTGATTTTTTTGATTTTTTTGATGTTTTGTTGTTTTTGATGTTTTATGTTATTCATGTTTATTATGGTTTTGATGTTTTTAATGTTTTTTATATTTATGATGTTTTTGATGTTTTTTATTTTTTTGGTGTTTTTGATGTTCTTGATGTTTTTGATGTTTTTGATGTTTTTGGTGTTTTTGATGTTTTTGTTGTTTTTGATGTTTTTGATTTTTTTGATGTTTTTGATGTTTTTGATGTTTTTGATGTCTTTGATGTTTTTGATGTTTTTGATGTTTTTGATGTTTTTGATGTTTTTGATGTTTTTGATGTTTTTGAAGTTTTGGTGTTTTTGATGCTTTTAATGTTTTTGAGGTTTTTGATGTGTTGATGTTTTTGATGATTTTAATGTTTTAAATGTTTTTCATATTTATGATGTTTCTGATGATTTTAATGTTTTTAATGTTTTTGATGTTTTTGATGTTTTTTATGTTTATGATGTTTTTGATGTTTTTGATGTTTTTGAAGTTTTTGATGTTTTCGATACTTTGATTTTTTGATTTTTTGATGTTTTGCTGTTTTTAATGTTTTTGATGTTTTGATGTTTTGAAGTTTTGGCTGTTTTACGTTTTAGATGTTTTTGATGTTTTTGATGTTTTTGATGTTTTTGATGTTTTTGGTGTTTTTGATGTTTTTGATGTTTTTGATGTTTTTGATGTTTTTGATGTTTTTAATGTTTTTGATGTTTTTGATGTTTTTGATGTTTTTGATGTTTTTGATGTTTTTGATGTTTTTGATGTTTTTGATGTTTTCGATATTTTGATTTTTTTGATGTTTTGATGTTTTTGATGTTTTCGATACTTTGATTTTTTGATTTATTTTGATGTTTATGATGTTTTTGATGTATTTGATGTTTTTGAAGTTGTTGATGATTTTAATGTTTTTGATGTTTTTGATGCTTTTGATGTTTTTGATGTGTTTGATGTTTTTAATGTTTTTGATGTTTTTGATGTTTTTGATGTTTTTGATGTTTTTAATGTTTTTGATGTTTTTGATGTTTTTGATGTTTTTGATGTTTTGATGTTTTTGATGTTTTTGATATTTTTGATGTTTTTGATGTTTTTGATGTTTTTGATGTTTTTGATGTTTTTATGTTTTTGATGTTTTGATGTTTTTGATGTTTTGATGTTTTGATGTTTTGATGTTTTTGATGTTTTGATGTTTTTGATGTTTTTGATGTTTTGATGTTTTTGATGTTTTTGATGTTTTTGATGTTTTGATGTTTTGATGTTTTGATGTTTTTGATGTTTTGATGTTTTGATGTTTTTGATGTTTTTGATGTTTTGATGTTTTGATGTTTTTGATGTTTTTGATGTTTTGATGTTTTTGATGTTTTTGATGTTTTTGATGTTTTGATGTTTTTGATGTTTTTGATGTTTTTGATGTTTTTGATGTTTTTGATGTTTTTGATGTTTTTGATGTTTTTGATGTTTTTGATGTTTTTGATGTTTTTGATGTTTTTGAAGTTTTTGATGTTTGATGTTTTTGATGTTTTCGATATTTTGATTTTTTTGATGTTTTTGATGTTTTGTTGTTTTTGATGTTTTTATTTTATTTATGTTTATTATGTTTTTGATGTTTTTGATGTTTTTGATGTTTTCGATGTTTTTGATGTTTTTCATCTTTTTGATGTTTTTGATGTTTTCGATACTTTGATTTTTTGATGTTTTTGATGCTTTGCTGTTTTTAATGTTTTTGATGTTTTTGATGTTTTGATGTTTTGGCTGTTTTTGATGTTTTTCATCTTTTTGATGTTTTTGATGTTTTCGATACTTTGATTTTTTGATGTTTTTGATGTTTTTAATGTTTTTGTTGTTTTGATGTTTTGGCTGTTTTTGATGTTTTTGATGTTTGATGTTTTTGATGTTTTCGATATTTTGATTTTTTTGATGTTTTTGATGTTTTTGATGTTTTCGATGTTTTTGATGTTTTTGATGTTTTGATGTTTTTGATGTTTTTGATGTTTTTGATGTTTGTGATGTTTTGATGTTTTTGATGTTTTTGATGTTTTTGATGTTTTTGATGTTTTTGATGTTTTTGATGTTTTTGATGTTTTTGATGTTTTGATGTTTTTGATGTTTTGATGTTTTGATGTTTTTGATGTTTTTGATGTTTTTGATGTTTTGATGTTTTGATGTTTTTGATGTTTTTGATGTTTTGATGTTTTTGATGTTTTTGATGTTTTTGATGTTTTGATGTTTTTGATGTTTTTGATGTTTTTGATGTTTTTGATGTTTTTGATGTTTTTGATGTTTTGATGTTTTTGATGTTTTTGATGTTTTGATGTCTTTGATGTTTTTGATGTTTTTGATGTTTTTGATGATTTTGATGTTTTTGATGTTTTTGATGTTTTGATATTTTTGAAGTTTTTTGGTGTTTTTGATGCTTTTAATGTTTTGAGGTTTTGATGTGTTGATGTTTTTGATGATTTTAATGTTTTAAATGTTTTTCATATTTATGATGTTTCTGATGATTTTAATGTTTTTAATGTTTTTGATGTTTTTGATGTTTTTATGTTTATGATGTTTTTGATGTTTTGATGTTTTTGATGTTTTTGATGTTTTTGATGTTTTTGATGTTTTTGATGTTTTTGATGTTTTGATGTTTTTTGATGTTTTTGATGTTTTTGATGTTTTGATGTTTTGATGTTTTTGATGTTTTTGATGTTTTTGATGTTTTTGATGTTTTTGATGTTTTGATGTTTTGATGTTTTTGATGTTTTTGATGTTTTTGATGTTTTTGATGTTTTTGATGTTTTTGATGTTTTTATGTTTGATGTTTTGATGTTTTCGATATTTTGATTTTTTTGATGTTTTTGATGTTTTGATGTTTTTGATGTTTTTGATGTTTTTGATGTTTTTGATGTTTGATGTTTTTGATGTTTTCGATATTTTGATTTTTTGATGTTTTTGATGTTTTTGATGTTTTTGATGTTTTTGATGTTTTTGATGTTTTTGATGTTTTTGATGTTTTTGATGTTTTTGATGTTTTTGATGTTTTTGATGTTTTTGATGTTTTGATGTTTTTGATGTTTTTGATGTTTTTGATGTTTTTGATGTTTTGATGTTTGATGTTTTGATGTTTTCGATATTTTGATTTTTTTGATGTTTTCGATATTTTGATTTTTTTGATGTTTTTGATGTTTTGATGTTTTTGATGTTTTGATGTTTTTGATGTTTTTGATGTTTTTGATGTTTTTTGATGTTTTTGATGTTTTGATGTTTTTGATGTTTTGATGTTTTTGATGTTTTTGATGTTTTGATGTTTTTGATGTTTTTGGTGTTTTGATGTTTTTGATGTTTTGATGTTTTGATGTTTTTGATGTTTTGATGTTTTTGATGTTTTGATGTTTTTGATGTTTTGATGTTTTTGATGTTTTTAATGTTTTTGATGTTTTTGATGTTTTGATGTTTTTGATGTTTTGATGTTTTTGATGTTTTTGATGTTTTGATGTTTTTGATGTTTTGATGTCTTTGATGTTTTTGATGTTTTTGATGTTTTTGATGTTTTTGATGTTTTTCATCTTTTGATGTTTTTGATGTTTTCGATACTTTGATTTTTTGATGTTTTGTTGTTTTTAATGTTTTTGATGTTTTGGCTGTTTTGATGTTTTTGATGTTTTGATGTTTTTGATGTTTTTGATGTTTTTGATGTTTTTGATGTTTTTGATGTTTTTGATGTTTTGATGTTTTTGATGTTTTTGACGTTTTTGATGTTTTTGATGTTTTTGATGTTTGATGTTTTTGATGTTTTCGATATTTTGATTTTTTGATGTTTTGATGCTTTTGATGCTTTTTATGTTTTTGATGTTTTGATGTTTTTGATGTTTTTGATGTTTTTGATGTTTTGATGTTTTTGATGTTTTGATGTTTTTGATGTTTTGATGTTTTTGATGTTTTGATGTTTTTGATGTTTTGATGTTTTTGATGTCTTTGATTTTTTGATGTTTTTGATGTTTTTGTTGTTTTTGATGTTTTTGATGTTTTTGATGTTTTGATGTTTTTGATGTCTTTGATGTTTTTGATGTTTTGATGTTTTTGATGTTTTTGATGTTTTTGCTGTTTTTGATGTTTTTTTGATGCTTTTGATGTTTTTGATGTTTTGATGTTTTTGATGTTTTTGTGATGTTTTTGATGTTTTTGATCTTTTTGATGTTTTTGATGTTTTTGATGTTTTTGATGTTTTTGATGTTTTGATGTTTTTGATGTTTTTGATGTTTTTGATGTTTTTGATGTTTTGATGTTTTTGATGTTTTTGATGTTTTTGATGTTTTTGATGTTTTTGATGTTTTTGATGTTTTTGATGTTTTGATGTTTTTGATGTTTTTGATGTTTTGATGTTTTTGATGTTTTTGATGTTTTCGATATTTTGATTTTTTGATGTTTTTGATGTTTTTGATGTTTTCGATACTTTGATTTTTTGATTTATTTTGATGTTTATGATGTTTTTGATGTGTTTGATGTTTTTGAAGTTGTTGATGTTTTTGATGTTTTTGATGTGTTTGATGTTTTTAATGTTTTTGATGTTTTGATGTTTTGATGTTTTTAATGTTTTTAATGTTTTTGATGTTTTTACTGTTTTTAATGTTTTTGATGTTTTGATGTTTTTGATGTTTTTGATGTTTTGATGTTTTGATTTTTTGGCTGTTTTATGTTTTTGATGTTTTTGATGTTTTTGATGTTTTGATGTTTTGATGTTTTTGATGTTTTTGATGTTTTTGATGTTTTTAATGTTTTTGATGTTTTTGATGTTTTTGATGTTTTTGATGTTTTTGATGTTTTTGATGTTTTTGATGTTTTCGATATTTTGATTTTTTTGATGTTTTTGATGTTTTTGATGTTTTCGATACTTTGATTTTTTTGATGTTTTGCTGTTTTTAATGTTTTTGATGCTTTTGATGTTTTGATGTTTTGGCTGTTTTATGTTTTTGATGTTTTTGATGTTTTTGATGTTTTTGATGTTTTTGATGTTTTTGATGTTTTTGATGTTTTTAATGTTTTTGATCTTTTTGATGTTTTTGATGTTTTTGATGTTTTTGATGTTTTTGATGTTTTTGATGTTTTCGATATTTTGATTTTTTTGATGTTTTTGATGTTTTCGATACTTTGATTTTTTGATTTATTTTGATGTTTATGATGTTTTTGATGTGTTTGATGTTTTTGAAGTTGTTGATGTTTTGATGTTTTTGATGTGTTTGATGTTTTTAATGTTTTTGATGTTTTTGATGTTTTTGATGTTTTTGATGTTTTGATGTTTTTGATGTTTTGATGTTTTTGATGTTTTGATGTTTTTGATGTTTTTGATGTTTGATGTTTTTGATGTTTTCGATATTTTGATTTTTTTGATGTTTTGCTGTTTTTAATGTTTTTGATGTTTTGATGTTTTTAATGTTTTTTTTGATGTTTTTGATGTTTTTGATGTTTTTGATATTTTTGATTTTTTTGATGTTTTTGATGTTTTCGATACTTTGATTTTTTGATTTATTTTGATGTTTATGATGTTTTTGATGTGTTTGATGTTTTTGAAGTTGTTGATGTTTTGATGTTTTGATGTGTTTGATGTTTTTAATGTTTTTGATGTTTTTGATGTTTTTGATGTTTTTGATGTTTTTAATGTTTTTGATGTTTTTGATGTTTTTACTGTTTTTGATGTTTTTGATGTTTTTGATGTTTTTGATGTTTTTGATGTTTTTGATGTTTTTGATGTTTTTGATGTTTTTGATGTTTTGATGTTTTTGATGTTTTGATGTTTTTGATGTTTTTGATGTTTTGATGTTTTGATGTTTTTAATGTTTTGATCTCTTTGATGTTTTGATGTTTTTGATGTTTTTGATGTTTTTGATGTTTTTGATGTTTTTGATGTTTTTGATGTTTTTGATGTTTTTGATGTTTTTGATGTTTTTGATGTTTTTGATGTTTTTGATGTTTTTGATGTTTTTGATATTTTTGATGTTTTTGATGTTTTTGATATTTTTGATGTTTTTGATGTTTTCGATATTTTGATTTTTTTGATGTTTTTGATGTTTTTGATGTTTTCGATACTTTGATTTCTTGATTTTTTTGATTTTTTTGATGTTTATGATGTTTTTGATGTTTTTGATGTGTTTGATGTTTTTGATGTTGTTGATGTTTTCGATGTTTTTGATGCTTTTGATGTTTTTGATGTGTTTGATGTTTTTAATGTTTTTGATGTTTTTGATGTTTTTAATGTTTTTGATGTTTTTGATTTTTTGATATTTTTGGTGTTTTTGATGTTTTTGATGTTTTTGATGTTTTTGACGTTTTTTATGTTTTTGATGTTTTTGATGTTTTTGATGTTTTGATTTTTTTGATGTTTTGATGTTTTGATGTTTTGATGTTTTTGATGTTTTTGATGTTTTTGATGTTTTTGATGTTTTTGGTGTTTTTGATGTTTTTGATGTTTTTGATGTTTTTGATGTTTTTGATGTTTTTGATGTTTTTGATGTTTTTGATGTTTTTGATGTTTTTGATGTTTTTGATGTTTTTGATGTTTTTGATGTCTTTGATGTTTTGATGTTTTGATGTTTTTGTTGTTTTTGATGTTTTGATGTTTTTGATGTTTTTGATGTTTTGATGTCTTTGATGTTTTTGATGTTTTTGATGTTTTGATGTTTTGCTGTTTTTGATGTTTTTGATGCTTTGATGTTTTTGATGTTTTTGATGTTTTGATGTTTTGTGATGTTTTGATGTTTTTGATCTTTTTGATGTTTTTGATGTTTTTGATGTTTTTGATGTTTTGATGTTTTTGATGTTTTTGATGTTTTGATGTTTTTGATGTTTTGATGTTTTTGATGTTTTTGATGTTTTTGATGTTTTTGATGTTTTGATGTTTTGATGTTTTGATGTTTTTGATGTTTTTGATGTTTTTGATGTTTTGATGTTTTTGATGTTTTTGATGTTTTTGATGTTTTGATGTTTTGATGTTTTTGATGTTTTCGATATTTTGATTTTTTGATGTTTTTGATGTTTTTGATGTTTTCGATACTTTGATTTTTTGATTTATTTTGATGTTTATGATGTTTTTGATGTGTTTGATGTTTTTGAAGTTGTTGATGTTTTTGATGTTTTTGATGTGTTTGATGTTTTTAATGTTTTTGATGTTTTTGATGTTTTTGATGTTTTTAATGTTTTTAATGTTTTTGATGTTTTTACTGTTTTTAATGTTTTTGATGTTTTTGATGTTTTTGATGTTTTTGATGTTTTTGATGTTTTGATTTTTTGGCTGTTTTATGTTTTTGATGTTTTTGATGTTTTTGATGTTTTTGATGTTTTTGATGTTTTTGATGTTTTTGATGTTTTTGATGTTTTTGATGTTTTTGATGTTTTTGATGTTTTGATGTTTTTGATGTTTTTGATGTTTTGATGTTTTTGATGTTTCGATATTTTGATTTTTTTGATGTTTTTGATGTTTTTGATGTTTTCGATACTTTGATTTTTTTGATGTTTTGCTGTTTTTAATGTTTTTGATGCTTTTGATGTTTTGATGTTTTGGCTGTTTTATGTTTTTGATGTTTTTGATGTTTTTGATGTTTTTGATGTTTTTGATGTTTTTGATGTTTTTAATGTTTTTGATCTTTTTGATGTTTTTGATGTTTTTGATGTTTTTGATGTTTTTGATGTTTTTGATGTTTTCGATATTTTGATTTTTTTGATGTTTTTGATGTTTTTGATGTTTTCGATACTTTGATTTTTTGATTTATTTTGATGTTTATGATGTTTTTGATGTGTTTGATGTTTTTGAAGTTGTTGATGTTTTTGATGTTTTTGATGTGTTTGATGTTTTTAATGTTTTTGATGTTTTTGATGTTTTTGATGTTTTTGATGTTTTTGATGTTTTTGATGTTTTTGATGTTTTTGATGTTTTTGATGTTTTTGATGTTTGATGTTTTTGATGTTTTCGATATTTTGATTTTTTTGATGTTTTGCTGTTTTTAATGTTTTTGATGTTTTGATGTTTTTAATGTTTTTTTGATGTTTTTGATGTTTTTGATGTTTTTGATATTTTTGATTTTTTTGATGTTTTTGATGTTTTCGATACTTTGATTTTTTGATTTATTTTGATGTTTATGATGTTTTTGATGTGTTTGATGTTTTTGAAGTTGTTGATGTTTTTGATGTTTTGATGTGTTTGATGTTTTTAATGTTTTGATGTTTTTGATGTTTTGATGTTTTGATGTTTTTAATGTTTTTAATGTTTTTGATGTTTTTACTGTTTTTGATGTTTTGATGTTTTTGATGTTTTTGATGTTTTTGATGTTTTTGATGTTTTTGATGTTTTGATGTTTTTAATGTTTTTGATGTTTTTGATGTTTTTGATGTTTTTGATGTTTTTGATGTTTTTGATGTTTTTGATGTTTTTAATGTTTTTGATCTCTTTGATGTTTTTGATGTTTTTGATGTTTTTGATGTTTTTGATGTTTTTGATGTTTTTGATGTTTTTGATGTTTTTGATGTTTTCGATATTTCGATTTTTTTGATGTTTTTGATGTTTTTTGATGTTTTCGATACTTTGATTTTTTGATTTATTTTGATGTTTATGATGTTTTTGATGTGTTTGATGTTTTTGAAGTTGTTGATGTTTTTGATGTTTTTGATGCTTTTGATGTTTTTGATGTGTTTGATGTTTTTAATGTTTTTGATGTTTTTGATGTTTTTAATGTTTTTGATGTTTTTACTATTTTTGATGTTTTTGATGTTTTTGATGTTTTTGATGTTTTTGATGTTTTTGATGTTTTTGATGTTTTTGATGTTTTTGATGTTTTTGATGTTTTTGATGTTTTTGATGTTTTTGATGTTTTTGATTTTTTTGATGTTTTTGATGTTTTTGATGTTTTTAATGTTTTTGATGTTTTTGTTGTTTTTGATGTTTTTGATGTTTTTGATGTTTTTGATGTTTTTGATGTTTTCGATGTTTTTGATGCTTTTGATGTTTTTGATGTGTTTGATGTTTTTAATGTTTTTGATGTTTTTGATGTTTTTAATGTTTTTGATGTTTTTGATGTTTTTGATATTTTTGGTGTTTTTGATGTTTTTGATGTTTTTGATGTTTTTGACGTTTTTTATGTTTTTGATGTTTTTGATGTTTTTGATGTTTTTGATTTTTTGATGTTTTGATGTTTTTGATGTTTTTGATGTTTTTGATGTTTTTGATGTTTTTGATGTTTTTGATGTTTTTGATGTTTTTGGTGTTTTTGATGTTTTTGATGTTTTTGATGTTTTTGATGTTTTTGATGTTTTTGATGTTTTTGATGTTTTTGATGTTTTTGATGTTTTTGATGTTTTTGATGTTTTTGGTGTTTTTGATGTCTTTGATTTTTTTGATGTTTTTGATGTTTTTGATGTTTTTGATGTTTTGATGCTTTTGATGTTTTTGATGTTTTTGATGTTTTTGATGTTTTTGATGTTTTTGATGTTTTTAATGTTTTTGATGTTTTTGATGTTTTTGATATTTTTGGTGTTTTTGATGTTTTTGATGTTTTTGATGTTTTTGACGTTTTTTATGTTTTTGATGTATTTGATGTTTTTGATTTTTTTGATGTTTTTGATGTTTTTGATTTTTTTTATGTTTTTGATGTTTTGTTGTTTTTGAAGTTTTTATGTTATTTATGTTTATTATGGTTTTGATGTTTTTAATGTTTTTTATATTTATGATGTTTTGATGTTTTGATGTTTTTGATGTTTTTGATGTTTTTGATGTTTTTGATGTTTTTGATGTTTTTGATGTTTTTGATGTTTTTGATGTTTTTGATGTTTTTGATGTTTTTGATGTTTTTGATGTTTTGATGTTTTAGTGTTTTTGATGTTTTTGATGTTTTTGATGTTTTTGATGTTTTTGTTGTTTTTGATGTTTTTTGATGTTTTTGATGTTTTTGATGTTTTGATGTTTTTGATGTTTTTGATGTTTTTGATGTTTTTGATGTTTTTGATGTTTTTGATGTTTTTTGATGTTTTGATGTTTTTGATGTTTTGATGTTTTTGATGTTTTTGATATTTTTGATGTTTTTGATGTTTTTGATATTTTTGATGTTTTTGATGTTTTCGATATTTTGATTTTTTTGATGTTTTTGATGTTTTTGATGTTTTCGATACTTTGATTTCTTGATTTTTTTGATTTTTTTGATGTTTATGATGTTTTTGATGTTTTTGATGTGTTTGATGTTTTTGATGTTGTTGATGTTTTCGATGTTTTTGATGCTTTTGATATTTTTGATGTGTTTGATGTTTTTAATGTTTTTGATGTTTTTGATGTTTTTAATGTTTTTGATGTTTTTGATTTTTTGATATTTTTGGTGTTTTTGATGTTTTTGATGTTTTTGATGTTTTTGACGTTTTTTATGTTTTTGATGTTTTTGATGTTTTTGATGTTTTTGATTTTTTTGATGTTTTTGATGTTTTTGATGTTTTTGATGTTTTTGATGTTTTTGATGTTTTTGATGTTTTTGATGTTTTTGATGTTTTTGGTGTTTTTGATGTTTTTGATGTTTTTGATGTTTTTGATGTTTTTGATGTTTTTGATGTTTTTGATGTTTTTGATGTTTTTGATGTTTTTGATGATTTTGATGTTTTTGATGTTTTTGGTGTTTTTGATGTCTTTGATTTTTTTTGATGTTTTTGATGTTTTTGATGTTTTTGATGCTTTTGATGTTTTTGATGTTTTTGATGTTTTTGATGTTTTTGATGTTTTTGATGTTTTTAATGTTTTTGATGTTTTTGATGTTTTTGATATTTTGGTGTTTTTGATGTTTTTGATGTTTTTGATGTTTTTGACGTTTTTTATGTTTTTGATGTATTTGATGTTTTTGATTTTTTTGATGTTTTTGATGTTTTTGATTTTTTTATGTTTTTGATGTTTTGTTGTTTTTGAAGTTTTTATGTTATTTATGTTTATTATGGTTTTGATGTTTTTAATGTTTTTATATTTATGATGTTTTTGATGTTTTGATGTTTTGATGTTTTTGATGTTTTTGATGTTTTTGATGTTTTTGATGTTTTTGATGTTTTTGATGTTTTCGATGTTTTTGATGTTTTTGATGTTTTCGATATTTTGATGTTTTTGATATTTTTGGTGTTTGATGTTTTGATGTTTTCGATATTTTGATTTTTTTGATGTTTTTGATGTTTTGTTGTTTTTGATGTTTTTATGTTATTTATGTTTATTATGGTTTTGATGTTTTTAATGTTTTTGATGTTTTTGATGTTTTTGATGTTTTTGATGTTTTTGATGTTTTTGATGTTTTTGATGTTTTTGATGTTTTTAATGTTTTTAATGTTTTTGATGTTTTTGTTGTTTTTGATGTTTTTGATGTTTTTGATGTTTTTGATGTTTTTGATGTTTTTGATGTTTTTGATGTTTTTGATGTTTTTGATGTTTTTGATGTTTTCGATGTTTTTGATGTTTTTGATGTTTTTGATGTTTTTGATGTTTTTGATGTTTTTGATGTTTTTGATGTTTTTGGTGTTTTTGATGTTTTTGATGTTTTTGACGTTTTTTATGTTTTTGATGTTTTTGATGTTTTTGATGTTTTTGATTTTTTTGATGTTTTGATGTTTTTGATGTTTTTGATGTTTTTGATGTTTTTGATGTTTTTGATGTTTTTGATGTTTTTGATGTTTTTGATGTTTTTGGTGTTTTTGATGTTTTTGATGTTTTTGATGTTTTTGATGTTTTTGATGTTTTTGATGTTTTTGATGTTTTTGATGTTTTTGATGTTTTTGATGTTTTTGATGTTTTTGATGTTTTTGGTGTTTTTGATGTTTTTGATTTTTTTGATGTTTTTGATGTTTTTGATGTTTTTGATGCTTTTGATGTTTTTGATGTGTTTGATGTTTTTAATGTTTTTGATGTTTTTGATGTTTTTAATGTTTTTGATGTTTTTGATGTTTTTGATATTTTTGGTGTTTTTGATGTTTTTGATGTTTTTGATGTTTTTGACGTTTTTTATGTTTTTGATGTTTTTGATTTTTTTGATGTTTTTGATGTTTTTGATTTTTTTTATGTTTTTGATGTTTTGTTGTTTTTGAAGTTTTTATGTTATTTATGTTTATTATGGTTTTGATGTTTTTAATGTTTTTTATATTTATGATGTTTTTTTTTTTGTTTGATGTTTTTGATGTTTTTGATGTTTTTGATGTTTTTGATGTTTTTGATGTTTTTGATGTTTTCGATGTTTTTGATGTTTTTGATGTTTTCGATATTTTGATGTTTTTGATATTTTTGGTGTTTGATGTTTTTGATGTTTTCGATATTTTGATTTTTTTGATGTTTTTGATGTTTTGTTGTTTTTGATGTTTTTATGTTATTTATGTTTATTATGGTTTTGATGTTTTTAATGTTTTTGATGTTTTTGATGTTTTTGATGTTTTTGATGTTTTTGATGTTTTTGATGTTTTTAATGTTTTTAATGTTTTTGATGTTTTTGTTGTTTTTGATGTTTTTGATGTTTTTGATGTTTTTGATGTTTTTGATGTTTTTGATGTTTTTGATGTTTTTGATGTTTTTGATGTTTTTGATGTTTTTGATGTTTTGATGTTTTCGATGTTTTTGATGTTTTTGATGTTTTTGATGTTTTTGATGTTTTTGATGTTTTTGATGTTTTTGATGTTTTTAATGTTTTTGATGTTTTTGATGTTTTTGATGTTTTTGATGTTTTTGATGTTTTTGATGTTTTTGATGTTTTTGATGTTTTCGATGTTTTTGATGTTTTTGATGTTTTTGATGTTGTCGATAATTTGATTTTTCGATTTTTTTGATGTTTTGCTGTTTTTAATGTTTTTGATGTTTTGATGTTTTTGATGTTTTTGATGTTTTTGATGTTTTTGAAGTTTTTGATGTTTTTGATGTTTTTGATGTGTTTGATGTTTTTGAAGTTTTTGATATTTTTGATGTTTTTGATGTTTTGATGTTTTTGATGTTTTTGATGTTTTTGATGTTTTTGATGTTTTTGATGTTTTTGATGTTTTGATGTTTTCGATGTTTTTGATGTTTTTGATGTTTTCGATATTTTGAGTTTTTGATGTTTTTGGTGTTTGATGTTTTTGATGTTTTCGATATTTTGATTTTTTTGATGTTTTTGATGTTTTGTTGTTTTTGATGTTTTTATGTTATTTATGTTTATTATGGTTTTGATGTTTTTAATGTTTTTTTTGATGTTTTTGATGTTTTGATGTTTTTGATTTTTTTGATGTTTTGATGTTTTTGATCTTTTGATGTTTTTGATGTTTTTGATGTTTTTGATGTTTTTGATGTTTTTGATGTTTTTGATGTTTTTGATGTTTTTGATGATTTTGTTGTTTTTGATGTTTTTGATGTTTTTGATGTTTTTGATGTTTTGATGTTTTTGATGTTTTTGATGTTTTTGATATTTTTGATGTTTTGATGTTTTTGATGTTTTTGATGTTTTTGATGTTTTTGATGTTTTGATGTTTTGATGTTTTGATGTTTTTGATGTTTTTGATGTTTTTGATGTTTTGATGTTTTTGATGTTTTTGATGTTTTTGATGTTTTTGATGTTTTGATGTTTTTGATGTTTTTGATGTTTTTGATGTTTTTGATGTTTTTGATGTTTTTGATGTTTTTGATATTTTTGATGTTTTTGATGTTTTTGATGTTTTTGATGTTTTTGATGTTTTCGATATTTTGATTTTTTTGATGTTTTTGATGTTTTTGATGTTTTCGATACTTTGATTTCTTGATTTTTTGATTTTTTTGATGTTTATGATGTTTTTGATGTTTTTGATGTGTTTGATGTTTTTGATGTTGTTGATGTTTTCGATGTTTTTGATGTTTTTGATGCTTTTGATGTTTTTGATGTGTTTGATGTTTTTAATGTTTTTGATGTTTTTGATGTTTTTAATGTTTTTGATGTTTTTGATGTTTTTGATATTTTTGGTGTTTTTGATGTTTTTGATGTTTTTGATGTTTTTGACGTTTTTATGTTTTTGA
Organism: Drosophila pruinosa; assembly: GCA_018150935.1. NCBI lineage: Eukaryota > Metazoa > Arthropoda > Insecta > Diptera > Drosophilidae > Drosophila > Drosophila pruinosa. The sequence goes on from JAECWR010000374.1 coordinate 309,936, forward strand.
TGTTTTTGATGTTTTTGATGTTTTGATGTTTTTGATGTTTTTGATGTTTTTGATGTTTTTGATGTTTTGATGTTTTTGATGTTTTTGATGTTTTGATGTTTTTGATGTTTTTGATGTTTTGATGTTTTTGAAGTTTTTGATGTTGTCGATACTTTGATTTTTCGATTTTTTTGATGTTTTGCTGTTTTTAATGTTTTTGATGTTTTGATGTTTTTGATGTTTTTGATGTTTTTGATGTTTTTGAAGTTTTTGATGTTTTTGATGTTTTTGATGTGTTTGATGTTTTTGAAGTTTTTGATATTTTTGATGTTTTTGATGTTTTGATGTTTTTGATGTTTTTGATGTTTTTGATGTTTTTGATGTTTTTGATGTTTTCGATGTTTTTGATGTTTTTGATGTTTTCGATATTTTGATGTTTTTGATGTTTTTGGTGTTTGATGTTTTTGATGTTTTCGATATTTTGATTTTTTTGATGTTTTTGATGTTTTGTTGTTTTTGATGTTTTTATGTTATTTATGTTTATTATGGTTTTGATGTTTTTAATGTTTTTTTTGATGTTTTTGATGTTTTTGATTTTTTTGATGTTTTTGATGTTTTTGATCTTTTTGATGTTTTTGATGTTTTTGATGTTTTTGATGTTTTTGATGTTTTTGATGTTTTTGATGTTTTTAATATTTTTGATGTTTTTGTTGTTTTTGATGTTTTTGATGTTTTTGATGTTTTTGATGTTTTTGATGTTTTGATGTTTTTGATGTTTTTGATGTTTTGATGTTTTTGATGTTTTTGATGTTTTTGATGTTTTTGATGTTTTTGATGTTTTGATGTTTTGATGTTTTTGATGTTTTTGATGTTTTTGATGTTTTTGATGTTTTGATGTTTTTGATGTTTTTGATGTTTTTGATGTTTTTGATATTTTTGATGTTTTTGATGTTTTTGATGTTTTTGATGTTTTTGATGTTTTCGATATTTTGATTTTTTTGATGTTTTTGATGTTTTTGATGTTTTCGATACTTTGATTTCTTGATTTTTTTGATTTTTTTGATGTTTATGATGTTTTAGATGTTTTTGATGTGTTTGATGTTTTTGATGTTGTTGATGTTTTCGATGTTTTTGATGTTTTTGATGCTTTTGATGTTTTTGATGTGTTTGATGTTTTTAATGTTTTTGATGTTTTTGATGTTTTTGATGTTTTTGATGTTTTTGATGTTTTTGATATTTTTGGTGTTTTTGATGTTTTTGATGTTTTTGATGTTTTTGATGTTTTTGATGTTTTTGATGTTTTTGATGTTTTTGATGTTTTGATTTTTTTGATGTTTTTGATGTTTTTGATGTTTTTGATGTTTTTGATGTTTTTGATGTTTTTGATGTTTTTGATGTTTTTGATGTTTTTGATGTTTTTGATGTTTTTGATGTTTTTGATGTTTTTGATGTTTTTGATGTTTTTGATGATTTTGATGTTTTTGATGTTTTTGGTGTTTTTGATGTTTTTGATTTTTTTTGATGTTTTTGATGTTTTTGATGTTTTTGATGTTTTTGATGCTTTTGATGTTTTTGATGTGTTTGATGTTTTTGATGTTTTTGATGTTTTTGATGTTTTTAATGTTTTTGATGTTTTTGATGTTTTTGATATTTTGGTGTTTTTGATGTTTTTGATGTTTTTGACGTTTTTTATGTTTTTGATGTTTTTGATGTTTTTGATGTTTTTGATGTTTTTGATGTTTTTGATTTTTTTTATGTTTTTGATGTTTTGTTGTTTTTGAAGTTTTTATGTTATTTATGTTTATTATGGTTTTGATGTTTTTAATGTTTTTTATATTTATGATGTTTTTGATGTTTTTGATATTTTTGGTGTTTTTGATGTTTTTGACGTTTTTTATGTTTTTGATGTTTTTGATGTTTTTGATGTTTTTGATTTTTTTGATGTTTTTGATGTTTTTGATGTTTTTGATGTTTTTGATGTTTTTGATGTTTTTGATGTTTTTGATGTTTTTGATGATTTTGATGTTTTTGGTGTTTTTGATGCTTTTAATGTTTTTGAGGTTTTTGATATGTTGATGTTTCCGATGATTTTAATGTTTTTAATGTTTTTGATGTTTTTGATGTTTTTGATTATTTTTAAGTTTTTGGTGTATTTGATGTTTTTGAAGTTTTTGATGTTTTTAATGTTTTTGATGTTTTTGATGTTTTTGATGTTTTTGATGTTTTTGATGTTTTTGATGTTTTTAATGTTTTTTATGTTTATGATGTTTTTGATGTTTTTGATGTTTTTGATGTTTTTGATGTTTTTGATGTTTTTCATCTTTTTGATGTTTTTGATGTTTTCGATACTTTGATTTTTTGATTTTTTTGATGTTTTTGATGTTTTTGATGTTTTGGATGTGTTTGATGTTTTTGATGTTTTTGATGCTTTTGATGTTTTTGATGTTTTTGATGTTTTTGATGTTTTTAATGTTTTTGATGTTTTTGATGTTTTCGATATTATGATGTTTTTGATGTTTTTGATGTTTTTGATGTTTTTGATTTTTTGATGTTTTTGATGTTTTTGATGTTTTTGGTGTTTGATGTTTTTGATGTTTTCGATGTTTTTCATGTTTTTAATGTTTTTTATGTTTATGATGTTTTTGATGTTTTTGATGTTTTTCATCTTTTTGATGTTTTTGATGTTTTCGATACTTTGATTTTTTTGATGTTTTTGATGTTTTTGATGTTTTGGATGTGTTTGATGTTTTTGATGTTTTCGATGTTTTTCATGTTTTTAATGTTTTTTATGCTTATGATGTTTTTGATGTTTTTGATGTTTTGGATGTGTTTGATGTTTTTGATGTTTTTGATGCTTTTGATGTTTTTGATGTTTTTGATGTTTTTGATGTTTTTGATGTTTTTAGTGTTTTTGATGTTTTTGATGTTTTTCATGTTTTTCATGTTTTTGATGTTTTTGATGTTTTTGATGTTTTTGATGTTTTTGATGTTTTTGATGTTTTTGATTTTTTGATGTTTTTGATGTTTTTGATGTTTTTGGTGTTTGATGTTTTTGATGTTTTCGATATTTTGATTTTTTTGATGTTTTTGATGTTTTGTTGTTTTTGATGTTTTTATGTTATTTATGTTTATTATGTTTTTGATGTTTTTTATATTTATGATGTTTTTTATGTTGTTGATCTTTTTGATGTTTTTGATGTTTTTGGTGTTTTTGATGTTTTTGATGTTTTTGATGTTTTTGGTGTTTTTGATGTTTTTGATGTTTTTGATGTTTTTGATGTTTTTGATGTTTTTGATGTTTTTGATGTTTTTGATGTTTTTGATGTTTTTGATGTTTTTGATATTTTTGATGTTTTTGATGTTTTTGATGTTTTTGATGTTTTCGATATTTTGATTTTTTTGATGTTTTTGATGTTTTTGATGTTTTCGATACTTTGATTTTTTGATTTTTTTGATTTTTTTGATGTTTATGATGTTTTTGATGTTTTTGATGTGTTTGAAGTTTTTGATGTTGTTGATGTTTTCGATGTTTTTAATGTTTTTGATGCTTTTGATGTTTTTGATGTGTTTGATGTTTTTAATGTTTTTGATGTTTTTGATGTTTTTAATGTTTTTGATGTTTTTGATGTTTTTGGTGTTTGATGTTTTCGATATTTTGATTTTTTTTGATGTTTTTGATGTTTTGTTGTTTTTGAAGTTTTTATGTTATTTATGTTTATTATGGTTTTGATGTTTTTAATGTTTTTTATATTTATGATGTTTTTGATGTTTTGGATATTTTTGGTGTTTTTGATGTTTTTGATGTTTTTGACGTTTTTTATGTTTTTGATGTTTTTGATGTTTTTGATGTTTTTGATTTTTTTGATGTTTTTGATATTTTTGATGTTTTTGATGTTTTTGATGTTTTTGATGTTTTTGATGTTTTTGATGTTTTTGATGTTTTTGATGTTTTTGATGTTTTTGATGTTTTTGATGATTTTGATGTTTCTGATGTTTTTGGTGTTTTTGATGCTTTTAATGTTTTTGAGGTTTTTGATATGTTGATGTTTCCGATGATTTTAATGTTTTTAATGTTTTTGATGTTTTTGATGTTTTTGATTATTTTTAAGTTTTTGGTGTATTTGATGTTTTTGATGTTTTTGAAGTTTTTGATGTTTTTGATGTTTTTGATGTCTTTGATGTTTTTAATGTTTTTTATGTTTATGATGTTTTTGATGTTTTTGATGTTTTTGATGTTTTTGATGTTTTTGATGTTTTTCATCTTTTTGATGTTTTTGATGTTTTCGATACTTTGATTTTTTGATTTTTTGATGTTTTGATGTTTTTGATGTTTTTGATGTTTTGGATGTGTTTGATGTTTTTGATGTTTTTGATGTTTTTGATGCTTTTGATGTTTTGATGTTTTGATGTTTTGATGTTTTTGATGTTTTTAATATTTTTGATGTTTTTGATGTTTTTGATGTTTTGATGTTTTTGATGTTTTTTTTGATGTTTTTGATGTTTTTGATGTTTTTGATGTTTTTGATGTTTTTGATGTTTTGATGTTTTTGATGTTTTTGATGTTTTTGATGTTTTGATATTTTTGATGTTTTTTGATGTTTTTGATGTTTTTGATGTTTTCGATATTTTGATTTTTTTGATGTTTTTGATGTTTTTGATGTTTTCGATACTTTGATTTTTTTGATTTTTTGATTTTTTTGATGTTTATGATGTTTTTGATGTTTTTGATGTGTTTGAAGTTTTTGATGTTGTTGATGTTTTTGATGTTTTTGATGTTTTTGATGTTTTTGATGTTTTTGATGTTTTTGATGTTTTTAATGTTTTTGATGTTTTTGATGTTTTTAATGTTTTTGATGTTTTTGATGTTTTGGTGTTTGATGTTTTCGATATTTTGATTTTTTTGATGTTTTTGATGTTTTGTTGTTTTTGAAGTTTTTATGTTATTTATGTTTATTATGGTTTTGATGTTTTTAATGTTTTTTATATTTATGATGTTTTTGATGTTTTGGATATTTTTGGTGTTTTTGATGTTTTTGATGTTTTTGACGTTTTTTATGTTTTTGATGTTTTTGATGTTTTTGATGTTTTTGATTTTTTTTGATGTTTTTGATATTTTGATGTTTTTGATGTTTTTGATGTTTTTGATGTTTTTGATGTTTTTGATGTTTTTGATGTTTTTGATGTTTTTGATGTTTTTGATGTTTTTGATGATTTTGATGTTTCTGATGTTTTTGGTGTTTTTGATGCTTTTAATGTTTTTGAGGTTTTTGATATGTTGATGTTTCCGATGATTTTAATGTTTTTAATGTTTTTGATGTTTTTGATGTTTTTGATTATTTTTAAGTTTTTGGTGTATTTGATGTTTTTGATGTTTTTGAAGTTTTTGATGTTTTTAATGTTTTTGATGTTTTTGATGTCTTTGATGTTTTTAATGTTTTTTATGTTTATGATGTTTTTGATGTTTTTGATGTTTTTGATGTTTTTGATGTTTTTGATGTTTTTGATGTTTTTCATCTTTTTGATGTTTTTGATGTTTTCGATACTTTGATTTTTTGATTTTTTTGATGTTTTTGATGTTTTTGATGTTTTTGATGTTTTGGATGTGTTTGATGTTTTTGATGTTTTTGATGTTTTTGATGCTTTTGATGTTTTTGATGTTTTTGATGTTTTTGATGTTTTTGATGTTTTTAATGTTTTTGATGTTTTTGATGTTTTTGATGTTTTTGATGTTTTTGATGTTTTTGATGTTTTTGATGTTTTTGATGTTTTCGATATTATGATGTTTTTGATGTTTTTGATGTTTTTGATTTTTTTGATGCTTTTGATGTTTTCGATGTTTTTCATGTTTTTAATGTTTTTTATGTTTATGATGTTTTTGATGTTTTTGATGTTTTGATGTTTTGATGTTTTTCATCTTTTTGATATTTTCGATACTTTGATTTTTTGATTTTTTGATGTTTTGATGTTTTTGATGTTTTGGATGTGTTTGATGTTTTTGATGTTTTTGATGCTTTTGATGTTTTTGATGTTTTGATGTTTTTGATGTTTTGATGTTTTTGATGTTTTTTGATGTTTTTAATGTTTTTGATGTTTTTGATGTTTTTCATGTTTTTCATGTTTTTGATGTTTTTGATGTTTTTGATGTTTTTGATGTTTTTGATGTTTTTGATGTTTTTGATTTTTTGATGTTTTTGATGTTTTTGATGTTTTTGGTGTTTGATGTTTTTGATGTTTTCGATATTTTGATTTTTTTGATGTTTTTGATGTTTTTGATGTCTTTATGTTATTTATGTTTATTATGTTTTTGATGTTTTTAATGTTTTTTATATTTATGATGTTTTTTATGTTGTTGATCTTTTTGATGTTTTTGATGTTTTTGGTGTTTTTGATGTTTTTGATGTTTTTGGTGTTTTTGATGTTTTTGATTATTTTTATGTTTTTGATGTATTTGATGTTTTTGATGTTTTTGAAGTTTTTGATGTTTTTGTTGTTTTTGATGTTTTTGATGTTTTGATGTTTTTGATGTTTTTGATGTTTTTGATGTTTTTGATGTTTTTGATGTTTTTGATGTTTTTGATGTTTTTGATGTTTTTGATGTTTTTGATGTTTTTGATGTTTTTGATGTTTTTGATGTTTTTGGTGTTTTTGATTCTTTTAATATTTTTGAGGTTTTTGATGTGTTGATGTTTTTGATGATTTTAATGTTTTAAATGTTTTTCATATTTATGATGTTTCTGATGATTTTAATGTTTTTAATGTTTATGATGTTTTTGATGTTTTGGATGTGTTTGATGTTTTTGATGTTTTTGATGCTTTTGATGTTTTTGATGTTTTTGATGTTTTTGATGTTTTTGATGTTTTTGATGTTTTTGATGTTTTTAATGTTTTTGATGTTTTTGATGTTTTTGATGTTTTTCATGTTTTTGATGTTTTTGATGTTTTTGATGTTTTTGATGTTTTTGATGTTTTTGATGTTTTTGATGTTTTTGTTGTTTTTGTTGTTTTTGTTGTTTTTGATGTTTTTGATGTTTTTGATTTTTTGATGTTTTTGATGTTCTTGATGTTTTTGGTGTTTGATGTTTTTGATGTTTTCGATATTTTGATTTTTTTGATGTTTTTGATGTTTTGTTGTTTTAGATGTTTTTATGTTATTTATGTTTATTATGCTTTTGATGTGTTTAATGTTTTTTATATTTATGATGTTTTTATGTTGTTGATCTTTTTGATGTTTTTGGTGTTTTGATGTTTTTGATGTTTTTGGTGTTTTTGATGTTTTTGATGTTTTTGATTATTTTTATGTTTTTGATGTATTTGATGTTTTTGATGTTTTTGATGTTTTTGTTGTTTTTGATGTTTTTAATGTTTTTGATGTTTTTGATGTTTTTGATGTTTTTGATGTTTTTGATGTTTTTGATGTTTTTGATGTTTTTGATGTTTTTGATGTTTTTGATGTTTTTGGTGTTTTTGATGCTTTTAATGTTTTTGAGGTTTTTGATATGTTGATGTTTCCGATGATTTTAATGTTTTTAATGTTTTTGATGTTTTTGATGTTTTTGATTATTTTTAAGTTTTTGGTGTATTTGATGTTTTTGATGTTTTGAAGTTTTTGATGTTTTTGATGTTTTTGATGTTTTTAATGTTTTTGATGTTTTGATGTTTTTGATGTTTTGATGTTTTTCATGTTTTTAATGTTTTTATGTTTATGATGTTTTGATGTTTTTGATGTTTTTGAAGTTTTGATGTTTTTATGTTTTTGATGTTTTTAATGTTTTTGATGTTTTTGATGTTTTTGATGTTTTTGATGTTTTTGATGTTTTTGATGTTTTTGATGTTTTTGATGTTTTTGATGTTTTTGATGTTTTTAATGTTTTTGATGTTTTTGATGTTTTTCATGTTTTTAATGTTTTTTATGTTTATGATGTTTTTGATGTTTTTGATGTTTTTAATGTTTTTTATGTTTATGATGTTTTTGATGTTTTTGATGTTTTTCATTTTTTTAATGTTTTTTATGTTTATGATGTTTTTGATGTTTTTTATGTTTTTGATGTTTTTCATCTTTTTGATGTTTTCGATACTTTGATTTTTTGATTTTTTTGATGTTTTTGATGTGTTTGATGTTTTTGATGTTTTTGATGTTTTTGATGTTTTTGATGTTTTTGATGTTTTTAATGTTTTTGATGTTTTTGATGTTTTTGATGTTTTTGATGTTTTTAATGTTTTTGATGTTTTTGATATTTTTGATGTTTTTGATGTTTTTGATGTTTTTGATGTTTTTGATGTTTTTGGTGCTTTTAATGTTTTTGATGTTTTTGAGGTTTTTGATGTTTCATGTTTTTGATGTTTTCGATATTTTGATTATTTTGATTTTTTTGATGTTTTGGATGTTTTGTTGTTTTTGATGTTTTTATTTTATTTATGTTTATTATGTTTTTGATGTTTTTGATGTTTTCGATGTTTTTGATGTTTTTGATGTTTTTGATGTTTGATGTTTCTGATGTGTTTGAAGTTTTTGATGCTTTTGATGTTTTTGATGTTTTTGATGTTTTTGATGTTTTTGAAGTTTTTGATGTTTTTGATGTTTAATGTTTTTGATGTTTTCGATATTTTGATGTTTTTGATGTTTTTGGTGTTTGATGTTTTTGATGTTTTCATATTTTGAGTTTTTTTGATGTTTTTGATGTTTTGTTGTTTTTGATGTTTTTATGTTATTTATGTTTATTATGTTTTTGATGTTTTTAATGTTTTTTATATTTATGATGTTTTTGATGTTTTTGTTTTGCTGTTTTTAATGTTTTTGATGTTTTTGATGTTTTGCTGTTTTTATTGTTTTCGATGTTTTTGATGTTTTTGATATTATATATCTTTTTGATGATTTTGATGTTTTTGATGTTTTTGATGATTTTGATGTTTTTGATGTTTTTGATGTTTTTGATGTTTTTGAAGTTTTTGATGTTTTTGATGTTTTTGATGTTTTTAATGTTTTTGATGTTTTTGATGTTTTTGATGTTTTTGATGTTTTTGATGTTTTTGATGTTTTTGATGTTTTTGATGTTTTTGATGTTTTTGATGTTTTTGATGTTTTTGATGTTTTTGTTGTTTTTGATATTTTTGATGTTTTTGATGTTTTTGATGTTTTTGATGTTTTTGATGTTTTTGATGTTTTTGATGTTTTTGATGTTTTTGATGTTTTTGATGTTTTTGATGTTTTTGATGTTTTTGATGTTTTTGATGTTTTTGATGTTTTTGATGTTTTTGATGTTTTTGATGTTTTTGATGTTTTTGATGTTTTTGATGTTTTTGATGTTTTTGGTGTTTTTGATGTTTTTAATGTTTTTGAGGTTTTTGATGTATTGATGTTTTTGATGTTTTAAATGTTTTTCATATTTATGATGTTTCTGATGATTTTAATGTTTTTGATGTTTTTGATGTTTTTGATTATTTTTATGTTTTTGATGTATTTGATGTTTTTGATGTTTTTGAAGTTTTTGATGTTTTTGATGTTTTTGATGTTTTTAATGTTTTTAATGTTTTTGAGGTTTTTGATGTATTGATGTTTTTGATGATTTTAATGTTTTAAATGTTTTTCATATTTATGATGTTTCTGATGATTTTAATGTTTTTGATGTTTTTGATGTTTTTGATTATTTTTATGTTTTTGATGTATTTGATGTTTTTGATGTTTTTGAAGTTTTTGATGTTTTTGATGTTTTTGATGTTTTTAATGTTTTTGATGTTTTTGATGTTTTTGATGTTTTTGAAGTTTTTGATGTTTTTGATGTTCTTGATGTTTAATGTTTTTGATGTTTTCGATATTTTGATGTTTTTGGTGTTTGATGTTTTTGATGTTTTCGATATTTTGATTTTTTTTGATGTTTTTGATGTTTTGTTGTTTTTGATGTTTTTATGTTATTTATGTTTATTATGTTTTTGATGTTTTTAATGTTTTTTATATTTATGATGTTTTTGATGTTTTTGTTTTGCTGTTTTTAATGTTTTTGATGTTTTTGATGTTTTGCTGTTTTGCGGTTTTTATTGTTTTCGATGTTTTTGATGTTTTTGATATTATATATCTTTTTGATGATTTTGATGTTTTTGATGTTTTTGATGTTTTTGATGTTTTTGATGTTTTTGAAGTTTTTGATGTTTTTGATGTTTTTGATGTTTTTGATGTTTTTGATGTTTTTGATGTTTTTGATGTTTTTGATGTTTTTGATGTTTTTGATGTTTTTGATGTTTTTGATGTTTTTGATGTTTTTGATGTTTTTCATGTTTTTAATGTTTTTTATGTTTATGATGTTTTTGATGTTTTGAAGTTTTGATGTTTTTGATGTTTTTGATGTTTTTGATGTTTTTGATGTTTTTGATGTTTTGATGTTTTGATGTTTTGATGTTTTTGATGTTTTTGATGTTTTTAATGTTTTTGATGTTTTTGATCTTTTCATGTTTTTAATGTTTTTTATGTTTATGATGTTTTTGATGTTTTTCATGTTTTTAATGTTTTTTATGTTTATGATGTTTTTGATGCTTTTCATGTTTTTAATGTTTTTTATGTTTATGATATTTTTGATGTTTTTGATGTTTTTCATCTTTTTGATGTTTTCGATACTTTGATTTTTTTATTTTTTTTATGTTTTTGATGTATTTGATGTTTTTGATGTTTTTCATGTTTTTAATGTTTTTTATGTTTATGATGTTTTTGATGTTTTTGAAGTTTTTGATGTTTTTGATGTTTTTGATGTTTTTAATGTTTTTGATGTTTTTGATGTTTTTGATGTTTTTGATGTTTTTAATGTTTTTGATGTTTTTGATGTTTTTCATGTTTTTAATGTTTTTTATGTTTATGCTGTTTTTGATGTTTTTCATGTTTTTAATGTTTTTTATGTTTTTGATGTTTTTAATGCTTTTCATGTTTTTAATGTTTTTTATGTTTATGATATTTTTGATGTTTTTAATGTTTTTGATGTTTTTGATGTTTTTGATGTTTTTGATGTTTTTGATGTTTTTGATGTTTTTGATGTTTTTGATGTTTTTGATGTTTTTGATGTTTTTGAAGTTTTGATGTTTTTGATGTTTTTGATGTTTAATGTTTTTGATGTTTTCGATATTTTGATGTTTTTGATGTTTTTGGTGTTTGATGTTTTTGATGTTTTCGATATTTTGATTTTTTTGATGTTTTTGATGTTTTGTTGTTTTTGATGTTTTTATGTTATTTATGTTTATTATGTTTTTGATGTTTTTAATGTTTTTTATATTTATGATGTTTTTGTTGTTTTTGTTTTGCTGTTTTTAATGTTTTTGATGTTTTTGATGTTTTGCTGTTTTTATTGTTTTCGATGTTTTTGATGTTTTTGATATTATATATCTTTTGATGATTTTGATGTTTTTGATGTTTTTGATGTTTTTGATGTTTTTGAAGTTTTTGATGTTTTTGATGTTTTTGATGTTTTTGATGTTTTTAATGTTTTTGATGTTTTTGATGTTTTGATGTTTTTGATGTTTTTGATGTTTTTGATGTTTTTGATGTTTTTGATGTTTTGATGTGTTTGATGTTTTTGATGTTTTTGATGTTTTTGATGTTTTTGTTGTTTTTGATGTTTTTGATGTTTTGATGTTTTTGATGTTTTTGATGTTTTTGATGTTTTGATGTTTTGATGTTTTTGATGTTTTTGATGTTTTTGATGTTTTGATGTTTTTGATGTTTTTGATGTTTTTGATGTTTTTGATGTTTTTGGTGTTTTGATGCTTTTAATGTTTTTGAGGTTTTTGATGTGTTGATGTTTTTGATGATTTTAATGTTTTAAATGTTTTTCATATTTATGATGTTTCTGATGATTTTAATGTTTTTGATGTTTTGATGTTTTTGATTATTTTTATGTTTTTGATGTATTTGATGTTTTTGATGCTTTTGAAGTTTTGATGTTTTTGATGTTTTGATGTTTTTAATGTTTTTGATGTTTTTGATGTTTTTGATGTTTTGATGTTTTTGATGTTTTTGATGTTTTTGATGTTTTTCATGGTTTTAATGTTTTTTATGTTTATGATGTTTTTGATGTTTTGAAGTTTTTGATGTTTTTGATGTTTTTGATGTTTTTAATGATTTTGATGTTTTTGATGTTTTTGATGTTTTTGATGTTTTTGATGTTTTTGATGTTTTTGATGTTTTTAATGTTTTTGATGTTTTTGATGTTTTTCATGTTTTTAATGTTTTTTATGTTTATGATGTTTTTGATGTTTTTCATGTTTTTAATGTTTTTTATGTTTATGATGTTTTTGATGCTTTTCATGTTTTTAATGTTTTTTATGTTTATGATATTTTTGATGTTTTTGATGTTTTTTGATGTTTTTCATCTTTTGATGTTTTCGATACTTTGATTTTTTTAATTTTTTTATGTTTTTGATGTGTTTGATGTTTTTGATGTTTTTGATGTTTTTGATGCTTTTGATGTTTTTGATGTGTTTGATGTTTTTGATGTTTTTGATGTTTTTGATGTTTTTAATGTTTTTGATGTTTTTGATGTTTTGATGTTTTTGATGTTTTTGATGTTTTTGATGCTTTTAATGTTTTTTGATGTTTTTGAGGTTTTTGATGTTTCATGTTTTTGATGTTTTCGATATTTTGATTATTTTGATTTTTTTGATGTTTTTGATGTTTTGTTGTTTTTGATGTTTTTATTTTATTTATGTTTATTATGTTTTTGATGTTTTTGATGTTTTCGATGTTTTTGATGTTTTTGATGTTTTTGATGTTTTTGATGTGTTTGAAGTTTTTGATGCTTTTGATGTTTTTGATGTTTTTGATGTTTTTGATGTTTTTGATGTTTTTGAAGTTTTTGATGTTTTTGATGTTTTTGATGTTTTTGATGTTTAATGTTTTTGATGTTTTCGATATTTTGATGTTTTTGGTGTTTGATGTTTTTGATGTTTTCGATATTTTGATTTTTTTGATGTTTTTGATGTTTTGTTGTTTTTGATGTTTTTATGTTATTTATGTTTATTATGTTTTTAATGTTTTTTATATTTATGTTGTTTTTGATGTTTTTGTTTTGCTGTTTTTAATGTTTTTGATGTTTTTGATGTTTTGCTGTTTTGCTGTTTTTATTGTTTTCGATGTTTTTGATGTTTTTGATGTTTTTGATATTATATATCTTTTTGATGATTTTGATGTTTTTGGTGTTTTTGATGTTTTTGATGTTTTTGATGTTTTTGATGTTTTTGATGTTTTTGATGTTTTTGATGTTTTTGATGTTTTTGATGTTTTTGATGTTTTTGATGTTTTTGATGTTTTTGATGTTTTTGATGTTTTTGATGTTTTTGATGTTTTTGATGTTTTTGATGTTTTTGATGTTTTTGATGTTTTTGATGTTTTTGATGTTTTTGATGTGTTTGATGTTTTTGATGTTTTTGATGTTTCTGATGTTTTTGATGTTTTTGTTGTTTTTGATGTTTTTGATGTTTTTGATGTTTTTGATGTTTTTGATGTTTTTGATGTTTTTGATGGTTTTGATGTTTTTGATGTTTTTGATGTGTTTGATGTGTTTGAAGTTTTTGATGCTTTTGATGTTTTTGATGTTTTTGATGTGTTTGATGCTTTTAATGTTTTTGATGTTTCATGTTTTTGATGTTTTCGATATTTTGATTATTTTGATTTTTTTGATGTTTTTGATGTTTTGTTGTTTTTGATGTTTTTATTTTATTTATGTTTATTATGTTTTTGATGTTTTTGATGTTTTTGATGTTTTCGATGTTTTTGATGTTTTTGATGTTTTTGATGTTTTTGATGTTTTTGATGTTTTTGATGTTTGATGTTTTTGATGTTTTTGATGTGTTTGAAGTTTTTGATGCTTTTGATGTTTTTGATGTTTTTGATGTTTTTGATGTTTTTGATGTTTTTGATGTTTTTGATGTTTTTGATGTTTTTGAAGTTTTTGAAGTTTTTGATGTTTTTGATGTTTTTGATGTTTAATGTTTTTGATGTTTTCGATATTTTGATGTTTTTGATGTTTTTGGTGTTTGATGTTTTTGATGTTTTCGATATTTTTGATGTTTTGTTGTTTTTGATGTTTTTATGTTATTTATGTTTATTATGTTTTTGATGTTTTAAATGTTTTTTATATTTATGATGTTTTTGATGTTTTTGTTTTGCTGTTTTTAATGTTTTTAATGTTTTTGATGTTTTTGATGTTTTGCTGTTTTGCTGTTTTTATTGTTTTCGATGTTTTTGATGTTTTTAATGTTTTTGATGTTTTTGATGTTTTTGATGTTTTTGATGTTTTTGATGTTTTTGATGTTTTTGATGTTTTTGAAGTTTTTGATGTTTTTGATGTTTTTGATGTTTAATGTTTTTGATGTTTTCGATATTTTGATGTTTTTGATGTTTTTGGTGTTTGATGTTTTTGATGTTTTCGATATTTTGATTTTTTTTGATGTTTTTGATGTTTTGTTGTTTTTGATGTTTTTATGTTATTTATGTTTATTATGTTTTGATGTTTTTAATGTTTTTTATATTTATGATGTTTTTGATGTTTTTGATGTTTTTGATGTTTTTGATGTTTTTGATGTTTTTGATGTTTTTGATGTTTTTGATGTTTTTGATGTTTTTGATGTTTTTGGTGTTTTTGATGCTTTTAATGTTTTTGAGGTTTTTGATGTGTTGATGGTTTTGATGATTTTAATGTTTTAAATGTTTTTCATATTTATGATGTTTCTGATGATTTTAATGTTTTTGATGTTTTTGATGTTTTTGATTATTTTTATGTTTTTGATGTAATTGATGTTTTTGATGTTTTTGAAGTTTTTGATGTTTTTGATGTTTTTGATGTTTTTAATGTTTTGATGTTTTTGATGTTTTTGATGTTTTTGATGTTTTTGATGTTTTTGATGTTTTTGATGTTTTTGATGTTTTTGATGTTTTCATGTTTTTAATGTTTTTTATGTTTATGATGTTTTTGATGTTTTTGAAGTTTTTGATGTTTTTGATGTTTTGATGTTTTTTAATGTTTTTGATGTTTTTGATGTTTTTGATGTTTTTGATGTTTTTGATGTTTTTGATGTTTTGGATGTTTTTAATGTTTTTAATGTTTTTGATGTTTTTGATGTTTTTGATGTTTTTCATGTTTTTAATGTTTTTTATGTTTATGATGTTTTTGATGCTTTTCATGTTTTTAATGTTTTTTATGTTTATGATATTTTTGATGTTTTTGATGTTTTTGATGTTTTTCATCTTTTTGATGTTTTCGATACTTTGATTTTTTTATTTTTTTTATGTTTTTGATGTGTTTGATGTTTTTGATGTTTTTGATGTTTTTGATGCTTTTGATGTTTTTGATGTTTTTGATGTTTTTAATGTTTTTGATGTTTTTGATGTTTTTGATGTTTTTGATGTTTTTGACGTTTTTGATGTTTTTGATGTTTTTGATGTTTTTGATGTTTTTGATGTTTTTGATGTTTTTGATGTTTTTGATGCTTTTAATGTTTTTGATGTTTTTGAGGTTTTTGATGTTTCATGTTTTTGATGTTTTCGATATTTTGATTATTTTGATTTTTTGATGTTTTTGATGTTTTGTTGTTTTTGATGTTTTTATGTTATTTATGTTTATTATGTTTTTGATGTTTTAAATGTTTTTTATATTTATGATGTTTTTGATGTTTTTGTTTTGCTGTTTTTAATGTTTTTAATGTTTTTGATGTTTTTGATGTTTTGCTGTTTTGCTGTTTTTATTGTTTTCGATGTTTTTGATGTTTTTAATGTTTTTGATGTTTTTGATGTTTTTGATGTTTTTGATGTTTTTGATGTTTTTGATGTTTTTGATGTTTTTGAAGTTTTTGATGTTTTTGATGTTTTTGATGTTTAATGTTTTTGATGTTTTCGACATTTTGATGTTTTTGATGTTTTTGGTGTTTGATGTTTTTGATGTTTTCGATATTTTGATTTTTTTTGATGTTTTTGATGTTTTGTTGTTTTTGATGTTTTTATGTTATTTATGTTTATTATGTTTTTGATGTTTTTAATGTTTTTTATATTTATGATGTTTTTGTTGACTTTGTTTTGCTGTTTTTAATGTTTTTGATGTTTTGCTGTTTTGCTGTTTTTATTGTTTTCGATGTTTTTGATGTTTTTGATATTATATATCTTTTTGATGATTTTGATGTTTTTGATGTTTTTGATGTTTTTGAAGTTTTTGATGTTTTTGATGTTTTTGATGTTTTTGATGTTTTTGATGTTTTTGATGTTTTTAATGTTTTTGATGTTTTTGATGTTTTTGATGTTTTTGATGTTTTTGAAGTTTTTGATGTTTTTGATGTTTTTGATGTGTTTGATGTTTTTGATGTTTTTGATGTTTTTGTTGTTTTTGATGTTTTTGATGTTTTTGATGTTTTTGATGTTTTTGATGTTTTTGATGTTTTTGATGTTTTTGATGTTTTTGATGTTTTTGATGTTTTTGATGTTTTTGATGTTTTTGATGTTTTTGATGTTTTTGATGTTTTGGATGTTTTTAATGTTTTTGATGTTTTTGATGTTTTTGATGTTTTTCATGTTTTTAATGTTTTTTATGTTTATGATGTTTTTGATGCTTTTCATGTTTTTAATGTTTTTTATGTTTATGATATTTTTGATGTTTTTGATGTTTTTGATGTTTTTCATCTTTTGATGTTTTCGATACTTTGATTTTTAATTTTTTTATGTTTTTGATGTGTTTGATGTTTTTGATGTTTTTGATGTTTTTGATGCTTTTGATGTTTTTGATGTTTTTGATGTTTTTAATGTTTTTGATGTTTTTGATGTTTTTGATGTTTTTGATGTTTTTGATGTTTTTGATGTTTTTGATGTTTTTGATGTTTTTGATGTTTTTGATGTTTTTGATGTTTTTGATGTTTTTGATGCTTTTAATGTTTTTGATGTTTTTGAGGTTTTTGATGTTTCATGTTTTTGATGTTTTCGATATTTTGATTATTTTGATTTTTTTGATGTTTTTGATGTTTTGTTGTTTTTGATGTTTTTATGTTATTTATGTTTATTATGTTTTTGATGTTTTAAATGTTTTTTATATTTATGATGTTTTTGATGTTTTTGTTTTGCTGTTTTTAATGTTTTTAATGTTTTTGATGTTTTTGATGTTTTGCTGTTTTGCTGTTTTTATTGTTTTCGATGTTTTTGATGTTTTTAATGTTTTTGATGTTTTTGATGTTTTTGATGTTTTTGAAGTTTTTGATGTTTTGATGTTTAATGTTTTTGATGTTTTCGATATTTTGATGTTTTTGATGTTTTTGGTGTTTGATGTTTTTGATGTTTTCGATATTTTGATTTTTTTTGATGTTTTTGATGTTTTGTTGTTTTTGATGTTTTTATGTTATTTATGTTTATTATGTTTTTGATGTTTTTAATGTTTTTATATTTATGATGTTTTTGTTGACTTTGTTTTGCTGTTTTTAATGTTTTGATGTTTTGCTGTTTTGCTGTTTTTATTGTTTTCGATGTTTTTGATGTTTTTGATATTATATATCTTTTTGATGATTTTGATGTTTTTGATGTTTTTGATGTTTTTGAAGTTTTTGATGTTTTTGATGTTTTTGATGTTTTTGATGTTTTTGATGTTTTTGATGTTTTTAATGTTTTTGATGTTTTTGATGTTTTTGATGTTTTTGATGTTTTTGATGTTTTTGATGTTTTTGAAGTTTTTGATGTTTTGATGTTTTTGATGTGTTTGATGTTTTTGATGTTTTTGATGTTTTTGTTGTTTTTGATGTTTTGATGTTTTTGATGTTTTTGATGTTTTGATGTTTTGATGTTTTTGATGTTTTTGATGTTTTTGATGTTTTGATGTTTTTGATGTTTTTGATGTTTTTGATGTTTTTGATGTTTTTGATGTTTTTGGTGTTTTTGATGCTTTTAATGTTTTTGAGGTTTTTGATGTGTTGATGGTTTTGATGATTTTAATGTTTTAAATGTTTTTCATATTTATGATGTTTCTGATGATTTTAATGTTTTTGATGTTTTTGATGTTTTTGATTATTTTTATGTTTTTGATGTAATTGATGTTTTTGATGTTTTTGAAGTTTTTGATGTTTTTGATGTTTTTGATGTTTTTAATGTTTTTGATGTTTTTGATGTTTTTGATGTTTTTGATGTTTTTGATGTTTTTGATGTTTTTGATGTTTTTGATGTTTTTCATGTTTTTAATGTTTTTTATGTTTATGATGTTTTTGATGTTTTTGAAGTTTTTGATGTTTTTGATGTTTTTGATGTTTTTAATGTTTTTGATGTTTTTGATGTTTTTGATGTTTTTGATGTTTTTGATGTTTTTGATGTTTTTGATGTTTTTGATGTTTTTGATGTTTTTGATGTTTTTAATGTTTTTGATGTTTTTGATGTTTTTGATGTTTTTCATGTTTTTAATGTTTTTTATGTTTATGATGTTTTTGATGCTTTTCATGTTTTTAATGTTTTTTATGTTTATGATATTTTTGATGTTTTTGATGTTTTTGATGTTTTTCATCTTTTTGATGTTTTCGATACTTTGATTTTTTTATTTTTTTTATGTTTTTGATGTGTTTGATGTTTTTGATGTTTTTGATGTTTTTGATGTTTTTGATGTTTTTGATGTTTTTGATGTTTTTGATGTTTTTGATGTTTTTGATGTTTTTGATGTTTTTGACGTTTTTGATGTTTTTGATGTTTTTGAGGTTTTTGATGTTTCATGTTTTTGATGTTTTCGATATTTTGATTATTTTGATTTTTTTGATGTTTTTGATGTTTTGTTGTTTTTGATGTTTTTATTTTATTTATGTTTATTATGTTTTTGATGTTTTGATGTTTTTGATGTTTTCGATGTTTTTGATGTTTTTGATGTTTTTGATGTTTTTGATGTTTTTGATGTGTTTGAAGTTTTTGATGCTTTTGATGTTTTTGATGTTTTTGATGTTTTTGATGTTTTTGAAGTTTTTGATGTTTTTGATGTTTTTGATGTTTTTGATGTTTAATGTTTTTGATGTTTTCGATATTTTGATGTTTTTGGTGTTTGATGTTTTTGATGTTTTCGATATTTTGATTTTTTTGATGTTTTTGATGTTTTGTTGTTTTTGATGTTTTTATGTTATTTATGTTTATTATGTTTTTGATGTGTTTGATGTTTTTGATGTTTTTGATGTTTTTGATGCTTTTGATGTTTTTGATGTTTTTGATGTTTTTGATGTTTTTAATGTTTTTGATGTTTTTGATGTTTTTGATGTTTTTGATGTTTTTGACGTTTTTGATGTTTTTGATGTTTTTGATGTTTTTGATGTTTTTGATGTTTTTGATGTTTTTGATGTTTTTGATGCTTTTAATGTTTTTGATGTTTTTGAGGTTTTTGATGTTTCATGTTTTTGATGTTTTCGATATTTTGATTATTTTGATTTTTTTGATGTTTTTGATGTTTTGTTGTTTTTGATGTTTTTATTTTATTTATGTTTATTATGTTTTTGATGTTTTTGATGTTTTTGATGTTTTCGATGTTTTTGATGTTTTTGATGTTTTTGATGTTTTTGATGTTTTTGATGTGTTTGAAGTTTATGATGCTTTTGATGTTTTTGATGTTTTTGATGTTTTTGATGTTTTTGATGTTTTTGAAGTTTTTGATGTTTTTGATGTTTTTGATGTTTTTGATGTTTTTGATGTTTAATGTTTTTGATGTTTTCGATATTTTGATGTTTTTGATGTTTGATGTTTTTGATGTTTTCGATATTTTGATTTTTTTGATGTTTTTGATGTTTTGTTGTTTTTGATGTTTTTATGTTATTTATGTTTATTATGTTTTTGATGTTTTTAATGTTTTTTATATTTATGATGTTTTTGATGTTTTTGTTTTGCTGTTTTTAATGTTTTTGATATTTTTGATGTTTTGCTGTTTTGCTGTTTTTATTGTTTTC
This sequence comes from Drosophila pruinosa, assembly GCA_018150935.1. Classification (NCBI taxonomy): domain Eukaryota; kingdom Metazoa; phylum Arthropoda; class Insecta; order Diptera; family Drosophilidae; genus Drosophila; species Drosophila pruinosa. The sequence continues at coordinate 329,820 of JAECWR010000374.1, forward strand.
GATGTTTTTGATGTTTTTGATGTTTTTGATATTATATATCTTTTTGATGATTTTGATGTTTTTGGTGTTTTTGATGTTTTTGATGTTTTTGATGTTTTTGATGTTTTTGAAGTTTTTGATGTTTTTGATGTTTTTAATGTTTTTAATGTTTTTGATGTTTTTGATGTTTTTGATGTTTTTGATGTTTTTGATGTGTTTGATGTTTTTGATGTTTTTGATGTTTCTGATGTTTTTGATGTTTTTGTTGTTTTGATGTTTTTGATGTTTTTGATGTTTTTGATGTTTTTGATGTTTTTGATGTTTTTGATGTTTTTGATGTTTTTGATGTTTTTGATGTTTTTGATGTTTTTGATGTTTTTGATGTTTTTGATGTTTTTGATGTTTTTGATGTGTTTGATGTGTTTGAAGTTTTTGATGCTTTTGATGTTTTTGATGTTTTTGATGTTTTTGATGCTTTTAATGTTTTTGATGTTTTTGATGTTTCATGTTTTTGATGTTTTCAATATTTTGATTATTTTGATTTTTTTTATGTTTTTGATGTTTTGTTGTTTTTGATGTTTTTATTTTATTTATGTTTATTAGGTTTTTGATGTTTTTGATGTTTTTGATGTTTTCGATGTTTTTGATGTTTTTGATGTTTTTGATGTTTTTGATGTTTTTGATGTTTTTGATGTTTGATGTTTTTGATGTGTTTGAAGTTTTTGATGCTTTTGATGTTTTTGATGTTTTTGATGTTTTTGATGTTTTTGATGTTTTTGATGTTTTTGATGTTTTTGATGTTTTTTATGTTTTTGAAGTTTTTGATGTTTTTGATGTTTTTGATGTTTAATGTTTTTGATGTTTTCGATATTTTTGATGTTTTGTTGTTTTTGATGTTTTTATGTTATTTATGTTTATTATGTTTTTGATGTTTTAAATGTTTTTTATATTTATGATGTTTTTAATGTTTTTGTTTTGCTGTTTTTAATGTTTTTGATGTTTTTGATGTTTTGCTGTTTTGCTGTTTTTATTGTTTTCGATGTTTTTGATGTTTTTGATGTTTTTGATATTATATATCTTTTGATGTTTTTGAAGTTTTTGATGTTTTTGATGTTTTTGATGTTTTTAATGTTTTTGATGTTTTTGATGTTTTTGATGTTTTTGATGTTTTGACGTTTTTGATGTTTTTGATGTTTTTGTTGTTTTGATGTTTTTGATGTTTTGATGTTTTTGATGTTTTTGTTGTTTTTGATGTTTTTGATGTTTTTGATGTTTTTAATGTTTTTGATGTTTTTGATGTTTTTGATGTTTTTGATGTTTTTGATGTTTTTGATATTATATATCTTTTTGATGTTTTTGAAGTTTTTGATATTATATATCTTTTGATGTTTTTGAAGTTTTTGATGTTTTTGATGTTTTTGATGTTTTTAATGTTTTTGATGTTTTTGATGTTTTTGATGTTTTTGATGTTTTTGATGTTTTTGACGTTTTGATGTTTTTGATGTTTTTGTTGTTTTTGATGTTTTTGATGTTTAATGTTTTTGATGTTTTCGATATTTTGATGTTTTTGATGTTTTTGGTGTTTGATGTTTTTGATGTTTTCGATATTTTTGATGTTTTGTTGTTTTTGATGTTTTTATGTTATTTATGTTTATTATGTTTTTGATGTTTTAAATGTTTTTTATATTTATGATGTTTTTGATGTTTTTGTTTTGCTGTTTTTAATGTTTTTGATGTTTTTGATGTTTTGCTGTTTTGCTGTTTTTATTGTTTTCGATGTTTTTGATGTTTTTGATATTATATATCTTTTTGATGTTTTTGAAGTTTTTGATGTTTTTGATGTTTTTGATGTTTTTAATGTTTTTGATGTTTTTGATGTTTTTGATGTTTTTGATGTTTTTGATGTTTTTGATGTTTTTGATGTTTTTGATGTTTTTGTTGTTTTTGATGTTTTTGATGTTTTTGATGTTTTTGATGTTTTTGATGTTTTTGATATTTTTGATGTTTTGATGTTTTTGATGTTTTTGATGTTTTTGATGTTTTTGATGTTTTTAATGTTTGATGTTTTTGATGTTTTTAATGTTTTTGATGTTTTTGTTGTTTTTGATGTTTTTGATGTTTTTGATGTTTTTGATGTTTTTGATGTTTTTGATGTTTTTGATGTTTTTGATGTTTTTGATGTTTTTGATGTGTTTGATGTTTTTGATGTTTTTGATGTTTTTTATGTTTTTGATGTTTTTGATGTTTTTGATGTTTTTGATGTTTTTGATGTTTTTGATGTTTTTGATGTTTAATGTTTTTGATGTTTTCGATATTTTGATGTTGTTAATGTTTTTAATGTTTTTAATGTTTTTGATGTTTTTGATGTTTTTGATGTTTTTGATGTTTTTGATGTTTTTGATGTTTTTGATGTGTTTGATGTTTTTGATGTTTTTGATGTTTCTGATGTTTTTGATGTTTTTGATGTTTTTGATGTTTTTGATGTTTTTGATGTTTTTGATGTTTTTGATGTTTTGATGTTTTTGATGTTTTTGATGTTTTTGATGTTTTTGATGTTTTGATGTTTTTGATGTTTTTGATGTGTTTGATGTGTTTGAAGTTTTTGATGCTTTTGATGTTTTTGATGTTTTTGATGCTTTTAATGTTTTTGATGTTTTTGATGTTTCATGTTTTTGATGTTTTCAATATTTTGATTATTTTGATTTTTTTATGTTTTTGATGTTTTGTTGTTTTTGATGTTTTTATTTTATTTATGTTTATTAGGTTTTTGATGTTTTTGATGTTTTTGATGTTTTCGATGTTTTTGATGTTTTTGATGTTTTTGATGTTTTTGATGTTTTTGATGTTTGATGTTTTTGATGTTTTTGATGTGTTTGAAGTTTTTGATGCTTTTGATGTTTTTGATGTTTTGATGTTTTTATGTTTTGAAGTTTTTGATGTTTTTGATGTTTTTGATGTTTAATGTTTTTGATGTTTTCGATATTTTGATGTTTTTGATGTTTTTGGTGTTTGATGTTTTTGATGTTTTCGATATTTTTGATGTTTTGTTGTTTTTGATGTTTTTATGTTATTTATGTTTATTATGTTTTTGATGTTTTAAATGTTTTTTATATTTATGATGTTTTTGATGTTTTTGTTTTGCTGTTTTTAATGTTTTTGATGTTTTTGATGTTTTGCTGTTTTGCTGTTTTTATTGTTTTCGATGTTTTTGATGTTTTTGATGTTTTTGATATTATATATCTTTTTGATGTTTTTGAAGTTTTTGATGTTTTTGATGTTTTTGATGTTTTTAATGTTTTTGATGTTTTTGATGTTTTTGATGTTTTTGATGTTTTTGATGTTTTTGATGTTTTTGATGTTTTTGATGTTTTTGATGTTTTTGATGTTTTTGATGTTTTTGATGTTTTTGACGTTTTTGATGTTTTTGATGTTTTTGTTGTTTTTGATGTTTTTGATGTTTTTGATGTTTAATGTTTTTGATGTTTTCGATATTTTGATGTTTTTGATGTTTTTGGTGTTTGATGTTTTTGATGTTTTCGATATTTTTGATGTTTTGTTGTTTTTGATGTTTTTATGTTATTTATGTTTATTATGTTTTTGATGTTTTAAATGTTTTTTATATTTATGATGTTTTTGATGTTTTTGTTTTGCTGTTTTTAATGTTTTTGATGTTTTTGATGTTTTGCTGTTTTGCTGTTTTTATTGTTTTCGATGTTTTTGATGTTTTTGATGTTTTTGATATTATATATCTTTTTGATGTTTTTGAAGTTTTGATGTTTTGATGTTTTTGATGTTTTTAATGTTTTGATGTTTTTGATGTTTTTGATGTTTTTGATGTTTTTGATGTTTTTGTTGTTTTTGATGTTTTTGATGTTTTGCTGTTTTGCTGTTTTTATTGTTTTCGATGTTTTTGATGTTTTTGATATTTTTAATGTTTTTGATGTTTTTGATGTTTTTGATGTTTTGCTGTTTTTATTGTTTTCGATGTTTTTGATGTTTTTGATATATTTAATCTTTTGATGTTTTGATGTTTTTGATGTTTTTGAAGTTTTTAATGTTTTTGATGTTTTTGATGTTTTTGATGTTTTTGATGTTTTTAATGTTTTTGATGTTTTTGATGTTTTTGATGTTTTGATGTTTTTGATGTTTTTGATGTTTTTGATGTTTTTGATGTTTTTGATGTTTTTGATGTTTTTGATGTTTTGATGTTTTGATGTTTTTGATGTTTTTGATGTTTTTGATGTTTTTGATGTTTTTGATGTTTTTGATGTTTTTGATGTTTTTGATGTTTTTGATGTTTTTGATGTTTTTGATGTTTTTGATGTTTTTGATGTTTTTGATGTTTTTGATGTTTTTGTTGTTTTTGTTGTTTTTGATGTTTTGATGTTTTTGATGTTTTTGATGTTTTTGATGTTTTTGATGTTTTTGATGTTTTTGATGTTTTTGATGTTTTTGATGTTTTTGATGTTTTTGATATTTTGATATTTTGATGTTTTTGATGTTTTTGATGTTTTAGATGTTTTTGATGTTTTTGATGTTTTTGATGTTTTTGATGTTTTTGATGTTTTTGATGTTTTTGATGTTTTTGATGTTTTTGATGTTTATGATGTTTTCGATATTTTGATTTTTTTGATGTTTTTGATGTTTTGTTGTTTTTGATGTTTTTATGTTATTTATGTTTATTATGTTTTTGATGTTTTTAATGTTTTTTATATTTATGATGTTTTTGTTGTTTTTGTTTTGCTGTTTTTAATGTTTTTGATGTTTTTGATGTTTTTGATGTTTTCGATGTTTTTGATATTTTTAATGTTTTTGATGTTTTTGATGTTTTTGATGTTTTTGATGTTTTTGATGTTTTTGATGTTTTTGATGTTTTTGATGTTTTTGATGTTTTTGATGTTTTTGATGTTTTTGATGTTTTGCTGTTTTACTGTTTTTATTGTTTTCGACGTTTTTGATATTTTTAATGTTTTTAATGTTTTTGATGTTTTTGATGTTTTTTATGTTTTTGATGTTTTTGATGTTTTTATGTTATTTATGTTTATTATGTTTTTGATGTTTTTAATGTTTTTTATATTTATGATGTTTTTGTTGTTTTTGTTTTGCTGTTTTTAATGTTTTTGATGTTTTGATGTTTTTGATGTTTTTGCTGTTTTGCTGTTTTTATTGTTTTCGATGTTTTTGATGTTTTTGATTTTTTTAATGTTTTTGATGTTTTTGATGTTTTTGATGTTTTTTATGTTTTTGATGTGTTTGATGTTTTTGATGCTTTTGATGATTTTGATGTGTTTGATGTTTTTGATGTTTTTGATGTTTTTGATGTTTTTGATGTTTTTGTTGTTTTTGATATTTTTGATGTTTATGATGTATATGATGTTTTTGATGTTTTTGATGTTTTTGATGTTTTTGATGTTTTTGATGTTTTTCATGTTTTTGATGTTTTTGATGTTTTTGGTGTTTTTGATATTTTTAATGTTTTTAATGTTTTTGATGTTTTTGATGTTTTTGATGTTTTTGATGTTTTTGATGTTTTTGATGTTTTTGATGTTTTTGATGTTTTCGATGTTTTTGATGTTTTTGATATTTTTAATGTTTTTGATGTTTTTGATGTTTTTGATGTTTTTGATGTTTTTGATGTTTTTCATGTTTTTGGTGTTTTCGATGTTTTTGATATTTTTAATGTTTTTAATGTTTTTGATGTTTTTGATGTTTTTGATGTTTTTGATGTTTTTGGTGTTTTCGATGTTTTTGATATTTTTAATGTTTTTAATGTTTTTAATGTTATTGATGTTTTGATGTTTTTTGTCTTTTGATGTTTTTGATGTTTTCGATGTTTTTGATATTTTTAATGTTTTTAATGTTTTTGATGTTTTTGATGTTTTGATGTTTTGATGTTTTTGATGTTTTTGATGTTTTCGATGTTTTTGATGTTTTTGATGTTTTGCTGTTTTGCTGTTTTTATTGTTTTCGATGTTTTTGATGTTTTTGATATTTTTAATGTTTTTGATGTTTTTGATGTTTTTGATGTTTTTTATGTTTTTGATGTTTTTGATGTTTTTGATGTTTTTGATGTTTTTATGTTATTTATGTTTATTATGTTTTTGATGTTTTTAATGTTTTTATATTTATGACGTTTTTGTTGTTTTTGTTTTGCTGTTTTTAATGTTTTTGATGTTTTTGATGTTTTTGATGTTTTTGATGTTTTTGATGTTTTTGATGTTTTTGATGTTTTTGATGTTTTTGATGTTTTTGATGTTTTTGATGTTTTTGATGTTTTTGATGTTTTTGATGTTTTTGATGTTTTCGATGTTTTTGATATTTTTAATGTTTTTAATGTTTTTGATGTTTTTGATGTTTTTGATGTTTTGCTGTTTTGCTGTTTTTATTGTTTTCGATGTTTTTGATGTTTTTGATATTTTTAATGTTTTTGATGTTTTTGATGTTTTTGATGTTTTTGATGTTTTTTATGTTTTTGATGTGTTTGATGTTTTTGATGCATTTGATGATTTTGATGTGTTTGATGTTTTTGATGTTTTTGATGTTTTTGATGTTTTTGATGTTTTTGATGTTTTTGATGTTTTTGATGTTTTTGATGTTTTTGATGTTTTGTTGTTTTTGATGTTTTGATGTTTTTGATGTTTTTGATGTTTTTGATGTTTTTGATGTTTTTGATGTTTTTGATGTTTTTGATGTTTTTCATGTGTTTGATGTTTTTGATGTTTTTGGTGTTTCTGATGTTTTTGATGTTTTTGACGTTTTTGATATTTTTGATGTTTTTGATGTTTTTGATGTTTTTTGTGTTTTTGATGTTTTTATGTTAATTATGTTTATTATGTTTTTGATGTTTTTAATGTTTGTTATATTTATGATGTTTTTGTTTTGCTGTTTTTAATGTTTTTGATGTGTTTGATGTTTTTGATGTCTTTGATATTTTTGATGTTTTTGATGTTTTTGATGTTTTTGATGTTTTTGATGTTTTTGATGTTTTTGATGTTTTTGATGTTTTTGATGTTTTTGATGTTTTTGATATTTTTGATGTTTATGATGTTTTCGATATTTTGATTTTTTTGATGTTTTTGATGTTTTGTTGTTTTTGATGTTTTTATGTTATTTATGTTTATTATGTTTTTGATGTTTTTAATGTTTTTTATATTTATGATGTTTTTGTTGTTTTTGTTTTGCTGTTTTTAATGTTTTTGATGTTTTTGATGTTTTGTTGTTTTTGATGTTTTTATGTTATTTATGTTTATTATGTTTATTATGTTTTTAATGTTTTTTATATTTATGATGTTTTTGTTGTTTTTGTTTTGCTGTTTTTAATGTTTTTGATGTTTTTGATGTTTTTGATGTTTTTTATGTTTTTGATGTTTCTGATGTTTTTAATGTTTTTAATGTTTTTAATGTTTTTGACGTTTTTGATGTTTTTGATGTTTTTAATGTTATTGATGTTTTTGATGTTTTTGTTTTGCTGTTTTTAATGTTTTTAATGTTTTTGATGTTTTTGATGTTTTTGATGTTTTTGATGTTTTTGATGTTTTTGATGTTTTCGATGTTTTTGATATTTTTAATGTTTTTAATGTTTTTGATGTTTTTGATGTTTTTGATGTTTTTAATGTTTTTAATGTTTTTGATGTTTTTGATGTTTTGATGTTTTTGATGTTTTGATGTTTTTGATGTTTTTGATGTTTTGATGTTTTGATGTTTTTTGATGTTTTTGATGTTTTGATGTTTTGATGTTTTTGATGTTTTTTTGCTGTTTTTAATGTTTTTGATGTTTTTGATGTTTTTGATGTTTTTGATGTTTTTGATGTTTTTGATGTTTTTGATGTTTTTGATGTTTTTGATGTTTTTGATGTTTTTGATGTTTTTGATGTTTTGATGTTTTTGATGTTTTTGATGTTTTCGATGTTTTTGATATTTTTAATGTTTTTAATGTTTTTGATGTTTTGATGTTTTTGATGTTTTTGATGTTTTTGATGTTTTTGATGTTTTTAATGTTTTTGATGTTTTTGATGTTTTTGATATTTTTGTTTTGCTGTTTTTAATGTTTTTGATGTTTTTGATGTTTTGCTGTTTTGCTGTTTTTATTGTTTTCGATGTTTTTGATGTTTTTGATGTTTTTGATATTTTAAATCTTTTTGATGTTTTTGATGTTTTGCTGTTTTGCTGTTTTTATTGTTTTCGATGTTTTTGATGTTTTTGATATTTTTAATGTTTTTGATGTTTTTGATGTTTTTTATGTTTTTCATGTTTTTGATGTTTTTGATCTTTTTGGTGTTTTCGATGTTTTTGATATTTTTAATGTTTTTTAATGTTTTTGATGTTTTTGATGTTTTTGATGTTTTTGATGTTTTTGATGTTTTTGATGTTTTTGATGTTTTTGGTGTTTTCGATGTTTTTGATATTTTTAATGTTTTTAATGTTTTTAATGTTATTGATGTTTTTGATGTTTTTTGTCTTTTGATGTTTTTGATGTTTTTGATGTTTTCGATGTTTTTGATATTTTTAATGTTTTTAATGTTTTTGATGTTTTTGATGTTTTTGATGTTTTTGATGTTTTTGATGTTTTTGATGTTTTGCTGTTTTGCTGTTTTTATTGTTTTCGATGTTTTTGATATTTTTAATGTTTTTGATGTTTTTGATGTTTTTGATGTTTTTTATGTTTTTGATGTTTTTGATGTTTTTGATGTTTTTGATGTTTACATAAATAACATAAAAACATCAAAAACATCAGAAACATCAAAAACATAAAAAACATCAAAAACATCAAAATTATTATGTTTTTGATGTTTTTAATGTTTTTTATATTTATGATGTTTTTGTTGTTTTTGTTTTGCTGTTTTTAATGTTTTTGATGTTTTTGATGTTTTTGATGTTTTTGATGTTTTGATGTTTTTGATGTTTTTAATGTTTTTGATGTTTTTGATGTTTTTGATGTTTTGATGTTTTTGATGTTTTTGATGTTTTTGATGTTTTTGATGTTTTGATGTTTTGATGTTTCGAGGTTTTTGATGTTTTTAATGTTTTTAATGTTTTTGATGTTTTTGATGTTTTTGATGTTTTTGATGTTTTCGATGTTTTTGATGTTTTTGATGTTTTGCTGTTTTGCTGTTTTTATTGTTTTCGATGTTTTTGATATTTTTTATGTTTTTGATGTTTTTGATGTTTTTGATGTTTTTTATGTTTTTGATGTGTTTGATGTTTTTGATGCTTTTGATGATTTTGATGTGTTTGATGTTTTTGATGTTTTTGATGTTTTTGATGTTTTTGATGTTTTTGATGTTTTTGATGTTTTTGATGTATTTGATGTTTTGATGTTTTTGATGTTTTGATGTTTTGATGTTTTTGATGTTTTTGATGTTTTTGATGTTTTTGATGTTTTTGATGTTTTGCTGTTTTGCTGTTTTTATTGTTTTCGATGTTTTTGATGTTTTTGATATTTTTAATGTTTTTGATGTTTTTGATGTTTTTGATGTTTTTTATGTTTTTGATGTTTCTGATGTTTTTGATGTTTACATAAATAACATAAAAACATCAAAACATCAGAAACATCAAAACATAAAAACATCAAAAAAATCAAAATTATTATGTTTTTGATGTTTTTAATGTTTTTTATATTTATGATGTTTTTGTTGTTTTTGTTTTGCTGTTTTTAATGTTTATGATAATTTTGATGTTTTTGATGTTTTTGATGTTTTTGATGTTTTTAATGTTTTTGATGTTTTTGATGTTTTTGATGTTTTTGATGTTTTTGATGTTTTTGATGTTTTTGATGTTTTTGATGTTTTTGATGTTTTTGATGTTTTTGATGTTTTTGATGTTTTTAATGTTTTTGATGTTTTTGATGTTTTTGATGTTTTTGATGTTTTCGAGGTTTTTGATATTTTTAATGTTTTTAATGTTTTTGATGTTTTTGATGTTTTTGATGTTTTTGATGTTTTTGATGTTTTTGATGTTTTTGATGTTTTTGATGTTTTTGATGTTTTGCTGTTTTGCTGTTTTTATTGTTTTCGATGTTTTTGATATTTTTAATGTTTTTGATGTGTTTGATGTTTTTGATGCTTTTGATGATTTTGATGTGTTTGATGTTTTTTATGTTTTTGATGTGTTTGATGTTCTTGATGCTTTTGATGATTTTGATGTGTTTGATGTTTTTGATGTTTTTGATGTTTTTGATGTTTTTGATGTTTTTGATGTTTTTGATGTTTTTGTTGTTTTTGATGTTATTGATGTTTATGATGTTTTTGATGTTTTTGATGTTTTTGATGTTTTTGATGTTTTTGATGTTTTTGATGTTTTTCATGTTTTTGATGTTTTTGATGTTTTTGGTGTTTCTGATGTTTTTGATGTTTTTGATATTTTTGATGTTTTTGATGTTTTTGATGTTTTTTGTGTTTTTGATGTTTTTATGTTAATTATGTTTATTATGTTTTTGATGTTTTTAATGTTTTTATATTTATGATGTTTTTGTTTTGCTGTTTTTAATGTTTTTGATGTGTTTGATGTTTTTGATGTCTTTGATATTTTTGATGTTTTTGATGTTTTTAATGTTTTTGATGTTTTTGATGTTTTTGATGCTTTTGATATTTTTGATGTTTATGATGTTTTCGATATTTTGATTTTTTTGATGTTTTTGATGTTTTGTTGTTTTTGATGTTTTTGTGTTATTTATGTTTATTATGTTTTTGATGTTTTTAATGTTTTTTATATTTATGATGTTTGTGTTGTTTTTGTTTTGCTGTTTTTAATGTTTTTGATGTTTTTGATGTTTCGTTGTTTTTGATGTTTTTATGTTATTTATGTTTATTATGTTTTTGATGTTTTTAATGTTTTTTATATTTATGATGTTTTTGTTGTTTTTGTTTTGCTGTTTTTAATGTTTTTGATGTTTTTGATGTTTTTGATGTTTTTGATGTTTTTGATGTTTTTGATGTTTTTGATGTTTTTGATGTTTTTGATGTTTTCGATATTTTTGATATTTTTAATGTTTTTAATGTTATTGATGTTTTTGATGTTTTTGATGTTTTTAATGTTTTTGATGTTTTTGATGTTTTTGTTTTGCTGTTTTTAATGTTTTGATGTTTTTGATGTTTTTGATGTTTTTGATGTTTTTGATGTTTTTGATGTTTTTGTTTTGCTGTTTTTAATGTTTTTGATGTTTTTGATGTTTTTGATGTTTTTGATGTTTTTGATGTTTGTGATGTTTTCGATGTTTTTGATATTTTTAATGTTTTTAATGTTTTTGATGTTTTTGATGTTTTTGATGTTTTTAATGTTTTTAATGTTTTTGATGTTTTTGATGTTTTTGATGTTTTTTTTTTTTGCTGTTTTTAATGTTTTTGATGTTTTTGATGTTTTTGATGTTTTTGATGTTTTTGATGTTTTTGATGTTTTTGATGTTTTTGATGTTTTTGATGTTTTTGATGTTTTTGATGTTTTTGATGTTTTTGATGTTTTCGATGTTTTTGATATTTTTAATGTTTTTAATGTTTTTGATGTTTTTGATGTTTTTGATGTTTTTAATGTTTTTGATGTTTTTGATGTTTTTGTTTTGCTGTTTTTAATGTTTTTGATGTTTTTGATGTTTTTGATGTTTTTGATGTTTTTGATGTTTTTGATGTTTTCGATGTTTTCGATATTTTTAATGTTTTTAATGTTTTTGATGTTTTTGATGTTTTTGATGTTTTTGATGTTTTTGATGTTTTTAATGTTTTTGATGTTTTTGATGTTTTTGATGTTTTGATGTTTTTGATGTTTTTGATGTTTTTGATGTTTTTGTTTTGCTGTTTTGATGTTTTGATGTTTTTGATGTTTTTGATGTTTTTGATGTTTTTGATGTTTTTGATGTTTTTGATGTTTTTGATGTTTTTGATGTTTTTGATGTTTTGATGTTTTGATGTTTTTGATGTTTTTGATGTTTTTAATGTTTTTGATGTTTTTGATGTTTTTAATGTTTTTAATGTTTTTGATGTTTTCAATATTTTGATGTTGTTGATGTTTTTTATGTTTTTGATGTTTTTGGTGTTTGATGTTTTCGATATTTTGATTTTTTTGATGTTTTGTTGTTTTTGATGTTTTTATGTTATTTATGTTTATTATGTTTTTGTTGTTTTTAATGTTTTTTATATTTATGATGTTTTTGATGTTTTTGTTTTGCTGTTTTTAATGTTTTTGATGTTTTTGATGTTTTGCTGTTTTGCTGTTTTTATTGTTTTCGATGTTTTTGATGTTTTTGATGTTTTTGATATTTTTAATCTTTTTGATGTTTTTGATGTTTTTGATGTTTTTGAAGTTTTTGATGTTTTTGATGTTTTTTATGTTGTTGATGTTTTTGAAGTTTTTGATGTTTTTGATGTTTTTAATGTTTTTGATGTTTTTGTTGTTATTGATGTTTTTGATGTTTTTGATGTTTTTGATATTTTTGATGTTTTTGATGTTTTTGATGTTTTTGATGTTTTTGATGTTTTTGATGTTTTTGATGTTTTTGATATTTTTGATGTTTTTGATATTTTTGATGTTTATGATGTTTTCGATATTTTGATTTTTTTGATGTTTTTGATGATTTGTTGTTTTTGATGTTTTTATGTTATTTATGTTTATTATGTTTTTGATGTTTTAATGTTTTTTATATTTATGATGATTTTGTTGTTTTTGTTTTGCTGTTTTTAATGTTTTTGATGTTTTTGATGTTTTTGATGTTTTTGATGTCTTTGATGTTTTCGATGTTTTTGATGTTTTGCTGTTTTGCTGTTTTTATTGTTTTCGATGTTTTTGATATTTTTGATGTTTTTGATGTTTTTGATGTTTTTGATGTTTTTGATGTTTTTGATATTTTTGATGTTTTTGATGTTTTTGATGTTTTTGATGTTTTTGATGTGTTTGATGTTTTCGATGTTTTCGATGTTTTTGATGTTTTGATGTTTTTGATGTTTTTGATGTTTTGATGTTTTTGATGTTTTTGATGTTTTTGATGTTTTGATATTTTTGATGTTTTTGATGTTTTTGATGTTTTTGATGTTTTTGATGTTTTTGATGTTTTTGATGTTTTTGATGTTTTTGATGTTTTTATGTTATTTATGTTTATTATATTTTTGATGTTTTTAATGTTTTTTATATTTATGATGTTTTTGTTTTGCTGTTTTTAATGTTTTTGATGTGTTTGATGTTTTCGATGTTTTTGATGTTTTTGATGTTTTTGATGTTTTTGATGTTTTGATGTTTTTGATGTTTTTGATGTTTTTGATGTTTTGATGTTTTTGATGTTTTGATGTTTTTGATGTTTTGATGTTTTTGATGTTTTTGATGTTTTTGATGTTTTTGATGTTTTTGATGTTTTTGATGTTTTTGATGTTTTTGATGTTTTTGATGTTTTTGATGTTTTGATGTTTTGATGTTTTTGATGTTTTTGATGTTTTTGATGTTTTTGATGTTTTTGATGTTTTTGATGTTTTTGATGTTTTTGATGTTTTTGATGTTTTTGATGTTTTTGATGTGTTTGATGTTTTTGATGTTTTTAATGTTTTTAATGTTTTTAATGTTTTTAATGTTTTTGATGTTTTTGATGTTTTTGATGTTTTTGATGTTTTTGATGTTTTTGATGGTTTTGATGTTTTTGATGTTTTTGATGTTTTTGATGTTTTTGATGTTTTTGATGTTTTTGATGTTTTTGATGTTTTTGATGTTTTTGATTTTTTTGATGTTTTTGATGTTTTTGATGTTTTTGATGTTTTTGATGTTTTTGATGTTTTTGATGTTTTTGATGTTTTTGATGTTTTTAATGTTTTTGATGTTTTTGATGTTTTTGATGCTTTTGATGTTTTTGATGTTTTTGATGTTTTTGATGTTTGATGTTTAATGTTTTCGATAATTTGATATTTTTGATGTTTTGTTGTTTTTGATGTTTTTATGTTATTTATGTTTATTATGTTTTTGATGTTTTTAATGTTTTTTATATTTATGATGTTTTTGATGTTTTTGTTTTGCTGCTTTTAATGTTTTTGATGTTTTTGATGTTTTTGATATTTTTAATCTTTTTGATGTTTTCGATATTTTGATTTTTTTGATGTTTATTATGTTTTTGATGTTTTTTATATTTATGATGTTTTTGATGTTTTTGTTTTGCTGTTTTTAATGTTTTTGATGTGTTTGATGTTTTTGATGTTTTTGATGTTTTTGATGTTTTTGATGTTTTTGAAGTTTTTGATGTTTTTGATGTTTTTGATGTTTTTGATGTATTTGATGTTTTTGATGTTTTTGATGTTTTTGATGTTTTTGATGTTTTTGATGTTTTTAATGTTTTTGATGTTTTTGATATTTTTGATGTTTTTGATGTTTTTGGTGTTTTTAATGTTATTGATGTTTTTGATGTTTTTGATGTTTGATGTTTTTGATGTTTTCGATATTTTGATTTTTTTGATGTTTTTGATGTTTTGTTGTTTTTGATGTGTTTGATGTTTTTGATGTTTTTGATGTTTTTGATGTTTTTGATGTTTTTGATGTTTTTGATGTTTTTGAAGTTTTTGATGTTTTTGATGTTTTTGATGTTTTTGATGTTTTTGATGTTTTTGATGTTTTTGATGTTTTTTATGTTTTTGATGTTTTTGATGTTTTTGATGTTTTTGATGTTTTTGATGTTTTGAAGTTTTTGATGTTTTTGATGTTTTGATGTTTTTAATGTTTTGATGTTTTTGATGTTTTGATGTTTTTGATGTTTTTGATGTTTTTGATATGTGTGATGTTTTTGATGTTTTTGATGTTTTTGGTGTTTTTGATGTTATTGATGTTTTTGATGTTTTTGATGTTTTTGACGTTTTTGATGTTTTTGGTGTTTTTGATGTTTTTGATGTTTTTGATGTTTTTGATGTTTTTGATGTTTTTGATGTTTTTGGTGTTTTTGATGTTTTTGATGTTTTTGATGTTTTTGATGTTTTTGATGTTTTTGATGTTTTTGATGTTTTTGATGTTTTTGATGTTTTTGATGTTTTTGATGTTTTTGATGTTTTTGATGTTTTTGATGTTTTCGATGTTTTTGATGTTTTTGATGTTTTTGATGTTTTTGATGTTTTTGATGTTTTTGATGTTTTTGATGTTTTTGATGTTTTTGATGTTTTTGATGTTTTTGGTGTTTTTGATGCTTTTAATGTTTTTGAGGTTTTTGATGTGTTGATGTTTTTGATGATTTTAATGTTTTAAATGTTTTTCATATTTATGATGTTTCTGATGATTTTAATGTTTTTAATGTTTTTGATGTTTTTGATTATTTTTATGTTTTTGATGTATTTGATGTTTTGATGTTTTTGATGTTTTTGATGTTTTGATGTTTTTGATGTTTTTGATGTTTTTGATGTTTTTGATGTTTTTGATGTTTTTGATGTTTTTGATGTTTTTGATGTTTTTGATGTTATTGATGTTTTTAATGTTTTTGATGTTTTTCATGTTTTTCATGTTTTTTATGTTTATGATGTTTTTGATGTTTATGATGTTTATGATGTTTTTGATGTTTTTGATGTTTTTGATATTTTTGATGTTTTTGATGTTTTTGATACTTTGATTTTTTGGATGTTTTTGATGTTTTTCATGTTTTTAATGTTTTTTATGTTTTTGATGTTTTTGATGTTTTTGATGTTATTGATGTTTTTGATGTTTATGATGTTTTTGATGTTTTTGATGTTTTTGATATTTTTGATGTTTTTGATGTTTTTGATACTTTGATTTTTTGGATGTTTTTGATGTTTTTCATGTTTTTAATGTTTTTTATGTTTATGATGTTTATGATGTTTTTGATGTTTTTGATGTTTTTGATGTTTTTGATGTTTTTGATGTTTTTGATGTTTTTGATGTTTTTGATGTTTTTGATGTTTTTGATGTTATTGATGTTTTTAATGTTTTTGATGTTTTTCATGTTTTTCATGTTTTTAATGTTTTTTATGTTTATGATGTTTTTGATGTTTATGATGTTTTTGATGTTTTTGATGTTTTTGATGTTTTTGATGTTTTTGATGTTTTTGATACTTTGATTTTTTGATTTTTTTGATGTTTTTTGATGTTTTTGATGTTTTTAATGTTTTTGATGTTTTTGATGTTTTTGATGGTTTTGATGTTTTTGATGTTTTTGATGTTTTTGATGTTTTTGATGTGTGTGATGTTTTTGATGTTTTTGATGTTTTTGATGTTTTTGATATTTTTGATGTTTTTGATATTTTTGATGTTTATGATGTTTTCGATATTTTGATTTTTTTGATGTTTTTGATGATTTGTTGTTTTTGATGTTTTTATGTTATTTATGTTTATTATGTTTTTGATGTTTTAATGTTTTTTATATTTATGATGATTTTGTTGTTTTTGTTTTGCTGTTTTTAATGTTTTTGATGTTTTTGATGTTTTTGATGTTTTTGATGTCTTTGATGTTTTCGATGTTTTTGATGTTTTGCTGTTTTGCTGTTTTTATTGTTTTCGATGTTTTTGATATTTTTAATGTTTTTGATGTTTTTGATGTTTTTGATGTTTTTGATGTTTTTGATGTTTTTGATGTTTTTTATGTTTTTTATGTTTTTGATGTTTTTGATGTTTTTGATGTTTTTATGTTATTTATGTTTATTATATTTTTGATGTTTTTAATGTTTTTTATATTTATGATGTTTTTTTTGCTGTTTTTAATGTTTTTGATGTGTTTGATGTTTCGATGTTTTGATGTTTTTGATGTTTTTGATGTTTTTGATGTTTTTGATGTTTTTGATGTTTTTGATGTTTTTGATGTTTTTGATGTTTTTGATGTTTTGATGTTTTTGATGTTTTTGATGTTTTTGATGTTTTTGATGTTTTTGATGTTTTTGATGTTTTTGATGTTTTTGATGTTTTTGATGTTTTTGATGTTTTTGATGTTTTTGATGTTTTTGATGTTTTGATGTTTTGATGTTTTTGATGTTTTTGATGTTTTTGATGTTTTTGATGTGTTTGATGTTTTTGATGTTTTTAATGTTTTTTAATGTTTTTAATGTTTTTGATGTTTTTGATGTTTTTGATGTTTTTGATGTTTTTGATGTTTTTTGATGTTTTTGATGTTTTTGATGGTTTTGATGTTTTGATGCTTTTGATGTTTTTGATGTTTTTGATGTTTTTGATGTTTTGATGTTTTTGATGTTTTGATGTTTTTGATGTTTTTGATGTTTTTGATGTTTTTGATGTTTTGATGTTTTTGATGTTTTTGATGTTTTTGATGTTTTTGATGTTTTGATGTTTTTGATGTTTTTGATGTTTTTGATGCTTTTGATGTTTTTGATGTTTTTGATGTTTTTGATGTTTGATGTTTAATGTTTTCGATAATTTGATATTTTTGATGTTTTGTTGTTTTTGATGTTTTTATGTTATTTATGTTTATTATGTTTTGATGTTTTTAATGTTTTTATATTTATGATGTTTTGATGTTTTTGTTTTGCTGTTTTTAATGTTTTTGATGTTTTGCTGTTTTTATTGTTTTCAATGTTTTTGATGCTTTTGATGTTTTTGATATTTTTAATCTTTTTGATGTTTTCGATATTTTGATTTTTTTGATGTTTATTATGTTTTTGATGTTTTTTATATTTATGATGTTTTTGATGTTTTTGTTTTGCTGTTTTTAATGTTTTTGATGTGTTTGATGTTTTCGATGTTTTTGATGTTTTTGATGTTTTTGATGTTTTTGATGTTTTTGATGTTTTTGATGTTTTTGATGTTTTTGATGTTTTTGATGTTTTTGATGTGTTTGATGTTTTCGATGTTTTTGATGTTTTTGATGTTTTTGATGTTTTTGATGTTTTTGATGTTTTTGATGTTTTTGATGTTTTTGATGTTTTTGATGTTTTTGAAGTTTTTGATGTTTTTGATGTTTTTGATGTTTTTGATGTTTTTGATGTATTTGATGTTTTTGATGTTTTTGATGTTTTTGATGTTTTTGATGTTTTTGATGTTTTTGATGTTTTTGATGTTTTTGATGTTTTTGATGTTTTTGGTGTTTTTGATGTTATTGATGTTTTTGATGTTTTTGATGTTTGATGTTTTTGATGTTTTCGATATTTTGATTTTTTTGATGTTTTTGATGTTTTGTTGTTTTTGATGTGTTTGATGTTTTTGATGTTTTTGATGTTTTTGATGTTTTTGATGTTTTTGATGTTTTTGATGTTTTTGATATGTGTGATGTTTTTGATGTTTTTGATGTTTTTGATGTTTTTGATGTTTTTGGTGTTTTTGATGTTTTTGATGTTTTTGATGTTTTTGATGTTTTTGACGTTTTTGATGTTTTTGATGTTTTTGATGTTTTTTATGTTCTTGATGTTTTTGATGTTTTTGATGTTTTTGATGTTTTTGATGTTTTTGGTGTTTCTGAGGTTTTGATGTTTTGATGTTTTTGGTGTTTTTGATGTTTTTGATGTTTTTGATGTTTTTGATGTTTTTGATGTTTTTGATGTTTTTGATGTTTTTGATGTTTTTGATGTTTTCGATGTTTTGATGTTTTTGATGTTTTTGATGTTTTTGATGTTTTTGATGTTTTTGATGTTTTTGATGTTTTTGGTGTTTTTGATGCTTTTAATGTTTTTGAGGTTTTTGATGTGTTGATGTTTTTGATGATTTTAATGTTTTAAATGTTTTTCATATTTATGATGTTTCTGATGATTTTAATGTTTTTAATGTTTTTGATTATTTTTATGTTTTTGATGTATTTGATGTTTTTGATGTTTTTGATGTTTTTGATGTTTTTGATGTTTTTGATGTTTTTGATGTTTTGATGTTTTTGATGTTTTGATGTTTTTGATGTTTTTGATGTTTTTGATGTTTTTGATGTTTTTGATGTTTTTGATGTTATTGATGTTTTTAATGTTTTTGATGTTTTTCATGTTTTTCATGTTTTTAATGTTTTTTATGTTTATGATGTTTTTGATGTTTATGATGTTTTTGATGTTTTGATGTTTTTTGATGTTTTTGATGTTTTGATGTTTTGATACTTTGATTTTTTGATTTTTTGATGTTTTTGATGTTTTTGATGTTTTTGATGTTTTTAATGTTTTTGATGTTTTGATGTTTTTGATGGTTTTGATGTTTTTGATGTTTTTGATGTTTTTGATGTTTTTGATATGTGTGATGTTTTTGATGTTTTTGATGTTTTTGATGTTTTTGATGTTTTTGATGTTTTTGATGTTTTGATGTTTTGATGTTTTTGATGTTTTTGATATTTTTGATGTTTTTGATGTTTTTAGTGTTTTTGATGTTATTGATGTTTTTGATGTTTTTGATGTTTGATGTTTTTGATGTTTTCGATATTTTGATTTTTTTGATGTTTTTGATGTTTTGTTGTTTTGACGTGTTTGATGTTTTTGATGTTTTTGATGTTTTTGATGTTTTTGATGTTTTTGATGTTTTTGATGTTTTTGATGTTTTTGATGTTTTTGATGTTTTTGATGTTTTTGGTGTTTCTGATGTTTTTGGTGTTTTTGATGTTTTTGGTGTTTTTGATGTTTTTGATGTTTTTGATGTTTTGATGTTTTTGATGTTTTGATGTTTTTGATGTTTTTGATGTTTTTGATGTTTTTGATGTTTTTGATGTTTTTGATGTTTTCGATATTTTGATGTTTTTGATGTTTTTGATGTTTTTGATGTTTTTGATGTTTTGATGTTTTTGATGTTTTTGATGTTTTTGATGTTTTTGATGTTTTTGATGTTTTTGATGTTTTTGATGTTTTTGATGTTTTTGATGTTTTTGATGTTTTTGGTGTTTTTGATGCTTTTAATGTTTTTGAGGTTTTCGATGTGTTGATGTTTTTGATGATTTTAATGTTTTAAATGTTTTTCATATTTATGATGTTTCTGATGATTTTAATGTTTTTAATGTTTTTGATTATTTTTATGTTTTTGATGTATTTGATGTTTTTGATGTTTTTGATGTTTTTGATGTTTTTGATGTTTTTGATGTTTTTGATGTTTTTGATGTTTTTGATGTTTTTGATGTTTTTGATGTTTTTCATGTTTTTAATGTTTTTTATGTTTATGATGTTTTTGATGTTTATGATGTTTTTGATGTTTTTGATGTTTTTGATGTTTTTGATGTTTTTGATGTTTTTGATGTTTTTGATGTTTTTGATGTTTTTGATACTTTGATTTTTTGATTTTTTTGATGTTTTTGATGTTTTTGATGTTTTTGATGTTTTTAATGTTTATGATGTTTTTGATGTTTTTGATGTTTTTGATGTTTTTGATGTTTTTGATGTTTTTGATGTTTTTGATGTTTTTGATGTTTTTGATGTTTTTGATTTTTTTGATTTTTTTGATGTTTTTGATTATTTTGATGTTTTTGATGTTTTGGATGTTTTTGAAGTTTTTGATGTTTTTGATGTTTTTGATGTTTTTGATGTTTTTGATGTTTTTGATGTTTTTGATGTTTTTGATGTTTTTGATGTGTTTGATGTTTTTGATGTTTTTGATGTTTTTGATGTTTTTGATGTTTTTGATGTTTTTGATGTTTGATGTTTTTGATGTTTTCGATATTTTGATTTTTTGTTTTTTTTGATGTTTTTGATGTTTTTGATGTTTTGTTGTTTTTGATGTTTTTTTTTTATTTATGTTTATTATGTTTTTGATGTTTTTGATGCTTTTGATGTTTTTGAGGTTTTTGATCTTTATGATGTTTTTGATGTTTTTGATGTTTTTGATGTTTTTGGTGTTTTTGATGTTTTTGATGTTTTTGATGTTTTTGATGTTTTTGATGTTTTTGATGTTTTTCATGTTTTTCATGTTTTTAATGTTTTTTATGTTTATGATTTTTTTGATGTTTATGACGTTTTTGATGTTTTTGATGTTTTTGATGTTTTTCATCTTTTTCATGTTTTTAATGTTTTTTATGTTTATGATGTTTTTGATGTTTATGATGTTTTTGATGTTTTTGATGTTTTTGATGTTTTTGATGTTTTTGAAGTTTTTGAAGTTTTTGAAGTTTTTGATGTTTTTGATGTTTTTGATGTTTTTGAAGTTTTTGAAGTTTTTGAAGTTTTTGATGTTTTTGATGTTTTTGATGTTTTTGATGTTTTTGATGTTTTGGATGTGTTTGATGTTTTTGATGTTTTTGATGTTTTTGATGTTTTTGATGTTTTGATGTTTTTTGATGTTTTTGATGTTTTGAAGTTTTTGAAGTTTTGATGTTTTTGATGTTTTGATGTGTTTGATGTTTTTATGTTTATGATGTTTTTGATGTTTATGATGTTTTTGATGTTTTTGATTATTTTGATGTTTTTGATGTTTTGGATGTTTTTAATGCTTTTGATGTTTTTGATGTTTTTGATGTTTTCGATGTTTTTGATGTTTTTGATGTTTTTGATGTTTTTTATGTTTTTGATGTTTTTGATGTTTTTTGATGTTTTTCATGTTTTTGATGTTTTTGATGTTTTTGATGTTTGTGATGTTCTTAGTGTTTTTGATGTTCTTAATGCTTTTGATGTTTTTGATGTTTTTGGTGTTTTTGATGCTTTTAACGTTTTTGAGGTTTTTGATGTGTTGATGTTTTTGATGATTTTAATGTTTTAAATGTTTTTCATATTTATGATGTTTCTAATGATTTTAATGTTTTTAATGTTTTTGATGTTTTTGATTATTTTTATGTTTTTGATGTATTTGATGTTTTTGATGTTTTTCATGTTTTTCATGTTTTTAATGTTTTTTATGTTTATGATGTTTTTGATGTTTATGATGTTTTTGATGTTTTTGATGTTTTTGATGTGTTTGATATTTTTGATGTCTTAGATGTTTTTGATGTTTTTGATGTTTTTGATGTTTTTGATGTTTTTGATGTTTTTGATGTTTTTGATGTTTTTGATGTTTTTGATGTTTTTGATGTTTTTGATGTTTTTGATGTTCTTGATGTTTTTGATGTTTTTGATGTTTTTGATGTTTTTGATGTTTTTGGCGTTTTTGATTTTTTTGATGTTTTTAATGTTTTTGATATTTTTGATGTTTGTGATGTTTTTGATGTTTTTGATGTTTTTGATGTTTTTGATGTTTTTGAGGTTTTTGATCTTTATGATGTTTTTGATGTTTTTGATGTTTTTGATGTTTTTGGTGTTTTTGATGTTTTTGATGTTTTTGATGTTTTTGATGTTTTTGATGTTTTTGATGTTTTTGATGTTTTTCATGTTTTTGATGTTTTTGATGTTTTTCATCTTTTTCATGTTTTTAATGTTTTTTATGTTTATGATGTTTTTGATGTTTATGATGTTTTTGATGTTTTTGATGTTTTTGATGTTTTTGATGTTTTTGAAGTTTTTGAAGTTTTTGAAGTTTTTGATGTTATTGATGTTTTTGATGTTTTTGATGTTTTTGATGTGTTTGATGTTTTTGATGTTTTTGATGTTTTTGATGTTTTTGATGTTTTCGATGTTTTTGATGTTTTTGATGTTTTTGAGGTTTTTGATCTTTATGATGTTTGTGATGTTTTTGATGTTTTTGATGTTTTTGGTGTTTTTGATGTTTTTGATGTTTTTGATGTTTTTGATGTTATTGATGTTTTCGATATTTTGATGTTTTTGATGTTATTGATGTTTTGCTGTTTTGCTGTTTTTATTGTTTTCGATGTTTTTGATGTTTTTGATGTTATTGATGTTTTTGATGTTTTTGATGTTTTTGGTGTTTTTGATGCTTTTAACGTTTTTGAGGTTTTTGATGTGTTGCTGTTTTTGATGATTTTAATGTTTTAAATGTTTTTCATATTTATGATGTTTCTAATGATTTTAATGTTTTTAATGTTTTTGATGTTTTTGATTATTTTTATGTTTTTGATGTTTTTGATGTTTTTGATGTTTTTGATGTTTTTGATGTTTTTGATGTTATTGATGTTTTTAATGTTTTTGATGTTTTTGATGTTTTTCATGTTTTTCATGTTTTTCATGTTTTTCATGTTTTTAATGTTTTTTATGTTTATGATGTTTTTGATGTTTATGATGTTTTGATGTTTTTGATGTTTTTGATGTTTTTGATGTTTTTG
Source organism: Drosophila pruinosa (assembly GCA_018150935.1). Lineage (NCBI taxonomy): Eukaryota > Metazoa > Arthropoda > Insecta > Diptera > Drosophilidae > Drosophila > Drosophila pruinosa. The sequence continues at coordinate 352,798 of JAECWR010000374.1, forward strand.
ATGTTTTTGATGTTTTTTGATGTTTTTGATGTTTTGATACTTTGATTTTTTGATTTTTTTGATGTTTTTGATGGTTTTGATGTTTTTGATGTTTTTGATGTTTTTGATGTTTTTGATGTTTTTGATTTTTTTGATTTTTTTGATGTTTTTGATTATTTTGATGTTTTTGATGTTTTGGATGTTTTTGATGTTTTTGATGTTTTTGATGTTTTTGATGTTTTTGATGTTTTTGATGTTTTTGATGTTTGATGTTTTTGATGTTTTCGATATTTTGATTTTTTGATTTTTTGATGATTTTGATGTTTTTGATGTTTTGTTGTTTTTGATGTTTTTTTTTTATTTATGTTTATTATGTTTTTGATGTTTTTTGATGTTTTTGAAGTTTTTGATGTTTTTGATGTTTTTGAAGTTTTTGAAGTTTTTGATGTTTTTGATGTTTTTGATATTTTTGATGTTTTTGATGTTTTTGATGTTTTTGATGTTTTTGATGTGTTTGATGTTTTTGATGTTTTTGATGTTTTTGATGTTTTTGATGTTTTTGATGTTTTTGATGTTTTTGATTTTTTTGATTTTTTTGATGTTTTTGATTTTTTTGATGTTTTTGATGTTTTGGATGTTTTTGATGTTTTTGATGTTTTTGATGTTTTTGATGTTTTTGATGTTTTTGATGTTTTTGATGTTTTTGATGTTTTTGATGTTTTTGATGTTTTTGATGTCTTTGATGTTTTTGATGTTTTTGATGTTTTTGATGTTTTTGATATGTGTGATGTTTTTGATGTTTTTGATGTTTTTGATGTTTTTGATGTTTTTGATGTTTTTGGTGTTTTTGATGTTATTGATGTTTTTGATGTTTTTGATATTTTTGATGTTTTTGATGTTTTTGATGTTTTTGATGTTTTGATGTTTTTGATGTGTTTGATGTTTTTGATGTTTTGATGTTTTTGATGTTTTTGTTGTTTTTGATGTTTTTGATGTTTTTGATGTTTTTGATGTTTTTGATTTTTTTGATTTTTTTGATGTTTTTGATTATTTTGATGTTTTTGATGTTTTGGATGTTTTGGATGTTTTTGATGTTTTTGATGTTTTTGATGTTTTTGATGTTTTTGATGTTTTTATGTTTTTGATGTTTTTGATGTTTTTGATGTTTTTGATGTTTTTGATGTTTTTGATGTTTTTGATGTTTTTGATGTTTTTGATGTTTTTGATGTTTTTGATGTTTTTGGTGTTTCTGAGGTTTTTGATGTTTTGATGTTTTTGATGTTTTTGGTGTTTTTGATGTTTTGATGTTTTTGATGTTTTTGATGTTTTGATGTTTTTGATGTTTTTGATGTTTTTGATGTTTTTGATGTTTTCGATGTTTTTGATGTTTTTGATGTTTTTGATGTTTTTGATGTTTTTGATGTTTTTGATGTTTTTGATGTTTTGATGTTTTTGATGTTTTTGATGTTTTGATGTTTTTGGTGTTTTTGATGCTTTTAATGTTTTTGAGGTTTTTGATGTGTTGATGTTTTTGATGATTTTAATGTTTTAAATGTTTTTCATATTTATGATGTTTCTGATGATTTTAATGTTTTTAATGTTTTTGATGTTTTGATTATTTTTATGTTTTTGATGTATTTGATGTTTTTGATGTTTTTGATGTTTTTGATGTTTTTGATGTTTTTGAAGTTTTTGATGTTTTTGATGTTTTTGATGTTTTTGATGTTTTGATGTTTTTGATGTTTTTGATGTTTTTGATGTTATTGATGTTTTTAATGTTTTTGATGTTTTTCATGTTTTTCATGTTTTTAATGTTTTTTATGTTTATGATGTTTTTGATGTTTATGATGTTTTTGATGTTTTTGATGTTTTTGATGTTTTGATGTTTTTGATACTTTGATTTTTTGATTTTTTGATGTTTTTTGATGTTTTTGATGTTATTAATGTTTTTGATGTTTTTGATGGTTTTGATGTTTTTGATGTTTTTGATGTTTTTGATGTTTTTGATGTTTTTGATGTGTGTGATGTTTTTGATGTTTTTGATGTTTTTGATGTTTTTGATGTTTTTGATATTTTTGATGTTTTTGATGTTTTTAGTGTTTTTGATGTTATTGATGTTTTTGATGTTTTTGATGTTTTTGATGTTTGATGTTTTTGATGTTTTCGATATTTTGATTTTTTTGATGTTTTTGATGTTTTGTTGTTTTTGACGTGTTTGATGTTTTTGATGTTTTTGATGTTTTTGATGTTTTTGATGTTTTTGATGTTTTTGATGTTTTTGATGTTTTTGATGTTTTTGATGTTTTTGATGTTTTTGATGTTTTTGATGTTTTTGATGTTTTTGATGTTTTTGATGTTTTTGATGTTTTTGGTGTTTCTGAGGTTTTTGATGTTTTTGATGTTTTTGGTGTTTTTGATGTTTTTGATGTTTTTGATGTTTTTGATGTTTTTGATGTTTTTGATGTTTTTGATGTTTTTGATGTTTTCGATGTTTTTGATGTTTTTGATGTTTTTGATGTTTTTGATGTTTTTGATGTTTTTGATGTTTTTGATGTTTTTGATGTTTTTGATGTTTTTGATGTTTTCGATGTTTTTGATGTTTTTGATGTTTTTGATGTTTTTGATGTTTTTGATGTTTTTGATGTTTTTGATGTTTTTGATGTTTTTGATGTTTTTGGTGTTTTTGATGCTTTTAATGTTTTTGAGGTTTTTGATGTGTTGATGTTTTTGATGATTTTAATGTTTTAAATGTTTTTCATATTTATGATGTTTCTGATGATTTTAATGTTTTTAATGTTTTTGATGTTTTTGATTATTTTTATGTTTTTGATGTATTTGATGTTTTTGATGTTTTTGATGTTTTTGATGTTTTTGATGTTTTTGAAGTTTTTGATGTTTTTGATGTTTTTGATGTTTTTGATGTTTTTGATGTTTTTGATGTTTTTGATGTTATTGATGTTTTTAATGTTTTTGATGTTTTTCATGTTTTTCATGTTTTTAATGTTTTTTATGTTTATGATGTTTTTGATGTTTATGATGTTTTTGATGTTTTTGATGTTTTTGATGTTTTGATGTTTTTGATACTTTGATTTTTTGATTTTTTGATGTTTTTGATGTTTTTTGATGTTATTAATGTTTTTGATGTTTTTTGATGTTTTTGATGGTTTTGATGTTTTTGATGTTTTTGATGTTTTTGATGTTTTGATGTTTTTGATGTTTTTGATGTGTGTGATGTTTTGATGTTTTTGATGTTTTTGATGTTTTTGATATTTTTGATGTTTTTGATGTTTTTAGTGTTTTTGATGTTATTGATGTTTTTGATGTTTTTGATGTTTTTGATGTTTGATGTTTTTGATGTTTTCGATATTTTGATTTTTTGATGTTTTTGATGTTTTGTTGTTTTTGACGTGTTTGATGTTTTTGATGTTTTGATGTTTTTGATGTTTTTGATGTTTTTGATGTTTTTGATGTTTTTGATGTTTTTGATGTTTTTGATGTTTTTGATGTTTTTGATGTTTTTGATGTTTTTGATGTTTTTGATGTTTTGATGTTTTTGGTGTTTCTGAGGTTTTGATGTTTTTGATGTTTTTGGTGTTTTGATGTTTTTGATGTTTTTGATGTTTTTGATGTTTTGATGTTTTTGATGTTTTGATGTTTTGATGTTTTCGATGTTTTTGATGTTTTTGATGTTTTGATGTTTTTGATGTTTTTGATGTTTTTGATGTTTTTGATGTTTTTGATGTTTTGATGTTTTTGATGTTTTTGATGTTTTTGATGTTTTTGATGTTTTTGGTGTTTTTGATGCTTTTAATGTTTTTGATGTTTTCGATGTGTTGATGTTTTTGATGATTTTAATGTTTTAAATGTTTTTCATATTTATGATGTTTCTGATGATTTTAATGTTTTTAATGTTTTTGATTATTTTTATGTTTTTGATGTATTTGATGTTTTTGATGTTTTTGATGTTTTTGATGTTTTTGATGTTATTGATGTTTTTAATGTTTTTGATGTTTTTGATGTTTTTCATGTTTTTAATGTTTTTTATGTTTATGATGTTTTTGATGTTTATGATGTTTTTGATGTTTACGATGTTTTTGATGTTTTTGATGTTTTTGATGTTTTTGATGTTTTCGATGTTTTTGATACTTTGATTTTTTGATTTTTTTGATGTTTTTGATGTTTTTGATGTTTTTGATGTTTTTGATGTTTTTGATGTTTTTGATGTTTTTAATGTTTTTGATGTTTTTGATGTTTTTGATGGTTTTGATGTTTTTGATGTTTTTGATGTTTTTGATGTTTTTGATTTTTTTGATTTTTTTGATGTTTTTGATTTTTTTGATGTTTTTGATGTTTTGGATGTTTTTGATGTTTTTGATGTTTTTGATGTTTTTGATGTTTTTGATGTGTTTGATGTTTTTGATGTTTTTGATGTTTTTGATGTTTTTGATGTTTTTGATGTTTGATGTTTTTGATGTTTTCGATATTTTGATTTTGTGATTTTTTTGATGTTTTTGATGTTTTTGATGTTTTGTTGTTTTTGATGTTTTTTTTTTATTTATGTTTATTATGTTTTTGATGTTTTTGATGTTTTTGAAGTTTTTGATGTTTTTGATGTTTTTGAAGTTTTTGATGTTTTTAATGTTTTTGATGTTTTTGATGTTTTTGATGTTTTTGATGTTTTTTGATGTTTTTGATATTTTTGATATTTTTGATGTTTTAGATGTTTTTGATGTTTTTGATGTTTTAGATGTTTTTGATGTTTTTGATGTTTTTGATGTTTTTGATGTTCTTGATGTTTTTGATGTTTTTGATGTTTTTGATGTTTTTCATGTTTTTGGCGTTTTTGATTTTTTTGATGTTTTTAATGTTTTTGATATTTTTGATGTTTGTGATGTTTTTGATGTTTTTGATGTTTTTGATGTTTTTCATGTTTTTGATGTTTTTGATGTTTTTGATGTTTGTGATGTTCTTAGTGTTTTTGATGTTCTTAATGCTTTTGATGTTTTTGATGTTTTTGATGTTTTTGATGTTTTTGATGTTTTTGATGTTTTTGATGTTTTTGATGTTTTTGATGTTTTTGATGTTTGTGATGTTTGTGATGTTCTTAGTGTTTTTGATGTTTTTAATGTTTTTGATGTTTTTGATGTTTTTGATGTTTTTGATGTTTTTGATGTTTTTGATGTTTTTTGATGTTTTTGATATTTTTGATATTTTTGATGTTTTAGATGTTTTTGATGTTTTTGATGTTTTAGATGTTTTTGATGTTTTTGATGTTTTTGATGTTTTTGATGTTTTTGATGTTTTTGATGTTCTTGATGTTTTTGATGTTTTTGATGTTTTTGATGTTTTTGATGTTTTTGGCCTTTTTGATTTTTTTGATGTTTTTAATGTTTTTGATATTTTTGATGTTTGTGATGTTTTTGATGTTTTTGATGTTTTTGATGTTTTTGATGTTTTTGAGGTTTTTGATCTTTTTGATGTTTTTGATGTTTTTGATGTTTTTGATGTTTTTGGTGTTTTTGATGTTTTTGATGTTTTTGATGTTTTTGATGTTTTTGATGTTTTTCATGTTTTTCATGTTTTTTATGTTTTTTATGTTTATGATGTTTTTGATGTTTATGATGTTTTTGATGTTTTTGATGTTTTTCATCTTTTTCATGTTTTTAATGTGTTTTATGTTTATGATGTTTTTGATGTTTATGATGTTTTTGATGTTTTTGATGTTTTTGATGTTTTTGATGTTTTTGAAGTTTTTGAAGTTTTTGAAGTTTTTGATGTTTTTGATGTTTTGATGTTTTGAAGTTTTTGAAGTTTTGAAGTTTTTGATGTTTTTGATGTTTTTGATGTTTTTGATGTTTTTGATGTTTTTGATGTGTTTGATGTTTTTGATGTTTTTGATGTTTTTGATGTTTTTGATGTTTTTGATGTTTTTGATGTTTTTGATGTTTTTGAAGTTTTTGAAGTTTTTGATGTTTTTGATGTTTTTGATGTTTTTGATATTTTTGATATTTTTGATGTTTTAGATGTTTTTGATGTTTTTGATGTTTTAGATGTTTTTAATGTTTTTGATGTTTTTGATGTCTTTGATGTTCTTGATGTTTTTGATGTTTTTGATGTTTTTGATGTTTTTAATGTTTTTGGCGTTTTTGATTTTTTTGATGTTTTTAATGTTTTTGATATTTTTGATGTTTTTGATGTTTTTGATGTTTTTGATGTTTTTGATGTTTTTCATGTTTTTGATGTTTTTGATGTTTTTGATGTTTGTGATGTTCTTAGTGTTTTTGATGTTCTTAATGCTTTTGATGTTTTTGATGTTTTTGATGTTTTTGATGTTTTTGATGTTTTTGATGTTTGTGATGTTTGTGATGTTCTTAGTGTTTTTGATGTTTTTAATGTTTTTGATGTTTTTGATGTTTTTGATGTTTTTGATGTTTTTGATGTTTTTTGATGTTTTTGATATTTTTGATATTTTTGATGTTTTAGATGTTTTTGATGTTTTTGATGTTTTAGATGTTTTTGATGTTTTTGATGTTTTTGATGTTTTTGATGTTTTTGATGTTTTTGATGTTCTTGATGTTTTTGATGTTTTTGATGTTTTTGATGTTTTCGATGTTTTTGGCGTTTTTGATTTTTTTGATGTTTTTAATGTTTTTGATATTTTTGATGTTTGTGATGTTTTTGATGTTTTTGATGTTTTTGATGTTTTTGATGTTTTTGAGGTTTTTGATCTTTATGATGTTTTTGATGTTTTTGATGTTTTTGATGTTTTTGGTGTTTTTGATGTTTTTGATGTTTTTGATGTTTTTGATGTTTTTCATGTTTTTCATGTTTTTAATGTTTTTTATGTTTATGATGTTTTTGATGTTTATGATGTTTTTGATGTTTTTGATGTTTTTCATCTTTTTCATGTTTTTAATGTGTTTTATGTTTATGATGTTTTTGATGTTTATGATGTTTTTGATGTTTTTGATGTTTTTGATGTTTTTGATGTTTTTGAAGTTTTTGAAGTTTTTGAAGTTTTTGATGTTTTTGATGTTTTTGATGTTTTTGATGTTTTTGAAGTTTTTGAAGTTTTTGAAGTTTTTGATGTTTTTGATGTTTTTGATGTTTTTGATGTTTTTGATGTTTTTGATGTTTTTGATGTTTTTGATGTTTTTGATGTTTTTGATGTTTTTGATGTTTTTGATGTTTTTGAAGTTTTTGAAGTTTTTGATGTTTTTGATGTTTTTGATGTGTTTGATGTTTTTTATGTTTATGATGTTTTTGATGTTTATGATGTTTTTGATGTTTTTGATTATTTTGATGTTTTTGATGTTTTGGATGTTTTTAATGCTTTTGATGTTTTTGATGTTTTTGATGTTTTTGATGTTTTTGATGTTTTCGATGTTTTTGATGTTTTTGATGTTTTTGATGTTTTTGATGTTTTTGATGTTTTTGATGTTTTTCATCTTTTCATGTTTTTAATGTTTTTTATGTTTTTGATGTTTTTGATGTTTATGATGTTTTTGATGTTTTTGATATTTTTGATGTTTTTGAAGTTTTTGAAGTTTTTGAAGTTTTTGATGTTATTGATGTTTTTGATGTTTTTGATGTTTTTGATGTGTTTGATGTTTTTGATGTTTTTGATGTTTTTGATGTTTTTGATGTTTTTGATGTTTTTGATGTTTTTGATGTTTTTGATGTTTTTGATGTTTTTGATGTTTTTGAGGTTTTTGATGTTTTTGATGTTTTTGATGTTTTTGATGTTTTTGGTGTTTTTGATGTTTTTGATGTTTTTGATGTTTTTGATGTTTTTGATGTTTTTGATGTTATTGATGTTTTCGATATTTTGATGTTTTTGATGTTTTCGATGTTTTTGATGTTTTGCTGTTTTGCTGTTTTTATTGTTTTCGATGTTTTTGATGTTTTTGATGTTTTTGATGTTTTTGATGTTTTTGGTGTTTTTGATGCTTTTAACGTTTTTGAGGTTTTTGATGTGTTGATGTTTTTGATGATTTTAATGTTTTAAATGTTTTTCATATTTATGATGTTTCTAATGATTTTAATGTTTTTAATGTTTTTGATGTTTTTGATTATTTTTGATGTATTTGATGTTTTTGATGTTTTTGATGTTTTTGATGTTCTTGATGTTTTTGATGTTTTTGATGTTATTGATGTTTTTGATGTTTTTGATGTTTTTCATGTTTTTCATGTTTTTAATGTTTTTTATGTTTATGATGTTTTTGATGTTTATGATGTTTTTGATGTTTTTGATGTTTTTGATGTTTTCATCTTTTTCATGTTTTTAATGTGTTTTATGTTTATGATGTTTTTGATGTTTATGATGTTTTTGATGTTTTTGATGTTTTTGATGTTTTTGATGTTTTTGAAGTTTTGAAGTTTTTGAAGTTTTTGATGTTTTGATGTTTTTGATGTTTTTGAAGTTTTGAAGTTTTGAAGTTTTTGATGTTTTGATGTTTTTGATGTTTTGATGTTTTTGATGTTTTGATGTTTTTGATGTTTTTGATGTGTTTGATGTTTTTGATGTTTTTGATGTTTTTGATGTTTTTGATGTTTTTGATGTTTTTGATGTTTTTGATGTTTTTGATGTTTTTGATGTTTTTGAAGTTTTTGAAGTTTTTGATGTTTTTGATGTTTTTGATGTGTTTGATGTTTTTTATGTTTATGATGTTTTTGATGTTTATGATGTTTTTGATGTTTTTGATTATTTTGATGTTTTGGATGTTTTTAATGCTTTTGATGTTTTTGATGTTTTCGATGTTTTTGATGTTTTTGATGTTTTTGATGTTTTTGATGTTTTTGATGTTTTTGATGTTTTTCATCTTTTTCATGTCTTTAATGTTTTTTATGTTTTTGATGTTTATGATGTTTTTGATGTTTTTGATGTTTTTGTTGTTTTTGATGTTTTTGAAGTTTTTGAAGTTTTTGAAGTTTTTGATGTTATTGATGTTTTTGATGTTTTTGATGTTTTTGATGTGTTTGATGTTTTTGATGTTTTTGATGTTTTTGATGTTTTTGATGTTTTTGATGTTTTTGATGTTTTTGATGTTTTTGATGTTTTTGATGTTTTCGATGTTTTTGATGTTTTTGATGTTTTTGATGTTTTTGATGTTTTTGGTGTTTTTGATGCTTTTAACGTTTTTGAGGTTTTTGATGTGTTGATGTTTTTGATGATTTTAATGTTTTAAATGTTTTTCATATTTATGATGTTTCTAATGATTTTAATGTTTTTAATGTTTTTGATGTTTTTGATTATTTTTATGTTTTTGATGTATTTGATGTTTTTGATGTTTTTGATGTTTTTGATGTTTTTGATGTTTTTGATGTTATTGATGTTTTTAATGTTTTTGATGTTTTTGATGTTTTTCATGTTTTTCATGTTTTTAATGTTTTTTATGTTTATGATGTTTTTGATGTTTATGATGTTTTCGATGTTTTTGATGTTTTTGATGTTTTTGATGTTTTTGATGTTTTTGATGTTTTTGATGTTTTTGATGTTTTTGATACTTTGATTTTTTGATTTTTTTGATGTTTTTGATGGTTTTGATGTTTTTGATGTTTTTGATGTTTTTGATTTTTTTGATTTTTTTGATGTTTTTGATTATTTTGATGTTTTTGATGTTTTGGATGTTTTTGATGTTTTTGATGGTTTTGATGTTTTTGATGTTTTTGATGTTTTTGATGTTTTTGATGTTTTTGATGTCTTTGATGTTTTTGATGTTTTTGATGTTTTTGATGTTTTTGATGTTTTTGATGTTTGATGTTTTTGATGTTTTCGATATTTTGATTTTTTGATTTTTTTTAATGATTTTGATGTTTTTGATGTTTTGTTGTTCTTGATTGTTTTTTTTTTATTTATGTTTATTATGTTTTTGATGTTTTTTAATGTTTTTGTTGTTTTTGATGTTTTTGGTGTTTTTGAAGTTATTGATGTTTTTGATGTTTTTGATGTTTGATGTTTTTGATGTTTTCGATATTTTGATTTTTTTGATGTTTTGTTGTTTTTGATCTGTTTGATGTTTTTGATGTTTTTGATGTTTTTGCTGTTTTTGATGTTTTTGATGTTTTTGATGTTTTTGAAGTTTTTGATGTTTTTGATGTTTTTGATCTTTTTGATGTTTTTGATGTTTTTGATGTTTTTGAAGTTTTGATGGTTTTGATGTTTTTGATGTTTTTGATGTTTTTGATGTTTTTGAAGTTTTTGAAGTTTTGATGTTTTTGATGTTTTTAATGTTTTGATGTTTTTGATGTTTTGATGTTTTTGATGTTTTTGATGTGTTTGATGTTTTTGATGTTTTTGATGTTTTGATGTTTTGATGTTTTTGATGTTTTTGATGTTTTTGATGTTTTGATGTTTTTGATGTTTTTGATGTTTTGATGTTTTTGATGTTTTTGATGTTTTTGATGTTTTTGATGTTTTTGATGTTTTTGATGTTTTTGATGTTATTAATGTTTTCGATATTTTAATGTTTTTGATGTTTTTGATGTTTTTGATGTTTTTGATGTTTTTGATGTTTTTGATGTTTTGATGTTTTTGATGTTTTAAGTTTTCGATATTTTGATTTTTTTGATGTTTTTGATGTTTTGTTGTTTTTGATGTTTTTATGTTATTTATGTTTATTATGTTTTTGATGTTTTTAATGTTTTTTAAATTTATGATGTTTTCGATGTTTTTGTTTTGCTGTTTTTAATGTTTTTGATGTTTTGCTGTTTTGCCGTTTTTATTGTTTTCGATGTTTTCGATGTTTTTGATGTTCTTGATGTTTTTAATATTTTTAATCTTTTTGATGTTTTAGATGTTTTTGATATTTTGATTTTTTTGATGTTTTTTTGTTTTTGATGTTTTTATGTTTTTTATGTTTATTATGTTTTTGATGTTTTTAATGTTTTTTATATTTATGATGTTTTTGTTTTGCTGTTCTTAATGATTTTGATGTGTTTGATGTTTTTGATGTTTTTGATGTTATTGATGTTTTTGATGTTTTTAATGTTTTTGATGTTTTTGATGTTTTTGATGTTTTTGATGTTTTTGATGTTTTTGATGTTTTTGAAGTTTTTGATGTTTTTGATGTTTTTGATGTTTTTGAAGTTTTTGATGTTTTTGATGTTTTCGATGTTTTTAATGTTTTTGATGTTTTTGATGTTTTTGATGTTTTTGATGTGTTTGATGTGTTTGATGTTTTTGATGTTTTTGATATTTTTGATGTTTTTGATGTTTTTGATGTTTTTGATGTTTTTGATGTTTTTGATGTTTTTGATGTTTTTGATATTTTGATGTTTTTGATATTTTTGATGTTTTTGATGTTTTTGATGTTTTTGGTGTTTTTGATGTTATTGATGTTTTTGATGTTTTGATGTTTTCGATATTTTGATGTTTTTGATGTTTTGTTGTTTTTGATATGTTTGATGTTTTTGATCTTTTTGATGTTTTTGATGTTTTTGATGTTTTTGTTGTTTTTGATGTTTTTGAAGCTTTTGATGTTTTTGATGTTTTTGATGTTTTTGAAGTTTTTGATGTTTTTGATGTTTTTGATGTTTTTAATGTTTTTGATGTTTTGATGTTTTTGATGTTTTTGATGTTTTTGATGTTTTTGATGTTTTTGATGTTTTTGATGTTTTTGATGTTTTTGATGTTTTCATGTTTTTAATGTTTTTAATGTTTTTTTATATTTATGATGTTTTTGTTTTGCTGTTTTTAAAGTTTTTGATGTTTTCGATGTTTTTGTTTTGCTGTTTTAAATGTTTTTGATGTTTTGCTGTTTTGCCGTTTTTATTGCTTTCGATGTTTTTGATGTTCTTGATGTTTTTAATATTTTTAATCTTTTTGATGTTTTAGATGTTTTCGATATTTTGATTTTTTTGATGTTTTTTTGTTTTTGATGTTTTTATGTTATTTATGTTTATTATGTTTTTGATGTTTTTAATGTTTTTTATATTTATGATGTTTTTGTTTTGATGTTTTTAATGTTTTTGATGTGTTTGATGTTTTTGATGTTTTGATGTTTTTGATGTTTTTGATGTTTTTGATGTTTTTGATGTTTTTGATGTTTTTGATGTTTTTGATGTTTTTGATGTTTTTGATGTTTTTGAAGTTTTTGATGTTTTTGATGTTTTTGATGTTTTTGAAGTTTTTGATGTTTTTGATGTTTTCGATGTTTTTGATGTTTTTGATGTTTTTGATGTTTTTGATGTTTTTGATGTGTTTGATGTGTTTGATGTTTTTGATGTTTTTGATGTTTTTGATGTTTTTGATGTTTTTGATGTTTTTGATGTTTTTGATGTTTTTGATGTTTTTGATGTTTTTGATGTTTTTGATGTTTTTGATGTTTTTGGTGTTTTTGATGTTATTGATGTTTTTGATGTTTTTGATGTTTTCGATATTTTGATGTTTTTGATGTTTTGTTGTTTTTGATATGTTTGATGTTTTTGATCTTTTTGATGTTTTTGATGTTTTTGATGTTTTTGATGTTTTTGAAGCTTTTGATGTTTTTGATGTTTTGATGTTTTTGATGTTTTGAAGTTTTTGATGTTTTTGATGTTTTTGATGTTTTTGATGTTTTTGATGTTTTTGATGTTTTTGATGTTTTGATGTTTTTGATGTTTTTGATGTTTTTGATGTTTTTGATTTTTTTGATGTTTTTGATGTTTTTGATGTTTTTGATGTTTTTGATGTTTTTGATGTTTTTGATGTTTTTGATGTTTTTGATGTTTTTGCTGTTTTTAATATTTTTGATGTTTTTGATGTTTTGCTGTTTTGCTGTTTTTATTGTTTTCGATGTTTTTAATGTTTTTGATATTTTTAATGTTTTTGATGTTTTTGATGTTTTTGATGTTTTCGATGTTTTCGATTTTGATGTTTTTGATGTGTTTGATGTTTTTGATGTTTTTGATGTTTGATGTTTTTGATGTTTTCGATATTTTGAATTTTAATTTTTTGATGTTTTTGATGTTTTTATTTTATTTATGTTTATTATGTTTTTGATGTTTTTGATGTTTTTGATGTTTTTGAAGTTTTTGATGTTTTGATGTTTTTGATGTTTTTGAAGTTTTTGAAGTTTTTGATGTTTTTGATGTTTTTAATGTTTTTGATGTTTTTGATGTTTTTGATGTTTTTGATGTTTTCGATGTTTTTGATGTGTTTGATGTTTTTGATGTTTTTGATGTTTTTGATGTTTTTGATGTTTTTGATGTTTTTGATGTTTTTGATGTTTTTGATGTTTTTGATGTTTTTGATCTTTTTGATGTTTTTGATATTTTTGATGTTTTTGATATTTTTGATGTTTTTGATGTTTTTGATGTTTTTGATGTTTTAAGTTTTCGATATTTTGATTTTTTTGATGTTTTTGATGTTTTGTTGTTTTTGATGTTTTTATTTTATTTATGTTTATTATGTTTTTGATGTTTTTAATGTTTTTTATATTTATGATGTTTTCGATGTTTTTGTTTTGCTGTTTTTAATGTTTTTGATGTTTTGCTGTTTTGCCGTTTTTATTGTTTTCGATGTTTTTGATGTTCTTGATGTTTTTAATATTTTTAATCTTTTTGATGTTTTAGATGTTTTCGATATTTTGATTTTTTTGATGTTTTTTTGTTTTTGATGTTTTTATGTTATTTATGTTTATTATGTTTTTGATGTTTTTAATGTTTTTTATATTTATGATGTTTTTGTTTTGCTGTTTTTAATGTTTTTGATGTGTTTGATGTTTTTGATGTTTTTGATGTTTTTGATGTTTTTGATGTTTTTGATGTTTTTGATGTTTTTGATGTTTTTGATGTTTTTGATGTTTTGATGTTTTGATGTTTTTGATGTTTTTGATGTTTTTGATGTTTTTGATGTTTTTGATGTTTTTGATGTTTTTGAAGTTTTTGATGTTTTTGATGTTTTTGATGTTTTTGAAGTTTTTGATGTTTTTGATGTTTTCGATGTTTTTAATGTTTTTGATGTTTTTGATGTTTTTGATGTTTTTGATGTTTTTGATGTTATTGATGTTTTTGATGTTTTTGATGTTTTTGATGTTTTCGATATTTTGATGTTTTTGATGTTTTGTTGTTTTTGATATGTTTGATGTTTTTGATCTTTTTGATCTTCTTGATGTTTTTGATGTTTTTGATGTTTTTGATGTTTTTGAAGCTTTTGATGTTTTTGATGTTTTTGATGTTTTTGAAGTTTTTGATGTTTTTGATGTTTTTGATGTTTTTGATGTTTTTGTTGTTTTTGATGTTTTTGATGTTTTTGATGTTTTTGATTTTTTTGATGTTTTTGATGTTTTTGATGTTTTTGATGTTTTTGATGTTTTTAATGTTTTTTATATTTATGATGTTTTTGTTTTGCTGTTTTTAATGTTTTTGATGTTTTTGATGTTTTGCTGTTTTGCTGTTTTTATTGTTTTCGATGTTTTTGATGTTTTTGACATTTTTAATGTTTTTGATGTTTTTGATGTTTTTGATGTTTTTGATGTTTTTGATGTTTTTGATGTTTTTGATGTTTTCGATGTTTTCGATTTTGATGTTTTTGATGTGTTTGATGTTTTTGATGTTTTTGATGTTTGATGTTTTTGATGTTTTCGATATTTTGATTTTTTGATTTTTTTGATGTTTTTGATGTTTTTATTTTATTTATGTTTATTATGTTTTTGATGTTTTTGATGTTTTTGATGTTTTTGAAGTTTTTGATGTTTTTGATGTTTTGATGTTTTGATGTTTTTGATGTTTTTGAAGTTTTTGAAGTTTTTGATGTTTTTGATGTTTTTAATGTTTTTGATGTTTTTGATGTTTTTGATGTTTTTGATGTTTTCGATGTTTTTGATGTGTTTGATGTTTTTGATGTTTTTGATGTTTTTGATGTTTTTGATGTTTTTGATCTTTTTGATGTTTTTGATATTTTTGATGTTTTTGATATTTTTGGTGTTTTTGATGTTTTCGATATTTTGATGTTTTTGATGTTTTTGATCTTTTTGATGTTTTTGATGTTTTTGATGTTTTTGATGTTTTTGATGTTTTAAGTTTTCGATATTTTGATTTTTTTGATGTTTTGTTGTTTTTGATGTTTTTATTTTATTTATGTTTATTATGTTTTTGATGTTTTTAATGTTTTTTATATTTATGATGTTTTCGATGTTTTTGTTTTGCTGTTTTTAATGTTTTTGATGTTTTGCTGTTTTGCCGTTTTTATTGTTTTCGATGTTTTTGATGTTTTTGATGTTCTTGATGTTTTTAATATTTTTAATCTTTTTGATGTTTTAGATGTTTTCGATATTTTGATTTTTTTGATGTTTTTTTGTTTTTGATGTTTTTATGTTATTTATGTTTATTATGTTTTTGATGTTTTTAATGTTTTTTATATTTATGATGTTTTTGTTTTGCTGTTTTTAATGTTTTTGATGTGTTTGATGTTTTTGATGTTTTTGATGTTTTTGATGTTTTTGATGTTTTTGATGTTTTTGAAGTTTTTGATGTTTTTGATGTTTTTGATGTTTTTGAAGTTTTTGATGTTTTTGATGTTTTCGATGTTTTTAATGTTTTTGATGTTTTTGATGTTTTTGATGTTTTTGATGTGTTTGATGTGTTTGATGTTTTTGATGTTTGTGATGTTTTTGATGTTTTTGATGTTTTTGATGTTTTTGATGTTTTTGATGTTTTTGATGTTTTTGATGTTTTTGATATTTTTGATGTTTTTGATATTTTTGATGTTTTTGATGTTTTTGATGTTTTTGGTGTTTTTGATGTTATTGATGTTTTTGATGTTTTTGATGTTTTCGACATTTTGATGTTTTTGATGTTTTGTTGTTTTTGATATGTTTGATGTTTTTGATCTTTTTGATGTTTTTGATGTTTTTGATGTTTTTGATGTTTTTGATGTTTTTGAAGCTTTTGATGTTTTTGATGTTTTTGATGTTTTTGATGTTTTTGAAGTTTTTGATGTTTTTGATGTTATTAATGTTTTTGATGTTTTTGATGTTTTTGATGTTTTTGATGTTTTTGATGTTTTTGATGTTTTTGATGTTTTATGTTTTCGATATTATGATTTTTTTTGATGTTTTTGATGTTTTGTTATTTTTGATGGTTTTATGCTATTTATGTTTATTATGTTTTTGATGTTTTTAATGTTTTTTATATTTATGATGTTTTTGATGTTTTTGTTTTGCTGTTTTTAATGTTTTTGATGTTTTGCTGTTTTGCCGTTTTTATTGTTTTCGATGTTTTTTATGTTTTTGATATTTTTAATCTTTTTGATGTTTTAGATGTTTTCGATATTTTGATTTTTTTGATGTTTTTTTGTTTTTGATGTTTTTATGTTATTTATGTTTATTATGTTTTTGATGTTTTTAATGTTTTTTATATTTATGATGTTTTTGATGTTTTTGTTTTGCTGTTTTTAATGTTTTTTATGTGTTTGATGTTTTTGATGTTTTTGATGTTTTTGATGTTTTTGATGTTTTTGATGTTTTTGATGCTTTTGATGTTTTTGATGTTTTTGAAGTTTTTGATGTTTTTGATGTTTTTGATGTTTTTGATGTTTCTGATGTTTTTGATGTTTTTGAAGTTTTTGATGTTTTTGGTGTTTTTGATGTTTTTAATGTTTTTGATGTTTTTGATGTTTTTGATGTTTTTGATGTGTTTGATGTGTTTGATGTTTTTGATGTTTTTGATGTTTTTGATGTTTTTGATGTTTTTGATATTTTTGATATTTTTGATGTTTTTGATGTTTTTGATGTTTTTGGTGTTTTTTGATGTTATTGATGTTTTGATGTTTTTGATGTTTTTGATGTTTTTGATGTTTTTGATGTTTGATGTTTTTGATGTTTTCGATATTTTGATTTTTTTGATGTTTTTGGTGTTTTGTGTTTTTGATGTTTTTGATGTTTTTGATGTTTTTCTTTTGCTGTTTTTAATGTTTCTGATGTTTTTAATGTTTGGCTGTTTTGCTGTTTTTATTGTTTTCGATGTTTTTGATGTTTTTGATATTTTTAATGTTTTTGATGTTTTTGATGTTTTTGATGTTTTTGATGTTTTTAATGTTTTCGATGTTTTCGATTTTGATGTTTTTGATGTGTTTGATGTTTTTGATGTTTTTGATGTTTTTGATGTTTTTGATGTTTTTGATGTTTTTGATGTTTTTGATGTTTTTGATGTTTTTGATGTTTTTGATGTTTTTGATGTTTTTGATGTTTTCGATATTTTGATTTTTTTGATGTTTTTGATGTTTTGTTGTTTTTGATGTTTTTTATGTTATTTATGTTTATTATGTTTTTGATGTTTTTAATGTTTTTATATTTATGATGTTTTTGATGTTTTTGTTTTGCTGTTTTTAATGTTTTTGATGTGTTTGATGTTTTTGATGTTTTTGATGTTTTTGATGTTTTTGATGTTTTTGATGTTTTTGATGTTTTTGATGTTTTTGATGTTTTTGATGTTTTTGATGTTTTTGATGTTTGATGTTTTTAATGTTTTCGATATTTTGATTTTTTTGATGTTTTTGTTGTTTTGTTGTTTTTGATGTTTTTGATGTTTTTGATGTTTTTGATGTTTTTCTTTTGCTGTTTTTAATGTTTTTGATGTTTTTGATGTTTTAGATATTTTTAATGTTTTTGATGTTTTTGATGTTTTCGATATTTTGATTTGTTTGATGTTTTTTTGTTTTTGATGTTCTTATGTTATTTATGTTTATTATGTTTTTGAAGTTTTTAATGTTTTTTATATTTATGATGTTTTTGATGTTTTTGTTTTGCTTTTTTTAATGTTTTTGATGTTTTTGATGTTTTTAATGTTTTTGATGTTATTGATGTTTTTTTGTTTTTGATGTTTTTGATGTTTTTGATGTTTTTGATGTTTTTGATGTTTTTGATGTTTTTAATCTTTTTTATATTTATGATTTTTTGATGTTTTTGTTTGCTGTTTTTAATGTTTTTGATGTTTTGCTGTTTTTATTGTTTTCGATGTTTTTGATGTTTTTTTGGATGTTTTTTTTGGATGTTTTTGATGTTTTTGATATTTTTAATAATTTTGATGTTTTTGATGTTTTTGATGTTTTTGATGTTTTCGATGTTTTCGATTTTATGTTTTTGATGTTTTTGATGATTTTGATGTTTTTGATGTGTTTGATGTTTTTGATCTTTTTGATGTTTTTGATGTTTTTGATGTTTTTGATGTTTTTGATGTTTTTGATGTTTTTGATGTTTTTGATGTTTTTGATGTTTTTGATGTTTTTGATGTTTTTGATGTTTTTGATGTTTTTGATGTTTTTGATGTTTTCGATATTTTGATTTTTTTTATGTTTCTGATGTTTTGTTGTTTTTGATGTTTTTCTGTTATTTATGTTTATTATGTTTTTGATGTTTTTAATGTTTTTTATATTTATGATATTTTTGATGTTTTTGTATTGCTGTTTTTGATGTGTTTGATGTTTTTAATGTTTTTGATGTTTTGATGTTTTTGATGTTTTTGATGTTTTTGATGTTTTTGATGTTTTTGATGTTTTTGATGTTTTTGATGTTTTTGATGTTTTTGATGTTTTTGATATTTTTGATGTTTTTGATGTTTTTAATGTTTTTAATGTTTTTGATGTTTTTGATGTTTTTGATGTTTTTGATGTTTTTGATGTTTTTGATGTTTTTCATGTTTTTGATGTGTTTGATGTTTTTGATGTTTTGATGTTTTTGATGTTTTTGATGTTTTTGATGTTTTTGATGTTTTTGATGTTTTTGATGTTTTTGATGTTTTTGATGTTTTTGATGTTTTGATGTTTTTGATGTTTTTGATGTTTTTGATGTTTTTGATGTTTTTGATGTTTTTGATGTTTTTGATGTTTTTGATGTTTTTGATGTTTTTGATGTTTTTGATATTTTTGATGTTTTTGATGTTTTTGATGTTTTTGATGTTTTTGATGTTTTTGATGTTTTTGATGTTTTTGATGTTTTTGATGTTTGATGTTTTTGATGTTTTCGATATTTTGATTTTTTTGATGTTTTGTTGTTTTTGATGTTTTTATGTTATTTATGATTATTATGTTTTTGATGTTTTTGATGTTTTGCTGTTTTGCTGTTTTTATTGTTTTCGATGTTTTTGATGTTTTTGATATTTTTAATGTTTTTGATGTTTTTGATGTTTTTGATGTTTTTTATGTTTTCGATGTTTTCGATTTTGATGTTTTTGATGTGTTTGATGTTTTTGATGTTTTTGATGTTTTTGATGTTTGATGTTTTTGATGTTTTCGATATTTTGATTTTTTGATTTTTTTGATGTTTTTGATGTTTTTTTTTTATTTATGTTTATTATGTTTTTGATGTTTTTGATGTTTTTGATGTTTTTGAAGTTTTTGATGTTTTTGATGTTTTGATGTTTTTGATGTTTTGAAGTTTTTGAAGTTTTTGATGTTTTTGATGTTTTTTATGTTTTTGATGTTTTTGATGTTTTTGATGTTTTTGATGTTTTCGATGTTTTTGATGTGTTTGATGTTATTGATGTTTTTGATGTTTTTGATGTTTTTGATCTTTTAGATGTTTTTGATATTTTTGAAGTTTTTGATGTTTTTGGTGTTTTTGATGTTTTTGATGTTTTTGATGTTTTTGATGTTTTTGATGTTTTTGATGTTTTTGATGTTTTATGTTTTCGATATTTTGATTTTTTTTGATGTTTTTGATGTTTTGTTATTTTTATGTTATTTATGTTTATTATGTTTTTGATGTTTTTAATGTTTTTTATATTTATGATGTTTTTGATGTTTTTGTTTTGCTGTTTTTAATGTTTTTGATGTTTTGCTGTGTTGCCGTTTTTATTGTTTTCGATGTTTTTGATGTTTTTGATGTTTTTGATATTTTTAATCTTTTTGATGTTTTAGATGTTTTCGATATTTTGATTTTTTTGATGTTTTTTTGTTTTTGATGTTTTTATGTTATTTATGTTTATTATGTTTTTGATGTTTTTAATGTTTTTTATATTTATGATGTTTTTGATGTTTTTGTTTTGCTGTTTTTAATGTTTTTTATGTGTTTGATGTTTTTGATGTTTTTAATGTTTTTTATATTTATGATGTTTTTGATGTTTTTGTTTTGCTGTTTTTAATATTTTTTATGTGTTTGATGTTTTTGATGTTTTTGGTGTTTTTGATGTTTTTGATGTTTTTGATGTTTTTGATGTTTTTGATGTTTTTGATGTTTTTGAAGTTTTTTATGTTTTTAATGTTTTTGATGTTTTTGATGTTTTTGATGTTTTTGATGTTTTTGATGTTTTTGATGTTTTTGATGTGTTTGATGTGTTTGATGTTTTTGATGTTTTTGATGTTTTTGATGTTTTTGATGTTTTTGATGTTTTTGATGTTTTTGATGTTTTTGATGTTTTTGATGTTTTTGATGTTTTTGATGTTTTTGATGTTTTTGATGTTTTTGATGTTTTTGATGTTTTTGATGTTTTTGAAGTTTTTTATGTTTTTAATGTTTTTGATGTTTTTGATGTTTTTGATGTTTTTGATGTTTTTGATGTGTTTGATGTGTTTGATGTTTTTGATGTTTTTGATGTTTTTGATGTTTTTGATGTTTTTGATGTTTTTGATGTTTTTGATATTTTTGATATTTTTGAAGTTTTTGATGTTTTTGATGTTTTTGGTGTTTTTGATGTTATTGATGTTTTTGATGTTTTTGATGTTTTTGATGTTTTTGATGTTTTTGATGTTTGATGTTTTTGATGTTTTCGATATTTTGATTTTTTTGATGTTTTTGGTGTTTTGTGTTTTTGATGTTTTTATGTTTTTGATGTTTTTCTTTTGCTGTTTTTAATGTTTTTGATGTTTTTAATGTTTGGCTGTTTTGCTGTTTTTATTGTTTTCGATGTTTTTGATGTTTTTGATATTTTTAATGTTTTTGATGTTTTTGATGTTTTTGATGTTTTTAATGTTTTCGATGTTTTCGATTTTGATGTTTTTGATGTGTTTGATGTTTTTGATGTTTTTGATCTTTTTGATGTTTTTGATGTTTTTGATGTTTTTGATGTTTTTGATGTTTTTGATGTTTTTGATGTTTTTGATGTTTTTGATGTTTTTGATGTTTTCGATATTTTGATTTTTTTGATGTTTTGTTGTTTTTGATGTTTTTTATGTTATTTATGTTTATTATGTTTTTAATGTTTTTTATATTTATGATGTTTTTGATGTTTTTGTTTTGCTGTTTTTAATGTTTTTGATGTGCTTGATGTTTTTAATGTTTTTGATGTTTTTGATGTTTTTGATGTTTTTGATGTTTTTGATGTTTTTGATGTTTTTGATGTTTTCGATATTTTGATTTTTTTGATGTTTTTGATGTTTTGTTGTTTTTGATGTTTTTTATGTTATTTATGTTTATTATGTTTTTGATGTTTTTAATGTTTTTTATATTTATGATGTTTTTGATGTTTTGCTGTTTTTAATGTTTTTGATGTTTTTGATGTTTTTAATGTTTTTGATGTTTTTGATGTTTTTGATGTTTTTGATGTTTTTGATGTTTTTGATGTTTTTGATGTTTTTGATGTTTTTGATGTTTTTGATGTTTTTGATGTTTGATGTTTTTGATGTTTTCGATGTTTTCGATATTTTGATTTTTTTGATGTTTTTGTTGTTTTGTTGTTTTTGATGTTTTTGATGTTTTTGATATTTTTGATGTTTTTGATGTTTTTCTTTTGCTGTTTTTAATGTTTTTGATGTTTTTGATGTTTTCGATATTTTGATTTGTTTGATGTTTTTTTGTTTTTGATGTTTTTATGTTATTTATGTTTATTATGTTTTTGAAGTTTTTAATGTTTTTTATATTTATGATGTTTTTGATGTTTTTGTTTTGCTTTTTTAATGTTTTTGATGTTTTTGATGTTTTTAATGTTTTTGATGTTTTTGATGTTTTTGATGTTTTTGATGTTTTTAATCTTTTTTATATTTATGATTTTTTGATGTTTTTGTTTGCTGTTTTTAATGTTTTTGATGTTTTTGATGTTTTGCTGTTTTGCTGGTTTTATTGTTTTCGATGTTTTTGATGTTTTTTTGGATGTTTTTGATGTTTTTGATATTTTTAATATTTTTGATGTTTTTGATGTTTTTGATGTTTTCGATGTTTTCGATTTTGATGTTTTTGATGATTTTGATGTTTTTGATGTGTTTGATGTTTTTGATGTTATTGATCTTTTTGATGTTTTTGATGTTTTTGATGTTTTTGATGTTTTTGATGTTTTTGATGTTTTTGATGTTTTTGATGTTTTTGATGTTTTTGATGTTTTTGATGTTTTTGATGTTTTTGATGTTTTTGATGTTTTCGATATTTTGATTTTTTTGATGTTTCTGATGTTTTGTTGTTTTTGATGTTTTTATGTTATTTATGTTTATTATGTTTTTGATGTTTTTAATGTTTTTTATATTTATGATATTTTTGATGTTTTTGTTTTGCTGTTTTTAATGTTTTTGATGTGTTTGATGTTTTTGATGTTTTTGATGTTTTTAATGTTTTTGATGTTTTTGATGTTTTTGAAGTTTTTGATGTCTTTGATGTTTTTGATGTTTTTGATGTTTTTGATATTTTTGATGTTTTTGATGTTTTTAATGTTTTTAATGTTTTTGATGTTTTTGATGTTTTAGATGTTTTTGATGTTTTTGATGTTTTTGATGTGTTTGATGTTTTTGATGTTTTTGATGTTTTTGATGTTTTTGATGTTTTTGATGTTTTTGATGTTTGATGTTTTTGATGTTTTCGATATTTTGATTTTTTTGATGTTTTGTTGTTTTTGATGTTATTTATGATTATTATGTTTTTGATGTTTTTAATGTTTTTTATATTTATGGTGTTTTTGGTGTTTTTCGTTTGCTGTTTTCAATGTTTTTGATGTTTTTGATGTTTTGCTGTTTTGCTGTTTTTATTGTTTTTATTGTTTTTAATGTTTTTGATGTTTATGATGTTTTTGATATTTTTAATGTTTTTGATGTTTTCGATATTTTGATTTTTTTGATGTTTTTGATGTTTTTATGTTATTTATGATTATTATGTTTTTGATGTTTTTAATGTTTTTTATATTTATGGTGTTTTTGGTGTTTTTCGTTTGCTGTTTTCAATGTTTTTAATGTTTTTGATGTTTTTGATGTGTTTGATGTTTTTGATGTTTTTTATGTTTTTGATGCTTTTGATGTGTTTGATGTTTTTGATGTTTTTGATGTTTTTGATGTTTTTGATGTTTTTGATGTTTTTGATGTCTTTGTTGTTGTTGATGTTTTTGATGTTTTTGATGTTTTTGATGTTTTTGATGTTTTTGATGTTTTTGATGTTTTTGATGTTTTCGATATTTTGATTTTTTTGATGTTTTTGATGTTATGTTGTTTTTCATGTTTTTATTTTATTTATGTTTATTATAATTTTGATGTTTTTAATGTTTTTTATATTTATCATGTTTTTGTTGTTTCTGTTTTGCTGTTTTTAATGTTTTTGATGTTTTTGATGTTTTTGATGTTTTTGATGTTTTTGATGTTTTTGATGTTTTTGATGTTTTTGATGTTTTTTATGTTTTTGAGGTTTTTGATGTTTTTGATGTTTTTGATGTTTTTGATGTTTTTGATGTTTTTGATGTTTTTGAAGTTTTTGATGTTTTTGATGTTTTTGATGTTTTTGATGTTTTTGATGTTTTTGATGTTTTTGATGTTTTTGATGTTTTTGATGTTTTTGATGTTTTTGATGTTTTTGATATTATTGATGTTTTTGATGTTTTTGATGTTTTTGATGTTTTTGATGTGTTTGATGTTATTGATGTTTTTGATGTTTTTGATGTTTTTTATGTTTTTAATGTTTTTTATATTTATGATGTTTTTGATGTTTTTGTTTTGCTGTTTTTAATGTTTTTGATGTTTTGCTGTTTTGCTGTTTTTATTGTTTTCGATGTTTTTGATGTTTTTGATGTTTTTAATGTTTTTGATGTTTTTGATGTTTTTGATGTTTTTGATGTTTTTGATGTTTTTGATGTTTTCGATGTTTTCGATTTTGATGTTATTGATGTTTTTGATGTGTTTGATGTTTTTGATGTTTTTGATCTTTTTGATGTTTTTGATGTTTTTGATGTTTTTGATGTTTTCGATATTTTGAGTTTTTTGATGTTTTTGATGTTTTGTTGTTTTTGATGTTTTTATGTTATTTATGTTTATTATGTTTTTGATGTTTTTAATGTTTTTTATATTTATGATGTTTTTGATGTTTATACCCGCCTACCCAAAGGGTAGAAGGGTATTATGGCTTTGTGCCGACCGAAAATGTATGTAACAGGCAGAAGTAAGCATCTCCGACCCCATAAAGTATATATATTCTTGATCAGCGTCAACAGCCGAGACGATATAGCCATGTCCGTCTGTCCGTCCGTCCGTCTGTCCGTCCGTATGAACACCTAGATCTCAGAGACTATAAGAGATAGAGCAACAAATTTTTCGCGACAGTATGTCTTATTGTTGCACGCAGATCAAGTTTGTTTTTGATTTTGGCCACGCCCCCTCCCGCCCCCGTAAATCGAATAAAACCGAATTGCAAGCGTCGTTTTAAACCTAGAACGTTCAGTTTTGGTGTGCACAATACTAATCACCATGTTAATGATCTCTGCAAATTTGGTTACAATCGAATAAAAAACACAGAAGTTATTAAGATACTACTTTTATAAGGCGTTACCACGTGCAACTGCTAGTGCTGCCTAGCTAGTTGCTATGACACTCCGCGACATAATAATGGTGTTCAATAAGCCAACTAAAGTGCCGCCAAGCTAATAACTTCGAACAAAGAAAATTTTGATATATTATTTTGGTATTTTTAGTATATTTTTTTTAGTATTTTTTCAGTATATTTTTATACTGTTATATAAATATAATATTTTGATGGTAAAATTGGGTGGCGGGTATGTCACAGTCGAGCAAACTCGACTGTAGCTTTCTTACTTGTTTTGTTTTGCTGTTTTTAATGTTATTGATGTTTTCGATTTTGATGTTTCTGATGTTTTTGATGTTTTTGATGTTTTTGATGTTTTTGATGTTTTTGATGTTTTTGATGTTTGTAATGTTTTTAATGTTTTTGATGTTTTTGATGTTTTCGATTTTGATGTTTTTGATGTTTTTGATGTTTTTGATGTGTTTGATGTTTTTGATGTTTTTGATGTTTATGATGTTTTTGATGTTTTTGATGTTTTTGATGTTTTTGATGTTTTAGATGTTTTTGATGTTTGTGATGTTTTTGAAGTTTTTGATGTTTTTGATATTTTTGATGTTTTTGATGTTTTTGAAGTTTTTGATGTTTTTGATGTTTTTGATGTTTTTAATGTTTTTGCTGTTTTTGATGTTTTTGATGTTTTTGATGTTTTTGAGTGTTTGATGTTTTAGATGTTTTTGATGTTTTTGATGTTTTTGATGTTTGATGTTTTTGATGTTTTCGATATTTTGATTTTTTTTATGTTTTTGATGTTTTGTTGTTTTTGATGTTTTTATGTTATTTGTGTTTATTATGTTTTTGATGTTTTTAATGTTTTTAATATTTATGGTGTTCTGAATTTTTTTCTTTTGCTGTTTTTAATGTTTTTGATGTTTTTGATGTTTTGCTGTTTTGCTGCTTTTGCTGCTTTTATTGTTTTCGATGTTTTTGATGTTTTTGATGTTTTTGATATTTTTAATGTTTTTGATGTTTTTGATGTTTTCGATATTTTGATTTTTTTTATGTTTTTTTGTTTTTGAGGTTTTTATGTTATTTATGTTTATTATGTTTTTGATGTTTTTAATGTTTTTTATATTTATGATGTTTTTGTTTGGCTGTTTTTAATGTTTTTGATGTTTTTGATGTTTTTAATGTTTTTGATGTTTTTGATGTTTTTGATGTTTTTGATGTTTTTGATGTTTTTGATGTTTTTGATGTTTTTGATGTGTTTGATGTTTTTGATGTTTTTGATGTTTTTAATGTTTTTTATATTTATGATGTTTTTGATGTTTTTGTTCTGCTGTTTTTAATGTTTTTAATGTTTTTGATGTTTTTGATGTTTTGCTATTTTGCTGTTTTTATTGTTTTCGATGTTTTTGATGTTTTTGATGTTTTTGATATTTTTAATGTTTTTGATGTTTTTGATGTTTTTGATGTATTCGATGTTTTTGATATTTTTGATGTTTTTGATGTTTTTGATGTTTTCGATATTTTGATTTTTTTTATGTTTTTTTGTTTTTGAGGTTTTTATGTTATTTATGTTTATTATGTTTTTGATGTTTTTGATGTTTTTGATGTTTTGCTGTTTTGCTGTTTTTATTGTTTTCGATGTTTTTGATGTTTTTGATATTTTTAATATTTTTGATGTTTTTGATGTTTTTGATGTTTTTGATGTATTCGATGTTTTCGATTTTGATGTTTTTGATGATTTTGATGTGTTTGATGTTTTTGATCTTTTTGATGTTTTTGATGTTTTTGATGTTTTTGATGTTTTTGATGTTTTTGATGTTTTTGATGTTTTTGATGTTTTTGATGTTTTTGATGTTTTTGATGTTTTTGATGTTTTTGATGTTTTTGATGTTTTTGATGTTTTTGATGTTTTTGATGTTTTTGATGTTTTTGATGTTTTCGATATTTTGATTTTTTTGATGTTTTTGATGTTTTGTTGTTTTTGATGTTTTTATGTTATTTATGTTTATTATGTTTTTGATGTTTTTAATGTTTTTTATATTTATGATGTTTTTGTTTTAATGTTTTTGATGTGTTTGATGTTTTTGATGTTTTTGTTGTTTTTGATGTTTTTGATGTTTTTGATGTTTTTGATGTTTTTGATATTTTTGATGTTTTTGATGTTTTTGATGTTTTCGATATTTTGATTTTTTTGATGTTTTTGATGTTATGTTGTTTTTCATGTTTTTATTTTATTTATGTTTATTATGATTTTGATGTTTTTAATGTTTTTTATATTTATCATGTTTTTGTTGTTTTTGTTTTGCTGTTTTTAATGTTTTTGATGTTTTTGATGTTTTTGATGTTTTTGATGGTTTTGATGTTTTTGATGTTTTTGATGTTTTTGATGTTTTTGATGTTTTTGATGTTTTTGATGTTTTTGATGTTTTTGATGTTTTTGATGTTTTTGATGTTTTTGATGTTTTTGATGTTTTTGATGTTTTTGAAGTTTTTGATGTTTTTGATGTTTTTGATGTTTTTGAATTTTTTGATGTTTTTGATGTTTTTGATGTTTTTAATGTTTTTGATGTTTTTGATGTTTTTGATGTTTTTGATGTTTTTGATGTTTTTGATGTTGTTGATGTGTTTGATGTTTTTGATGTTTTTGATGTTTGTGATGTTTTTAATGTTTTTTATATTTATGATGTTTTTGTTTTGCTGTTTTTAACGTTTTTGATGTTTTTGTTGTTTTTGTTTTGCTGTTTTTAATGTTTTTGATGTTTTTGATGTTTTTGATGTTTTTGATGTTTTTAATGTTTTTTATATTTATGATGTTTTTGTTTTGCTGTTTTTAACGTTTTCGATGTTTTTGATGTTTTTGATGTTTTTAATATTTTTGATGTTTTTGATGTTTTTGATGTTTTCGATGTTTTCGATTTTGATGTTATTGATGTTTTTGATGTGTTTGATGTTTTTGATGTTTTTGATCTTTTTGATGTTTTTGATGTTTTTGATGTTTTTGATGTTTTTGATGTTTTTGATGTTTTTGATGTTTTTGATGTTTTTGATGTTTTTGATGTTTTTGATGTTTTTGATGTTTTTGATGTTTTTGATGTTTTCGATATTTTGATTTTTTTGATGTTTTTGATGTTTTGTTGTTTTTGATGTTTTTATGTTATTTATGTTTATTATGTTTTTGATGTTTTTAATGTTCTTGATGTTTTCGATTTTGATGTTTCTGATGTTTTTGATGTTTTTGATGTTTTTGATGTTTTTGATGTTTTTGATGTTTTTAATGTTTTTAATGTTTTTGATGTTTTTGATGTTTTTGATGTTTTCGATGTTTTCGATTTTTATGTTTTTGATGTTTTTGATGTTTTTGATGTGTTTGATGTTTTTGATGTTTATGATGTTTTTGATGTTTTTGATGTTTTTGATGTTTTTGATGTTTTTGATGTTTTTGATGTTTTTGATGTTTTTGATGTTTTTGATGTTTTAGATGTTTTTGATGTTTTTGATGTTTTTGATGTTTTTGAAGTTTTTGATGTTTTTGATGTTTTTAATGTTTTTGATGTTTTTGATGTTTTTGATGTTTTTGATGTTTTTGATGTTTTTGATGTTTTTGATGTGTTTGATGTTTTAGATGTTTTTGATGTTTTTGATGTTTTTGATGTTTTTGATGTTTTTGATGTTTTTGATGTTTTTGATGTTTTTGATGTTTTTGATGTTTTTGATGTTTGATGTTTTTGATGTTTTCGATATTTTGATTTTTTTTATGTTTTTGATGTTTTGTTGTTTTTGATGTTTTTATGTTATTTATGTTTATTATGTTTTTGATGTTTTTAATGTTTTTAATATTTATGGAGTTCTGAATTTTTTTCTTTTGCTGTTTTTAATGTTTTTGATGTTTTTGATGTTTTGCTGTTTTGCTGTTTTTATTGTTTTCGATGTTTTTGATGTTTTTGATGTTTTTGATATTTTTAATGTTTTTGATGTTTTTGATGTTTTAGATATTTAGATTTTTTTTATGTTTTTTTGTTTTTGAGGTTTTTATGTTATTTATGTTTATTATGTTTTTGATGTTTTTAATGTTTTTTATATTTATGATGTTTTTGATGTTTTTGTTTTGCTGTTTTTAATGCTTTTGATGTTTTTAATGTTTTTGATGTTTTTGATGTTTTTGATGTTTTTGATGTTTTTGATGTTTTTGATGTTTTTGATGTTTTTGATGTTTTTAATGTTTTTTATATTTATGATGTTTTTGTTTTGCTGTTTTTAATGTTTTTGATGTTTTTGATGTTTTGCTGTTTTGCTGTTTTTATTGTTTTCGATGTTTTTGATGTTTTTGATGTTTTTGATATTTTTAATATTTTTGATGTTTTTGATGTTTTTGATGTTTTTGATGTTTTTGATGTTTTTGATGTTTTCGATGTTTTCGATTTTGATGTTTTTGATGATTTTGGTGTGTTTGATGTTTTTGATCTTTTTGATGTTTTTGATGTTTTTGATGTTTTGTTGTTTTTGATGTTTTTATGTTATTTATTTTTATTATGTTTTTGATGTTTTTAATGTTTTTTATATTTATGATGTTTTTGTTTTAATATTTTTGATGTGTTTGATGTTTTTGATGTTTTTGATGTTTTTGATGTGTTTGATGTTTTTGATGTTTTTGAAGTTTTTGATGTTTTTGATGTTTTTGATGTTTTTGATGTTTGTGATGTTTTTGATGTTTTTGATGTTTTTGAAGTTTTTGATGTTTTTGATGTTTTTGATGTTTTTAATGTTTTTGATGTTTTTGATGTTTTTGTTGTTTTTGATGTTTTTGATGTGTTTGATGTTTTTGATGTTTTTGATGTTTTTGATGTTTTTGATGTTTTTGATATTTTGATGTTTTTGATGTTTTTGATGTTTTTGATGTTTTTGATTTTTTTGATGTATTTGATGTTTTGATGTTTTTGATGTTTTTATGTTATTTATGTTTAATATATTTTTGATGTTTTTAATGTTTATTATATTTATGATGTTTTTGATGTTTTTGTTTTGCTATTTTTAATGTTTTTGATGTGTTTGATGTATTTGATGTTATTGATGTTTTTGATGTCTTTGATGTTTTTGATGTTTTTGATGTTTTTGATATTTTTGATATTTTTATGTTTTTGATGATTTTAAAGTTTTTGATGTTTTTGATGTTTTTGATGTTTTTGATGTTTGATGTTTTTGATGTTTTCGATATTTTGATTTTTTTGATGTTTTTGATGTTTTGTTGTTTTTGATGCTTTTATGTTATTTATGATTATTATGTTTTTGATGTTTTTAATGTTTTTTATATTTATGGTGTTTTTGGTGTTTTTCTTTTGCTGTTTTCAATGTTTTTGATGTTTTTGATGTTTTGCTGTTTTGCTGTTTTTATTGTTTTTGATGTTTTTGATGTTTATGATGTTTTTGATATTTTTAATGTTTTTGATGTTTTCGATATTTTGATTTTTTTTATGTTTTTTTGTTTTTGATGTTTTTATGTTATTTATGTTTATTATGTTTTTGATGTTTTTAATGTTTTTTATATTTATGATGTTTGTGTTTTGCTGTTTTTGATGTTTTTGATGTGTTTGATGTTTTTGATGTTTTTTATGTTTTTGATGCTTTTGATGTTTTTGATGTGTTTGATGTTTTTGATGTTTTTGATGTTTTTGTTGTTTTTGATGTTTTTGATGTTTTTGATGTTTTTGATGTTTTTGATGTTTTTGATGTTTTTGATGTTTTTGATGTTTTTGATGTTTTCGATATTTTGATTTTTTGATGTTGTTTTTATTTTATTTATGTTTATTATGATTTTGATGTTTTTAATGTTTTTTATATTTATCATGTTTTTGTTGTTTTTGTTTTGCTGTTTTTAATGTTTTTGATGTTTTTGATGTTTTTGATGTTTTTGATGTTTTTGGTGTTTTTGATGTTTTTTATGTTTTTGATGCTTTTGATGTTTTTGATGTGTTTGATGTTTTTGATGTTTTTGATGTTTTTGATGTTTTTGATGTTTTTGTTGTTTTTGATGTTTTTGATGTTTTTGATGTTTTCGATATTTTGATTTTTTTGATGTTATGTTGTTTTTCATGTTTTTATTTTATTTATGTTTATTATGATTTTGATGTTTTTAATGTTTTTTATATTTATCATGTTTTTGTTGTTTTTGTTTTGCTGTTTTTAATGTTTTTGATGTTTTTGATGTTTTTGATGTTTTTGATGTTTTTGATGTTTTTGATGTTTTTGATGTTTTTGATGTTTTTGATGTTTTTGATGTTTTTGATGTTTTTGACGTTTTTGATGTTTTTGATGTTTTCTATGTTTTTGATATTTTTGATATTATTGATGTTTTTGATGTTTTTGATGTTTTTGTTGTTTTTGATGTTTTTGATGTTTTTGATGTTTTTGATGTTTTTGATGTTTTTGATGTTTTTAATGTTTTTTATATTTATGATGTTTTTGTTTTGCTGTTTTTAATGTTTTTGATGTTTTTGATGTTTTGCTGTTTTTATTGTTTTCGATGTTTTTGATGTTTTTAATATTTTTGATGTTTTTGATGTTTTTGATGTTTTCGATGTTTTCGATTTTGATGTTTTTGATGTTTTTGATGTGTTTGATGTTTTTGATGTTTTTGATATTTTTAATGTTTTTGATGTTTTTGATGTTTTTGATGTTTTCGATATTTTTATTTTTTGATGTTTTTTTGTTTTTGAGGTTTTTATGTTATTTATGTTTATTATGTTTTTGATGTTTTTAATGTTTTTTATATTTATGATGTTTTTGATGTTTTTGTTTTGCTGTTTTTAATGTTTTTGATGTTTTTGATGTTTTTAATGTTTTTGATGTTTTTGATGTGTTTGAAGTTTTTGATGTTTTTGATGTTTTTGATGTTTTTGATGTTTTTGATGTTTTTGATGTTTTTGATGATTTTGATGTTTTTGATGTTTTTGATGTTCTTGATGTTTTTGATGTTTTTGATGTTTTTGATGTTTGATGTTTTTGATGTTTTCGATATTTTGATTTTTTTTATGTATTTGATGTGTGGTTGTTTTTGATCTTTTTATGTTATTTATGTTTATTATGTTTTTGATGTTTTTAATGTTTATTATATTTATGATGTTTTTGATGTTTTTGTTTTGCTGTTTTTAATGTTTTTGATGTTTTTGATGTTTTGCTGTTTTTATTGTTTTCGATGTTTTTGATGTTTTGATGTTTTTGATTTTTTTGATGTTTTTGATATTTTAAATGTTTTTGATGTTTTTGATGTTTTCGATATTTTGATTTTTTTGATGTTTTTTTGTTTTGGATGTTTTTATGTTATTTATGTTTATTATGTTTTTGATGTTTTTATTGTTTTTTATATTTATGATGTTTTTGATGTTTTTGTTTTGCTATTTTTAATGTTTTTGATGTGTTTGATGTTTTTGATGTTTTTGATGTTTTTGATATTTTTGATGTTTTTATGTTTTTGATGTTTTTGATGATTTTGAAGTTTTTGAAGTTTTTGATGTTTTTTGATGTTTTTGATGTTTTTGATGTTTTTGATGTTTTTGAAGTTTTTGATGTTTTTGATGTTTTTGATGTTTTTGATGTTTTTGATGTTATGTTGTTTTTCATGTTTTTATTTTATTTATGTTTATTATGTTTTTGATGTTTTTAATGTTTTTTATATTTATGATGTTTTTGTTGTTTTTGTTTTGCTGTTTTTAATGTTTTTGATGTTTTTGATGTTTTTGATGTTTTTGATGTTTTTGATGTTTTGATGTTTTTGATGTTTTTGATGTTTTTGATGTTTTTGATGTTTTTGATGTTT
This sequence comes from Drosophila pruinosa, assembly GCA_018150935.1. NCBI lineage: Eukaryota > Metazoa > Arthropoda > Insecta > Diptera > Drosophilidae > Drosophila > Drosophila pruinosa. The sequence continues at coordinate 385,213 of JAECWR010000374.1, forward strand.
TTGATGTTTTTGATGTTTTTGATGTTTTTGATGTTTTTGATGTTTTTGATGTTTTTGATGTTTTGATGTTTTTGATGTTTTTGATGTTTTGATGTTTTTGATGTTTTTGATGTTTTTGATGTTTTTGATGTTTTTGATGTTTTTGATGTTTTGATGTTTTTGATGTTTTTGATGTTTTTGATGTTTTTGATGTTTTTGATGTTTTGATGTTTTTGATGTTTTTGTTTTGCTGTTTTTATTGTTTTTGATGTTTTGCTGTTTTTATTGTTTTCGATGTTTTTGATATTTTTAATGTTTTTGATGTTTTTGATGTTTTCGATATTTTGATTTTTTTGATGTTTTCGATATTTTGATTTTTTTGATGTTTTTTTGTTTCGGATGTTTTTATGTTATTTATGTTTATTATGTTTTTGATGTTTTTAATGTTTTTTATATTTATGATGTTTTTGATGTTTTTGTTTTGCTGTTTTTAATGTTTTTGATGCTTTTGATGTTTTTGATGTTTTTGATGTTTTTGATGTTTTTGATGTTTTTGATGTTTTTGATGTGTTTGTTGTTTTTGATGTTTTTGATGTTTTTGATGTTTTTGATGTTTTTGATGTTTTTGATGTTTTTGATGTTTTTGATGTTTTTGATGTTTTTGATGTTTTTGATATTTTTGATGTTTTTGATGTTTTTGATGTTTGTGATGTTTTTGATGTTTTCGATATTTTGATTTTTTTGATGTTTTTGATGTTTTGTTGTTTGTGATGTTTCTATGTTATTCATGTTTATTATGTTTTTGATGTTTTTAATGTTTTTTATATTTATGGTGTTTTTGATGTTTTTGTTTTGCTGTTTTTAATGTTTTTATTGTTTTCGATGTTGTTGATGTTTTTGATATTTTTAATGTTTTTGATGTTTTTGATGTTTTCGATATTTTAATTTTTTTGATGTTTTTTTGTTTTTGATGTTTTTATGTTATTTATGTTTATTATGTTTTTGATGTTTTTAATGGTTTTTATATTTATGATGTTTTTGATGTTTTTGTTTTGCTGTTTTTAATGTTTTTGATGTGTTTGATGTTTTTGATGTTTTTGATGTTTTTGATGTTTTGTTGTTTTTGATGTTTTTATGTTATTTATGTTTATTATGTTTTTGATGTTTTTAATGTTTTTTATATTTATGATGTTTTTGATGTTTTTGTTTTGCTGTTCTTAATGTTTTTGATGTTTTGCTGTTTTTATTGTTTTCGATGTTTTTGATGTTTTTGATGTTTTTGATATTTTTAATGTTTTTGATGTTTTTGATGTCTTCGATATTTTGATTTTTTTGATGTTTTTTTGTTTTTGATGTTTTTATGTTATTTATGTTTATTATGTTTTTGATGTTCTTAATGTTTTTTATATTTATGATGTTTTTGATGTTTTTGTTTTGCTGTTTTTAATGTTTTTGATGCTTTTGATGTTTTTGATGTTTTTGGTGTTTTTGATGTTTTTGATGTTTTTGATGTTTTTGATGTTTTTGATGTTTTTGATGTTTTTGATGTTTTTGATGTTTTTGATGTTTTTGATGTTTTCGATATTTTGATTTTTTTGATGTTTTCGATATTTTGATTTTTTTGATGTTTTTTTGTTTCGGATGTTTTTATGTTATTTATGTTTATTATGTTTTTGATGTTTTTAATGTTTTTTATATTTATGATGTTTTTGATGTTTTTGTTTTGCTGTTTTTAATGTTTTTGATGTGTTTGATGTTTTTGATGCTTTTGATGTTTTTGATGTTTTTGATGTTTTTGATGTTTTTGATGTTTTTGATGTTTTTGATGTTTTTTATGTTTTTGATGTTTTTGAAGTTTTTGATGTTTTTGATGTTTTTGATGTTTTTGATGTTTTTGATGTTTTTGATGTTTTTGATGTTTTTGATGTTTTTGATGTTTTTGAAGTTTTTGATGTTTTTGATGTTTTTGATGTTTTTGATGTTATTGATGTTTTTGATGTTTTTGATGTTTTTGATGTGTTTGATGTTTTTGATGTATTTGATGTTTTTGATGTTTTTGATGTTTTTGATGTTTTTGATGTTTTTGATGTTTTTGATGTTTTTGATGTTTTTGATGTTTTTGATGTTTTTGATGTTTTTGATGTTTTTGATGTTTTTGATGTTTTTGATAATTTTGATGTTTTTGATGTTTTTGATGTTTTTGATGTTTTCGATATTTTGATTTTTTTGATGTTTTTGATGTTTTGTTGTTTGTGATGTTTTTATGTTATTCATGTTTATTATGTTTTTGATGTTTTTAATGTTTTTTATATTTATGGTGTTTTTGATGTTTTTGTTTTGCTGTTTTTAATGTTTTTGATGTTTTTGATGCTTTTGACGTTTTTGATGTTTTTATGTTATTTATGTTTATTATGTTTTTGATGTTTTTAATGTTTTTTATATTTATGATGTTTTTGATGTTTTGTTTTGCTGTTTTTAATGTTTTTGATGTGTTTGATGTTTTTGATGCTTTTGATGTTTTTGATGTTTTGATGTTTTTGATGTTTTTGATGTTTTCGATGTTTTCGATGTTTTTGATGTTTTGATGTTTTTGATGTTTTTGATGTTTTGATGTTTTTGATGTTTTGATGTTTTGATGTTTTGATGTTTTTGATGTTTTTGATGTTTTTGATGTTTTTGAAGTTTTGATGTTTTGATGTTTTGATGTTTTTGATGTTTTTGATGTTTTTGATGTTTTTGATGTTTTTGATGTTTTTGATGTTTTTGATGTTTTGATGTTTTTGATGTTTTTGATGTTTTTGATGTTTTTGATGTTTTTGATGTTTTTGATGTTTTTGATATTTTTGATGTTTTTGATGTTTTTGATGTTTTCGATATTTTGATTTTTTTTTATGTTTTTGATGTTTTGTTGTTTGTGATGTTTTTATGTTATTCATGTTTATTATGTTTTTGATGTTTTTAATGTTTTTTATATTTATGGTGTTTTTGATGTTTTTGTTTTGCTGTTTTTAATGTTTTTGATGTTTTTGATGTTTTGCTGTTTTGCTGTTTTTATTGTTTTCGATGTTTTTGATATTTTTAATGTTTTTGATGTTTTTGATGTTTTTGATATTTTGATTTCTTTGATGTTTTTTTGTTTTTGATCTTTTTATGTTATTTATGTTTATTATGTTTTTAATGTTTTTTATATTTATGATGTTTTTGATGTTTTTGTTTTGCTGTTCTTAATGTCTTTGATGTTTTGCTGTTTTTATTGTTTTCGATGTTTTTGATGTTTTTGATGTTTTTGATATTTTTAATGTTTTTGATGTTTTTGATGTTTTCGATATTTTGATTTTTTTGATGTTTTTTTGTTTTTGATGTTTTTATGTTTTTTATGTTTATTATGTTTTTGATGTTTTTAATGTTTTTTATATTTATGATGTTTTTGATGTTTTTGTTTTGCTGTTTTTAATGTTTTTGATGCTTTTGATGTTTTTGATGTTTTTGATGTTTTCGATATTTTGATTTTTTGATGTTTTTGATGTTTTGTTGTTTGTGATGTTTTTATGTTATTCATGTTTATTATGTTTTTGATGTTTTTAATGTTTTTTATATTTATGGTGTTTTTGATGTTTTTGTGTTGCTGTTTTTAATGTTTTTGATGTTTTGCTGTTTTGCTGTTTTTATTGTTTTCGATGTTTTTTGATGTTTTGATATTTTTAATGTTTTTGATGGTTTTGATGTTTTGTTGTTTTTGATGTTTTTATGTTATTTATGTTTATTATGTTTTGATGTTTTTAATGTTTTTTATATTTATGATGTTTTTGATGTTTTTGTTTTGCTGTTCTTAATGTTTTTGATGTTTTGCTGTTTTTATTGTTTTCGATGTTTTTGATGTTTTTGATGTTTTTGATATTTTTAATGTTTTTGATGTTTTTGATGTTTTTGATGTTTTCGATATTTTGATTTTTTGATGTTTTTTTTTTTTTGATGTTTTTATGTTATTTATGTTTATTATGTTTTTGATGTTTTTAATGTTTTTATATTTATGATGTTTTGATGTTTTTGTTTTGCTGTTTTTAATGTTTTTGATGTTTTTGATGTTTTTATGTTTTTGATGTTTTTGATGTTTCTGATGTTTTTGATATTTTTAATGTTTTTGATGTTTTTGATGTTTTTGATGTTTTCGATATTTTGATTTTTTGATGTTTTTTTGTTTTTGATGTTTTTATGTTATTTATGTTTATTATGTTTTTGATGTTTTTAATGTTTTTTATATTTATGATGTTTTTGATGTTTTTGTTTTGCTGTTTTTAATGTTTTTGATGTTTTTGATGTTTTTATGTTTTTGATGTTTTTGATGTTTTTGATGTTTTTGATGTTTTTGATGTTTTTGATATTTTGATTTTTTGATGCTTTTTGTTTTTGATGTTTTTATGTTATTTATGTTTATTATGTTTTTGATGTTTTTAATGTTTTTTATATTTATGATGTTTTTGATGTTTTTGTTTTGCTGTTTTTAATGTTTTTGATGTGTTTGATGTTTTTGATGTTTTGTTGTTTTTGATGTTTTTATGTTATTTATGTTTATTATGTTTTTGATGTTTTTAATGTTTTTATATTTATGATGTTTTTGATGTTTTTGTTTTGCTGTTCTTAATGTTTTTGATGTTTTGCTGTTTTTATTGTTTTCGATGTTTTTGATGTTTCTGATGTTTTTGATATTTTTAATGTTTTGATGTTTTTGATGTTTTTGATGTTTTCGATATTTTGATTTTTTGATGTTTTTTTTTTTTGATGTTTTTATGTTATTTATGTTTATTATGTTTTTGATGTTTTTAATGTTTTTTATATTTATGATGTTTTTGATGTTTTTGTTTTGCTGTTTTTAATGTTTTTGATGTTTTTGATGTTTTTATGTTTTTGATGTTTTTGATGTTTTTGATGTTTTTGATGTTTTTGATGTTTTTGATATTTTGATTTTTTTGATGCTTTTTTGTTTTTGATGTTTTTATGTTATTTATGTTTATTATGTTTTTGATGTTTTTAATGTTTTTTATATTTATGATGTTTTTGATGTTTTTGTTTTGCTGTTTTTAATGTTTTTGATGTGTTTGATGTTTTTGATGTTTTGTTGTTTTTGATGTTTTTATGTTATTTATGTTTTTGATGTTTTTAATGTTTTTTATATTTATGATGTTTTTGATGTTTTTGTTTTGTTGTTCTTAATGTTTTTGATGTTTTGCTGTTTTTAATGTTTTTGATGCTTTTGATGTTTTTGATGTTTTTGATGTTTTTGATGTTTTCGATATTTTGATTTTTTGATGTTTTTGATGTTTTGTTGTTTGTGATGTTTTTATGTTATTCATGTTTATTATGTTTTTGATGTTTTTAATGTTTTTTATATTTATGGTGTTTTTGATGTTTTTGTGTTGCTGTTTTTAATGTTTTTGATGTTTTGCTGTTTTGCTGTTTTTATTGTTTTCGATGTTTTTGATGTTTTTGATATTTTTAATGTTTTTGATGTTTTTGATGTTTTCGATATTTTGATTTTTTTGATGCTTTTTTGTTTTTGATGTTTTTATGTTATTTATGTTTATTATGTTTTTGATGTTTTTAATGTTTTTATATTTATGATGTTTTTGATGTTTTTGTTTTGCTGTTTTTAATGTTTTTGATGTGTTTGATGTTTTTGATGTTTTGTTGTTTTTGATGTTTTTATGTTATTTATGTTTATTATGTTTTTGATGTTTTTAATGTTTTTTATATTTATGATGTTTTTGATGTTTTTGTTTTGCTGTTCTTAATGTTTTGCTGTTTTTATTGTTTTCGATGTTTTTGATGTTTCTGATGTTTTTGATATTTTTAATGTTTTTGATGTTTTTGATGTTTTTGATGTTTTCGATATTTTGATTTTTTGATGTTTTTTTGTTTTTGATGTTTTTATGTTATTTATGTTTATTATGTTTTTGATGTTTTTAATGTTTTTTATATTTATGATGTTTTTGATGTTTTTGTTTTGCTGTTTTTAATGTTTTTGATTTTTTTGATATTTTTATGTTTTTGATGTTTTTGATGTTTTTGATGTTTTTGATGTTTTTGATGTTTTTGATGTTTTTGATATTTTTGATGTTTTTGATGTTTTTGATGTTTTTGATGTTTTCGATATTTTGATCTTTTTGATGTTTTTGATGTTTTGTTGTTTGTGATGTTTTTATGTTATTCATGTTTATTATGTTTTTGATGTTTTTAATGTTTTTTATATTTATGGTGTTTTTGATGTTTTTGTTTTGCTGTTTTTAATGTTTTTGATGTTTTTGATGTTTTGCTGTTTTGCTGTTTTTATTGTTTTCGATGTTTTTGATATTTTTAATGTTTTCGATGTTTTTGATGTTTTCGATATTTTGATTTCTTTGATGTTTTTTTGTTTTTGATGTTTTTATGTTATTTATGTTTATTATGTTTTTGATGTTTTTAATGTTTTTTATATTTATGATGTTTTTGTTTTGCTGTTTTTAATGTTTTTGATGTGTTTGATGTTTTTGATGTTTTTGATGTTTTGTTGTTTTTGATGTTTTTATGTTATTTATGTTTATTATGTTTTTGATGTTTTTAATGTTTTTTATATTTATGATGTTTTTGATGTTTTTGTTTTGCTGTTCTTAATGTTTTTGATGTTTTGCTGTTTTTATTGTTTTCGATGTTTTTGATGTTTTTGATGTTTTTGATATTTTTAATGTTTTTGATGTTTTTGATGTTTTCGATATTTTGATTTTTTTGATGCTTTTTTGTTTTTGATGTTTTTATGTTATTTATGTTTATTATGTTTTTGATGTTTTTAATGTTTTTTATATTTATGATGTTTTTGATGTTTTTGTTTTGCTGTTTTTAATGTTTTTGATGTGTTTGATGTTTTTGATGTTTTGTTGTTTTTGATGTTTTTATGTTATTTATGTTTATTATGTTTTTGATGTTTTTAATGTTTTTTATATTTATGATGTTTTTGATGTTTTTGTTTTGCTGTTCTTAATGTTTTTGATGTTTTGCTGTTTTGCTGTTTTTATTGTTTTCGATGTTTTTGATGTTTCTGATGTTTTGATATTTTTAATGTTTTTGATGTTTTTGATGTTTTCGATATTTTGATTTTTTGATGTTTTTTTGTTTTTGATGTTTTTATGTTATTTATGTTTATTATGTTTTTGATGTTTTTAATGTTTTTATATTTATGATGTTTTTGATGTTTTTGTTTTGCTGTTTTTAATGTTTTTGATGTTTTTAATGTTTTTGATGTTTTTGATGTTTTTGATGTTTTTGATGTTATTGATGTTTTTGATGTTTTTGATGTTTTTGATGTTTTTGATGTTTTTGATGTTTTTGATGTTTTTGATGTTTTTGATGTTTGATGTTTTTGATGTTTTCGATATTTTGATTTTTTTGATGTTTTGATGTTTTGTTGTTTTTGATGTTTTTATGTTATTCATGTTTATTATGTTTTTGATGTTTTTAATGTTTTTTATATTTATGGTGTTTTGATATTTTTGTTTTGCTGTTTTTAATGTTTTTGATGTTTTGCTGTTTTTATTGTTTTCGATGTTTTTGATGTTTTTGATGTTTTTGATGTGTTTGATGTTTTTGATGTTTTTGATGTTTTTGATGTTTTTGATGTTTTCGATATTTTGATTTTTTTGATGTTTTTGTGTTTTTGATGTTTTTATGTTATTTATGTTTATTATGTTTTTGATGTTTTTAATGTTTTTTATATTTATGATGTTTTTAATGTTTTTGTTTTGCTGTTTTTAATGTTTTTGATGTGTTTGATGTTTTTGATGTTTTTGATGTTTTTGATGTTTTTGATGTTTTTGATGTTTTCGATGTTTTTGCTGTTTTTATGTTTTTGATGTTTTTGATGTTTTTGATGTTTTTGATGTTTTTGATGTTCTTGATGTTTTTGATGTTTTTGATGTTTTTGATGTTTTTGATTTTTTTGATGTTTTTGATGTTTTTGATGTTTTTGATGTTCTTGATGTTTTTGATGTTTTTGATGTTTTGATGTTTTTAATGTTTTGATGTTTTTGATGTTTTTGATGTTTTTGATGTTTTTGATGTTTTGATGTTTTGATGTTTTTGATGTTTTTGATGTTTTTGATGTTTTTGATGTTTTTGATGTTTTTGATGTTTTTGATGTTTTGATGTTTTTGATGTTTTTGATGTTTTTGATGTTTTTGATGTTTTTATGTTATTTATGTTTATTATGTTTTTGATGTTTTTAATGTTTTTATATTTATGATGTTTTTGATGTTTTTGTTTTGCTGTTCTTAATGTTTTTGATGTTTTGCTGTTTTTATTGTTTTCGATGTTTTGATGTTTTTGATGTTTTTGATATTTTTAATGTTTTTGATGTTTTTGATGTTTTCGATATTTTGATTTTTTTGATGCTTTTTTTGTTTTGATGTTTTTATGTTATTTATGTTTATTATGTTTTTGATGTTTTTAATGTTTTTTATATTTATGATGTTTTGATGTTTTTGTTTTGCTGTTTTTAATGTTTTTGATGTGTTTGATGTTTTTGATGTTTTGTTGTTTTTGATGTTTTTATGTTATTTATGTTTATTATGTTTTTGATGTTTTTAATGTTTTTTATATTTATGATGTTTTTGATGTTTTTGTTTTGCTGTTCTTAATGTTTTTGATGTTTTGCTGTTTTGCTGTTTTTATTGTTTTCGATGTTTTGATGTTTCTGATGTTTTTGATATTTTTAATGTTTTTGATGTTTTGATGTTTTGATGTTTTCGATATTTTGATTTTTTGATGTTTTTTTGTTTTTGATGTTTTTATGTTATTTATGTTTATTATGTTTTTGATGTTTTTAATGTTTTTTATATTTATGATGTTTTTGATGTTTTTGTTTTGCTGTTTTTAATGTTTTTGATGTTTTTGATGTTTTTGATGTTTTTGATGTTTTTGATGTTATTGATGTTTTGATGTTTTTGATGTTTTTGATGTTTTTGATGTTTTTGATGTTTTTGATGTTTTTGATGTTTTTGATGTTTTTGATGTTTGATGTTTTGATGTTTTCGATATTTTGATTTTTTTGATGTTTTGATGTTTTGTTGTTTTTGATGTTTTTATGTTATTTATGTTTATTATGTTTTTGATGTTTTTAATGTTTTTATATTTATGGTGTTTTTGATATTTTTGTTTTGCTGTTTTTAATGTTTTTGATGTTTTGCTGTTTTTATTGTTTTCGATGTTTTTGATGTTTTTGATGTTTTTGATGTGTTTGATGTTTTTGATGTTTTTGATGTTTTTGATGTTTTTGATGTTTTTGATGTTTTCGATATTTTGATTTTTTTGATGTTTTTGTGTTTTTGATGTTTTTATGTTATTTATGTTTATTATGTTTTTGATGTTTTTAATGTTTTTTATATTTATGATGTTTTTAATGTTTTTGTTTTGCTGTTTTTAATGTTTTTAATGTTTTTGATGTGTTTGATGTTTTTGATGTTTTTGATGTTTTTGATGTTTTTGATGTTTTTGATGTTTTTGATGTTTTTGCTGTTTTTTATGTTTTTGATGTTTTTGATGTTTTTGATGTTTTTGATGTTTTTGATGTTCTTGATGTTTTTGATGTTTTTGATGTTTTTGATGTTTTTGATTTTTTTGATGTTTTTGATGTTTTTGATGTGTTTGATGTTTTTGATGTTCTTGATGTTTTTGATGTTTTTGATGTTTTTGATGTTTTTAATGTTTTGATGTTTTTGATGTTTTTGATGTTTTGATGTTTTTTGATGTTTTTGATGTTTTTGATGTTTTTGATGTTTTTGATGTTTTTGATGTTTTGATGTTTTTGATGTTTTTGATGTTTTTGATGTTTTTGATGTTTTTGATGTTTTTGATGTTTTTGATGTTTTTTGATGTTTTTGATGTTTTGATGTTTTGATGTTTTGATGTTTTTGATGTTTTGATGTTTTTGATGTTTTTGATGTTTTTGATGTTTTTGATGTTTTTGATGTTTTTGATGTTTTTTGATGTTTTTGATGTTTTTGATGTTTTTGATGTTTTTGATGTTTTTGATGTTTTTGATGTTTTTATGTTTTTGATGTTTTGATGTTTTTGATGTTTTTGATGTTTTTGATGTTTTTGATGTTTTTGATGTTTTTGATGTTTTTGATGTTTTTGATGTTTTTGATGTTTTTGATGTTTTGATGTTTTTGATGTTTTTGATGTTTTTGATGTTTTGTTGTTTTTCATGTTTTTATTTTATTTATGTTTATTATGATTTTGATGTTTTTAATTTTTTTATATTTATGATGTTTTTGTTGTTTTTGTTTTGTTGTTTTTAATGTTTTTGATGTTTTCGATGTTTTTGAAGTTTTTGATGTTTTTGATGTTTTTGATGTTTTTGATGTTTTTGATGTTTTTGATGTTTTTGATGTTTTTGATGTTTTTTATGTTTTTGATGTTATTGATGTTTTGGTGTTTTTGATGTTTTGATGTTTTTGATGTTTTTGATGTTTTTGATGTTTTTGATGTTTTTGATGTTTTTGATGTTTTGATGTTTTTGATGTTTTTGATGTTTTTGATGTTTTTGATGTTTTTGATGTTTTTGATGTTTTTGATGTTTTTGATGTTTTGATGTTTTTGATGTTTTTGATGTTTTGATGTTTTTGATGTTTTTGATGTTTTTGATATTTTGATGTTTTTTTGTTTTTGATGTTTTTATGTTATTTATGTTTATTATGTTTTTGATGTTTTTAATGTTTTTTATATTTATGATGTTTTGATGCTTTTGTTTTGCTGTTTTTAATGTTTTTGATGTTTTTGATGTTTTGCTGTTTTTATTGTTTTCGATGTTTTTGATGTTTTTGATATTTTTGATATTTTTAATCTTTTTGATGTTTTTGATGTTTTCGATATTTTGATGTTTTTTTGTTGTTTATGTATTTATGTTATTTATGTTTATTATGTTTTTGTTGTTTTTAATGTTTTTTATATTTATGATGTTTTTGATGTTTTTGTTTTGCTGTTTTTAATGTTTTTGATGTGTTTGATGTCTTGATGTTTCTGACGTTTTTGATGTTTTTGATGTTTTTGATGATTTCGATGATTTCGATGTTTTTGATGTTTTTGATGTTTTTGATGTTTTTGAAGTTTTTGATGTTTTTGATGTTTTTGATGTTTTTGATGTTTTTGATGTTTTTGATGTTTTTGAAGTTTTTGATGTTTTTGATGTTTTTGATGTTTTTGATGTTTTTGATGTTTTTGATGTTTTTGATGTTTTTGATGTTTTTGATGTTTGATGTTTTTGATGTTTTCGATATTTTGATTTTTTTGATGTTTTTGATGTTTTTGATGTTTTGTTGTTTTTGATGTTTTTATGTTATTTATGTTTATTATGTTTTTGTTGTTTTTAATGTTTTTTATATTTATGATGTTTTTGATGTTTTTGTTTTACTGTTTTTTATGTTTTTGATGTGTTTGATGTCTTGATGTTTCTGATGTTTTTGATGTTTTTGATGTTTTTGATGTTTTTGATGTTTTTGATGTTTTTGATGTTTTGATGTTTTTGATGTTTTGATGTTTTTGATGTTTTTGATGTTTTTGATGTTTTTGATGTTTTTGATGTTTTTGATGTTTTTGATGTTTTTGCTGTTTTTGATGTTTTTGATGTTTTTGATGTTTTTGATATTTTTGATGTTTTTGATGTTTTGATGTTGTTTTTGATGTTTTTGATGTTTGATGTTTTCGATATTTTGATTTTTTTGATGTTTTTGATGTTTTGTTGTTTTTGATGTTTTTATGTTATTTATGTTTATTATGTTTTTGATGTTTTTAATGTTTTTTTATATTTATGATGTTTTTGATGTTTTTGTTTTGCTGTTTTTAATGTTTTGATGTTTTTGATGTTTTGCTGTTTTTAATGTTCTCGATGTTTTCGATGTTTTTGATGTTTTTGATGTTTTTGAAGTTTTTGATATTTTTAATGTTTCTGATGTTTTTGATGTTTTCGATGTTTTTGAAGTTTTTGATGTTTTTGATGTTTTTGATGTTTTTGATGTTTTTGATGTTTTTGATGTTTTTGATGTTTTTTATGTTTTTGATGTTATTGATGTTTTTGGTGTTTTTGATGTTTTTGATGTTTTTGATGTTTTTGATGTTTTTGATGTTTTTGATGTTTTTGATGTTTTTGATGTTTTTGATGTTTTTGATGTTTTGATGTTTTTGATGTTTTTGATATTTTTGATGTTTTTTTGTTTTTGATGTTTTTATGTTATTTATGTTTATTATGTTTTTGATGTTTTTAATGTTTTTTATATTTATGATGTTTTTGATGCTTTTGTTTTGCTGTTTTTAATGTTTTTGATGTTTTTGATGTTTTGCTGTTTTTATTGTTTTCGATGTTTTTGATGTTTTTGATATTTTTGATATTTTTAATCTTTTTGATGTTTTTGATGTTTTCGATATTTTGATGTTTTTTTGTTGTTTATGTATTTATGTTATTTATGTTTATTATGTTTTTGTTGTTTTTAATGTTTTTTATATTTATGATGTTTTTGATGTTTTTGTTTTGCTGTTTTTAATGTTTTTGATGTGTTTGATGTCTTGATGTTTCTGATGTTTTTGATGTTTTTGATGTTTTTGATGATTTCGATGATTTCGATGTTTTTGATGTTTTTGATGTTTTTGATGTTTTTGAAGTTTTGATGTTTTTGATGTTTTGATGTTTTTGATGTTTTTGATGTTTTTGATGTTTTTGATGTTTTTGATGTTTTTGAAGTTTTTGATGTTTTTGATGTTTTTAATGTTTTTGATGATTTTGATGTTTTTGATGTTTTTGATGTGTTTGATTTTTCTGATGTTTTTGATGTTTTTGATGTTTTTGATGTTTGATGTTTTTGATGTTTTCGATATTTTGATTTTTTTGATGTTTTTGATGTTTTTGATGTTTTGTTGTTTTTGATGTTTTTATGTTATTTATGTTTATTATGTTTTTGTTGTTTTTAATGTTTTTTATATTTATGATGTTTTTGATGTTTTTGTTTTGCTGTTTTTTATGTTTTTGATGTGTTTGATGTCTTGATGTTTCTGATGTTTTTGATGTTTTTGATGTTTTTGATGTTTTTGATGTTTTTGATGTTTTTGATGTTTTTGATGTTTTTGATGTTTTTGATGTTTTTGATGTTTTTGATGTTTTTGATGTTTTTGATGTTTTTGACGTTTTTGATGTTTTTGATGTTTTTGATGTTTTTGATGTTTTTGCTGTTTTTGACGTTTTTGATGTTTTTGATGTTTTTGATGTTTTTGATATTTTTGATGTTTTTGATGTTTTTGATGTTGTTTTTGATGTTTTTGATGTTTGATGTTTTCGATATTTTGATTTTTTTGATGTTTTTGATGTTTTGTTGTTTTTGATGTTTTTATGTTATTTATGTTTATTATGTTTTTGATGTTTTTAATGTTTTTTATATTTATGATGTTTTTGATGTTTTTGTTTTGCTGTTTTTAATGTTTTTGATGTTTTTGATGTTTTGCTGTTTTTAATGTTCTCGATGTTTTCGATGTTTTTGATGTTTTTGATGTTTTTGAAGTTTTTGATATTTTTAATGTTTCTGATGTTTTTGATGTTTTTGATGTTTTTGATGTTTTTGATGATTTTGATGTTTTTGATGTTTTCGATATTTTGATTTTTTTGATGTTTTTTTGTTTTTGATGTTATTTATGTTTTTGAAGTTTTTAATGTTTTTTATATTTATGATGTTTTTTTTTGATGTTTTTAATGTTTTTGATGATTTTGATGTTTTTGATGTTTTTGATGTGTTTGATGTGTTTGATGTGTTTGATGTTTTTGATGTTTTGATGTTTTTGATGTTTTTGATGTTTTTGATGTTTTTGATGTTTTTGATGTTTTTGATGTTTTTGATGTTTTTCTGTTTTTGATGTTTTTGATGTTTTTGATGTTTTTGATGATTTTGATGTTTTTGATGTTTTTGATGTTTTTGATGTTTTTGATGTTTTTGCTGTTTTTAATGTTCTCGATGTTTTCGATGTTTTCGATGTTTTTGATGTTTTTGATGTTTTTGATGTTTTTGATGTTTTGATGTTTTTGATGTTTTTGATATTTTTAATGTTTCTGATGTTTTTGATGTTTTTGATGTTTTTGATGCTTTGATGTTTTTGATGTTTTTGATGTTTTTTGATGTTTTTGTTGTTTTTGATGTTTTTGATGTTTTTGATGTTTTTGATGTTTTTGATGTTTTTGATGTTTTTGATGTTTTTGATGTTTTTGATGTTTTTGATGTTTTTGATGTTTTTGATATTTTTGATGTTTTTTTGTTTTTGATGTTTTTATGTTATTTATGTTTATTATGTTTTTGATGTTTTTAATGTTTTTTATATTTATGATGTTTTTGATGCTTTTGTTTTGCTGTTTTTAATGTTTTTGATGTTTTTGATGTTTTGCTGTTTTTATTGTTTTCGATGTTTTTGATGTTTTTGATATTTTTGATATTTTTAATCTTTTTGATGTTTTTGATGTTTTCGATATTTTGATGTTTTTTTGTTGTTTATGTATTTATGTTATTTATGTTTATTATGTTTTTGTTGTTTTTAATGTTTTTTATATTTATGATGTTTTTGATGTTTTTGTTTTGCTGTTTTTAATGTTTTTGATGTGTTTGATGTCTTGATGTTTCTGATGTTTTTGATGTTTTTGATGATTTCGATGATTTCGATGTTTTTGATGTTTTTGATGTTTTTGAAGTTTTTGATGTTTTTGATGTTTTTGATGTTTTTGATGTTTTTGATGTTTTTGATGTTTTTGATGTTTTTGAAGTTTTTGATGTTTTTGATGTTTTTAATGTTTTTGATGATTTTGATGTTTTTGATGTTTTTGATGTGTTTGATGTTTTTGATGTTTTTGATGTTTTTGATGTTTTTGATGTTTTTGATGTTTTTGATGTTTGATGTTTTTGATGTTTTTGATATTTTGATTTTTTTGATGTTTTTGATGTTTTGTTGTTTTTGATGTTTTTATGTTATTTATGTTTATTATGTTTTTGTTGTTTTTAATGTTTTTTATATTTATGATGTTTTTGATGTTTTTGTTTTGCTGTTTTTTATGTTTTTGATGTGTTTGATGTCTTGATGTTTCTGATGTTTTTGATGTTTTTGATGTTTTTGATGTTTTTGATGTTTTTGATGTTTTTGATGTTTTTGATGTTTTTGATGTTTTTGACGTTTTTGATGTTTTTGATGTTTTTGATGTTTTTGATGTTTTTGATGTTTTTGATGTTTTTGATATTTTTGATGTTTTTGATGTTTTTGATGTTTTTGTTGTTTTTGATGTTTTTGATGTTTGATGTTTTTGATGTTTTCGATATTTTGATTTTTTTGGTGTTTTTGATGTTTTGTTGTTTTTGATGTTTTTATGTTATTTATGTTTATTATGTTTTTGATGTTTTTAATGTTTTTTATATTTATGATGTTTTTGATGTTTTTGTTTTGCTGTTTTTAATGTTTTTGATGTTTTTGATGTTTTGCTGTTTTTAATGTTCTCGATGTTTTCGATGTTTTTGATGTTTTTGATGTTTTGAAGTTTTTGATATTTTTAATGTTTCTGATGTTTTTGATGTTTTTGATGTTTTTGATGTTTTTGATGATTTTGATGTTTTTGATGTTTTCGATATTTTGATTTTTTTGATGTTTTTTTGTTTTTGATGTTATTTATGTTTATTATGTTTTTGAAGTTTTTAATGTTTTTATATTTATGATGTTTTTTTTGATGTTTTTAATGTTTTTGATAATTTTGATGTTTTTGATGTTTTTGATGTGTTTGATGTGTTTGATGTGTTTGATGTTTTTGATGTTTTGATGTTTTTGATGTTTTTGATGTTTTTGATGTTTTTGATGTTTTTGATGTTTTTGATGTTTTTGATGTTTTTGATGTTTTTGATGTTTTTGATGTTTTTGATGTTTTTGATGTTTTTGATGTTTTTGATGTTTTTGATGTTTTTGATGTTTTTGATGTTTTTGATGTTTTTGATGTTTTGATGTTTTGATGTTTTTAATGTTTTTGATGTTTTTGATGTTTTTGATGTTTTTGATGTTTTTGAGGTTTTTGATGTTTTTGATGTTTTTGATGTTTTTGATGTTTTTGATGTTTTTGATGTTTTTGATGTTTTTGATGTTTTGATGCTTTTGATGTTTTTGATGTTTTTGATGTTTTTGATGTTTTTGATGTTTTTGTTGTTTTGATGTTTTTGATGTTTTTGATGTTTTTGATGTTTTTGATGTTTTTGATGTTTTTGATGTTTTTGATGTTTTTGATGTTTTTGATGTTTTTGATGTTTTTGATGTTTTTGATGTTTTTGATGTTTTTGATGTTTTTGATGTTTTTGATGTTTTTGATGTTTTTGATGCTTTTGATGTTTTTGATGTTTTGATGTTTTTGATGTTTTTGATGTTTTTGATGTTTTTGATGTTTTTGATGTTTTTGATGTTTTTGATGTTTTTGATGTTTTTGATGTTTTTGATGTTTTTGATGTTTTTGATGTTTTTGATGTTTTTGATGTTTTTGATGTTTTTGATGTTTTTGGTGTTTTTGATGTTTTTGATGTTTTTGATGTTTTTGATGTTTTTGAGGTTTTTGATGTTTTTGATGTTTTTGATGTTTTTGATGTTTTTGATGTTTTTGATGTTTTTGATGTTTTTGATGTTTTTGATGTTTTTGATGTTTTTGATGTTTTTGATGTTTTTGATGTTTTTGATGTTTTTGATGTTTTTGATGTTTTTGATGTTTTGATGTTTTTGATGTTTTTGATGTTTTGATGTTTTTGATGTTTTTGATGTTTTTGATGTTTTTGATGTTTTTGATGTTTTTGATGTTTTTGATGTTTTTGATGTTTTTGATGTTTTTGATGTTTTTGATGTTTTTGATGTTTTCGATGCTTTTGAGGATTTTGATGTTTTTGAAGTTTTTTGATGTTTTTGATGTTTTTGATGTTTTTGATGTTTTTGGTGTTTTTGATGTTTTTGATGTTTTTGATGTTTTTGATGTTTTTGATGTTTTTGATGTTTTTGATGTTTTTGATGTTTTTGATGTTTTTGATGTTTTTGATGTTTTTGATGTTTTTGGTGTTTTTGATGTTTTTGATGTTTTTGATGTTTTTGATGTTTTTGATGTTTTTGATGTTTTTGATGTTTTGATGTTTTGATATTTTTGATGTTTTTGATGTTTTTGATGTTTTTGATGTTTTTGATGTTTTTGATGTTTTTGATATTTTTGATGTTTTTTTGTTTTTGATGTTTTTATGTTATTTATGTTTATTATGTTTTTGATGTTTTTAATGTTTTTTATATTTATGATGTTTTTGATGCTTTTGTTTTGCTGTTTTTAATGTTTTTGATGTTTTTGATGTTTTGCTGTTTTTATTGTTTTCGATGTTTTTGATGTTTTTGATATTTTTGATATTTTTAATCTTTTTGATGTTTTTGATGTTTTCGATATTTTGATTTTTTTGATGTTTTTTTGTTGTTGATGTATTTATGTTATTTATGTTTATTATGTTTTTGTTGTTTTTAATGTTTTTTATATTTATGATGTTTTTGATGTTTTTGTTTTGCTGTTTATAATGTTTTTGATGTGTTTGATGTTTTGATGTTTCTGATGTTTTTGATGTTTTTGATGTTTTTGATGATTTCGATGATTTCGATGTTTTTGATGTTTATGATGTTTTTGAAGTTTTTGATGTTTTTGATGTTTTGATGTTTTGATGTTTTTGATGTTTTTGATGTTTTTGATGTTTTTGATGTTTTTGATGTTTTTGATGTTTTTGATGTTTTTGATGTTTTTGATGTTTTGATGTTTTTGATGTTTTTGATGTTTTTGATGTTTTTGATGTTTTTGATTTTTTTGATGTTTTTGATGTTTTTGATGTTTTTGATGTTTTTAATGTTTTTGATGATTTTGATGTTTTTGATGTTTTTGATGTGTTTGATGTGTTTGATGTGTTTGATGTTTTTGATGTTTTTGATATTTTTGATGTTTTTGATGTTTTTGATGTTTTTGATGTTTTTGATGTTTTTGATGTTTTTGATGTTTTTGATGTTTTTGATGTTTTTGATGTTTTTGATGTTTTTGATGTTTTTGATGTTTTTGATGTTTTTGATGTTTTTGATGTTTTTGATGTTTTTGATGTTTTTGATGTGTTTGATGTGTTTGATGTTTTTGATGTTTTTGATGTTTTTGATGTTTTTGATGTTTTTGATGTTTTTGATGTTTTTGATGTTTTTGATGTTTTTGATGTTTTTGATGTTTTTGATGTTTTTGATGTTTTTGATGTTTTTGATGTTTTTGATGTTTTTGATGTTTTTGATGTTTTGCTGTTTTTAATGTTCTTGATGTTTTCGATGTTTTTGATGTTTTTGATGTTTTTGATGTTTTTGATGTTTTTGATGTTTTTGATGTTTTTGATGTTTTTGATATTTTTAATGTTTCTGATGTTTTTGATGTTTTTGATGTTTTTGATGCTTTTGATGTTTTTGATGTTTTTGATGTTTTTGATGTTTTTGATGTTTTTGATGTTTTTGATGTTTTTGATGTTTTGATGTTTTTGATGTTTTTGATGTTTTTGATGTTTTTGATGTTTTTGATGTTTTTGATGTTTTTGATGTTTTTGATGTTTTTGATGTTTTTGATGTTTTTGATGCTTTTGATGTTTTTGATGTTTTTGATGTTTTTGATGTTTTTGATGTTTTTGATGTTTTTGATGTTTTTGATGTTTTTGATGTTTTTGATGTTTTTGATGTTTTTGATGTTTTTTTGATGTTTTGATGTTTTTGATGTTTTGATGTTTTTGATGTTTTTGATGTTTTCGATGCTTTTGAGGTTTTTGATGTTTTTGAAGTTTTTTGATGTTTTTGATGTTTTTGATGTTTTTGATGTTTTTGGTGTTTTTGATGTTTTTGATGTTTTTGATGTTTTTGATGTTTTTGAGGTTTTTGATGTTTTGATGTTTTGATGTTTTTGATGTTTTTGATGTTTTTGATGTTTTGATGTTTTTGATGTTTTTGATGTTTTTGATGTTTTTGATGTTTTTGATGTTTTTGATGTTTTGATGTTTTTGATGTTTTTGATGTTTTTGATGTTTTTGATGTTTTTGATGTTTTTGATGTTTTTGATGTTTTTGATGTTTTTGATGTTTTGATGTTTTTGATGTTTTTGATGTTTTTGATGTTTTTGATGTTTTTGATGTTTTTGATGTTTTTGATGTTTTTGATGTTTTGATGTTTTTGATGTTTTTGATGTTTTCGATGCTTTTGAGGATTTTGATGTTTTGAAGTTTTTTGATGTTTTTGATGTTTTTGATGTTTTTGATGTTTTTGGTGTTTTTGATGTTTTTGATGTTTTTGATGTTTTTGATGTTTTTGATGTTTTTGATGTTTTTGATGTTTTTGATGTTTTTGATGTTTTTGATGTTTTGATGTTTTTGATATTTTTGATATTTTTAATCTTTTTGATGTTTTTGATGTTTTTGATATTTTGATTTTTTTGATGTTTTTTTGTTGTTGATGTATTTATGTTATTTATGTTTATTATGTTTTTGTTGTTTTTAATGTTTTTTATATTTATGATGTTTTTGATGTTTTTGTTTTGCTGTTTATAATGTTTTTGATGTGTTTGATGTTTTGATGTTTTTGATGTTTTTGATGTTTTTGATGATTTCGATGATTTCGATGTTTTTGATGTTTATGATGTTTTTGAAGTTTTTGATGTTTTTGATGTTTTGATGTTTTGATGTTTTTGATGTTTTTGATGTTTTTGATGTTTTTGATGTTTTTGATGTTTTTGATGTTTTTGATGTTTTTGATGTTTTTGATGTTTTTGATGTTTTTGATGTTTTTGATGTTTTTGATGTTTTTGATGTTTGATGTTTTTGATGTTTTCGATATTTTGATGTTTTTGATGTTTTTGATGTTTTTGATGTTTTTAATGTTTTTGATGATTTTGATGTTTTGATGTTTTTGATGTGTTTGATGTTTTTGATGTGTTTGATGTTTTTGATGTTTTTGATATTTTTGATGTTTTTGATGTTTTTGATGTTTTTGATGTTTTTGATGTTTTTGATGTTTTTGATGTTTTTGATGTTTTTGATGTTTTTGATGTTTTTGATGTTTTTGATGTTTTTGATGTTTTTGATGTTTTTGATGTTTTTGATGTTTTTGATGTTTTTGATGTTTTTGATGTGTTTGATGTGTTTGATGTTTTTGATGTTTTTGATGTTTTTGATGTTTTTGATGTTTTTGATGTTTTGATGTTTTTGATGTTTTTGATGTTTTTGATGTTTTTGATGTTTTTGATGTTTTTGATGTTTTGATGTTTTTTGATGTTTTTGATGTTTTTGATGTTTTTGATGTTTTGTTGTTTTTAATGTTCTCGATGTTTTTGATGTTTTTGATGTTTTTGATGTTTTTGATGTTTTTGATGTTTTTGATGTTTTTGATGTTTTTGATGTTTTTGATATTTTTAATGTTTTTGATGTTTTTGATGTTTTTGATGTTTTTGATGCTTTTGATGTTTTTGATGTTTTTGATGTTTTTGATGTTTTTGATGTTTTTGTTGTTTTTGATGTTTTGATGTTTTTGATGTTTTTGATGTTTTTGATGTTTTTGATGTTTTGATGTTTTGATGTTTTTGATGTTTTTGATGTTTTTGATGTTTTTGATGTTTTGATGTTTTTGATGTTTTTGATGTTTTGATGTTTTTGATGCTTTTGATGTTTTTGATGTTTTTGATGTTTTGATGTTTTTGATGTTTTTGATGTTTTTGATGTTTTTGATGTTTTTGATGTTTTTGATGTTTTTGATGTTTTTGATGTTTTTGATGTTTTGATGTTTTTGATGTTTTTGATGTTTTTGATGTTTTTGATGTTTTTGATGTTTTTGATGTTTTCGATGTTTTTGAGGTTTTGATGTTTTTGAAGTTTTTTGATGTTTTGATGTTTTTGATGTTTTGATGTTTTTTGGTGTTTTGATGTTTTTGATGTTTTTGATGTTTTTGATGTTTTTGAGGTTTTTGATGTTTTTGATGTTTTTGATGTTTTTGATGTTTTTGATGTTTTTGATGTTTTTGATGTTTTTGATGTTTTTGATGTTTTTGATGTTTTTGATGTTTTTGATGTTTTTGATGTTTTTGATGTTTTTGATGTTTTTGATGTTTTTGATGTTTTTGATGTTTTTGATGTTTTGATGTTTTTGATGTTTTTGATGTTTTTGATGTTTTTGATGTTTTTGATGTTTTGATGTTTTTGATGTTTTTGATGTTTTTGATGTTTTTGATGTTTTTGATGTTTTCGATGTTTTTGAGGATTTTGATGTTTTTGAAGTTTTTTGATGTTTTTGATGTTTTTGATGTTTTTGATGTTTTTGGTGTTTTTGATGTTTTTGATGTTTTTGATGTTTTTGATCTTTTTGATGTTTTTGATGTTTTTGATGTTTTTGATGTTTTTGATGTTTTTGATGTTTTTGATGTTTTTGATGTTTTTGATGTTTTTGATGTTTTTGATGTTTTTGGTGTTTTTGATGTTTTTGATGTTTTTGATGTTTTTGATGTTTTTGATGTTTTTGATGTTTTTGATGTTTTTGATGTTTTTGATGTTTTTGATGTTTTTGATGTTTTTGATGTTTTTGATGTTTTTGATGTTTTTGATATTTTTGATGTTTTTTTGTTTTTGATGTTTTTATGTTATTTATGTTTATTATGTTTTTGATGTTTTTAATGTTTTTTATATTTATGATGTTTTTGATGTTTTTGTTTTGATGTTTTTAATGTTTTTGATGTTTTTGATGTTTTGATGTTTTTATTGTTTTCGATGTTTTTGATGTTTTTGATATTTTTGATATTTTTAATCTTTTTGATGTTTTTGATGTTTTTGATATTTTGATTTTTTTGATGTTTTTTTGTTGTTGATGTATTTGATGTTATTTATGTTTATTATGTTTTTGTTGTTTTTAATGTTTTTTATATTTATGATGTTTTTGATGTTTTTGTTTTGCTGTTTTTAATGTTTTTGATGTGTTTGATGTTTTGATGTTTCTGATGTTTTTGATGTTTTTGATGTTTTTGATGATTTCGATGATTTCGATGTTTTTGATGTTTATGATGTTTTTGAAGTTTTTGATGTTTTTGATGTTTTTGATGTTTTTGATGTTTTTGATGTTTTTGATGTTTTTGATGTTTTTGATGTTTTTGATGTTTTTGATGTTTTTGATGTTTTTGATGTTTTTGATGTTTGATGTTTTTGATGTTTTCGATATTTTTGATGTTTTTGATGTTTTTGATGTTTTTGATGTTTTTAATGTTTTTGATGATTTTGATGTTTTTGATGTTTTTGATGTGTTTGATGTGTTTGATGTGTTTGATGTTTTTGATGTTTTTGATATTTTTGATGTTCTTGATGTTTTTGATGTTTTTGATGTTTTTGATGTTTTTGATGTTTTTGATGTTTTTGATGTTTTTGATGTTTTTGATGTTTTTGATGTTTTGATGTTTTTGATGTTTTTGATGTTTTTGATGTTTTTGATGTTTTTGATGTTTTTGATGTTTTTGATGTTTTTGATGTTTTTGATGTTTTTGATGTTTTTGATGTTTTGATGTTTTTGATGTTTTTGATGTTTTGATGTTTTGATGTTTTGATGTTTTTGATGTTTTCGATGTTTTTGATGTTTTTGATGTTTTTGAAGTTTTTTGATGTTTTTGATGTTTTTGATGTTTTCGATGTTTTTGATGTTTTGATGTTTTTGATGTTTTTGATGTTTTTTTATGTTTTTGATGTTTTTGATGTTTTTGATGTTTTTGATGTTTTTGATGTTTTTGATGTTTTTGATGTTTTTGATGTTTTTGATGTTTTTGATGTTTTTGATGTTTTTGATGTTTTTGATGTTTTTGAAGTTTTTGATGTTTTTGATGTTTTTGATGTTTTTGAAGTTTTTGATGTGTTTGATGTTTTGATGTTTCTGATGTTTTTGATGTTTTTGATGTTTTTGATGATTTCGATGATTTCGATGTTTTTGATGTTTATGATGTTTTTGAAGTTTTTGATGTTTTTGATGTTTTTGATGTTTTTGATGTTTTTGATGTTTTTGATGTTTTTGATGTTTTGATGTTTTTGATGTTTTTGATGTTTTTGATGTTTGATGTTTTTGATGTTTTTGATGTTTTCGATATTTTTGATGTTTTTGATGTTTTTGATGTTTTTAATGTTTTTGATGATTTTGATGTTTTTGATGTTTTTGATGTGTTTGATGTGTTTGATGTGTTTGATGTTTTTGATGTTTTTGATATTTTTGATGTTTTTGATGTTTTTGATGTTTTGATGTTTTTGATGTTTTTGATGTTTTTGATGTTTTGATGTTTTTGATGTTTTTGATGTTTTTGATGTTTTTGATGTTTTTGATGTTTTTGATGTTTTTGATGTTTTTGATGTTTTTGATGTTTTTGATGTTTTGATGTTTTTGATGTTTTTGATGTTTTTGATGTTTTTGATGTTTTGATGTTTTTGATGTTTTTGATGTTTTTGATGTTTTTGATGTTTTTGATGTTTTTGATGTTTTTGATGTTTTTGATGTTTTTGATGTTTTTGATGTTTTTGATGTTTTTGATGTTTTTGATGTTTTCGATGCTTTTGAGGTTTTTGATGTTTTTGAAGTTTTTTGATGTTTTTGATGTTTTTGATGTTTTTGATGTTTTTGATGTTTTTGATGTGTTTGATGCTTTTGATGTTTTTTATGTTTTTGATGTTTTTGATGTTTTTGATGTTTTTGATGTTTTTCATGTTTTTCATGTTTTTGATGTTTTTGATGTTTTTGATGTTTTTGATGTTTTTGATGTTTTCGATGTTTTTGATGTTTTTGATGTTTTTGAAGTTTTTGATGTTTTTGATGTTTTTGATGTTTTTGAAGTTTTTGATGTTTTTAATGTTTTTGATAATTTTGATGTTTTTGATGTTTTTGATCTTTTTAATGTTTTTGATGATTTTGATGTTTTTGATGTGTTTGATGTTTTTGATGTTTTTGATGTTTTTGATGTTTTTGATGTTTTTGATGTTTTTGATGTTTTTGATGTTTTTGATGTTTTTGATGTTTTTGATGTTTTTGATGTTTTTGATGTTTTTGATGTTTTTGATGTTTTTGATGTTTGTGATGTTTTTGATGTTTTTGATGTTTTTGATGTTTTTGATATTTTTGATGTTTTTGATGTTTTTATTTTATTTATGTTTATTATGATTTTGATGTTTTTAATGTTTTTTATATTTATGATGTTTTTGTTGTTTTTGTTTTGCTGTTTTTAATGTTTTTGATGTGTTTGATGTCTTGATGTTTCTGATGTTTTTGATGTTTTTGATGTTTTTGATGATTTCGATGATTTCGATGTTTTTGATGTTTTTGATGTTTTTGATGTTTTTGAAGTTTTTGATGTTTTTGATGGTTTTGATGTTTTTGATGTTTTTGATGTTTTTGATGTTTTTGATGTTTTTGATGTTTTTGATGTTTTTGATGTTTTTGATGTTTTTGATGTTTTTGATGTTTTTGATGTGTTTGATGTTTTTGATGTTTTTGATGTTTTTGATGTTTTTGATGTTTTTCATGTTTTTGATGTTTTTGATGTTTTTGATGTTTTTGATGTTTTCGATGTTTTTGATGTTTTTGATGTTTTTGATGTTTTTGAAGTTTTTGATGTTTTTGATGTTTTTGATGTTTTTGATGTTTTGATGTTTTTGATATTTTTGATGTTTTTGATGTTTTTGATGTTTTTGATGTTTTTGATGTTTTTGATGTTTTTGATGTTTTTGATGTTTGTAATGTTTTTGATGATTTTGATGTTTTTGATGTTTTTGATGTTTTTGATGTTTTCGATGTTTTTGATGTTTTTGATGTTTTTGATGTTTTTGATGTTTTTGATGTTTTTGATGTTTTTGATGTTTTTGATGTTTTTGATGTTGTTGATGTTTTTGATGTTTTTGATGTTTTTGATGTTTTTGATGTTTTTGATGTTTTTGATGTTTTTGATGTTTTTGATGTTTTTGATATTTTTGATGTTTTTGATGTTTTTGATATTTTCGATATTTTGATGTTTTTGATGTGTTTGATATTTTTGATGTTTTTGATGTTTTTGATGTTTTTGATGATTTTGATGTTTTTGATGTTTTTGATGTATTTGATGTTTTTGATATTTTTGATGTTTTTGATGTTTTTGATGTTTTCGATATTTTGATTTTTTTTGATGTTTTTGATGTTTTGTTGTTTTTCATGTTTTTATTTTATTTATGTTTATTATGATTTTGATGTTTTTAATGTTTTTTATATTTATGATGTTTTTGTTGTTTTTGTTTTGCTGTTTTTAATGTTTTTGATGTTTTTGATGTTTTTGATGTTTTTGATGTTTTTGATGTTTTTGAAGTTTTTGATGTTTTTGAAGTTTTTGATGTTTTTGATGTTTTTGATGTTTTTGATGTTTTTGATGTTTTGATGTTTTTGATGTTTTTGATGTTTTTAATGTTTTGATGATTTTGATGTTTTTGATGTTTTTGATGTTTTTGATGTTTTTGATGTTTTTGATGTTTTTGATGTTTTTGATGTTTTTGATGTTTTTGATGTTTTTGATGTTTTTGATGTTTTTGATGTTTTTGATGTTTTTGAAGTTTTTGTTGTTTTTGATGTTTTTGATGTTTTTGATGTTTTTGATGTTTTTGATGTTTTTGATGTTTTTGATGTTTTTGAAGTTTTTGATGTGTTTGAAGTTTTTGATGTTTTTGATGTTTTTGGTATTTTTAATGTTTTTGATGATTTTGATGTTTTTGATGTTTTTGATGTTTTTGATGTTTTTGATGTTTTTGATGTTTTTAATGTTTTTGATGATTTTGCTGTTTTTGATGTTTTTGATGTGTTTGATGTTTTTGATGTTTTTGATGTTTTTGATGTTTTTGATGTTTTTGATGTTTTTGATGTTTTTGATGTTTTTGATGTTTTTGATGTTTTGGATGTTTTTGATGTTTTTGATGTTTTTGATGTTTGTGATTTTTTGATGTTTTTGATGTTTTTGATGTTTTTGATGTTTTTGATGTTTTTGATGTTTTTGATGTTTTTGATGTTTTTGATGTTTTTGATGTTTTTGATGTTTTTGATGCTTTTGATGTTTTTGATGTTTTTGATGTTTTTGATGTTTTTGATGTTTTTGATGTTTTTGATATTTTTGATGTTTTGCTGTTTTTAATGTTTTTAATGTTTTTGATGTTTTTGATGTTTTGATGTTTTGCTGTTTCTGATATTTTTGATGTTTTTGATGTTTTTGATGTTTATGATGTTTATGATGTTTTCGATATTTTGATTTTTTTGATGTTTTGTTGTTTTTGATGTTTTTATGTTATTTATGTTTATTATGTTGTTGATGTTTTTGATGTTTTTGATGTTTTTGATGTTTTGCTGTTTTTAATGTTTTTGATGTTTTTGATGTTTTTGATGTTTTGATGTTTTGCTGTTTTTGATCTTTTAGATGTTTTTGATGTTTATGATGTTTTCGATATTTTGATTTTTTTGATGTTTTGTTGTTTTTGATGTTTTTGATGTTTTTGATGTTTTTGATGTTTTTGATGTTTTGATGTTTTTGATGTTTTTGATGTTTTGCTGTTTTTAATGTTTTTGATGTTTTTGATGTTTTGATGTTTTGCTGTTTTTGATATTTTTGATGTTTTTATGTTTTTGATGTTTTTGATGTTTTGATGTTTTGCTGTTTTTAATGTTTTTAATGTTTTTGATGTTTTTGATGTTTTGATGTTTTGCTGTTTTTGATATTTTTGATGTTTTTGATGTTTTTGATGTTTATGATGTTTATGATGTTTTCGATATTTTGATTTTTTTGATGTTTTGTTGTTTTTGATGTTTTTATGTTATTTATATTTATTATGTTGTTGATGTTTTTGATGTTTTTGATGTTTTTGATGTTTTTGATGTTTTTGATGTTTTTGATGTTTCTGATGTTTTTGAAGTTTTTGATGTTTTTGATGTTTTTGATGTTTGTGATGTTTTTGATGTTTTTGATGTTTTTGATGTTTTTGATGTTTTTGATGTTTTTGATGTTTTTGATGTTTTTGATGTTTTTGATGTTTTTGATGTTTTTGATGTTTTTGATGTTTTTGATATTTTTGATGTTTTTGATGTTTTTGATATTTTCGATATTTTGATGTTTTTGATGTTTTTGATGTGTTTGATATTTTTGATGTTTTTGATATTTTTGATGTTTTTGATGTTTTTGATATTTTCGATATTTTGATGTTTTGATATTTTTGATGTTTTTGATGTTTTTGATGTTTTTGATGTTTTTGATGTTTTTGATGTTTTTGATGTTTTTGATGATTTTGATGTTTTTGATGTTTTTGATGTTTTGATGTTTTTGATGTTTTTGATATTTTTGATGTTTTTGATGTTTTTGATATTTTCGATATTTTGATGTTTTTGATGTTTTTGATGTGTTTGATATTTTTGATATTTTTGATGTTTTTGATGTTTTTGATGTTTTTGATGATTTTGATGTTTTTGATGTTTTTGATGTTTTTGATGTTTTTGATATTTTTGATGTTTTTGATGTTTTCGATATTTTGATTTTTTTGATGTTTTTGATGTATTTGATGTTTTTGATGTTTTTGATGTT
This sequence comes from Drosophila pruinosa, assembly GCA_018150935.1. Lineage (NCBI taxonomy): Eukaryota > Metazoa > Arthropoda > Insecta > Diptera > Drosophilidae > Drosophila > Drosophila pruinosa. The sequence continues at coordinate 412,877 of JAECWR010000374.1, forward strand.
TTTGATGTTTTTGATGTTTTTGATGTTTTTGATGTTTTTGATGTTTTTGATGTTTTTGATGTTTTTGATGTTTTTGATGTTTTTGATGTTTTTGATGTTTTTGATGTTTTTGATGTTTTTGATGTTTTTGATGTTTTTGAAGTTTTTGATGTTTTTGATGTTTTTGATGTTTTTGATGTTTTTGATGTTTTTGATGTTTTTGATGTTTTTGATGTTTTTGATGTTTTTGAAGTTTTTGATGTTTTTGAAGTTTTTGATGTTTTTGATGTTTTTGATGTTTTTGACATTTTTAATGTTTTTGATGATTTTGATGTTTTTGATGTTTTTGATGTTTTTGATGTTTTTAATGTTTTTAATGTTTTTGATGATTTTGATGTTTTTGATGTTTTTGATGTGTTTGATGTTTTTGATGTTTTTGATGTTTTTGATGTTTTTGATGTTTTTGATGTTTTTGATGTTTTTGATGTTTTTGATGTTTGTGATGTTTTTGATGTTTTTGATGTTTTTGATGTTTTTGATGTTTTTGATGTTTTTGATGTTTTTGATGTTTTTGATGTTTTTGATACTTTTGATGTTTTTGATGTTTTTGATATTTTTGATGTTTTTGATGTTTTTGATGTTTTTGATGTTTTTGATGTTTTTGATGTTTTTGATACTTTTGATGTTTTTGATGTTTTCGATATTTTGATTTTTTTGATGTTTTTGATGTTTTGTTGTTTTTCATGTTTTTATTTAATTTATGTTTATTATGATTTTGATGTTTTTAATGTTTTTTATATTTATGATGTTTTTGTTGTTTTTGTTTTGCTGTTTTTAATGTTTTTGATGTTTTTGATGTGTTTGATGTTTTTGATGTTTTTGATGTTTTTGATGTTTTTGATGTTTTTGATGTTTTTGATGTTTTTGATGTTTTTGATGTTTTTGATGTTTTTGATGTTTTTGATGTTTTTGATGTTTTTGATGTTTTTGATGTTTTTGATGTTTTTGATGTTTTTGATGTTTTTGATGTTTTTGATGTTTTTGATGTTTTGCTGTTTTTAATGTTTTTGATGTTTTTGATGTTTTGATGTTTTGCTGTTTTTGATATTTTTGATGTTTTTGATGTTTACGATGTTTTTGATGTTTTTGATATTTTTGATGTTTTTGATGTTTTTGATGTTTTTGATGTTTTTGATGTTTTTGATGTTTTTGATGTTTTTGATGTTTTTGATGTTTTTGATGTTTTTGATGTTTTTGATGTTTTTGATGTTTTTGATGTTTTTGATGTTTTTGATGTTTTTGATGTTTTTGATGTTTTTGATGTTTTTGATGTTTTTGATGTTTTTGATGTTTTGCTGTTTTTAATGTTTTTAATGTTTTTGATGTTTTTGATGTTTTGATGTTTTGCTGTTTTTGATATTTTTGAAGTTTTTGATGTTTTTGATGTTTATGATGTTTATGATGTTTTCGATATTTTGATTTTTTTGATGTTTTGTTGTTTTTGATGTTTTTGATGTGTTTGATGTTTTGATGTTTTTGATGTTTTTCATGTTTTTGATGTTTTTGATGTTTTTGATGTTTTTGATGTTTTTGATGTTTTTGATGTTTTTGATGTTTTTGATGTTTTTGATGTTTTTAATGTTTTTGATGATTTTGATGTTTTTGATGTTTTTGATGTGTTTGATGTTTTTGATGTTTTTGATGTTTTTGATGTTTTTGATGTTTTTGATGTTTTTGATGTTTTTGATGTTTTTGATGTTTTTGATGTTTTTGATGTTTTTGATGTTTTGATGTTTTTGATGTTTTTGATGTTTTTGATGTTTTTAATGTTTTTGATGTTTTTGATGTTTTTGATATTTTTGATGTTTTTGATGTTTTTGATGTTTTTGATGTTTTTGATGTTTTTGATGTTTTTGATGTTTTTGATGTTTTTGATATTTTTGATGTTTTTGATGTTTTGTTGTTTTTCATGTTTTTATTTTATTTATGTTTATTATGATTTTGATGTTTTTAATGTTTTTTATATTTATGATGTTTTTGTTGTTTTTGTTTTGCTGTTTTTAATGTTTTTGATGTGTTTGATGTTTTTGATGTTTTGATGTTTTTGATGTGTTTGATGTTTTTGATGTTTTTGATGTGTTTTTGATGTTTTTGATGTTTTTGATGTTTTTGATGTTTTTGATGTTTTTGATGTTTTTGATGTTTTTGATGTTTTTGATGTTTTTGATGTTTTTGATGTTTTTGATGTTTTTGATGTTTTTGATGTTTTTGATATTTTGATTTTTTTGATGTTTTTGATGTTTTGTTGTTTTTCATGTTTTTATTTAATTTATGTTTATTATGATTTTGATGTTTTTAATGTTTTTTATATTTATGATGTTTTTGTTGTTTTTGTTTTGCTGTTTTTAATGTTTTTGATGTTTTTGATGTGTTTGATGTTTTTGATGTTTTTGATGTTTTGATGTTTTTGATGTTTTTGATGTTTTTGATGTTTTTGATGTTTTTGATGTTTTTGATGTTTTTGATGTTTTTGATGTTTTTGATGTTTTTGATGTTTTGATGTTTTTGATGTTTTGCTGTTTTTAATGTTTTTGATGTTTTTGATGTTTTGATGTTTTGCTGTTTTTGATATTTTTGATGTTTTTGATGTTTACGATGTTTTTGATGTTTTTGATATTTTTGATGTTTTTGATGTTTTTGATGTTTTTGATATTTTGATGTTTTTGATGTTTTGATGTTTTTGATGTTTTTGATGTTTTTGATGTTTTTGATGTTTTTGATGTTTTTGATGTTTTTGATATTTTTGATGTTTTTGATGTTTTGTTGTTTTTCATGTTTTTATTTTATTTATGTTTATTATGATTTTGATGTTTTTAATGTTTTTTATATTTATGATGTTTTTGTTGTTTTTGTTTTGCTGTTTTTAATGTTTTTGATGTGTTTGATGTTTTTGATGTTTTTGATGTTTTTGATGTGTTTGATGTTTTTGATGTTTTTGATGTTTTTGATGTTTTTGATGTTTTTGATGTTTTTGATGTTTTTGATGTTTCTGATGTTTTTGATGTTTTTGATGTTTTTGATGTTTTTGATGTTTTTGATGTTTTTGATGTTTTTGATGTTTTTGATATTTTGATTTTTTTGATGTTTTTGATGTTTTGTTGTTTTTCATGTTTTTATTTAATTTATGTTTATTATGATTTTGATGTTTTTAATGTTTTTTATATTTATGATGTTTTTGTTGTTTTTGTTTTGCTGTTTTTAATGTTTTTGATGTTTTTGATGTGTTTGATGTTTTTGATGTTTTTGATGTTTTTGATGTTTTTGATGTTTTTGATGTTTTTGATGTTTTTGATGTTTTTGATGTTTTTGATGTTTTTGATGTTTTTGATGTTTTTGATGTTTTTGATGTTTTTGATGTTTTTGATGTTTTTGATGTTTTTGATGTTTTTGATGTTTTTGATGTTTTGCTGTTTTTAATGTTTTTGATGTTTTTGATGTTTTGATGTTTTGCTGTTTTTGATATTTTTGATGTTTTTGATGTTTACGATGTTTTGATGTTTTTGATATTTTTGATGTTTTTGATGTTTTTGATGTTTTTGATGTTTTTGATGTTTTTGATGTTTTTGATGTTTTTGATGTTTTTGATGTTTTGATGTTTTTGATGTTTTTGATGTTTTTGATGTTTTTGATGTTTTTGATGTTTTGATGTTTTTGATGTTTTTGATGTTTTTGATGTTTTTGATGTTTTTGATGTTTTTGATGTTTTTGATGTTTTGCTGTTTTTAATGTTTTTAATGTTTTTGATGTTTTTGATGTTTTGATGTTTTGCTGTTTTTGATATTTTTGAAGTTTTTGATGTTTTTGATGTTTATGATGTTTATGATGTTTTCGATATTTTGATTTTTTTGATGTTTTGTTGTTTTTGATGTTTTTATGTTATTTATGTTTATTATGTTGTTGATGTTTTTGATGTTTTTGATGTTTTGCTGATTTTAATGTTTTGATGTTTTGCTGTTTTTGATATTTTAGATGTTTTTGATGTTTATGATGTTTTCGATATTTTGATCTTTTTGATGTTTTGTTGTTTTTGATGTTTTTGATGTGTTTGATGTTTTTGATGTTTTTGATGTTTTTGATGTTTTTGATGTTTTTCATGTTTTTGATGTTTTTGATGTTTTTGATGTTTTTGATGTTTTTGATGTTTTTGATGTTTTTGATGTTTTTGATGTTTTTGATGTTTTTGATGTTTTTGATGTTTTTAATGTTTTTGATGATTTTGATGTTTTTGATGTTTTTGATGTGTTTGATGTTTTTGATGTTTTTGATGTTTTTGATGTTTTTGATGTTTTTGATGTTTTTGATGTTTTTGATGTTTTTGATGTTTTTGATGTTTTTGATGTTTTTGATGTTTTGATGTTTTTGATGTTTTTGATGTTTTTGATGTTTTTGATGTTTTGATGTTTTTGATGTTTTTGATGTTTTGATGTTTTTGATGTTTTTGATATTTTTGATGTTTTTGATGTTTTTGATGTTTTTGATGTTTTTGATGTTTTTGATGTTTTTGATGTTTTTGATGTTTTTGATATTTTTGATGTTTTTGATGTTTTGTTGTTTTTCATGTTTTTATTTTATTTATGTTTATTATGATTTTGATGTTTTTAATGTTTTTTATATTTATGATGTTTTTGTTGTTTTTGTTTTGCTGTTTTTAATGTTTTTGATGTGTTTGATGTTTTTGATGTTTTTGATGTTTTTGATGTGTTTGATGTTTTTGATGTTTTTGATGTTTTTGATGTTTTTGATGTTTTTGATGTTTTTGATGTTTTTGATGTTTTTGATGTTTTTGATGTTTTGATGTTTTTGATGTTTTTGATGTTTTTGATGTTTTTGATGTTTTTGATGTTTTTGATGTTTTTGATGTTTTTGATGTTTTTGATGTTTTTGATGTTTTTATGTTTTTAATGTTTTTGATGTTTTTGATGTTTTTGATGTTTTGATGTTTTGCTGTTTTTGATATTTTTGATGTTTTTGATGTTTTTGATGTTTACGATGTTTTGATGTTTTTGATGTTTTTGATGTTTTTGATGTTTTTGATATTTTTGATGTTTTTGATGTTTTTGATGTTTTTTGATGTTTTTGATGTTTTGATGTTTTTGATGTTTTGATGTTTTTGATGTTTTTGATGTTTTTGATGTTTTTTGATGTTTTTGATGTTTTTGATGTTTTGATGTTTCTGATGTTTTTGATGTTTTTGATGTTTTTGATGTTTTTGATGTTTTTGATGTTTTTGATGTTTTTGATGTTTTTGATGTTTTTGATGTTTTTGATGTTTTTGATGTTTTTGATGTTTTTGATGTTTTTGATGTTTTTGATGTTTTTGATGTTTTGATGTTTTTGATGTTTTGATGTTTTGCTGTTTTTGATATTTTTGATGTTTTTGATGTTTTGATGTTTATGATGTTTATGATGTTTTCGATATTTTGATTTTTTTGATGTTTTGTTGTTTTTGATGTTTTTATGTTATATAAGTTTATTATGTTGTTGATGTTTATGATGTTTTTGATGTTTTGCTGTTTTTAATGTTTTTGATGTTTTTGATGTTTTTGATGTTTTGATGTTTTGCTGTTTTTGATATTTTAGATGTTTTTGATGTTTATGATGTTTTCGATATTTTGATTTTTTTGATGTTTTGTTGTTTTTGATGTTTTTGATGTTTTGCTGTTTTTAATGTTTTTGATGTTTTTGATGTTTTGCTGTTTTGCCATTTTTATTGTTTTCGATGTTTTTGATGTTTTTGATGTTTTTGATGTTTTTGATGTTTTTGATGTTTTTGATGTTTTTGATGTTTTTGATGTTTTTGATGTTTTGATGTTTTTGATGTTTTTGATGTTTTTGATGTTTTGATGTTTTTGATGTTTTGATGTTTTTGATGTTTTTGATGTTTTTGCTGTTTTTGATATTTTTGATGTTTTTGATGTTTTTGATGTTTTTGATGTTTTTGATGTTTTTGGTGTTTTTGATGTTTTTGATGTTTTTGATGTTTTTGATATTTTTGATGTTTTTGATGTTTTTGATGTTTTTGATGTTTTTGATGTTTTTGATGTTTTTGATGTTTTTAATGTTTTTGATGTTTTTGATGTTTTTGATGTTTTTGATGTTTTGCTGTTTTTAATGTTTTTAATGTTTTTGATGTTTTTGATGTTTTGCTGTTTTTGATATTTTTGATGTTTTTGATGTTTTTGATGTTTATGATGTTTATGATGTTTTCGATATTTTGATTTTTTTGATGTTTTGTTGTTTTTGATGTTTTTGATGTTTTTGATGTTTTGCAGTTTTTAATGTTTTTGATGTTTTTGATGTTTTTGATGTTTTGATGTTTTGCTGTTTTTGATATTTTTGATGTTTTTGATGTTTTTGATGTTTTTGATGTTTTTGATGTTTTGCTGTTTTTAATGTTTTTAATGTTTTTGATGTTTTTGATGTTTTGATGTTTTTGATATTTTTGATGTTTTTGATGTTTTTGATGTTTTTGATGTTTTTGATGTTTTGATGTTTTTGATGTTTTGATGTTTTGATGTTTTTGATGTTTTTGATGTTTTTGATGTTTTTGATGTTTTTGATGTTTTTGATGTTTTGATGTTTTTGATGTTTTTGATGTTTTTGATGTTTTTGATGTTTTTGATGTTTTTGATGTTTTTGATGTTTTTGATGTTTTTGATGTTTTTAATGTTTTTCTGTTTTTAATGTTTTTCTGTTTTTAATGTTTTTGATGTTTTTGATGTTTTTGATGTTTTTGATGTTATTGATGTTTTCGATATTTTGATTTTTTTGATGTTTTTGATGTTTTGTTGTTTTTCATGTTTTTATTTTATTTATGTTTATTATGATTTTGATGTTTTTAATGTTTTTTATATTTATGATGTTTTTGTTGCTTTTGTTTTGCTGTTTTTAATGTTTTTGATGTTTTTGATGTGTTTGATGTTTTTGATGTTTTGCTGTTTTTGCTGTTTTTAATGTTTTTGATGTTTTGATGTTTTGCTGTTTTTGATATTTTTGATGTTTTTGATGTTTTTGATGTTTTTGATGTTTTTGATGTTTTTGATGTTTTTGATGTTTTTGATGTTTTTGGTGTTTTTGATGTTTTTGATGTTTTTGATATTTTTGATGTTTTTGATGTTTTTGATGTTTTTGATGTTTTTGATGTTTTTGATGTTTTTAATGTTTTTGATGTTTTTGATGTTTTTGATGTTTTTGATGTTTTTGATGTTTTGCTGTTTTTAATGTTTTTAATGTTTTTGATGTTTTTGATGTTTTGCTGTTTTTGATATTTTTGATGTTTTTGATGTTTTTGATGTTTATGATGTTTATGATGTTTTCGATATTTTGATTTTTTTGATGTTTTGTTGTTTTTGATGTTTTTATGTTATATATGTTTATTATGTTGTTGATGCTTTTGATGTTTTTGATGTTTTGCAGATTTTAATGTTTTTGATGTTTTTGATGTTTTGATGTTTTGCTGTTTTTGATATTTTTGATGTTTTTGATGTTTTTGATGTTTTTGATGTTTTTGATGTTTTTGATGTTTTTGATGTTTTTGATGTTTTTGATGTTTTTGATGTTTTTGATGTTTTTGATGTTTTTGATGTTTTTGATGTTTTTGATGTTTTTGATGTTTTGCTGTTTTTAATGTTTTTAATGTTTTTGATGTTTTTGATGTTTTGATGTTTTGCTGTTTTTGATATTTTTGATGTTTTTGATGTTTTTGATGTTTATGATGTTTATGATGTTTTCGATATTTTGATTTTTTTGATGTTTTGTTGTTTTTGATGTTTTTGATGTTTTTGATGTTTTGGTTTTTTTGCTGTTTTTAATGTTTTTAATGTTTTTGATGTTTTGATGTTTTGCTGTTTTTGATATTTTTGATGTTTTTGATGTTTTTGATGTTTTTGATGTTTTTGATGTTTTTGATGTTTTTGATGTTTTTGATGTTTTTGATGTTTTTGATGTTTTTGATGTTTTTGATGTTTTTGATGTTTTTGATGTTTTTGATGTTTTTGATGTTTTTGATGTTTTGCTGTTTTTAATGTTTTTAATGTTTTTGATGTTTTTGATGTTTTGATGTTTTGCTGTTTTTGATATTTTTGATGTTTTTGATGTTTTTGATGTTTATGATGTTTATGATGTTTTCGATATTTTGATTTTTTTGATGTTTTGTTGTTTTTGATGTTTTTATGTTATTTATGTTTATTATGTTGTTGATGTTTTTGATGTTTTTGATGTTTTGCTGTTTTTAATGTTTTTGATGTTTTTGATGTTTTTGATGTTTTTGATGTTTTTGGTGTTTTTGGTGTTTTTGGTGTTTTTGATGTTTTTGATGTTTTTGATGTTTTTGATGTTTTTGATGTTTTTGATGTTTTTGATGTTTTTGATGTTTTTGATGTTTTTGATGTTTTTGATGTTTTTGATGTTTTTGATGTTTTTGATGTTTTTGATGTTTTTGATGTTTTTGATGTTTTTGATGTTTTTGATGTTTTTGATGTTTTTGATGTTTTTGATGTTTTTGATGTTTTTGATGTTTTTGATGTTTTTGATGTTTTGATGTTTTTGATGTTTTTGATGTTTTTGATGTTTTTGATGTTTTTGATGTTTTTGATGTTTTTGATGTTTTTGATGTTTTTGATGTTTTTGATGTTTTTGATGTTTTTAATGTTTTTCTGTTTTTAATGTTTTTCTGTTTTTAATGTTTTTGATGTTTTTGATGTTTTTGATGTTTTTGATGTTTTGATGTTTTTGATGTTTTTGATGTTTTTGATGTTTTTGATGTTTTTGATGTTTTTGATGTTTTTGATGTTTTGATGTTTTTGATGTTTTTGATGTTTTTGATGTTTTTGATGTTTTTGATGTTTTCGATGTTTTTGATGTTTTGCTGTTTTTGATATTTTAGATGTTTTTGATGTTTATAATGTTTTCGATATTTTGATTTTTTTGATGTTTTGTTGTTTTTGATGTTTTTATGTTTTTGATGTTTTTGATGTTTTTGATGTTTTTGATGTTTTTGATGTTTTTGATGTTTTTGATGTTTTTGATGTTTTTGATGTTTTTGATGTTTTTGATGTTTTTGATGTTTTTGATGTTTTTGATGTTTTTAATGTTTTTCTGTTTTTAATGTTTTTCTGTTTTTAATGTTTTTGATGTTTTTGATGTTTTTGATGTTTTTGATGTTTTTGATGTTTTGATGTTTTTGATGTTTTTGATGTTTTTGATGTTTTTGATGTTTTTGATGTTTTTGATGTTTTTGATGTTTTTGATGTTTTTGATGTTTTTGATGTTTTTGATGTTTTTGATGTTTTTGATGTTTTTGATGTTTTTGATGTTTTTGATGTTTTTGATGTTTTTGATGTTTTTAATGTTTTTCTGTTTTTAATGTTTTTCTGTTTTTAATGTTTTTGATGTTTTTGATGTTTTTGATGTTTTTGATGTTTTTGATGTTTTTAATGTTTTTCTGTTTTTAATGTTTTTCTGTTTTTAATGTTTTTGATGTTTTTGATGTTTTTGATGTTTTTGATGTTTTTGATGTTTTTGATGTTTTTGATGTTTTTGATGTTTTTGATGTTTTGATGTTTTTGATGTTTTTGATGTTTTTGATGTTTTTGATGTTTTTGATGTTTTTGATGTTTTTGATGTTTTTGATGTTTTTGATGTTTTTGATGTTTTTGATGTTTTTGATGTTTTTGATGTTTTTGATGTTTTTGATGTTTTGATGTTTTTTGATGTTTTGCTGTTTTTTATGTTTTTAATGTTTTTGATGTTTTTGATGTTTTGATGTTTTGCTGTTTTTGATATTTTTGAAGTTTTTGATGTTTTTGATGTTTATGATGTTTATGATGTTTTCGATATTTTGATTTTTTTGATGTTTTGTTGTTTTTGATGTTTTTATGTTATTTATGTTTATTATGTTGTTGATGTTTTTGATGTTTTGATGTTTTGCTGATTTTAATGTTTTGATGTTTTGCTGTTTTTGATATTTTAGATGTTTTTGATGTTTATGATGTTTTCGATATTTTGATTTTTTTGATGTTTTGTTGTTTTTGATGTTTTTGATGTGTTTGATGTTTTGATGTTTTTGATGTTTTTGATGTTTTTGATGTTTTTCATGTTTTTGATGTTTTTGATGTTTTTGATGTTTTTGATGTTTTTGATGTTTTTGATGTTTTTGATGTTTTTGATGTTTTTGATGTTTTTGATGTTTTTGATGTTTTTAATGTTTTTGATGATTTTGATGTTTTTGATGTGTTTGATGTTTTTGATGTTTTTGATGTTTTTGATGTTTTTGATGTTTTTGATGTTTTTGATGTTTTTGATGTTTTTGATGTTTTTGATGTTTTTGATGTTTTTGATGTTTTTGATGTTTTTGATGTTTTTGATGTTTTTGATGTTTTTGATGTTTTTGATGTTTTTGATGTTTTTGATGTTTTTGATGTTTTTGATATTTTTGATGTTTTTGATGTTTTTGATGTTTTTGATGTTTTTGATGTTTTTGATGTTTTTGATGTTTTTGATGTTTTTGATGTTTTTGATGTTTTTGATATTTTTGATGTTTTTGATGTTTTGTTGTTTTTCATGTTTTTATTTTATTTATGTTTATTATGATTTTGATGTTTTTAATGTTTTTATATTTATGATGTTTTTGTTGTTTTTGTTTTGCTGTTTTTAATGTTTTTGATGTGTTTGATGTTTTTGATGTTTTTGATGTTTTTGATGTGTTTGATGTTTTTGATGTTTTTGATGTTTTTGATGTTTTTGATGTTTTTGATGTTTTTGATGTTTTTGATGTTTTTGATGTTTTTGATGTTTTTGATGTTTTTGATGTTTTTGATGTTTTTGATGTTTTTGATGTTTTTGATGTTTTTGATGTTTTTGATGTTTTTGATGTTTTTGATGTTTTTGATGTTTTTGATGTTTTTATGTTTTTAATGTTTTTGATGTTTTTGATGTTTTTGATGTTTTGATGTTTTGCTGTTTTTGATATTTTTGATGTTTTTGATGTTTTTGATGTTTACGATGTTTTTGATGTTTTTGATGTTTTTGATGTTTTTGATGTTTTTGATATTTTTGATGTTTTTGATGTTTTTGATGTTTTTGATGTTTTTGATGTTTTTGATGTTTTTGATGTTTTTGATGTTTTTGATGTTTTTGATGTTTTTGATGTTTTTGATGTTTTTGATGTTTTTGATGTTTTTGATGTTTCTGATGTTTTTGATGTTTTTGATGTTTTTGATGTTTTTGATGTTTTGATGTTTTTGATGTTTTGATGTTTTTGATGTTTTTGATGTTTTTGATGTTTTGATGTTTTGATGTTTTTGATGTTTTTGATGTTTTTGATGTTTTTGATGTTTTTGATGTTTTTGATGTTTTGATGTTTTGCTGTTTTTGATATTTTTGATGTTTTTGATGTTTTTGATGTTTATGATGTTTATGATGTTTTCGATATTTTGATTTTTTTGATGTTTTGTTGTTTTTGATGTTTTTATGTTATATAAGTTTATTATGTTGTTGATGTTTATGATGTTTTTGATGTTTTGCTGTTTTTAATGTTTTTGATGTTTTTGATGTTTTTGATGTTTTGATGTTTTGCTGTTTTTGATATTTTAGATGTTTTTGATGTTTATGATGTTTTCGATATTTTGATTTTTTTGATGTTTTGTTGTTTTTGATGTTTTTGATGTTTTGCTGTTTTTAATGTTTTTGATGTTTTTGATGTTTTGCTGTTTTGCCATTTTTATTGTTTTCGATGTTTTTGATGTTTTTGATGTTTTTGATGTTTTTGATGTTTTTGATGTTTTGATGTTTTTGATGTTTTGATGTTTTTGATGTTTTTGATGTTTTTGATGTTTTTGATGTTTTTGATGTTTTTGATGTTTTTGATGTTTTTGATGTTTTTGATGTTTTTGATGTTTTTGATGTTTTTGATGTTTTTGCTGTTTTTGATATTTTTGATGTTTTTGATGTTTTTGATGTTTTTGATGTTTTTGGTGTTTTTGATGTTTTTGATGTTTTTGATGTTTTTGATATTTTTGATGTTTTTGATGTTTTTGATGTTTTTGATGTTTTTGATGTTTTTGATGTTTTTGATGTTTTTAATGTTTTTGATGTTTTTGATGTTTTTGATGTTTTTTGATGTTTTGCTGTTTTTAATGTTTTTAATGTTTTTGATGTTTTTGATGTTTTGCTGTTTTTGATATTTTGATGTTTTTGATGTTTTTGATGTTTATGATGTTTATGATGTTTTCGATATTTTGATTTTTTTGATGTTTTGTTGTTTTTGATGTTTTTGATGTTTTTGATGTTTTGCAGTTTTTAATGTTTTGATGTTTTTGATGTTTTTGATGTTTTGATGTTTTGCTGTTTTTGATATTTTTGATGTTTTTGATGTTTTGATGTTTTTGATGTTTTGATGTTTTTGATGTTTTGCTGTTTTTAATGTTTTTAATGTTTTTGATGTTTTTGATGTTTTGATGTTTTTGATATTTTTGATGTTTTTGATGTTTTTGATGTTTTTGATGTTTTTGATGTTTTTGATGTTTTTGATGTTTTTGATGTTTTTGATGTTTTTGATGTTTTTTGATGTTTTTGATGTTTTTGATGTTTTTGATGTTTTTGATGTTTTGATGTTTTTGATGTTTTTGATGTTTTTGATGTTTTTGATGTTTTTGATGTTTTGATGTTTTTGATGTTTTTGATGTTTTTAATGTTTTTCTGTTTTTAATGTTTTTCTGTTTTTAATGTTTTTGATGTTTTTGATGTTTTTGATGTTTTTGATGTTATTGATGTTTTCGATATTTTGATTTTTTTGATGTTTTTGATGTTTTGTTGTTTTTCATGTTTTTATTTTATTTATGTTTATTATGATTTTGATGTTTTTAATGTTTTTTATATTTATGATGTTTTTGTTGCTTTTGTTTTGCTGTTTTTAATGTTTTTGATGTTTTGATGTGTTTGATGTTTTTGATGTTTTGCTGTTTTTGCTGTTTTTAATGTTTTTGATGTTTTGATGTTTTGCTGTTTTTGATATTTTTGATGTTTTGATGTTTTTGATGTTTTTGATGTTTTTGATGTTTTTGATGTTTTGATGTTTTTGATGTTTTTGGTGTTTTGATGTTTTTGATGTTTTTGATATTTTTGATGTTTTTGATGTTTTGATGTTTTTGATGTTTTTGATGTTTTTGATGTTTTTAATGTTTTTGATGTTTTTGATGTTTTTGATGTTTTTGATGTTTTTGATGTTTTGCTGTTTTTAATGTTTTTAATGTTTTTGATGTTTTGATGTTTTGCTGTTTTTGATATTTTTGATGTTTTTGATGTTTTTGATGTTTATGATGTTTATGATGTTTTCGATATTTTGATTTTTATGATGTTTTGTTGTTTTTGATGTTTTTATGTTATATATGTTTATTATGTTGTTGATGCTTTTGATGTTTTTGATGTTTTGCAGATTTTAATGTTTTTGATGTTTTTGATGTTTTGATGTTTTGCTGTTTTTGATATTTTTGATGTTTTTGATGTTTTTGATGTTTTTGATGTTTTTGATGTTTTGATGTTTTGATGTTTTTGATGTTTTTGATGTTTTTGATGTTTTTGATGTTTTTGATGTTTTTGATGTTTTTGATGTTTTTGATGTTTTTGATGTTTTTGATGTTTTTGATGTTTTGCTGTTTTTAATGTTTTTAATGTTTTGATGTTTTTGATGTTTTGATGTTTTGCTGTTTTTGATATTTTTGATGTTTTTGATGTTTTTGATGTTTATGATGTTTATTATGTTTTCGATATTTTGATTTTTTGATGTTTTGTTGTTTTTGATGTTTTTGATGTTTTTGATGTTTTGGTTTTTTGCTGTTTTTAATGTTTTTAATGTTTTTGATGTTTTGATGTTTTGCTGTTTTTGATATTTTGATGTTTTTGATGTTTTTGATGTTTTTGATGTTTTTGATGTTTTTGATGTTTTTGATGTTTTTGATGTTTTTGATGTTTTGATGTTTTTGATGTTTTTGATGTTTTGATGTTTTTGATGTTTTGATGTTTTTGATGTTTTTGATGTTTTGCTGTTTTTAATGTTTTTAATGTTTTTGATGTTTTTGATGTTTTGATGTTTTGCTGTTTTTGATATTTTTGATGTTTTTGATGTTTTTGATGTTTATGATGTTTATGATGTTTTCGATATTTTGATTTTTTTGATGTTTTGTTGTTTTTGATGTTTTTATGTTATTTATGTTTATTATGTTGTTGATGTTTTTGATGTTTTTGATGTTTTGCTGTTTTTAATGTTTTTGATGTTTTGATGTTTTTGATGTTTTTGATGTTTTTGGTGTTTTTGGTGTTTTGGTGTTTTTGATGTTTTGATGTTTTGATGTTTTTGATGTTTTTGATGTTTTTGATGTTTTTGATGTTTTTGATGTTTTTGATGTTTTTGATGTTTTTGATGTTTTTGATGTTTTTGATGTTTTTGATGTTTTTGATGTTTTTGATGTTTTTGATGTTTTTGATGTTTTTGATGTTTTTGATGTTTTTGATGTTTTTGATGTTTTGATGTTTTTGATGTTTTGATGTTTTTGATGTTTTGATGTTTTTTGATGTTTTTGATGTTTTTTGATGTTTTTGATGTTTTTGATGTTTTTGATGTTTTTGATGTTTTTGATGTTTTGATGTTTTTTGATGTTTTTGATGTTTTTGATGTTTTTGATGTTTTTAATGTTTTCTGTTTTTAATGTTTTTCTGTTTTTAATGTTTTTGATGTTTTTGATGTTTTTGATGTTTTTGATGTTTTTGATGTTTTTGATGTTTTTGATGTTTTTGATGTTTTGATGTTTTTGATGTTTTTGATGTTTTTGATGTTTTTGATGTTTTTGATGTTTTTGATGTTTTGATGTTTTTGATGTTTTTGATGTTTTTGATGTTTTCGATGTTTTTTGATGTTTTGCTGTTTTTGATATTTTAGATGTTTTTGATGTTTATAATGTTTTCGATATTTTGATTTTTTTGATGTTTTGTTGTTTTTGATGTTTTTATGTTTTTATGTTTATTATATTTTTGATGTTTTTAATGTTTTTATATTTATTATGTTTTTGATGTTTTTTATATTTATGATGTTTTTGACGTTTTTGTTTTGCTGTTTTTAATGTTTTTGATGTTTTTGATGTTTTTGGATGTTTTTGATGTTTTTGATGTTTTTGATGTTTTTGATGTTTTTGATGTTTTTGATGTTTTTGATGTTTTTGATGTTTTTGATGTTTTTGATGTTTTTGATGTTTTTGATGTTTTTGATGTTTTTGATGTTTTTGATGTTTTTGATGTTTTGATGTTTTTGATGTTTTTGATGTTTTTGATGTTTTTGATGTTTTTGATGTTTTTGATGTTTTTGATGTTTTTGATGTTTTGGATGTTTTTGATATTTGATGTTTTTGATGTTTTCGATATTTTGATATTTTTGATGTTCTTGATGTTTTGTTGTTTCTGATGTTTTTATGTTATTTATGTTTATTATGTTTTTGATGTTTTTAATATTTTTATATTTATGATGTTTTTGATGTTTTTGATGTTTTTGATATTTTTAATGTTTCTGATGTTTTCGATATTTTGACTTTTTTGATGTTTTTGATGTTTTGTTGTTTTTGATGTTTTTATGTTATTTATGTTTATTATGTTTTTGATGTTTTTAATGTTTTTTATATCTATGATGTTTTTGATGTTTTTGATGTTTATGATGTTTATGATGTTTTCGATATTTTGATTTTTTCGATATTTTGATTTTTTTGATGTTTTGTTGTTTTTCATGTTTTTATTTTATTTATGTTTATTATGATTTTGATGTTTTTAATGTTTTTTATATTTATGATGTTTTTGTTGCTTTTGTTTTGCTGTTTTTAATGTTTTTGATGTTTTTGATGTGTTTGATGTTTTTGATGTTTTTGATGTTTTTGATGTTTTTGATGTTTTTGGTGTTTTTGATGTTTTTGATGTTTTTGATGTTTTTGATATTTTGATGTTTTTGATGTTTTTGATGTTTTTGATGTTTTGATGTTTTGATGTTTTTAATGTTTTTGATGTTTTTGATGTTTTTGATGTTTTTGATGTTTTTGATGTTTTTGATGTTTTTGATGTTTTTGATGTTTTGCTGTTTTTAATGTTTTTAATGTTTTTGATGTTTTTGATGTTTTGATGTTTTGCTGTTTTTGATATTTTTGATGTTTTTGATGTTTTTGATGTTTATGATGTTTATGATGTTTTCGATATTTTGATTTTTTTGATGTTTTGTTGTTTTTGATGTTTTTATGTTATATATGTTTATTATGTTGTTGATGCTTTTGATGTTTTTGATGTTTTGCAGTTTTTAATGTTTTTGATGTTTTTGATGTTTTGATGTTTTGCTGTTTTTGATATTTTGATGTTTTTATGTTTTTATGTTTTTGATGTTTTGATGTTTTGATGTTTTTGATGTTTTTGATGTTTTTGATGTTTTTGATGTTTTTGATGTTTTTTATGTTTTTGATGTTTTTGATGTTTTTGATGTTTTTGATGTTTTGCTGTTTTTAATGTTTTTAATGTTTTTGATGTTTTTGATGTTTTGATGTTTTGCTGTTTTTGATATTTTTGATGTTTTTGATGTTTATAATGTTTATGATGTTTTCGATATTTTGATTTTTTTGATGTTTTGTTGTTTTTGATGTTTTTATGTTATTTATGTTTATTATGTTGTTGATGTTTTGATGTTTTTGATGTTTTGCTGTTTTTAATGTTTTTGATGTTTTTGATGTTTTTGATGTTTCTGATGTTTTTGGTGTTTTTGGTGTTTTTGATGTTTTTGATGTTTTGATGTTTTTGATGTTTTTGATGTTTTTGATGTTTTGATGTTTTTGATGTTTTTGATGTTTTTGATGTTTTTGATGTTTTTGATGTTTTTGATGTTTTTGATGTTTTTGATGTTTTTGATGTTTTTGATGTTTTTGATGTTTTTGATGTTTTTGATGTTTTTGATGTTTTTGATGTTTTTGATGTTTTTGATGTTTTTGATGTTTTTGATGTTTTTGATGTTTTGATGTTTTTGATGTTTTTGATGTTTTTGATGTTTTTGATGTTTTTGATGTTTTTGATGTTTTGATGTTTTTGATGTTTTTGATGTTTTTGATGTTTTTGATGTTTTTGATGTTTTTGATGTTTTTGATGTTTTTGATGTTTTTAATGTTTTTCTGTTTTTAATGTTTTTCTGTTTTTAATGTTTTTGATGTTTTTGATGTTTTTGATGTTTTTGATGTTTTTGATGTTTTTGATGTTTTTGATGTTTTCGATGTTTTTGATGTTTTTGATGTTTTGCTGTTTTTGATATTTTAGATGTTTTTGATGTTTATGATGTTTTCGATATTTTGATTTTTTGATGTTTTGTTGTTTTTGACGTTTTTAAGTAATGTTTTTGATGTTTTTGATGTTTTTGGATGTTTTTGATGTTTTTGATGTTTTTGATGTTTTTGATGTTTTTGATGTTTTTGATGTTTTTGATGTTTTTGATGTTTTTGATGTTTTTGATGTTTTTGATGTTGTTGATGTTTTTGATGTTTTTGATGTTTTTGATGTTTTTGATGTTTTTGATGTTTTTGATGTTTTTGATGTTTTTGATGTTTTTGATGTTTTTGATGTTTTTGATGTTTTGGATGTTTTTGATGTTTGATGTTTTTGATCTTTTCGATATTTTGATATTTTTGATGTTCTTGATGTTTTGTTGTTTCTGATGTTTTTATGTTATTTATGTTAATTATGTTTTTGATGTTTTTAATATTTTTTATATTTATGATGTTTTTGATGTTTTTGATGTTTTTGATATTTTTAATGTTTTTGATGTTTTCGATATTTTGACTTTTTTGATGTTTTCGATGTTTTGTTGTTTTTGATGTTTTTATGTTATTTATGTTTATTATGTTTTTGATGTTTTTAATGTTTTTTATATCTATGATGTTTTTGATGTTTTTGTTTTGCTGTTTTTAATGTTTTTGATGTTTTGCTGTTTTTATAGTTTTCGATGTTTTTGATGTTTTTGATATTTTTAATGTTTTTGATGTTTTTGATGTTTTCGATATTTTGATTTTTTTGATGTTTTTTTGTTTTTGATGTTTTTATGTTATTTATGTTTATTATGTTTTTGATGTTTTTAATGTTTTTTATATTTATGATGTTTTTGTTATGCTGTTTTTAATGTTTTTGATGTGTTTGATGTTTTTGATGTTTTTGATGTGTTTGATGTTTTTGATGTTTTTGACGTTTTTGACGTTTTTGATGTTTTTGATGTTTTTGATGTTTTTGGTGTTTTTGTTGTTTTTGATGTTTTTGATGTTTTTGATGTTTTTGATGTTTTTGATGTTTTTGATGTTTTTGATGTTTTTGATGTTTTTGATGTTTTTGATGTTTTTGATGTTTTTGATGTTTTTGATATTTTTGATGTTTTTGATGTTTTCGATATTTTGACTTTTTTTATGTTTTTGATGTTTTTGATATTTTTGATGTTTTTGATGTTTTCGATATTTTGATTTTTTTGATGTTTTTGATGTTTTTGATGTTTTGCTGTTTTTAATGTTTTTGATGTTTTTGATGTTTTGCTGTTTTTGATATTTTTGATGTTTTTGTTGTTTATGGTGTTTTTGATGTTTTTGATGATTTTAATGTTTTTGATGATTTTGATGTTTTTGATGTTTTTGATGTTTTTGATGTTTTTGATGTTTTTGATGTTTTTGATGTTTTTGATGTTTTTGATGTTTTTGATGTTTTTGATGTTTTTGATGTTTTTTAATGTTTTGATGTTTTTGATGTTTTTGATGTTTTTGATATTTTTGATGTTTTTGATGTTTTTAATGTTTTTGATGTTTTTGATGTTTTGATGTTTTGATGTTTTTGATGTTTTTGATGTTTTTGATGTTTTTGATGTTTTTGATGTTTTTGATGTTTTTGATGTTTTTGATGTTTTTGATGTTTTTGATGTTTTTGATGTTTTTGATGTTTTTAATGTTTTTTATATTTATGATGTTTTTGATGTTTTTGATGTTTTTAATGTTTTTGATGTGTTTGATGTTTTTGATGTTTTTGATGTGTTTGATGTTTTTGACGTTTTTGACGTTTTTGATGTTTTTGATGTTTTTGATGTTTTTGATGTTTTTGGTGTTTTTGTTGTTTTTGATGTTTTTGATGTTTTTGATCTTTTTGATGTTTTTGATGTTTTTGATGTTTTCGATATTTTGATTTTGTTGATGTTTTTGATGTTTTGTTGTTTTTCATGTTTTTATTTTATTTATGTTTATTATGATTTTGATGTTTTTAATGTTTTTTATATTTATGATGTTTTTGTTTTGCTGTTTTTAATGTTTTTGATGTTTTTGATGTTTTTGATGTTTTTGATGTTTTTGATGTTTTTGATGTTTTTGATGTTTTTGATGTTTTTGATGTTTTTGATGTTTTTGATGTTTTTGATGTTTTGGATGTTTTTGATGTTTTGCTTTTTTAATGTTTTTGATGTTTTTGATGTTTTGTTGTTTTTCATGTTTTTATTTTATTTATGTTTATTATGATTTTGATGTTTTTAATGTTTTTTATATTTATGATGTTTTTGTTGTTTTTGTTTTGCTGTTTTTAATGTTTTTGATGTTTTTGATGTTTTTGATGTTTTTGATGTTTTTGATGTTTTTGATGTTTTTGATGTTTTTGATGTTTTTGATGTTTTTGATGTTTTTGATGTTTTTGATGTTTTGCTGTTTTCAATGTTTTTAATGTTTTTGATGTTTTTGATGTTTTGATGTTTTGCTGTTTTTGATATTTTTGATGTTTTTGATGTTTTTGATGTTTATGATGTTTATGATGTTTTCGATATTTTGATTTTTTTGATGTTTTGTTGTTTTTGATGTTTTTATGTTATTTATGTTTATTATGTTGTTGATGTTTTTGATGTTTTTGATGTTTTGCTGTTTTTAATGTTTTTGATGTTTTTGATGTTTTTGATGTTTTTGATGTTTTTGATGTTTTTGATGTTTTTGATGTTTTTGATGTTTTTGGTGTTTTTGGTGTTTTTGATGTTTTTGATGTTTTTGATGTTTTTGATGTTTTGATGTTTTTTGATGTTTTTGATGTTTTGATGTTTTTGATGTTTTTGATGTTTTTGATGTTTTTGATGTTTTGATGTTTTTGATGTTTTTGATGTTTTTGATGTTTTTGATGTTTTGATGTTTTTGATGTTTTTGATGTTTTTGATGTTTTTGATGTTTTTTGATGTTTTTGATGTTTTTGATGTTTTTGATGTTTTTGATGTTTTTGATGTTTTTGATGTTTTTGATGTTTTTGATGTTTTTGATGTTTTTTATGTTTTTGATGTTTTTGATGTTTTTGATGTTTTTGATGTTTTTGATGTTTTTAATGTTTTTCTGTTTTTAATGTTTTTCTGTTTTTAATGTTTTTGATGTTTTGATGTTTTTGATGTTTTGATGTTTTTGATGTTTTTGATGTTTTTGATGTTTTTGATGTTTTGATGTTTTTGATGTTTTTGATGTTTTTGATGTTTTTGATGTTTTTGATGTTTTCGATGTTTTTGATGTTTTTGATGTTTTGCTGTTTTTGATATTTTAGATGTTTTTGATGTTTATGATGTTTATGATGTTTTCGATATTTTGATTTTTTTGATGTTTTGTTGTTTTTGATGTTTTTATGTTTTTATGTTTATTATATTTTTGATGTTTTTAATGTTTTTTATATTTATTATGTTTTTGATGTTTTTATATTTATGATGTTTTTGATGTTTTTGTTTTGCTGTTTTTAATGTTTTTGATGTTTTTGATGTTTTTGATGTTTTTGGATGTTTTTGATGTTTTTGATGTTTTTGATGTTTTTGATGTTTTTGATGTTTTTGATGTTTTTGATGTTTTTGATGTTTTGATGTTTTTGATGTTTTTGATGTTTTTGATGTTTTTGATGTTTTTGATGTTTTTGATGTTTTTGATGTTTTTGATGTTTTTGATGTTTTTGATGTTTTTGATGTTTTGGATGTTTTTGATGTTTGATGTTTTTGATGTTTTCGATATTTTGATATTTTTGATGTTCTTGATGTTTTGTTGTTTCTGATGTTTTTATGTTATTTATGTTTATTATGTTTTTGATGTTTTTAATATTTTTATATTTATGATGTTTTTGATGTTTTTGATATTTTTAATGTTTTTGATGTTTTCGATATTTTGACTTTTTTGATGTTTTTGATGTTTTGTTGTTTTTGATGTTTTTATGTTATTTATGTTTATTATGTTTTTGATGTTTTTAATGTTTTTTATATCTATGATGTTTTTGATGTTTTTGTTTTGCTGTTTTTAATGTTTTTGATGTTTTGCTGTTTTTATAGTTTTCGATGTTTTTGATGTTTTTGATATTTTTAATGTTTTTGATGTTTTTGATGTTTTCGATATTTTGATTTTTTTGATGTTTTTTTGTTTTTGATGTTTTTATGTTATTTATGTTTATTATGTTTTTGATGTTTTTAATGTTTTTTATATTTATGATGTTTTTGATGTTTTTGTTTTGCTGTTTTTAATGTTTTTGATGTGTTTGATGTTTTTGATGTTTTTGATGTGTTTGATGTTTTTGACGTTTTTGATGTTTTTGATGTTTTTAATGTTTTTGGTGTTTTTGGTGTTTTTGTTGTTTTTGATGTTTTTGATGTTTTTGATGTTTTTGATGTTTTTGATGTTTTTGATGTTTTTGATGTTTTTGATGTTTTTGATGTTTTTGATGTTTTTGATGTTTTTGATGTGTTTGATGTTTTTGATGTTTTTGATGTTTTTGATGTTTTTGATGTTTTTGATATTTTTGATATTTTTGATGTTTTTGATGTTTTCGATATTTTGACTTTTTTTATGTTTTTGATGTTTTTGATGTTTTTGATATTTTTGATGTTTTTGATGTTTTCGATATTTTGATTTTTTTGATGTTTTTGATGTTTTTGATGTTTTGCTGTTTTTAATGTTTTTGGTGTTTTTGATGTTTTGCTGTTTTTGATATTTTTGATGTTTTTGTTGTTTATGGTGTTTTTGATGTTTTTGATGTTTTTGATGTTTTTGATGTTTTTGATGTTTTTGATGTTTTTGATGTTTTTGATGTTTTTGATGTTTTTGATGTTTTTGATGTTTTTGATGTTTTTGATGTTTTTGATGTTTTTGATGTTTTTGATGTTTTTTAATGTTTTTGATGTTTTTGATGTTTTTGATGTTTTTGATATTTTGATGTTTTTGATGTTTTTAATGTTTTTGATGTTTTTGATGTTTTGATGTTTTGATGTTTTTGATGTTTTTGATGTTTTTGATATTTTTGATGTTTTTGATGTTTTTGATGTTTTTGATGTTTTTGATGTTTTTGATGTTTTTGATGTTTTTGATGTTTTTGATGTTTTTAATGTTTTTTATATTTATGATGTTTTTGATGTTTTTGATGTTTTTAATGTTTTTGATGTTTTTGATGTGTTTGATGTTTTTGATGTTTTTGATGTGTTTGATGTTTTTGATGTTTTTGTTGTTTTCGACGTTTTTGATGTTTTTGATGTTTTTGATGTTTTTGATGTTTTTGGTGTTTTTGTTGTTTTTGATGTTTTTGATCTTTTTGATGTTTTTGATGTTTTGTTGTTTTTCATGTTTTTATTTTATTTATGTTTATTATGATTTTGATGTTTTTAATGTTTTTTATATTTATGATGTTTTTGTTGTTTTTGTTTTGCTGTTTTTAATGTTTTTGATGTTTTTGATGTGTTTGATGTTTTTGATGTTTTTGATGTTTTTGATGTTTTTGATGTTTTTGATGTTTTTGATGTTTTGGATGTTTTTGATGTTTTGCTTTTTTTAATGTTTTTGATGTTTTTGATGTTTTGTTGTTTTTCATGTTTTTATTTTATTTATGTTTATTATGATTTTGATGTTTTTGATGCTTTTGATGTTTTTGATGTTTTTGATGTTTTTGATGTTTTAATATTTTTGATGTGTTTGATGTGTTTGATGTTTTTGATGTTTTTGATGTTTTTGATGTTTTTGATGTTTTGGATGTTTTTGATGTTTTGCTGTTTTTAATGTTTTTGACGTTTTTGATGTTTTGCTGTTTTTGATATTTTTGATGTTTTTGATGTTTTTGATGTTTATGATGTTTTTGATGTTTTTGATGATTTTGATATTTTTGATGTTTTTGATGTTTTTGATGTTTTTGATGTTTATGATGTTTTTGATGTTTTTGATGTTTTTGATGTTTTTGATGTTTTTGCTGTTTTTGATGTTTTTGATGTTTTTGATGTTTTTGATGTTTTTGATGTTTTTGATGTTTTTGATGTTTTTGATGTTTTTGCTGTTTTTGCTGTTTTTGATGTTTTTGATGTTTTCGATGTTTTTGGTGTTTTTGTTGTTTTTGATGTTTTTGATCTTTTTGATGCTTTTGATGTTTTTGATGTTTTTGATGTTTTAATATTTTTGATGTTTTTGATGTTTTTGATGTTTTGGATGTTTTTGATGTTTTGCTGTTTTTAATGTTTTTGACGTTTTTGATGTTTTGCTGTTTTTGATATTTTTGATGTTTTTGATGTTTTTGATGTTTATGATGTTTTTGATGTTTTTGATGTTTTTGATGATTTTGATATTTTTGATGTTTTTGATGTTTTTGATAATTTTGATGTTTATGATGTTTTTGATGTTTTTGATGTTTTTGATGTTTTTGCTGTTTTTGATGTTTTTGATGTTTTTGATGTTTTTGATGTTTTTGATGTTTTTGATGTTTTTGATGTTTTTGATGTTTTTGATGTTTTTAATGTTTTTATATTTATGATGTTTTTGATGTTTTTGATGTTTTTGATGTTTTTGATGTTTTTGATGTTTTTAATGTTTTTGATGTTTTTGATGTTTTTGATGTTTTTGATGTTTTTGATGTTTTTGATGTTTTTGATGTTTTTGATGTTTTGATGGTTTTGATGTTTTTGATGTTTTTATATTTATGATGTTTTTGTTTTGCTGTTTTTAATGTTTTTGTTGTGTTTGATGTTTTTGATGTTTTTGATATTTTTGATGTTTTTGATGTTTTTGATGTTTTTCATGTTTTTGATGTTTTTGATGTTGTTGATGTTTTTGATGTTTTTTTCTATGTTTTTGATATTTTTGATGTTTTTGATGTTTTTGATGTTTTTGATGTTTTTGATGTTTTTGATGTTTTTGATGTTTTTGATGTTTTTGATGTTTTTGATGTTTTTGATGTTTTTGATGTTTTTGATGTTTTTGATGTTTTTGATGTTTTTGATGTTTTTGATGTTTTTGATGTTTTTGATGTTTTTGATGTTTTGATGTTTTTGTTGTTTTTGATGTTTTTGATGTTATTTAGTTTTTAATGTTTTTGATGTTTTGATGTTTTTGATGTTTTGATTTTTTTTTGATGTTTTTGATGTTTTGATGATTTTGATGTTCTTAATGTTTTTGATTTTGATATTTTTGATGTTTTGGATGTTTTTGATGTTTTGGATGTTTTTGATGTTTTTGATGGTTTTATGTTTTGATGTTTTTGATGTTTTGATGTTTTTAATGTTTTTAAGTTTTTAATGTTTTTGATGTTTTGATGTTTTTGATGTTTTTGATGTTTTTGATGTTTTTGATGTTTTTGATGTTTTTGATGTTATTGATGTTTTTAATGTTTTTGATGTTTTTGATATTTGTGATGTTTTTGATGTTTTTCATCTTTTTGATGTTTTTGATGTTTTTGATGTTTTTGATGTTTTTGATGTTTTTGATTTTTTTGATGTTTTTGATGTTTTTGATGTATTTGACGTTCTTTGATGTTTCGATGTTTTTGATGTTTTTGAAGTTTTTGATGTTTCTAATGTCTTTTATGTTTTTGATGTTTTTTGATGTTTTTGATGTTTTTGATGTTTTTGATGTTTTTGATGTTTTTGATGTTTTTGATGTTTTTGATGTTTTTGATGTTTTTGATGTTTTTGATGTTTTTGATGTTTTTGATGTTTTTGATGTTTTTGATGTTTTTGATGTTTTTGATGTTTTTGATGTCTTTGATGTTTTTGATGTTTTTGATGTTTTTGATGTTTTTGATGTTTTTGATTTTTTTTGATGTTTTTGATGTTTTTGATGTTTTTGATATTTTTGATGTTTTTGATGTTTTTGATGTTTTTGATGTTTTTGATGTTTTTGATGTTTTTGATGTTTTTGATGTTTTTGATGTTTTTGATGTTTTTGATGTTTTATATATTTTGATGTTTTTGATGTTTTTTATGTTTTTTATGTTTCTTATGTTTTGATGTTTTTGATGTTTTTTATATTTTGATGTTTTTGATGTTTTTGATGTTTTTAATGTTTTTGATGTTTTTGATGTTTTGATGTTTTTGATGTTTTTGATTATTTTCATGTTTTGGATGTTTTTGATTTTTTGATGTTTTTGATGTTTTTGATGTTTTTGATGTTTTTGATCTTTTTTATGTTTTTTATGTTTTGATGTTTTTGATGTTTTTGATGTTTTTGATGTTTTTATGTTTTTGGTGGTTTTGATGTTTTTCATGTTTTTGATATTTTTGATGTTTTGATGTGTTTGATGTTTTTGATGTTTTTGATGTTTTTGATGTTTTTGATGTTTTTGATGTTTTTGATGTTTTTAAGATTTTGCTTTTTTTTGATGATTTTGATGTTTTTGATGTTTTTGATGTTTTTGATGTTTTTGATCTTTTTGATGTTTTTGATGTGTTTGATGTTTTTGATGTTTTTGATGTTTTTGATGTTTTTGATATTTTTGATGTTTTTGATGTCTTTGAAGTTTCGATGTTTTTGAGGTTTTTAAGATTTTGCTGTTTTTGATGTTTTTGATATTTTTGATGTTTTTGATGTTTTGATGTTTTTGATGTTTTTGATGATTTTCATGTTTTTGATGATTTTGATTTTTTGATGTTTTTGATGTTTTTGATCTTTTTATGTTTTTAAGTTTTTAATGTTTTGATGTTTTTGATGTTTTTAATGTTTTTGATGTTTTGATGTTTTGATGTTTTTGATGTTTTTGATGTTTTTGATGTTTTTGATGTTTTTGATGTTTTTGATGTTTTTGATGTTTTTGATGTTTTTGATGTTTTTGATGTTTTATATATTTTGATGTTTTTGATGTTTTTGATGTTTTTTATGTTTTTATGTTTCTTATGTTTTGATGTTTTTGATATTTTTGATGTTTTTGATGTTTTTTATATTTTGATGTTTTTGATGTTTTTGATGTTCTTAATGTTTTGGATGTTTTTGATGTTTTGATGTTTTGATGTTTTGATGTTTTGATGTTTTGATGTTTTTGATGATTTTCATGTTTTGGATGTTTTTGATTTTTTAATGTTTTTGATGTTTTTGATGTTTTTGATATTTTTTATTTTTTTTATGTTTTGATGTTTTTGATGTTTTTGATGTTTTTGATGTTTTTATGTTTTTGGTGGTTTTGATGTTTTTCATGTTTTTGATGTTTTTGATATTTTTGATGTTTTTGATGTTTTTGATGTTTTTGATGTTTTTGATGTTTTTAAGATTTTGCTTATTTTGATGATTTTGATGTTTTGATGTTTTTGATGTTTTTGATGGTTTTGATGTTTTTGATGTTTTTGATGTTTTTGATGTTTTTGATGTGTTTGATGTTTTTGATGTTTTTGATGTTTTTGATATTTTTGATGTTTTTGATGTCTTTGAAGTTTCGATAGTTTTGATGTTTTTAAGATTTAGCTGTTTTTGATGATTTTGATGTTTTGACGTTTTTGATGTTTTGCTGTATTTGATGTTTTTGATGGTTTTTGATGTTTTTAATGTTTTTGATGTTTTTGATGTTATTGATGTTTTTAATGTTTTTTTGATGTTTTTGATGTTTTTGATGTTTTTATGTTTTTGATGTTTTGATGTTTTTGATGTTTTTGATGTTCATGATGTTTTTGATGTTTTTAATGTTTTTTATGTTTTTGATGTTTTTGATGTTTTTGATGTTTTTAATGCTTTTGATGTTATTGATGTTTCGGATGTTTATGATGTTTTTGATGTTTTTGATGTTTTTGATGTTATTGATGTTTTTAATGTTTTTGATGTTTTTGATGTTTTTATGTTTTTGATGTTTTGATGTTTTTGATGTTTTTGATGTTCTTGTTGTTTTTGATTTTATAATGTTTTTGATGTTTTGATGTATTTGATGTTTGTGATGTTTTTGATGTTTTTGATGTTTTTGATGTTTTTGATGTTTTTGATGTTTTTGATGTTTTTAATGTTTTTGATGTTTTTATGTTTTTGATGTTTTTGATGTTTTTGATGTTTTTGATGTTTTTGATGTTTTTGATGTTTTTGATGTTTTTGATGTTTTTGATGTTTTTGATGTTTTTGTTGTTTTTGTTGTTTTTGTTGTTTTTGATTTTATGATGGTTTTGATGTTCTTGTTGTTTTTGATGTTTTTGGTGTTTTTGATGTTTTTGATGTTTGTGATGTTTTTGATGTTTTTGATGTTTTTGATGTTTTTGATCTTTTTGATGTTTTTGATGTTTTTGATGTTTTTGATGTTTTGATGTTTTGATGTTTTTGATGTTTTTGATGTTTTTGATGTTTTTGATGTTTTTGATGTTTTTAATGTTTTTGATGTTTTTATGTTTTTGATGTTTTTATGTTTTTATGTTTTTATGTTTTTATGTTTTTATGTTTTTATGTTTTTATGTTTTTATGTTTTTATGTTTTTATGTTTTTATGTTTTTATGTTTTTATGTTTTTATGTTTTTATAATTTTATGTTTTTATGTTTTTATGTTTTTATGTTTTTATGTTTTTATGTTTTTATGTTTTTATGTTTTTATGTTTTTATGTTTTTATGTTTTTATGTTTTTATGTTTTTATGTTTTTATGTTTTTATGTTTTTATGTTTTTATGTTTTTATGTTTTTATGTTTTTATGTTTTTATGTTTTTATGTTTTTATGTTTTTATGTTTTTATGTTTTTATGTTTTTATGTTTTTATGTTTTTATGTTTTTATGTTTTTATGTTTTAATGTTTTTATGTTTTTATGTTTTTATGTTTTTATGTTTTTATGTTTTTATGTTTTTATGTTTTTATGTTTTTATGTTTTTATGTTTTTATGTTTTTATGTTTTATGTTTTTATGTTTTTATGTTTTTATGTTTTTATGTTTTTATGTTTATATATTTTTATGTTTTTATGTTTTTATGTTTTTATGTTTTAATGTTTTTGATGTTTTGATGTTTTTGAGGTTTTTGATGTTTTTGATGTTTTTGATGTTGTTGATGTTTTTGAGGTTTTTGATGTTTTGATGTTTTGATGTTTTTGATGTATTTGATGTTCTTTGATGTTTCGATGTTTTTGATGTTTTTGAAGTTTTTGATGTTTCTAATGTCTTTTATGTTTTTGATGTTTTTTGATGTTTTTGATGTTTTTGATGTTTTTGATGTTTTTGATGTTTTTGATGTTTTTGATGTTTTTGATGTTTTTGATGTTTTTGATGTTTTTGATGTTTTTGATGTTTTGATGTTTTTGATGTTTTTGATGTTTTTGATGTTTTTGATATTTTTTATGTTTTTGATGTTTTTGATGTTTTGATGTTTTTGATGTTCTTGATGTTTTTGATGTTTTTGATGTTTTTGATGTTTTTGATGTTTTTGATGTTTTTGATGTTTTTGATGTTTTTGATGTTTTTAATGTTTCTGATGTTTTTGATGTTTTTGATGTTTTTGATGTTTTTGATGTTTTTGATGTTTTTGATGTTTTTGATGTTTTTGATGTCTTTGATGTTTTTGATGTTTTTGATGTTTTTGATGTTTTTGATGTTTTTGATGTTTTTTGATGTTTTTGATGTTTTTGATGTTGTTGATGTTTTTGAGGTTTTTGATGTTTTGATGTTTTGATGTTTTTGATGTTTTTGATGTTTTTGATGTTTTTGATGTTTTTGATGTTTTTGATGTTGTTATGTTTTTGATGTTTTTGATGTTTTTAATGTCTTTTATGTTTTTGATATTTTTTGATGTTTTTGATGTTTTTGATGTTTTTGATGTTTTTGATGTTTTTGATGTTTTTAATGTTTTTGATGTTTTTGAAGTTTTTGATGTTCCTAATGTCTTTTATGATTTTGATGTTTTTTGATGTTTTTGATGTTTCTGATAATTTTCATGTTTTTGATGTTTTTGATGTTTTTGATGTTTTCGATGTTTTTAATGTTTTTGATGTTTTTGATGTTTTTGATGTTTTTGATGTTTTTGATGTTTTTGATGTTTTTGATGTTTTTGATGTTTTTTGATGTTTTTGATGTTTTTGATGTTTTTGATGTTTTTGATGTTTTTGATGTTTTTGATGTTTTTGATGTTTTTGATGTTTTTGATGTTTTTGATGTATTTGATGTTCTTTGATGTTTCGATGTTTTTGATGTTTTTGAAGTTTTTGATGTTTCTAATGTCTTTTATGTTTTTTGATGTTTTTGATGTTTTTGATGTTTTTGATGTTTTTGATGTTTTTGATGTTTTTGATGTTTTTGATGTTTTTGATGTTTTTGATGTTTTTGATGTTTTTGATGTTTTTGATGTTTTTGATGTTTTTGATGTTTTTGATGTTTTTGATGTTTTTGATGTTTTTGATGTTTTTGATGTTTTTGATGTTTTTGATGTTTTTGTTGTTTTTGATGTTTTTGATGTTTTTAATGTTTTTGATGTTTTTGTTGTTTTTGATGTTTTTGATGTTTTTAATGTTTTTGATGTTTTTGATGTTTTTGATGTTTTTGATGTTTTTGATGTTTTTAAGATTTTGCTGTTTTTGATGATTTTGATGTTTTTGATATTTTTGATGTTCCTTGATGTTTCGATGTTTTTAAGATTTTTCTGTTTTTGATGATTTTGATGTTTTGATGTTTTTGATGTTTTTGATATTTGTGATGTTTTTGATGTTTTTCATCTTTTTGATGTTTTTGATGTTTTTGAGGTTTTTATGTTGTTGATATTTTGATGTTTTTGATGTTTTTGATGTTTTTGATGTTGTTGATGTTTTTGACGTTTTTGATGTTTTTGAAGTTTTTGATGTTTTTGATGTTTTTGATGTTTTGATGTTTTTGATGTTTTTGATGTTTTTGATGTTTTTGATGTTTTTGATGTTTTTGATGTTTTTGATGTTTTTGATGTTTTTGATGTTTTTGATGTTTTTGATGTTTTTGATGTTTTTGATGTTTTTGATGTTTTTGATGTTTTTGATGTTTTTGATGTTTTTTGATGTTTTTGATGTTTCTGATAATTTTGATGTTTTTGATGTTTTTGATGTTTTGATGTTTTTGATATTTTTGATGTTTTTGATGTTTTTGATGTTTTTGATGTTTTTGATGTTTTTGATGTTTTTGATGTTTTTGATGTTTTTGATGTTTTTGATGTTTTTGATGTTTTTGATGTTTTTGATGTTTTTGATGTTTTTGATGTTTTTGATGTTTTTTAGTTTTTAATGTTTTTGATGTTTTTGATGTTTTTGTTGTTTTTGATGTTTTTGATGTTTTGGTTTTTTTTGTTGTTTTTGATTTTATAATGTTTTTGCCGTTTTTGATGTTCTTGATGTTTTTGATGTTTTTGATGTTTTTGATGTTTTTGATGTTTTTGATGTTTTTGTTGTTTTTGATGTTTTTGATGTTTTTGTTGTTTTTGTTGTTTTTGATTTTATGATGGTTTTGATGTTCTTGTTGTTTTTGATGTTTTTGGTGTTTTTTTTGTTTTTAATGGTTTTGATATTTTTGATGATTGATGTTTTTAATGTTTGTGATGTTTTTGATGTTTTTTTTATGTTGTTCAGTTTTTTCAAGTTTTTAATTTTTTTTAATGTTTTGATGTTTCTTTGTTTTTGATGTTTTTGATGTTTTAGATGTTTTAGATGTTTTTGATGTTTTTAATGTTATTGATGTTTTTATGTTTTTGATGTTTTTATGTTTTTATGTTTTTATGTTTTTATGTTTTTCTGTTTTTATGTTTTTATGTTTTTATGTTTTTATGTTTTTATGTTTTTATGTTTTTATGTTTTTATGTTTTTATGTTTTTATGTTTTTATGTTTTTATGTTTTTATGTTTTTATGTTTTTATGTTTTTATGTTTTTATGTTTTTATGTTTTTATGTTTTTATGTTTTTATGTTTTTATGTTTTTATGTTTTTATGTTTTTATGTTTTTATGTTTTTATGTTTTAATGTTTTTATGTTTTTATGTTTTTATGTTTTTATGTTTTTATGTTTTTATGTTTTTATGTTTTAATGTTTTTGATGTTTTGATGTTTTTGATGTTTTTGTTGTTTTTGATGTTTTTGATGTTTTTGATGTTTTTGATGTTTTTAAGATTTTGCTGTTTTTGATGATTTTGATGTTTTTGATATTTTTGATGTTCCTTGATGTTTCGATGTTTTTAAGATTTTTCTGTTTTTGATGATTTTGATGTTTTGATGTTTTTGATGTTTTTGATATTTGTGATGTTTTTGATGTTTTTCATCTTTTTGATGTTTTTGATGTTTTTGAGGTTTTTATGTTGTTGATATTTTGATGTTTTTGATGTTTTTGATGTTGTTGATGTTTTTGACGTTTTTGATGTTTTTGATGTTTTTGAAGTTTTTGATGTTTTTGATGTTTTTGATGTTTTTGATGTTTTTGATGTTTTTGATGTTTTTGATGTTTTTGATGTTTTTGATGTTTTGTTTTTGATGTTTTTGATGTTTTTGATGTTTTTGATGTTTTGATGTTTTTTGATGTTTTGATGTTTTTGATGTTTTTGATGTTTTTGATGTTTTTGATGTTTTTGATGTTTTGATGTTTTTGATATTTTTGATGTTTTTGATGTTTTTGATGTTTTTGATGTTTTTGATGTTTTTGATGTTTTGATGTTTTGATGTTTTTGATGTTTTTGATGTTTTTGATGTTTTTGATGTTTTTGATGTTTTTGATGTTTTTGATGTTTTTGATGTTTTTGATGTTTTTGATGTTTTTGATGTTTTTGATGTTTTTGATGTTTTTGTTGTTTTTGTTGTTTTTGATGTTTTTGATGTTTTTGATGTTTTTGATGTTTTTGATGTTTTTGATGTTTTTGATGTTTTTGATGTTTTTGATGTTTTTGATGTTTTTGATGTTTTTGATGTTTTTGATGTTTTTGATGGTTTTGATGTTTTTGATGTTTTTGATGTTTTTGATGTTTTTGATGTTTTTGATGTTTTTGATGTTTTTGATGTTTTTGATGTTTTTGATGTTTTTGATGTTTTTGATGTTTTTTTTTTTATGTTTTGATGTTTTTTGTTTTGATGTTTTTATGTTTTTTTTTTTGATGTTTTTGATGTTTTTGATGTTTTTGATGTTTTTGATGTTTTTGATGTTTTGATGTTTTTGATGTTTTTATGTTTTTTTGATGTTTTTATGTTTTTGATGTTTTTATGTTTTTATGTTTTTATGTTTTTATGTTTTTTATGTTTTTTATGTTTTTATGTTTTTATGTTTTTATGTTTTTATGTTTTTATGTTTTTTTGATGTTTTTGATGTTTTTATGTTTTTGATGTTTTTGATGTTTTTATGTTTTTTATGTTTTTATGTTTTTATGTTTTTATGTTTTTATGTTTTTATGTTTTTATGTTTTTTATGTTTTTGATGTTTTTTATGTTTTTATGTTTTTATGTTTTTATGTTTTTTTGATGTTTTTGATGTTTTTGATGTTTTTGATGTTTTTGATGTTTTTGATGTTTTTGATGTTTTTGATGTTTTGATGTTTTTGATGTTTTTGATGTTTTTTTGATGTTTTTTATGTTTTGATGTTTTGATGTTTTGATGTTTTTGATGTTTTTGATGTTTTGATGTTTTTTGATGTTTTTGATGTTTTGATGTTTTTGATGTTTTGATGTTTTGATGTTTTTGATGTTTTTGATGTTTTTGATGTTTTTGATGTTTTGATGTTTTTGATGTTTTTGATGTTTTTGATGTTTTTGATGTTTTGATGTTTTTGATGTTTTTGATGTTTTTGATGTTTTTGATGTTTTGATGTTTTTGATGTTTTGATGTTTTGATGTTTTTGATGTTTTGATGTTTTGATGTTTTGATGTTTTTGATGTTTTTGATGTTTTTGATGTTTTTTGATGTTTTTGATGTTTTTGATGTTTTGATGTTTTTGATGTTTTGATGTTTTTGATGTTTTTGATGTTTTTGATGTTTTTGATGTTTTGATGTTTTTGATGTTTTTGATGTTTTTGATGTTTTGATGTTTTTGATGTTTTTGATGTTTTGATGTTTTTGATGTTTTGATGTTTTTGATGTTTTTGATGTTTTTGATGTTTTGATGTTTTTGATGTTTTTGATGTTTTTTGATGTTTTTGATGTTTTGATGTTTTTGATGTTTTGATGTTTTTGATGTTTTTGATGTTTTTGATGTTTTTGATGTTTTTGATGTTTTTGATGTTTTTGATGTTTTTGATGTTTTTGATGTTTTTGATGTTTTGATGTTTTTGATGTTTTTGATGTTTTGATGTTTTTGATGTTTTGATGTTTTTTTGATGTTTTTGATGTTTTTGATGTTTTTGATGTTTTGATGTTTTTGATGTTTTTGATGTTTTTGATGTTTTTGATGTTTTGATGTTTTTGATGTTTTTGATGTTTTTGATGTTTTTTGATGTTTTTGATGTTTTTGATGTTTTTGATGTTTTTGATGTTTTTGATGTTTTTGATGTTTTTGATGTTTTTGATGTTTTTGATGTTTTTGATGTTTTTGATGTTTTTGATGTTTTTGATGTTTTTGATGTTTTTTTGATGTTTTGATGTTTTTGATGTTTTTGATGTTTTTGATGTTTTTGATGTTTTTGATGTTTTTGATGTTTTTTTTGATGTTTTGATGTTTTTGATGTTTTTGATGTTTTTTGATGTTTTTGATGTTTTTGATGTTTTTGATGTTTTTGATGTTTTTGATGTTTTTGATGTTTTTTGATGTTTTTGATGTTTTTTGATGTTTTTTTGATGTTTTTGATTTTTTGATGTTTTTGATGTTTTGATGTTTTTGATGTTTTTGATGTTTTGATGTTTTTGATGTTTTGATGTTTTTGATGTTTTTGATGTTTTTGATTTTTTGATGTTTTTTGATGTTTTTGATGTTTTTGATGTTTTTGATGTTTTGATGTTTTTGATGTTTTTTGATGTTTTTGATGTTTTTGATGTTTTTGATGTTTTTGATGTTTTGATGTTTTGATGTTTTTGATGTTTTTGATGTTTTTGATGTTTTTGATGTTTTTGATGTTTTGATGTTTTTGATTTTTTTGATGTTTTTGATGTTTTGATGTTTTGATGTTTTGATGTTTTTGATGTTTTTGATGTTTTTGATGTTTTTGATGTTTTTGATGTTTTGATGTTTTTGATGTTTTTGATGTTTTTGATGTTTTGATGTTTTTGATTTTTTTGATGTTTTTGATGTTTTTGATGTTTTGATGTTTTGATGTTTTTGATGTTTTTGATGTTTTTGATGTTTTTGATGTTTTGATGTTTTTTGATGTTTTTGATGTTTTTGATGTTTTGATGTTTTTGATGTTTTTGATGTTTTTTGATGTTTTTGATGTTTTTGATGTTTTTGATGTTTTTGATGTTTTTGATGTTTTTGATGTTTTTGATGTTTTTGATGTTTTTGATGTTTTTGATGTTTTGATGTTTTTGATGTTTTTGATGTTTTGATGTTTTTGATGTTTTTGATGTTTTTGATGTTTTTGATGTTTTTGATGTTTTTGATGTTTTTGATGTTTTTGATGTTTTGATGTTTTTGATGTTTTGATGTTTTTGATGTTTTTGATGTTTTTTGATGTTTTTGATGTTTTTGATGTTTTTGATGTTTTTGATGTTTTTTGATGTTTTTGATGTTTTTGATGTTTTGATGTTTTTGATGTTTTTGATGTTTTGATGTTTTTGATGTTTTGATGTTTTGATGTTTTTGATGTTTTGATGTTTTTGATGTTTTTGATGTTTTGATGTTTTTGATGTTTTTGATGTTTTTATGTTTTGATGTTTTTGATGTTTTTGATGTTTTTGATGTTTTGATGTTTTTGATGTTTTTTGATGTTTTTGATGTTTTTGATGTTTTGATGTTTTTGATGTTTTTGATGTTTTTGATGTTTTTGATGTTTTTGATGTTTTTGATGTTTTTGATGTTTTGATGTTTTTGATGTTTTTGATGTTTTTGATGTTTTGATGTTTTTGATGTTTTTGATGTTTTGATGTTTTTGATGTTTTTGATGTTTTTGATGTTTTGATGTTTTTGATGTTTTTGATGTTTTTGATGTTTTTGATGTTTTTGATGTTTTGATGTTTTTGATGTTTTTGATGTTTTTGATGTTTTTGATGTTTTTGATGTTTTTGATGTTTTGATGTTTTTGATGTTTTTGATGTTTTTGATGTTTTTGATGTTTTGATGTTTTTGATGTTTTTGATGTTTTTGATGTTTTTGATGTTTTTGATGTTTTTGATATTTTTGATGTTTTTGATGTTTTGATGTTTTTGATGTTTTTGATGTTTTTGATGTTTTTGATGTTTTTGATGTTTTTTTGATGTTTTGATGTTTTGATGTTTTTGATGTTTTGATGTTTTTGATGTTTTGATGTTTTGATGTTTTTGATTGTTTTTGATGTTTTTGATGTTTTTGATGTTTTTGATGTTTTTGATGTTTTGATGTTTTTGATGTTTTGATGTTTTGATGTTTTGATGTTTTTGATGTTTTGATGTTTTATGTTTTTGATGTTTTTGATGTTTTTGATGTTTTTTGATGTTTTGATGTTTTTGATGTTTTTGATGTTTTTGATGTTTTTGATGTTTTTGATGTTTTTGATGTTTTGATGTTTTGATGTTTTTGATGTTTTGATGTTTTTTGATGTTTTTGATGTTTTTGATGTTTTGATGTTTTTGATGTTTTTTGATGTTTTTGATGTTTTTGATGTTTTGATGTTTTGATGTTTTTGATGTTTTTGATGTTTTTGATGTTTTGATGTTTTTGATGTTTTTGATGTTTTGATGTTTTTGATGTTTTTGATGTTTTTGATGTTTTGATGTTTTTGATGTTTTTGATGTTTTTGATGTTTTTTGATGTTTTGATGTTTTGATGTTTTTGATGTTTTTGATGTTTTTGATGTTTTTGATGTTTTTGATGTTTTTGATGTTTTTGATTTTTGTTTTTGATGTTTTTGATGTTTTGATGTTTTTGATGTTTTTGATGTTTTTGATGTTTTTTGATGTTTTTGATGTTTTGATGTTTTTGATGTTTTGATGTTTTTGATGTTTTTGATGTTTTTGATGTTTTTGATGTTTTTGATGTTTTTGATGTTTTTGATGTTTTTGATGTTTTGATGTTTTTGTTTTTTGATGTTTTTGATGTTTTTGATGTTTTTGATGTTTTGATGTTTTGATGTTTTTGATGTTTTTGATGTTTTGATGTTTTTGATTTTTTGATGTTTTTGATGTTTTTGATGTTTTGATGTTTTTTGATGTTTTGATGTTTTTGATGTTTTTGATGTTTTGATGTTTTTGATGTTTTGATTTTTTGATGTTTTTGATGTTTTTGATGTTTTTGATGTTTTGATGTTTTTGATGTTTTTGATGTTTTTGATGTTTTTGATGTTTTTGATGTTTTTGATGTTTTGATGTTTTTGATGTTTTTGATGTTTTTGATGTTTTTGATGTTTTTGATGTTTTTGATGTTTTTGATGTTTTTGATGTTTTTGATGTTTTTGATGTTTTTGATGTTTTTGATGTTTTTGATGTTTTTGATGTTTTTGATGTTTTTGATGTTTTTGATGTTTTGATGTTTTTGATGTTTTTGATGTTTTTGATGTTTTTGATGTTTTTGATGTTTTTGATGTTTTTGATGTTTTTGATGTTTTTGATGTTTTTGATGTTTTGATGTTTTTGATGTTTTGATGTTTTTGATGTTTTTGATGTTTTGATGTTTTTGATGTTTTTGATGTTTTGATGTTTTTGATGTTTTTGATGTTTTTGATGTTTTTGATGTTTTTGATGTTTTTGATGTTTTGATGTTTTTGATGTTTTTGATGTTTTGATGTTTTTGATGTTTTGATGTTTTTGATGTTTTTGATGTTTTTGATGTTTTTGATGTTTTTGATGTTTTGATGTTTTTGATGTTTTGATGTTTTGATGTTTTTGATGTTTTGATGTTTTTGATGTTTTTGATGTTTTTGATGTTTTTGATGTTTTTGATGTTTTGATGTTTTTGATGTTTTTGATGTTTTTGATGTTTTTGATGTTTTTGATGTTTTTGATGTTTTTGATGTTTTGATGTTTTGATTTTTTTGATGTTTTTGATGTTTTTGATGTTTTTGATGTTTTTGATGTTTTGATGTTTTTGATGTTTTTGATGTTTTTGATGTTTTGATGTTTTTGATGTTTTGATGTTTTTGATGTTTTGATGTTTTTGATGTTTTTGATGTTTTTGATGTTTTTGATGTTTTTGATGTTTTGATGTTTTTGATGTTTTTGATGTTTTTGATGTTTTTTGATGTTTTTGATGTTTTGATGTTTTTGATGTTTTTGATGTTTTTTGATGTTTTTGATGTTTTTGATGTTTTTGATGTTTTGATGTTTTGATGTTTTTGATGTTTTTGATGTTTTTGATGTTTTTGATGTTTTTGATGTTTTTGATGTTTTTGATGTTTTTGATGTTTTTGATGTTTTTGATGTTTTTGATGTTTTTGATGTTTTTGATGTTTTTTGATGTTTTTGATGTTTTGATGTTTTTGATGTTTTTGATGTTTTTGATGTTTTGATGTTTTTGATGTTTTTGATGTTTTTGATGTTTTTGATGTTTTTGATGTTTTTGATGTTTTTGATGTTTTTGATGTTTTTGATGTTTTGATGTTTTTTGATGTTTTTGATGTTTTTGATGTTTTTGATGTTTTTGATGTTTTTGATGTTTTGATGTTTTGATGTTTTGATGTTTTTGATGTTTTTGATGTTTTTGATGTTTTTGATGTTTTTTGATGTTTTTGATGTTTTTGATGTTTTGATGTTTTTGATGTTTTTGATGTTTTGATGTTTTGATGTTTTTGATGTTTTTGATGTTTTTGATGTTTTTGATGTTTTTGATGTTTTTGATGTTTTTGATGTTTTGATGTTTTGATGTTTTTGATTTTTTGATGTTTTTGATGTTTTTGATGTTTTTGATGTTTTGATGTTTTTGATGTTTTGATGTTTTTGATGTTTTTTGATGTTTTTGATGTTTTTGATGTTTTGATGTTTTTGATGTTTTGATGTTTTTGATGTTTTGATGTTTTTGATGTTTTTGATGTTTTTGATGTTTTTGATGTTTTTGATGTTTTTGATGTTTTTGATGTTTTTGATGTTTTTTGATGTTTTTGATGTTTTTTGATGTTTTTGATGTTTTTGATGTTTTTGATGTTTTTGATGTTTTGATGTTTTTGATGTTTTTGATGTTTTTTGATGTTTTGATGTTTTTGATGTTTTTGATGTTTTGATGTTTTTGATGTTTTGATGTTTTTGATGTTTTTGATGTTTTTGATGTTTTTGATGTTTTTGATGTTTTTGATGTTTTT
Organism: Drosophila pruinosa; assembly: GCA_018150935.1. Classification (NCBI taxonomy): domain Eukaryota; kingdom Metazoa; phylum Arthropoda; class Insecta; order Diptera; family Drosophilidae; genus Drosophila; species Drosophila pruinosa. The sequence goes on from JAECWR010000374.1 coordinate 451,468, forward strand.
TGATGTTTTTGATGTTTTTGATGTTTTTGATGTTTTTGATGTTTTTGATGTTTTGATGTTTTTGATGGTTTTGATGTTTTTGATGTTTTTGATGTTTTTGATGTTTTGATGTTTTTGATGTTTTTGATGTTTTTGATGTTTTTGATTTTTTGATGTTTTTGATGTTTTGATGTTTTTGATGTTTTTGATGTTTTTGATGTTTTTGATGTTTTTGATGTTTTTTTGATGTTTTTGATGTTTTTGATGTTTTGATGTTTTTGATGTTTTTTGATGTTTTTGATGTTTTTGATGTTTTTGATGTTTTTGATGTTTTATGTTTTTGATGTTTTGATGTTTTTGATGTTTTTGATGTTTTTGATGTTTTTGATGTTTTGATGTTTTTGATGTTTTTGATGTTTTTGATGTTTTTGATGTTTTTGATGTTTTTGATGTTTTTGATGTTTTTGATGTTTTTGATTTTTGATTTTTTTGATGTTTTTGATGTTTTTGATGTTTTTGATGTTTTTGATGTTTTTGATGTTTTTGATGTTTTGATGTTTTTTGATGTTTTTGATGTTTTTGATGTTTTGATGTTTTTGTGTTTTGATGTTTTGATGTTTTGATGTTTTTGATTTTTTTGAAGTTTTGATGTTTTTGATGTTTTTGATTTTATTGATGTTTTTGATGTTTTTGATGTTTTTGATGTTTTTGATGTTTTTGATGTTTTTGATGTTTTTGATGTTTTTGATGTTTTGATGTTTTTGATGTTTTTGATGTTTTTGATGTTTTGATGTTTTTGATGTTTTGATGTTTTTGATGTTTTGATGTTTTTGATGTTTTTGATGTTTTTGTTGTTTTGATGTTTTTGATGTTTTTGATGTTTTTGACATTTTTGATGTTTTGATGTCTTTGATGTTTTTGATGGTTTTGATGTTTTTGATGTTTTTAATGTTTTTGGTGTGTTTGATGTTTTTGATGTTTTTGATGTCTTTGATGTCTTTGATGTTTTGATGTTTTTGATGTTTTTGATGTTTTTGATATTTTTGATGCTTTTGATGTTTTTGATGTTTTTGAAGTTTTGATGTTGTTGATGTTTTGATGTTTTTGATGTTTTTGATGTTTTTTGATGGTTTTGATGTTTTTGATGTTTTTGATGTTTTTGATGTTTTTGATGTTTTTGATGTTTTTGATGTTTTTGATGTTTTTGATGTTTTGATGTTTTTGATGTCTTTGACGTTTTTGATGTTTTTGATGTTTTTGATGTTTTTAATGTTTCTGATGTTTTTGATGTTTTTGATGTTTATGATGTTATTTAATGTTCTTGATTTTTGATTTTTTGATGTTTTTGATGTTTTTGATGTTTTTGATTTTTTGATGTTTTTGATGTTTTTGATGTTTTTGATGTTTTTGATGTTTTTGATGGTTTTGATGTTTTTGATGTTTTTAATGTTTCTGATGTTTGATGTTTGATGTTTTTGATGTTTTTGATGTTTTGATGTTTTGATGTTTTTGATGTTTTTGAAGTTTTTGATGTGTTTGATGTTTTGATGTTCTTGATGTTTTGATGTTATAGATTTTATTTATGTTTTTGATGTTTTTGATGTTTTTGATGTTTTTGATGTTTTTGATGTTTTTGATGTTTTGGATGTTTTTGATGTTATTGATGTATTTGATGTTTTTGATGTTTTTGATGTTATTGATGTTTTTAAAGTTTTTAATATTTTTGATATTTTTAATGTTTTTGTTTTTGATTTAATGACGTATTTGATGTTTTTAATGTTTTTAATGTTTTTGATGTTTTTAATGTTTTGATGTTTTAAATGTTTTTGATGTGTTTGATGTTTTTGATGTTTTTGATGTTTTGGATGTTTTTGATGTTTTTGATGTTTTTGGTATTTTTGATGTTTTTAATGTTTTTGACGTTTTTGATGTTTTTGATGTTTTTGATGTTCTTGATGTTTTTGATGTTTTTGATGTTTTTGATGTTTTTGATGTTTTTGATGTTTTTGATGTTTTTGATGTTTTTGATGTTTTTGATGTTTTTGATATTTTTGATGCTTTTGATGTTTTTGATGTTTTTGAAGTTTTTGATGTGTTTGATGTTTTTGATGTTTGTGATGTTTTTGATGTTTTTGTTGTTTTTGATGGTTTTGATGTTTTTGATGTTTTTGATGTTTTTGATGTTTTTGATGTTTTTGATGTTTTTTGATGTTTTTGATGTTTCTGATGTTTTTGACGTCTTTGATGTTTTTGATGTTTTTAATGTTTCTGATGTTTTTGATGTTTTTGATGTTTATTATATTATTTAATGTTTTTGATTTTTTTTTTGAAGTTTTTGATGTTTTTGATGTTTTTGATGTTTTTGATGTTTTTGATGTTTTTGATGTTTTTGATGTTTTTGATGTTTTTGATGTTTTTGATGTTTTTGATGTTTTGATGTTTTTGATGTTTTTGATGTTTTTGATGTTTTTGATGTTTTTGATGTTTTTGATGTTTTGATGTTTTGATGTTTTTGATGTTTTTGAAGTTTTTGATGTGTTTGATGTTATTGATTTTATTGATGTTTTTGATGTTTTTGATGTTTTTGATGTTTTTGATGTTCTTGATGTTTTTGATGTTTTTGATGTTTTTGATGTTTTTGATGTTTTTGATGTTTTTGATGTTTTTGATGTTTTTGATGTTTTTGGTGTTTTTGATGTTTTTGATGTTTTTGATGTTTTTGATGTTTTGATGTTTTTGATGTTTTTGTTGTTTTTTATGTTTTTGATGTTTTTGATGTTTTTGACATTTTTGATGTTTTTGATGTCTGTGATGTTTTTGATGGTTTTGATGTTTTTGATGTTTTTAATGTTTCTGGTGTGTTTGATGTTTTTGATGTTTTTGATGTCTTTGATGTCTTTGATGTTTTTGATGCTTTTGATGTTTTTGATGTTTTTGATATTTTTGATGCTTTTGATGTTTTTGATGTTTTTGAAGTTTTTGATGTTGTTGATGTTTTTGATGTTTGTGATGTTTTTGATGTTTTTGATGGTTTTGATGTTTTTGATGTATTTGATGTTTTTGATGTTTTTAATGTTTTTGATGTTTTTGATGTTTTTTGATGTTTTTGATGTTTCTGATGTTTTTGACGTCTTTGACGTTTTTGATGTTTTTGATGTTTTTAATGTTTCTGATGTTTTTGATGTTTTTGATGTTTATGATGTTATTTAATGTTCTTGATTTTTTTTGAAGTTTTTGATGTTTTTGATGTTTTTGATGTTTTTGATTTTTTTGATGTTTTTGATGTTTTTGATGTTTTTGATGTCTTTGATGTTTTTGATGGTTTTGATGTTTTTGATGTTTTTAATGTTTCTGATGTGTTTGATGTTTTTGATGTTTTGATGTTTTGATGTTTTTGATGTTTTTGAAGTTTTTGATGTGTTTGATGTTTGTGATGTTCTTGATGTCTTGATGTTATAGATTTTATTGATGTTTTTGATGTTTTTGATGTTTTTGATGTTTTTGATGTTTTTGATGTTTTGGATGTTTTTGATGTTATTGATGTATTTGATGTTTTTGATGTTTTTGATGTTATTGATGTTTTTAAAGTTTTTAATATTTTTGATATTTTTAATGTTTTTTGTTTTTGATTTAATGACGTATTTGATGTTTTTAATGTTTTTAATGTTTTTGATGTTTTTAATGTTTTGATGTTTTTAATGTTTTGATGTGTTTGATGTTTTTGATTGTTTTGATGTTTTTGATGTTTTTGATGTTTTTGATGTTTTTGGTATTTTTGATGTTTTTAATGTTTTTGATGTTTTTGATGTTTTTGATGTTTTTGATGTTCTTGATGTTTTTGATGTTTTTGATGTTTTTGATGTTTTTGATGTTTTTGGTGTTTTTGATGTTTTTGATGTTTTTGATGTTTTTAATGTTTTGATGTTTTTGATGTTTTTGATGTTTTGATGTTTTGATGTTTTTGATGTTTTTGATGTTTTTGATGTTTTTGATGTTTTGATGTTTTTGATGTTTTGATGTTTTGATGTTTTTGATGTTTTTGATGATTTTGATGTTTTTGATGTTTTTGATGTTTTGATGTTTTTGATGTTTTTGATGTTTTTTGATGTTTTTGATGTTTCTGATGTTTTTGACGTCTTTGACGTTTTTGATGTTTTGATGTTTTTGATGTTTTTAATGTTTCTGATGTTTTTGATGTTTCTGATGTTTTTGACGTCTTTGACGTTTTTGATGTTTTTGATGTTTTTGATGTTTTTAATGTTTCTGATGTTTTTGATGTTTTTGATGTTTATGATGTTATTTAATGTTCTTGATTTTTTTGAAGTTTTTGATGTTTTTGATGTTTTTGATGTTTTTGATGTTTTTGATTTTTTTGATGTTTTTGATGTTTTTGATGTTTTTGATGTCTTTGATGTTTTTGATGGTTTTGATGTTTTTGATGTTTTTAATGTTTCTGATGTGTTTGATGTTTTTGATGTTTTTGATGTCTTGATGTTTTGATGTTTTGATGTTTTTGAAGTTTTTGATGTGTTTGATGTTTGTGATGTTCTTGATGTTTTGATGTTATTGATTTTATTGATGTTTTGATGTTTTTGATGTTTTTGATGTTTTTGATGTTTTTGATGTTTTGGATGTTTTTGATGTTATTGATGTATTTGATGTTTTTAATGTTTTTGATGTTATTGATGTTTTTAAAGTTTTTAATATTTTTGATATTTTTAATGTTTTTTGTTTTTGATTTAATGACGTATTTGATGTTTTTAATGTTTTTAATGTTTTTGATGTTTTTAATGTTTTGATGTTTTTAATGTTTTTGATGTGTTTGATGTTTTTGATGTTTTTGATGTTTTGGATGTTTTTGATGTTTTTGATGTTTTTGGTATTTTTGATGTTTTTAATGTTTTTGACGTTTTTGATGTTTATGATGTTTTTGATGTTCTTGATGTTTTTGATGTTTTTGATGTTTTTGATGTTTTTGATGTTTTTGATGTTTTTGATGTTTTTGATGTTTTTGATGTTTTTGATGTTTTGATGTTTTGATGTTTTTGATGTTTTGATGTTTTTGATGTTTTTGATGTTTTTGATGTTTTTGATGTTTTTGATGTTTTTGATGTTTTTGATGTTTTTGATGTTTTTGATGTTTTGATGTTTTTGATGTTTTTGATGTTTTGATGTTTTGATGTTTTGATGTTTTTGATGTTTTTGATGTTTTTGATGTTTTTGATGTTTTTGATGTTTTTGATGTTTTTGGTGTTTTTGATGTTTTTGATGTTTTTGATGTTTTTGATGGTTTTGATGTTTTTGATGTTTTTGATGTTTTTAATGTTTCTGGTGTGTTTGATGTTTTTGATGTTTTTGATGTTTTTGATGTCTTTGATGTTTTTGATGTTTTTGATGTTTTTGATGTTTTTGATGTTTTTGATATTTTTGATGCTTTTGATGTTTTTGATGTTTTTGAAGTTTTTGATGTGTTTGATGTTTTTGATGTTTGTGATGTTTTTGATGTTTTTGTTGTTTTTGATGTTTTTGATGTTTTTGATGTTTTTGATGTTTTTGATGTTTTTGATGTTTTTGATGTTTTTGATGTTTTTGATGTTTTTTGACGTCTTTGATGTTTTTGATGTTTTTGATGTTTTTGATGTTTTTAATGTTTCTGATGTTTTTGATGTTTTTGATGTTTATGATGTTATTTAATGTTTTTGATTTTTTTGAAGTTTTTGATGTTTTTGATTTTTTTTGAAGTTTTTGATGTTTTGATGTTTTTGATGTTTTGATGTTTTTGATGTTTTTGATGTTTTTGATGTTTTTGATGTTTTTGATGTTTTGATGTTTTTGATGTTTTTGATGTTTTGATGTTTTGATGTTTTTGATGTTTTTGATGTTTTTGATGTTTTTGATGTTTTTGATGTTTTTGATGTTTTTGATGTTTTTGATGTTTTTGATGTCTTTGATGTTTTTTAATTTTTTTGATGTTTTTGATGTTTTGATGTTTTTGATGTTTTTGAAGTTTTTGATGTGTTTAATGTTTGTGATGTTCTTGATGTCTTGATGTTATTGATTTTATTGATGTTTTTGATGTTTTTGATGTTTTTGATGTTTTTGATGTTTTTGTTGTTTTTTTTGTTTTTGTTGTTTTTGATGTTTTTGATGTTTTTGATGTTTTTGATGTTTTGATGTTTTGATGTTTTTGAAGTTTTTGATGTGTTTGATGTTATTGATTTTATTGATGTTTTTGATGTTTTTGATGTTTTTGATGTTTTTGATGTTTTTGATGTTTTTGATGTTTTTGATGTTTTTGATGTTTTTGATGTTTTTGATGTTTTTGATGTTTTTGATGTTTTGATATTTTTGATGTTTTTGATGTTTTTGATGTTTTTGATGTTTTTGATGTTTTTGATGTTTTTGATGTTTTTGATGTTTTTGATGTTTTGATGTTTTTGATGTTTTTGATGTTTTTGATGTTTTGATGTTTTTGATGTTTTGATGTTTTTGATTTTGATGTTTTTGATGTTTTTGATGTTTTTGATGTTTTTGATGTTTTTGGTGTTTTTGATATTTTTGATGTTTTTGATGGTTTTGATGTTTTTGATGTCTGTGATGTTTTTGATGGTTTTGATGTTTTTGATGTTTTTGATGTTTTTAATGTTTCTGGTGTGTTTGATGTGTTTGATGTTTTTGATGTTTTTGATGTCTATGATGTTTTTAATGTTTTTGATGTTTTTGATGTTTTTGATGTTTTTGATGTTTTTGATGTTTTTGATGTTTTTGATGTTTTTGATGTTTTTGATGTTTTTGATGTTTTTGATGTCTTTGATGTTTTTGATGTTTTTGATGTTTTTGATGTTTTGATGTTTTGATGTTTTTGATGTTTTTGAAGTTTTTGATGTGTTTGATGTTTGTGATGTTCTTGATGTTTTGATGTTATTGATTTTATTGATGTTTTTGATGTTTTTGATGTTTTTGATGTTTTTGATGTTTTTGATGCTTTTCATGTTTTTCATGTTTTTATGTTTTTGATGTTATTGATGTTTTTGATGTTTTTGATGTTTTTGATGTTATTGATGTTTTTGAAGTTTTTAATATTTTTGATGTTTTTTTTTTTTTTTTTGTTTTTTGATTTTTTGTCGTATTTGATGTTTTTAATGTTTTTAATGTTTTTGATGTTTTTAATGTTTTGATGTTTTTAATGTTTTTGATGTGTTTGATGTTTTTGATGTTTTTGATGTTTTTGATGTTTTTGGTATTTTTGATGTTTTTAATGTTTTTCATGTTTTTGACGTTTTTGATGTTTTTGATGTTTTTGATGTTTTTGATGTTTTTGATGTTTTTGATGTTTTTGATGTTTTGATGTTTTGATGTTTTTGATGTTTTTGAAGTTTTTGATGTGTTTGATGTTTGTGATTTTCTTGATGTCTTGATGTTATTGATTTTATTGATGTTTTTGATGTTTTTGATGTTTTTGATGTTTTTGATGTTTTGATGTTTTTAATGTTTTTGATGTATTTGATGTTTTTGATGTTTTTGATGTTTTGGATGTTTTTGATGTTTTTGGTATTTTTGATGTTTTTAATGTTTTTCATGTTTTTGACGTTTTTGATGTTTTTGATGTTTTTGATGTTCTTGATGTTTTTGATGTTTTTGATGTTTTTGATGTTTTTGATGTTTTTAATGTTTTGATGTTCTTGGATGTTTTTGATGTTTTTGATGTTTTTGATGTTTTGGATGTTTTTGATGTTTTTGATGTTTTTGATGTTTTTGATGTTTTTGATGTTTTTGATGTTTTTGATGTTTTTGATGTTTTTAATGTTTTTGATGTTTTTGATGTTTTTGATGTTTTTGATGTTTTTGATGTTTTTGATGTTTTTGATGTTTTTGATGTTTTTGATGTTTTTGATGTTTTTGATGTTTTTGATGTTTTTGGTGTTTTTGATCTTTTGATGTTTTTTATGGTTTTGATGTTTTTGATGTTTCTGATGTTTTTGACGTCTTTGATGTTTTTGATGTTTTTGATGTTTTTAATGTTTCCGATGTTTTTGATGTTTTTGATGTTTATGATGTTATTTAATGTTTTTGATTTTTTTTGAAGTTTTTGATATTTTTGATGTTTTTGATGTTTTTGAGGTTTTTGATGTTTTTGATGTTTTTGATGTTTTTGATGTCTTTGATGTTTTTGATGGTTTTGATGTTTTTGATGTTTTTAATGTTTCTGATGTGTTTGATGTTTTGATGTTTTTGATGTTTTTGAAGTTTTTGATGTGTTTGATGTTTGTGATGTTCTTGATGTTATTGATTTTATTGATGTTTTTGATGTTTTTGATGTTTTTGATGTTTTTGATGTTTTTCATGGTTTGGATGTTTTTGATGTTATTGATGTTTTTGATGTTTTTGATGTTTTTAATGTTTTTGAAGTTTTTAATATTTTTGATATTTTTGATGTTTTTTTTTTTTTTTTGATTTAATGACGTATTTGATGTTTTTAATGTTTTTAATGTTTTTGATGTTTTTAATGTTTTGATGTTTTTAATGTTTTTGATGTGTTTGATGTTTTTGATGTTTTTGATGTTTTGGATATTTTTGATGTTTTTGATGTTTTTGATGTTTTTGATGTTTTTGATGTTCTTGATGTTTTTGATGTTTTGATGTTTTTAATGTTTTTGATGTGTTTGATGTTTTTGATGTTTTTGATGTTTTGGATGTTTTTGATGTTTTTGGTATTTTTGATGTTTTTAATGTTTTTCATGTTTTTGACGTTTTTGATGTTTTTGATGATCCTGATGTTTTTGATGTTTTTGATATTTTTGATGTTTTTGATGTTTTTAATGTTTTGATATTTTTGATGTTTTTTGTTTTGATGTTTTTGATGTTTTTGATGTTTTTGATGTTTTGTGTTTTTGATGTTTTTGATGTTTTTGATGTTTTTGATGTTTTTGATGTTTTTGATGTTTTTGATGTTTTTGATGTTTTTGGTGTTTTTGATGTTTTTGATGTTTTTGATGTTTTTGGTGTTTTTGATGTTTTTGATGTTTTTGACGTTTTTGATGTTTTTGATTTTTTTGATGTTTTGTTTTTTTTTTTTTTTTTTAAGTTTTTGATGTTTTTGATTTTATGACGTATTTGATGTTTTTAATGTTTTTGAGGTCTTGACGTTTTTGATATATTTGATGTTTTTGATGTTTTAGATGTTTTTAATGTTTTTCATGTTTTCGACGTTTGTAATGCTTTTGATGTTTTTAATGTTTTTAATGTTTTTGAGGTTTTTGATGCTTTTAATGTTTTTGATGTTTTTGATGTTATTGAAGTTTTTGATGTTTTTGATGTTTGTGATGTTCTTGATGTCTTGATGTTATTGATTTTATTGATGTTTTTGATGTTTTTGATGTTTTTGATGTTTTTGATGTTTTTGATGTTTTTGATGTTTTTGATGTTTTTGATGTTTTTGAAGTTTGTGATGTTTTTGATGTTTTTGATGTTTTTGATGTTTTTGATATTTTTGATATTTTTGATGTTTTTGGTGTTTTTGATGTTTTTGAAGTTTTTGATGTTTTTGATGTTTTTGATGTTTTTGATGTTTTTGATGTTTTTGATGTTTTTGATGTTTTTGATGTTTTTGATGTTTTTGATGTTTTTGATGTTTTTGATGTTTTTGATGTTTTTGATGTTTTTGATGTTTTTGATGTTTTTGATGTTTTTGATGTTTTTGATGTTTTTGATTTTTTTGATGTTTTTGATGTTTTTGATGTTTTTGATGTTCTTGATGTTTTTATGTTTTTGATGTTTTTGATATTTTTGATGTTTTTGATGTTTTTAATGTTTTGATGTTTTTGATGTTTTTGATGTTTTGATGTTTTTAATGTTTTTGATGTGTTTGATGTTTTTGATGTTTTTGATGTTTTGGATGTTTTTGATGTTTTTGGTATTGTTGATGTTTTTAATGTTTTTAATGTTTTTAATGTTTTTCTTGTTTTTGACGTTTTTGATGTTTTTGATGTTTTTGATGTTCTTGATGTTTCCGATGTTTTTGATGTTTTTGATGTTTTGATGTTTTTGATGTCTGTGATGTTTTTGATGTTTTTGATGTTTTTAATGTTTCTGGTGTGTTTGATGTTTTTGATGTTTTTGATGTGTTTGATGTGTTTGATGTTTTTGATGTTTTTGATGTTTTTGATGTTTTTGATGTTTTTGATATTTTTGATGCTTTTGATGTTTTTGAAGTTTTTGATGTTGTTGATGTTTTTGATGTTTGTGATGTTTTTGATGTTTTTGATGTTTTTGATGGTTTTGATGTTTTTGATGTTTTTGATGTTTTTGATGTTTTTGATGTTTTTGATGTTTTTGATGTTTTTGATGTTTTTGATGTTTTTGATGTTTTTTGATGTTTTTGATGTTTCTGATGTTTTTGACGTCTTTGATGTTTTTGTTGTTTTTGATGTTTTTGATGTTTTTAATGTTTCTGATGTTTTTGATGTTTTTGATGTTTATGATGTTATTTAATGTTCTTGATTTTTTTTGAAGTTTTTGATGTTTTTGATGTTTTTGATGTTTTTGATGTTTTTGATGTTTTTGATGTTTTTGATTTTTTTGATGTTTTTGATGTTTTTGATGTTTTTGATGTCTTTGATGTTTTTGATGGTTTTGATGTTTTTGATGTTTTTAATGTTTCTGATGTGTTTGATGTTTTTGATGTTTTTGATGTTTTTGATGTTTTTGATGTTTTTTGATGTTTTGATGTTTCTGATGTTTTTGACGTCTTTGATGTTTTTGATGTTTTTGATGTTTTTAATGTTTCTGATGTTTTTGATGTTTTTGATGTTTATGATGTTATTTAATGTTCTTGATTTTTTTGATGTTTTTGATGTTTTTGATGTTTTTGATGTTTTTGATGTTTTTGATGTTTTTGATGTTTTTGATGTTTTTGATGTTTTTTGATGTTTTTGATGTTTTTGATGTTTTTGATGTTTTTGATGTTTTTGATGTTTTTGATGTTTTTGATGTTTTTAATGTTTCTGATGTTTTTGATGTTTTTGATGTTTATGATGTTATTTAATGTTCTTGATTTTTTTTGAAGTTTTTGATGTTTTTGATGTTTTTGAAGTTTTTGATGTGTTTGATGTTTGTGATGTTATTGATTTTATTGATGTTTTTGATGTTTTTGATGTTTTTGATGTTTTTGATGTTTTTGATGTTTTTGATGTTTTGGATGTTTTTGATGTTATTGATGTTTTTGATGTTTTTGATGTTTTTGATGTTATTGATGTTTTTAAAGTTTTTAATATTTTTGATATTTTTGATGTTTTGATTTTTTTTTGTTTTTGATTTAATGACGTATTTGATGTTTTTAATGTTTTTGATGTTTTTAATGTTTTGATGTTTTTAATGTTTTTGATGTTTTTGATGTTTTGGATGTTTTTGATGTTTTTGGTATTTTTGATGTTTTTAATGTTTTTCATGTTTTTGACGTTTTTGATGTTTTTGATGTTTTTGATGTTTTTGATGTTTTTGATGTTTTTGATGTTTTTGATGTTTTTTTGATGTTTTTGATGTTTTGATGTTTTTGATGTTTTTGATGTTTTTGATGTTTTTGATGTTTTTGATGTTTTTGATGTTTTTGATGTTTTTGATATTTTTGATGTTTTTGATGTTTTTGATGTTTTTAATGTTTTGATGTTTTTGATGTTTTTGATGTTTTTGATGTTTTTGATGTTTTTGATGTTTTTGATGTTTTTGATGTTTTTGATGTTTTTGATGTTTTTGATGTTTTTGATGTTTTTGATTATTTTGATGTTTTTGATGTTTTTGATGTTTTTGATGTTTTTGATGTTTTTGGTGTTTTTGATATTTTTGATGTTTTTGATGGTTTTGATGTTTTTGATGTGTGTGATGTTTTTGATGTTTTTGATGTTTTTGATGTTTTTGATGTTTTTGATGTTTTTGATGTTTTTGATGTTTTTGATGTTTTTGATGTTTTTGATGTTTTTGATGTTTTTGATGTTTTTGATGTTTTTGATGTTTTTGATGTTTTTGATGTTTCTGATGTTTTTGATGTTTTTGATGTTTTTGATGTTTTTGATGTTTTTGATGTTTTTGATGTTTTTGATGTTTTTGATGTTTTTGATTTTTTGATGTTTTTGATGTTTTTGATGTTTTTGATGTTTTTGATGTTTTTGATGTTTTTGATGTTTTTGATGTTTTGATGTTTTTGATGTTTTTGATGTTTTTGATGTTTTGATGTTTTGATGTTTTGATGTTTTGATGTTTTTGATGTTTTGATGTTTTTAATGTTTTTGATGTGTTTGATGTTTTTGATGTTTTTGGATGTTTTTGATGTTTTTAGTATTTTTGATGTTTTTAATGTTTTTCATGTTTTTGACGTTTTTGATGTTTTTGATGTTTTTGATGTTCTTGATGTTTTCGATGTTTTTGATGTTTTTGATGTTTTTGATGTTTTTGATGTTTTTGATGTTTTTGATGTCTGTGATGTTTTTGATGGTTTTGATGTTTTTGATGTTTTTAATGTTTCTGGTGTGTTTGATGTTTTTGATGTTTTTGATGTCTTTGATGTCTTTGATGTCTTTGATGTTTTTGATGTTTTTGATGTTTTTGATGTTTTTGATGTTTTTGATATTTTTGATGTTTTTGATGTTTTTGATGTTTTTGAAGTTTTTGATGTTGTTGATGTTTTTGATGTTTGTGATGTTTTTGATGTTTTTGATGTTTTTGATGGTTTTGATGTTTTTGATGTTTTTGATGTTTTTGATGTTTTTGATGTTTTTGAAGTTTTTTTGTTGTTTTTGATGTTTCTGATGTTTTTGACGTCTTTGATGTTTTTGATGTTTTTGATGTTTTTAATGTTTCTGATGTTTTTGATGTTTATGATGTTATTTAATGTTCTTGATTTTTTTTGAAGTTTTTGAAGTTTTTGATGTTTTTGATGTTTTTGATTTTTTTGTTGTTTTTGATGTTTTTGATGTTTTTGATGTTTTTGATGTTTTTGATGTTTTTGATGGTTTTGATGTTTTTGATGTTTTTAATGTTTCTGATGTGTTTGATGTTTTTGATGTTTTTGATGTCTTGATGTTTTTGATGTTTTGGAAGTTTTTGATGTGTTTGATGTTTGTGATGTTCTTGATGTCTTGATGTTATTGATTTTATTGATGTTTTTGATGTTTTTGATGTTTTTGATGTTTTTGATGTTTTTGATGTTTTTGATGTTTTTGATGTTTTTGATGTTTTTGATGTTTTGGATGTTTTGATGTTATTGATGTTTTTGATGTTTTTGATGTTTTTGATGTTTTTGATGTTATTGATGTTTTTAAAGTTTTTAATATTTTGATATTTTTGATGTTTTTTTTTTTTTTGTTTTGATTTATTGACGTATTTGATGTTTTTAATGTTTTTGATGTTTTGATGTTTTTAATGTTTTTGATGTGTTTGATGTTTTGATGTTTTTGATGTTTTGGATGTTTTTGATGTTTTTGGTATTTTTGATGTTTTTAATGTTTTTCATGTTTTTGACGTTTTTGATGTTTTTGATGTTCTTGATGTTTTTGATGTTTTTGATGTTTTTGATGTTTTTGATGTTTTTGATGTTTTTTGATGTTTTTGATGTTTCTGATGTTTTTGACGTCTTTGATGTTTTTGATGTTTTTGATGTTTTTGATGTTTTTAATGTTTCTGATGTTTTTGATGTTTTTGATGTTTATGATGTTATTTAATGTTTTTGATTTTTTTTTGAAGTTTTTGATGTTTTTGATGTTTTTGATGTTTTTGATGTTTTTGATGTTTTTGATGTTTTTGATGTTTTTGATGTTTTTGATGTTTTTTATGTTTTTGATGTTTTTGATGTTTTTGATGTCTTTGATGTTTTTGATGTTTTTGATGTTTTTGATGTTTTGATGTTTTGATGTTTTTGATGTTTTTGAAGTTTTTGATGTGTTTGATGTTTGTGATGTTCTTGATGTCTTGATGTTATTGATTTTATTGATGTTTTGATGTTTTGATGTTTTGATGTTTTTGATGTTTTTGATGTTTTTAATGTTTTTCATGTTTTTATGTTTTTGATGTTATTGATGTTTTTGATGTTTTTGATGTTTTTGATGTTATTGATGTTTTTGAAGTTTTTAATATTTTTGATGTTTTTTTTTTTTTTGTTTTGATTTAATGACGTATTTGATGTTTTTAATGTTTTTGATGTTTTTAATGTTTTGATGTTTTTAATGTTTTTGATGTGTCTGATGTTTTTGATGTTTTTGATGTTTTGGATGTTTTTGATGTTTTTGGTATTTTTGATGTTTTTAATATTTTTCATGTTTTTGACGTTTTTGATGTTTTTGATGTTTTTGATGTTCTTGATGTTTTTGATGTTTTTGATGTTTTTGATGTTTTTAATGTTTTGATGTTCTTGGATGTTTTTGATGTTTTGGATGTTTTTGATGTTTTTGATGTTTTTGATGTTTTTGATGTTTTTGATGTTTTTGATGTTTTTGATGTTTTTGATGTTTTTGATGTTTTTGATGTTTTTGATGTTTTTGATGTTTTTGATGTTTTTAATGTTTCTGGTGTGTTTGATGTTTTTGATGTTTTTGATGTCTTTGATGTCTTTGATGTTTTTGATGTTTTTGATGTTTTTGATGTTTTTGATATTTTTGATGCTTTTGATGTTTTTGATATTTTTGATGTTTTTGATGTTGTTGATGTTTTTGATGTTTGTGATGTTTTTGTTGTTTTTGATGTTTTTGATGGTTTTGATGTTTTTGATGTTTTTGATGTTTTTGATGTTTTTGATGTTTTTGATGTTTTTGATGTTTTTTGATGTTTTTGATGTTTCTGATGTTTTTGACGTCTTTGATGTTTTTGATGTTTTTGATGTTTTTAATGTTTCTGATGTTTTTGATGTTTTTGATGTTTATGATGTTATTTAATGTTCTTGATTTTTTTGAAGTTTTTGATGTTTTTGATGTTTTTGATGTTTTTGATTTTTTTGATGTTTTTGATGTTTTTGATGTTTTTGATGTTTTTGATGTCTTTGATGTTTTTGATGGTTTTGATGTTTTTGATGTTTTTAATGTTTCTGATGTGTTTGATGTTTTTGATGTTTTTGATGTCTTGATGTTTTGATGTTTTTGATGTTTTTGAAGTTTTTGATGTGTTTGATGTTTGTGATGTTCTTGATGTCTTGATGTTATTGATTTTATTGATGTTTTTGATGTTTTTGATGTTTTTGATGTTTTTGATGTTTTTGATGTTTTTGATGTTTTTGATGTTTTTGATGTTTTTGATGTTTTTGATGTTTTTGATGTTTTTGATGTTTTTGATGTTTTTGATGTTTTTGATGTTTTTGATGTTTTGGATGTTTTTGATGTTATTGATGTTTTTGATGTTTTTGATGTTTTTGATGTTATTGATGTTTTTAAAATTTTTAATATTTTTGATATTTTTGATGTTTTTTTTTTTTTTGTTTTTGCTTTAATGACGTATTTGATGTTTTTAATGTTTTTGATGTTTTTAATGTTGTGATGTTTTTAATGATTTTGATGTGTTTGAAGTTTTTGATGTTTTTGGTATTTTTGATGTTTTTAATGTTTTTGACGTTTTTGATGTTTTTGATGTTCTTGATGTTTTTGATGTTTTTGATGTTTTTGATGTTTTTGATGTTTTTGATGTTTTTGATGTTTTTGATGTTTTTTGATGTTTTTGATGTTTCTGATGTTTTTGACGTTTTTGATGTTTTTGATGTTTTTGATGTTTTTGATGTTTTTAATGTTTCTGATGTTTTTGATGTTTTTGATGTTTATGATGTTATTTAATGTTTTTGATTTTATTTGAAGTTTTTGATGTTTTTGATGTTTTTGATGTTTTTGATGTTTTTGATGTTTTTGATGTTTTTTATGTTTTTGATGTTTTTGATGTTTTTGATGTCTTTGATGTTTTTGATGTTTTTGATGTTTTTGATGTTTTTGATGTTTTGATGTTTTGATGTTTTTGATGTTTTTGAAGTTTTTGATGTGTTTGATGTTTGTGATGTTCTTGATGTCTTGATGTTATTGATTTTATTGATGTTTTTGATGTTTTTGATGTTTTTGATGTTTTTCATGTTTTTATGTTTTTGATGTTATTGATGTTTTTGATGTTTTTGATGTTTTTGATGTTATTGATGTTTTTGAAGTTTTTAATATTTTTGATGTTTTTTTTTTTTTTGTTTTTGATTTAATGACGTATTTGATGTTTTTAATGTTTTTAATGTTTTGATGTTCTTGATGTTCTTGATGTTTTTGATGTTTTTGATGTTTTTGATGTTTTTGATGTTTTTGATGTTTTTAATGTTTTGATGTTCTTGGATGTTTTTGATGTTTTTGATGTTTTGGATGTTTTTGATGTTTTTGATGTTTTTGATGTTTTTGATGTTTTTGATGTTTTTGATGTTTTTGATGTTTTTGATGTTTTTGATGTTTTTGATGTTTTTGATGTTTTTGATGTTTTTGATGTTTTTGGTGTTTTTGATGTTTTTGGTGTTTTTGATCTTTTTGATGTTTTTGATGGTTTTGATGTTTTTCATGTTTTTGACGTTTTTGATGTTTTTGATGTCTGTGATGTTTTTGATGTTTGTGATGTTTTTGATGTTTTTGTTGTTTTTGATGGTTTTGATGTTTTTGATGTTTTTGATGTTTTTGATGTTTTTGATGTTTTTGATGTTTTTGATGTTTCTGATGTTTTTGACGTCTTTGATGTTTTTGATGTTTTTGATGTTTTTAATGGTTCCGATGTTTTTGATGTTTTTGATGTTTATGATGTTATTTAATGTTTTTGATTTTTTTTGAAGTTTTTGATGTTTTTGATGTTTTTGATGTTTTTGATGTTTTTGATGTTTTTGATGTTTTTGATGTTTTTGATGTTTTTGATGTTTTTGATGTTTTTGATGTTTTTGATGTTTTTGATGTTTTTGATGTTTTTGATGTTTTTGATGTCTTTGATGTTTTTGATGGTTTTGATGTTTTTGATGTTTTTAATGTTTCTGATGTGTTTGATGTTTTTGATGTTTTTGATGTTTTGATGTTTTGATGTTTTGATGTTTTGATGTTTTTGATGTTTTTGAAGTTTTTGATGTGTTTGATGTTTGTGATGTTCTTGATGTCTTGATGTTATTGATTTTATTGATTTTATTGATGTTTTTGATGTTTTTGATGTTTTTCATGTTTTGGATGTTTTTGATGTTATTGATGTTTTTGAAGTTTTTAATATTTTTGATATTTTTGATGTTTTTTTTTTTTTTGTTTTTGATTTAATGACGTATTTGATGTTTTTAATGTTTTTAATGTTTTTAATGTTTTTGATGTTTTTAATGTTTTGATGTTTTTAATGTTTTTGATGTGTTTGATGTTTTTGATGTTTTTGATGTTTTGGATGTTTTTGATGTTTTTGATGTTTTTGATGTTTTTGATGTTTTGATGTTTTTAATGTTTTTGATGTGTTTGATGTTTTTGATGTTTTTGATGTTTTGGATGTTTTTGATGTTTTTGGTATTTTTGATGTTTTTAATGTTTTTCATGTTTTTGACGTTTTTGATGTTTTTGATGTTCCTGATGTTTTTGATGTTTTTGATGTTTTTGATGTTTTTGATGTTTTTGATGTTTTTGATGTTTTTGATGTTTTTGATGTTTTTGATGTTTTTAATGTTTTGATGTTTTCGATGTTTTGGATGTTTTTGATGTTCTTGATGTTTTGATGTTTTGGCTGTTTTTGATGTTTTTGATGTTTTGATGTTTTTGATGTTTTTGGTGTTTTTGATGTTTTTGATGTTTTTGATGTTTTTGGTGTTTTTGATCTTTTGATGTTTTTGACGTTTTTGATGTTTTTGATTTTTTTGATGTTTTTTTTTTTTTTTTTATGTTTTTGATGTTTTTGATTTTATGACGTATTTGATGTTTTTGATTTTATGACGTATTTGATGTTTTTAATGTTTTTGAGGTCTTGACGTTTTTGATATATTTGATGTTTTTGATGTTTTAGATGTTTTTAATGTTTTTCATGTTTTCGACGTTTGTAATGCTTTTGATGTTTTTAATGTTTTTAATGTTTTTGAGGTTTTTGATGTTTTTAATGTTTTTGATGTTTTTGATGTTATTGAAGTTTTTGATGTTTTTGATGTTTGTGATGTTCTTGATGTCTTGATGTTATTGATTTTATTGATGTTTTTGATGTTTTTGATGTTTTGATGTTTTTGAAGTTTTTGATGTTTTGATGTTTTTGATATTTTTGATATTTTTGATGTTTTTGGTGTTTTGATGTTTTTGAAGTTTTTGATGTTTTTGATGTTTTTGATGTTTTTGATGTTTTTGATGTTTTTGATGTTTTGATGTTTTTGATGTTTTTGATGTTTTTGATGTTTTTTTGATGTTTTCGATGTTTTTGATGTTTTTGATGTTTTTGATGTTTTTGATGTTTCTGATGTTTCTGATGTTTTTGATGTTTTTGATGTTTTTGATGTTTTTGATGTTTTTGATGTTTTTGATGTTTTTGATGTTTTTGATGTTTTTGATGTTTTTGATGTTTTTGATTTTTTGATGTTTTTGATGTTTTTGATGTTTATGATGTTTTTGATTTTTTGATGTTTTTGATGTTTTGATGTTTTTGATGTTTTTGATGTTGTTGATGTTTTTTATGTTTTTGATGTTTTTGATGTTTTTGATGTTTTTAATGTTTTGATGTTTTTGATGTTTTTGATGTTTTGATGTTTTTAATGTTTTTGATGTGTTTGATGTTTTTGATGTTTTTGATGTTTTGGATGTTTTTGATGTTTTTGGTATTTTTGATGTTTTTAATGTTTTTCATGTTTTTGACGTTTTTGATGTTTTTGATATTTTTGATGTTCTTGATGTTTTTGATGTTTTTGATGTTTTTGATGTTTTTGATGTTTTTGATGTTTTTGATGTTTTTGATGTTTTTGATGTTTTTGATGTTTTTGATGTTTTTAATGTTTTGATGTTTTTGATGTTTTTGATGTTTTTGATGTTTTGGATGTTTTTGATGTTTTTGACGTTTTTGATATTTTTGATGCTTTTGATGTTTTTGATGTTTTTGAAGTTTTTGATGTGTTTGATGTTTTTGATGTTTTTGATGTTATGGATGTTTTTGATGTTTTTGGTATTTTTGATGTTTTTCATGTTTTTGACGTTTTTGATGTTTTTCATGTTTTTGATGTTTTTGATGTTTTTTATGTTTTTGATGTTTTTGATGTTTTTAATGTTTTGATGTTCTTGGATGTTTTTGATGTTTTTGATGTTTTGGATGTTTTTGATGTTTTGGATGTTTTTGATGTTTTTGATGTTTTTGATGTTTTTGATGTTTTTGATGTTTTTGATGTTTTTGATGTTTTTGATGTTTTTGATGTTTTTGATGTTTTTGATGTTTTTGATGTTTTTGATGTTTTTGATGTTTTTGATGTTTTTGATGTTTTTGATGTTTTTGATGTTTTTGATGTTTTTGGTGTTTTTGATCTTTTTGATGTTTTTGATGGTTTTGATGGTTTTGATGTTTTTGATGTTTTTGATGTTTTTGATGTTTTTGATGTTTTTTGATGTTTTTGATGTTTCTGATGTTTTTGACGTCTTTGATGTTTTTGATGTTTTTGATGTTTTTGATGTTTTTAATGTTTCCGATGTTTTTGATGTTTTTGATGTTTATGATGATATTTAATGTTTTTGATTTTTTTTGAAGTTTTTGATGTTTTTGATGTTTTTGATGTTTTTGATGTTTTTGATGTTTTTGATGTTTTTGATGTTTTTGATGTTTTTGATGTTTTTGATGTTTTTGATGTCTTTGATGTTTTTGATAGTTTTGATGTTTTTGATGTTTTTAATGTTTCTGATGTGTTTGATGTTTTTGATGTTTTTGATGTTTTGATGTTTTGATGTTTTTGATGTTTTTGAAGTTTTTGATGTGTTTGATGTTTGTGATGTTCTTGATGTCTTGATGTTATTGATTTTATTGATGTTTTTGATGTTTTTGATGTTTTTGATGTTTTTCATGTTTTGGATGTTTTTGATGTTATTGATGTTTTTGATGTTTTTGATGTTATTGATGTTTTTGAAGTTTTTAATATTTTTGATGTTTTTTTTTTTTTTGTTTTTGATTTAATGACGTATTTGATGTTTTTAATGTTTTTAATGTTTTTGATGTTTTTGATGTTTTTGATGTTTTTGATGTTTTGATGTTTTTAATGTTTTTGATGTGTTTGATGTTTTTGATGTTTTGGATGTTTTTGATGTTTTTGGTATTTTTGATGTTTTTAATGTTTTTCATGTTTTTGATGTTTTTGATGTTCCTGATGTTTTTGATGTTTTTGATGTTTTTGGTATTTTTGATGTTTTTAATGTTTTTCATGTTTTTGACGTTTTTGATGTTTTTGATGTTCCTGATGTTTTGATGTTTTTGATGTTTTTGATGTTTTTGATGTTTTTGATGTTTTTGATGTTTTTAATGTTTTGATGTTTTTGATGTTTTGGATGTTTTTGATGTTCTTGATGTTTTTGATGTTTTGGCTGTTTTTGATGTTTTTGATGTTTTTGATGTTTTTGATGTTTTTGATGTTTTTGGTGTTTTTGATGTTTTTGATGTTTTTGATGTTTTTGGTGTTTTTGATCTTTTTGATGTTTTTGATTTTTTTGATGTTTTGTTTTTTTTTTTTTTATGTTTTTGATGTTTTTGATTTTATGACGTATTTGATGTTTTTAATGTTTTTGAGGTCTTGACGTTTTTGATATATTTGATGTTTTTGATGTTTTAGATGTTTTTAATGTTTTTCATGTTTTCGACGTTTGTAATGCTTTTGATGTTTTTAATGTTTTTAATGTTTTTGAGGTTTTTGATGTTTTTAATGTTTTTGATGTTTTTGATGTTATTGAAGTTTTTGATGTTATTGATGTTTGTGATGTTCTTGATGTCTTGATGTTATTGATTTTATTGATGTTTTTGATGTTTTTGATGTTCTTGATGTTTTTGATGTTTTTGAAGTTTTTGATGTTTTTGATGTTTTTGATGTTTTTGATGTTTTTGATGTTTTTGATGTTTTTGATGTTTTTGATGTTTTTGATATTTTTGATGTTTTTGGTGTTTTTGATGTTTTTGATGTTTTTGATGTTTTGATGTTTTTGATGTTTTTGATGTTTTTGATGTTTTTGATGTTTTTGATGTTTTTGATGTTTTTGATGTTTTTGATGTTTTTGATGTTTTCGATGTTTCGATGTTTTTGATGTTTTTGATGTTTTTGATGTTTTTGATGTTTCTGATGTTTCTGATGTTTTTGATGTTTTTGATGTTTTTGATGTTTTTGATGTTTTTGATGTTTTTGATGTTTTTGATGTTTTTGATGTTTTTGATGTTTTTGATGTTTTTGATGTTTTGATGTTTTTGATGTTTTTGATGTTTTTGATGTTTTTGATGTTTTTGATGTTTTTGATGTTTTTGATGTTTTTGATGTTTTTGATGTTTTTGATGTTTTTGATGTTTTTGATGTTTTTGATGTTTTTGATGTTTTGATGTTTTTGATGTTTTGATGTTTTGATGTTTTGATGTTTTTGATGTTTTTGAAGTTTTGATGTGTTTGATGTTTGTGATGTTCTTGATGTCTTGATGTTATTGATTTTATTGATGTTTTTGATGTTTTTGATGTTTTTGATGTTTTTGATGTTTTTCATGTTTTGGATGTTTTTGATGTTATTGATGTTTTTGATGTTTTGATGTTATTGATGTTTTTGAAGTTTTTAATGTTTTGATGTTTTTAATGTTTTTGATGTGTTTGATGTTTTTGATGTTTTTGATGTTTTGGATGTTTTTTATGTTTTTTTTTTTTTTGTTTTTGATTTAATGACGTATTTGATGTTTTTAATGTTTTTAATGTTTTTGATGTTTTTAATGTTTTGATGTTTTTAATGTTTTTGATGTGTTTGATGTTTTTGATGTTTTTGATGTTTTGGATGTTTTTGATGTTTTTGATGTTTTTGATGTTTTTGATGTTTTTGATGTTTTTGATGTTTTGATGTTTTTAATGTTTTTGATGTGTTTGATGTTTTTGATGTTTTTGATGTTTTGGATGTTTTTGATGTTTTTGGTATTTTTGATGTTTTTAATGTTTTTCATGTTTTTGACGTTTTTGATGTTTTTGATGTTCCTGATGTTTTTGATGTTTTTGATGTTTTTGATGTTTTTGATGTTTTTGATGTTTTTCATGTTTTTAATGTTTTGATGATTTTGATGTTTTGGATGTTTTTGATGTTCTTGATGTTTTTGATGTTTTGGCTGTTTTTGATGTTTTTGATGTTTTTGATGTTTTTGATGTTTTTGATGTTTTTGGTGTTTTTGATGTTTTTGATGTTTTTGATGTTTTTGATGTTTTTAGTGTTTTTGATCTTTTTGATGTTTTTGACGTTTTTGATGTTTTTGATTTTTTTGATGTTTTGTTTTTTTTTTTTTATGTTTTTGATGTTTTTGATTTTATGACGTATTTGATGTTTTTAATGTTTTTGAGGTCTTGACGTTTTTGATATATTTGATGTTTTTGATGTTTTAGATGTTTTTAATGTTTTTCATGTTTTCGACGTTTGTAATGCTTTTGATGTTTTTAATGTTTTTGATGTTTTTGATGTTATTGAAGTTTTTGATGTTTTTGATGTTTGTGATGTTTTTGATGTTTTTGATGTTTTTGATGTTTTTGATGTTTTTGATGTTTTTGATGTTTTTGATGTTTTTGAAGTTTTTGATGTTTTTGATGTTTTTGATGTTTTTGAAGTTTTTGATGTTTTTGATGTTTTTGATGTTTTTGATGTTTTTGATGTTTTTGATATTTTTGATATTTTTGATGTTTTTGGTGTTTTTCATGTTTTTGATGTTTTTGATGTTCCTGATGTTTTTGATGTTTTTGATGTTTTTGGTATTTTTGATGTTTTTAATGTTTTTCATGTTTTTGACGTTTTTGATGTTTTTGATGTTCCTGATGTTTTTGATGTTTTTGATGTTTTTGATGTTTTTGATGTTTTTGATGTTTTTGATGTTTTTAATGTTTTGATGTTTTTGATGTTTTGGATGTTTTTGATGTTCTTGATGTTTTTGATGTTTTGGCTGTTTTTGATGTTTTTGATGTTTTTGATGTTTTTGATGTTTTTGATGTTTTTGGTGTTTTTGATGTTTTTGATGTTTTTGATGTTTTTGGTGTTTTTGATCTTTTGATGTTTTTGATTTTTTTGATGTTTTGTTTTTTTTTTTTTTATGTTTTTGATGTTTTTGATTTTATGACGTATTTGATGTTTTTAATGTTTTTGAGGTCTTGACGTTTTGATATATTTGATGTTTTTGATGTTTTAGATGTTTTTAATGTTTTTCATGTTTTCGACGTTTGTAATGCTTTTGATGTTTTTAATGTTTTTAATGTTTTTGAGGTTTTTGATGTTTTTAATGTTTTTGATGTTTTTGATGTTATTGAAGTTTTTGATGTTTTTGATGTTTGTGATGTTCTTGATGTCTTGATGTTATTGATTTTATTGATGTTTTTGATGTTTTTGATGTTCTTGATGTTTTTGATGTTTTTGAAGTTTTTGATGTTTTTGATGTTTTTGATGTTTTTGATGTTTTGATGTTTTTGATGTTTTTGATGTTTTTGATATTTTTTGATGTTTTTGATGTTTTTGATGTTTTTGATGTTTTTGATGTTTTGATGTTTTTGATGTTTTTGATGTTTTTGATGTTTTTGATGTTTTTGATGTTTTTGATGTTTTGATGTTTTTGATGTTTTCGATGTTTTTGATGTTTTTGATGTTTTTGATGTTTTTGATGTTTTTGATGTTTCTGATGTTTTTGATGTTTTTGATGTTTTTGATGTTTTTGATGTTTTTGATGTTTTTGATGTTTTGATGTTTTTGATGTTTTTGATGTTTTTGATGTTTTTGATGTTTTTGATGTTTTTGATGTTTTGATGTTTTTGATGTTTTTGATGTTTTTGATGTTTTTGATGTTTTGATGTTTTTGATGTTTTTGATGTTTTTGATGTTTTTGATGTTTTTGATGTTTTGATGTTTTTGATGTTTTTGATGTTTTTGATGTTTTTGATGTTTTTGATGTTTTTGATGTTTTTGATGTTTTTGATGTTTTTGATGTTTTGATGTTTTGATGTTTTTGATGTTTTTGAAGTTTTTGATGTGTTTGATGTTTGTGATGTTCTTGATGTCTTGATGTTATTGATTTTATTGATGTTTTTGATGTTTTTGATGTTTTTGATGTTTTTGATGTTTTTCATGTTTTGGATGTTTTTGATGTTATTGATGTTTTTGATGTTTTTGATGTTATTGATGTTTTTGAAGTTTTTAATGTTTTGATGTTTTTAATGTTTTTGATGTGTTTGATGTTTTTGATGTTTTGATGTTTTGGATGTTTTTGATGTTTTTTTTTTTTTGTTTTTGATTTAATGACGTATTTGATGTTTTTAATGTTTTTAATGTTTTTGATGTTTTTAATGTTTTGATGTTTTTAATGTTTTTGATGTGTTTGATGTTTTTGATGTTTTTGATGTTTTGGATGTTTTTGATGTTTTTTGATGTTTTTGATGTTTTTGATGTTTTTGATGTTTTTGATGTTTTGATGTTTTTAATGTTTTTGATGTGTTTGATGTTTTGATGTTTTTGATGTTTTGGATGTTTTTGATGTTTTTGGTATTTTTGATGTTTTTAATGTTTTTCATGTTTTTGACGTTTTTGATGTTTTTGATGTTCCTGATGTTTTTGATGTTTTTGATGTTTTTGATGTTTTTGATGTTTTTGATGTTTTTCATGTTTTTAATGTTTTGATGATTTTGATGTTTTGGATGTTTTTGATGTTCTTGATGTTTTTGATGTTTTGGCTGTTTTTGATGTTTTTGATGTTTTTGATGTTTTTGATGTTTTTGATGTTTTTGGTGTTTTTGATGTTTTTGATGTTTTTGATGTTTTGATGTTTTTGGTGTTTTTGATCTTTTTGATGTTTTTGACGTTTTTGATGTTTTTGATTTTTTTGATGTTTTGTTTTTTTTTTTTTTATGTTTTGATGTTTTGATTTTATGACGTATTTGATGTTTTTAATGTTTTTGAGGTCTTGACGTTTTTGATATATTTGATGTTTTTGATGTTTTAGATGTTTTTAATGTTTTTCATGTTTTCGACGTTTGTAATGCTTTTGATGTTTTTAATGTTTTTGATGTTTTGATGTTATTGAAGTTTTTGATGTTTTTGATGTTTGTGATGTTTTTGATGTTTTTTGATGTTTTTGATGTTTTGATGTTTTTGATGTTTTTGATGTTTTTGATGTTTTTGAAGTTTTTGATGTTTTTGATGTTTTTGATGTTTTGAAGTTTTGATGTTTTTGATGTTTTTGATGTTTTGATGTTTTTGATGTTTTGATATTTTTTGATATTTTGATGTTTTTGGTGTTTTTGATGTTTTTGAAGTTTTTGATGTTTTTGATGTTTTTGATGTTTTTGATGTTTTTGATGTTTTTGATGTTTTTGATGTTTTTTGATGTTTTTGATGTTTTGATGTTTTGATGTTTTTGATGTTTTTGAAGTTTTTGATGTTTTGATGTTTTTGATGTTTTTGATGTTTTGATATTTTTGATATTTTTGATGTTTTTGATGTTTTGGTGTTTTTGAAGTTTTTGATGTTTTTGATGTTTTTGATGTTTTTGATGTTTTTGATGTTTTTGATGTTTTTGATGTTTTTGATGTTTTGATGTTTTTGATGTTTTTGATGTTTTTTGATGTTTTTGATGTTTTTGATGTTTTTGATGTTTTGATGTTTTTGAGTTTGTTTTTGATGTTTTTGATGTTTTTGATGTTTTGATGTTTTTGATGTTTTGATGTTTTTGATGTTTTGATGTTTTGATGTTTTTGATGTTTTTGATGTTTTTGATGTTTTTGATGTTTTTGATGTTTTTGATGTTTTTGATGTTTTTTGATGTTTTGATGTTTTTGATGTTTTTGATGTTTTTGATGTTTTTGATGTCTTTGATGTTTTTGATGGTTTTGATGTTTTTGATGTTTTTAATGTTTCTGATGTGCTTGATGTTTTTGATGTTTTTGATGTTTTTGATGTTTTGATGTTTTGATGTTTTTGATGTTTTTGAAGTTTTTGATGTGTTTGATGTTTGTGATGTTCTTGATGTCTTGATGTTATTGATTTTATTGATGTTTTTGATGTTTTTGATGTTTTTGGTGTTTTTCATGTTTTGGATGTTTTTGATGTTATTGATGTTTTTGATGTTTTTGATGTTATTGATGTTTTGAAG
The DNA here is from genome assembly GCA_018150935.1 of Drosophila pruinosa. NCBI lineage: Eukaryota > Metazoa > Arthropoda > Insecta > Diptera > Drosophilidae > Drosophila > Drosophila pruinosa. The sequence goes on from JAECWR010000374.1 coordinate 477,745, forward strand.
TTTTTAATATTTTTGATATTTTTGATGTTTTTTTTTTTTTGTTTTTTGATTTAATGACGTATTTGATGTTTTTAATGTTTTTAATGTTTTTGATGTTTTTAATGTTTTGATGTTTTTAATGTTTTTGATGTTTTTGATGTTTTTGATGTTTTTGATGTTTTTGATGTTTTTGATGTTTTTGATGTTTTTGATGTTTTTGATGTTTTTGATGATTTGATGTTTTTAATGTTTTTGATGTGTTTGATGTTTTTGATGTTTTTGATGTTTTGGATGCTTTTGATGTTTTTGGTATTTTTGATGTTTTTAATGTTTTTCATGTTTTTGACGTTTTTGATGTTTTTGATGTTCCTGATGTTTTTGATGTTTTTGATGTTTTTGATGTTTTTAATGTTTTGATGTTTTTGATGTTTTGGATGTTTTTGATGTTCTTGATGTTTTTGATGTTTTGGCTGTTTTTGATGTTTTTGATGTTTTTGATGTTTTTGATGTTTTTGATGTTTTTGGTGTTTTTGATGTTTTTGATGTTTTTGATGTTTTTGGTGTTTTTGATATTTTTGATGTTTTTGACGTTTTTGATGTTTTTGATTTTTTTGATGTTTTGTTTTTTTTTTTTTTATGTTTTTGATGTTTTTGATTTTATGACGTATTTGATGTTTTTAATGTTTTTGAGGTCTTGACGTTTTTGATATATTTGATGTTTTAGATGTTTTTAATGTTTTTCATGTTTTAGATGTTTTTAATGTTTTTCATGTTTTCGACGTTTGTAATGCTTTTGATGTTTTTAATGTTTTTGAGGTTTTTGATGTTTTTAATGTTTTTGATGTTTTTGATGTTATTGAAGTTTTTGATGTTTTTGATTTTTGTGATGTTCTTGATGTCTTGATGTTATTGATTTTATTGATGTTTTTGATGTTTTGATGTTTTTGATGTTTTTGATGTTTTTGATGTTTTTTGGTGTTTTTGATGTTTTTGAAGTTTCTGATGTTTTGATGTTTTTGATGTTTTGATGTTTTTGATGTTTTTGATGTTTTTGATGTTTTTGATGTTTTTGATGTTTTCGATGTTTTTGATGTTTTGATGTTTTGATGTTTTTGATGTTTCTGATGTTTCTGATGTTTTGATGTTTTTGATGTTTTTGACGTTTTTGATGTTTTTGATGTTTTTGATGTTTTTGATGTTTTTGATGTTTTTGATGTTTTTGATGTTTTTGATGTTTTTGATGTTTTTGATGTTTTTGATGTTTTTGATGTTTTTGATTTTTTTGATGTTTTTGATGTTTTTGATGTTTTTGATGTTCTTGATGTTTTTGATGTTTTGATGTTTTTGATGTTTTTGATGTTTTTAATGTTTTGATTTTTTTGATGTTTTTGATGTTTTTAATGTTTTTGATGTGTTTGATGTTTTTGATGTTTTTGATGTTTTGGATGTTTTTGATGTTTTTGGTATTTTTGATGTTTTTAATGTTTTTCATGTTTTTGACGTTTTTGATGTTTTTTTGATGTTTTTGATGTTCTTGATGTTTTGATGTTTTTGATGTTTTTGATGTTTTGATGTTTTTGATGTTTTTGATGTTTTTGATGTTTTTGATGTTTTTTAATGTTTTGATGTTTTTGATGTTTTTGATGTTTTGGATGTTTTTGATGTTTTTGATGTTTTTGATGTTTTTGATATTTTTGATGCTTTTGATGTTTTTGATGTTTTTGAAGTTTTTGATGTGTTTGATGTTTTTGATGTTTGTGATGTTTTTGATGTTTTTGTTGTTTTTGATGGTTTTGATGTTTTTGATATTTTGATGTTTTTGATGTTTTTGATGTTTTTAATGTTTTGATGTTTTTGATGTTTTTGATGTTTTGGATGTTTTTGATGTTTTTGATGTTTTTGATATTTTTGATGCTTTTGATGTTTTTGATGTTTTTAATGTTTCTGATGTTTTGATGTTTATGATGTTATTTAATGTTTTTGATTTTTTTGAAGTTTTTGATGTTTTGATGGTTTTGATGTTTTTGATGTTTTTGATGTTTTTGATGTTTCTGATGTTTTTGATGTTTTTGATGTTTTTGATGTTTTTGATGTCTTTGATGTTTTTGATGGTTTTGATGTTTTTGATGTTTTTAATGTTTCTGATGTGTTTGATGTTTTTGATGTTTTTGATGTTTTTGATGTTTTGATGTTTTGATGTTTTTGATGTTTTTGAAGTTTTTGATGTGTTTGATGTTTGTGATGTTCTTGATGTCTTGATGTTATTGATTTTATTGATGTTTTTGATGTTTTTGATGTTTTTGATGTTTTTGATGATTTTCATGTTTTGGATGTTTTTGATGTTATTGATGTTTTTGATGTTTTTGATGTTTTTGATGTTTTTGATGTTTTTGATGTTTTTGATGTTTTTGATGTTTTTGATGTTTTTGATGTTATTGATGTTTTTGAAGTTTTTAATATATTTGATATTTTTGATGTTTTTTTTTTTTGTTTTTTGATTTAATGACGTATTTGATGTTTTAAATGTTTTTAATGTTTTTGATGTTTTTAATGTTTTGATGTTTTTAATGTTTTTGATGTGTTTGATGTTTTTGATGTTTTTGATGTTTTTAATGTTTTGATGTTTTTGATGTTTTGGATGTTTTTGATGTTTTTGATGTTTTTGATGTTTTTGATGTTTTTGATGTTTTTGATGTTTTTGATGTTTTTGATGTTTTTGATGTTTTTGATGTTTTTGATGTTTTTGGTGTTTTTGATGTTTTTGGTGATTTTGATCTTTTTGATGTTTTTGACGTTTTTGATGTTTTTGATTTTTTTGATGTTTTGTTTTTTTTTTCTTTTTATGTTTTTGATGTTTTTGATTTTATGACGTATTTGATGTTTTTAATGTTTTTGAGGTCTTGACGTTTTTGATATATTTGATGTTTTTGATGTTTTAGATGTTTTTAATGTTTTTCATGTTTTTGACGTTTGTAATGCTTTTGATGTTTTTAATGTTTCTAATGTTTTTGAGGTTTTTGATGTTTTTGATGTTTTTGATGTTTTTGATGTTATTGAAGTTTTTGATGTTTTTGATGTTTGTGATGTTCTTGATGTCTTGATGTTATTGATTTTATTGATGTTTTTGATGTTTTTGATGTTTTTGATGTTTTTGATGTTTTTGATGTTTTTGATGTTTTTTGATGTTTTTGATATTTTTGATATTTTTGATGTTTTTGGTGTTTTTGCTGTTTTTGAAGTTTTTGATGTTTTTGATATTTTTGATGTTTTGATGTTTTGATGTTTATGAAGTTTTTGATGTTTTTTGATGTTTTGATGTTTTTGATGTTTTGATGTTTTTGATGTTTTTGATGTTTTTTGATGTTTTGATGTTTCTGATGTTTTTGATGTTTTTGATGTTTTTGATGTTTTTGATGTTTTTGATGTTTTTGATGTTTTGATGTTTTTGATGTTTTTGATGTTTTTGATGTTTTTGATGTTTTTGATGTTTTGATGTTTTTGATGTTTTTGATGTTTTGATGTTTTTGATTTTTGATGTTTTTGATTTTTTCATGTTTTTGATGTTTTGATGTTTTTGATGTTCTTGATGTTTTTGATGTTTTGATGTTTTTGATGTTTTTGATGTTTTGATGTTTTGATGTTTTTGATGTTTTTGATGTTTTGATGTTTTTAATGTTTTTGATGTGTTTGATGTTTTTGATGTTTTTGATGTTTTGGATGTTTTTGATGTTTTTGGTATTTTTGATGTTTTTGATGTTTTTCATGTTTTTGACGTTTTTGATGTTTTTGATGTTTTTGATGTTCTTGATGTTTTTGATGTTTTTAATGTTTTGATGTTTTTGATGTTTTTGATGTTTTGGATGTTTTTGATGTTTTTGATGTTTTTGATGTTTTTGATGTTTTTGATGTTTTTGATGTTTTTGATGTTTTTGATGTTTTTGATGTTTTTGATGTTTTTGATGTTTTTGATGTTTTTGATGTTTTTGATGTTTTGATGTTTTTGATGTTTTTGATGTTTTTGGTGTTTTGATCTTTTTGATGTTTTTGATGGTTTTGATGTTTTTGACGTTTATAATGTTTTTGATGTCTGTGATGTTTTTGATGGTTTTGATGTTTTTGATGTTTTTGATGTTTTTAATGTTTCTGGTGTGTTTGATGTTTTTGATATTTTTGATGCTTTTGATGTTTTTGATGTTTTTGAAGTTTTTGATGTGTTTGATGTTTTGATGTTTGTGATGTTTTTGATGTTTTTGTTGTTTTTGATGGTTTTGATGTTTTTGATGTTTTTGATGTTTTTGATGTTTTTGATGTTTTGATGTTTTTGATGTTTTTTGATGTTTTTGATGTTTCTGATGTTTTTGACGTCTTTGATGTTTTTGATGTTTTTTTCAAAGTTTCTGATGTTTTTGATGTTTATGATGTTATTTAATGTTTTTGATTTTTTTTGAAGTTTTTGATGTTTTTGATGTTTTTGATGTTTTTGATGTTTTTGATGTTTTTGATGTTTTTGATGTTTTTGATGTTTTTGATGTTTTTGATGTTTTTGATGTTTTTGATGTTTTTGATGTTTTTTGATGTTTTTGATGTTTTTAATGTTTTTGATGTCTTTGATGTTTTTGATGGTTTTGATGTTTTTGATGTTTTTAATGTTTCTGATGTGTTTGATGTTTTTGATGTTTTTGATGTTTTTGATGTTTTGATGTTTTGATGTTTTTGATGTTTTTGAAGTTTTTGATGTGTTTGATATTTGTGATGTTCTTGATGTCTTGATGTTATTGATTTTATTGATGTTTTTGATGTTTTTGATGTTTTTGATGTTTTTGATGTTTTTCATGTTTTGGATGTTTTTGATGTTATTGATGTGTTTGATGTTTTTGATGTTTTGATGTTATTGATGTTTTTGAAGTTTTTAATATTTTTGATATTTTTGATGTTTTTTTTTTTTGTTTTTGATTTAATGACGTATTTGATGTTTTTAATGTTTTTAATGTTTTTGATGTTTTTAATGTTTTGATGTTTTTAATGTTTTTGATGTGTTTGATGTTTTCGATGTTTTGGATGTTTTTGATGTTTTTGGTATTTTTGATGTTTTTAATGTTTTTGACGTTTTTGATGTTTTTGATGTTTTGATGTTTTTGATGTTTTGATGTTCTTGATGTTTTTGATGTTTTTGATGTTTTTGATGTTTTTGATGTTTTTGATGTTTTGATGTATTTAATGTTTTGATGTTTTTGATGTTTTGATGTTTTGGATGTTTTTGATGTTTGTGATGTTTTTGATGTTTTTGATGTTTTTGATGTTTTTGATGTTTTTGATGTTTTTGATGTTTTTGGTGTTTTCGATGTTTTTGGTGTTTTTGATCTTTTTGATGTTTTTGACGTTTTTGATGTTTTTGATTTTTTTGATGTTTTCTTTTTGTTGTTTTTTATGTTTTTGATGTTTTTGATTTTATGACGTACTCGTATTTGATGTTTTTAATGTTTTTGAGGTCTTGACGTTTTTGATATATTTGATGTTTTTGATGTTTTAGATGTTTTTAATGTTTTTCATGTTTTCGACGTTTGTAATGCCTTTGATGTTTTTAATGTTTTTAATGTTTTTGAGGTTTTTGATGTTCTTGATGTCTTGATGTTATTGAATTTATTGATGTTTTTGATGTTTTTGATGTTTTTGATGTTTGTGATGTTCTTGATGTTTTTGATGTTTTTGATGTTTTTGATGTTTTTGATGTTTTTGATGTTTTTGATGTTTTTGATGTTTTTGATGTTTTTGATGTTTTTGATGTTTTTGATATTTTTGATGTTTTTGATGTTTTTGATATTTTTGATGTTTTTGAAGTTTTTGATGTTTTTGATGTTTTTGATGTTTCTGATGTTTTTGATGTTTCTGATGTTTTGATGTTTTTGATGTTTTGATGTTTTTGATGTTTTTGATGTTTTTGATGTTTTTGATGTTGTTGATGTTTTTGATGTTTTTTGATGTTTTTGATGTTTTTGATGTTTTTAATGTTTTTCATGTTTTTGACGTGTTTGACGTTTTTGATGTTTTTGATGTTTTAATGTTTTTGATGTTTTTGATGTTTTTGATGTTTTTGATGTTTTTGATGTTTTTATGTTTTTGATGTTTTTGATGTTTTTGATGTTTTTGATGTTTTTGATGTTTTTGATGTTGTTGATGTTTTTGATGTTTTTGATGTTTTTGATGTTTTTGATGTTTTTGATGTTTTTGATGTTTTTGATGTTTTTGATGTTTTTGATGTTTTGGATGTTTTTGATGTTTTTGACGTTTTTGATGTTTTTGATTTTTTTGATGTTTTGTTTTTTTTTTTTTTTTTTATGTTTTTGATGTTTTTGATTTTATGACGTATTTGATCTTTTTAATGTTTTTGAGGTCTTGACGTTTTTGACATATTTGATGTTTTTGATGTTTTAGATGTTTTTCATGTTTTCGACGTTTGTAATGCTTTTGATGTTTTTAATGTTTTTAATGTTTTTGAGGTTTTAGATGTTTTTGATGTTTTTGATGTTATTGAAGTTTTTGATGTTTTTGATGTTTGTGATGTTCTTGATGTCTTGATGTCTTGATGTTATTGATTTTATTGATTTTATTGATGTTTTTGATGTTTTTGATGTTTCTAATGTTTTGATGTTTTTGATGTTTTTGATGTTTTTGATGTTTTTGATATTTTTGATGTTTTGGATGTTTTGGATGTTTTTGATGTTTTTGATGTTTTTGATTTTTTTTTGTTTTTTTTTTTTATGTTTTTGATGTTTTTGACGTTTTTGATGTTTTTGATTTTTTTGATGTTTTGTTTTTTTTTTTTTTATGTTTTTGATGTTTTTGACGTTTTTGATATTTTTGATGTTTCGATGTTTTTAAGATTTTTCTGTTTTTGATGATTTTGATGTTTTGATGTTTTTGATGTTTTTGATATTTTTGATGTTTTTGATGTTTTTCATCTTTTTGATGTTTTTGATGTTTTTGAGGTTTTTATATTGTTGATATTTTGATGTTTTTGATGTTTTTAATGTTTTGATGTTTTTGATGTTTTTGATGTTTTTGATGTTTGTGATGTTCTTGATGTCTTGATGTTATTGATTTTATTGATTTTATTGATGTTTTTGATGTTTTTGATGTTTTTGATATTTTTGATGTTTTGGATGTTTTTGATGTTTTTGATTTTTTTGATGTTTTTTTTTTTTTTATATGTTTTTGATGTTTTGACGTTTTTGATGTTTTTGATTTTTTTGATGTTTTGTTTTTTTTTTTTTATGTTTTTGATGTTTTTGACGTTTTTGATATTTTTGATGTTTCTTGATGTTTCGATGTTTTTAAGATTTTTCTGTTTTTGATGATTTTGATGTTTTGATGTTTTTGATGTTTTTGATATTTTTGATGTTTTTGATGTTTTTCATCTTTTTGATGTTTTTGATGTTTTTGATGTTTTTGAGGTTTTTATGTTGTTGATATTTTGATGTTTTTGATGTTGTTGATGTTTTTGATGTTTTTGATGTTTTTGATGTTTTTGATGTTTTGATGTTTTGATGTTTTTGATGTTTTTGATGTTTTTGATGTTTTTGATGTTTTTGATGTTTTTGATGTTTTTGATGTTTTTGGTGTTTTTGATGTTTTTGGTGTTTTTGATCTTTTTAATTTTTTTGATGTTTTGTTTTTTTTTTTTTTTTTATGTTTTTGCTGTTTTTGATTTTATGACGTATTTGATGTTTTTAATGTTTTTGAGGTCTTGACGTTTTGATATATTTGATGTTTTTGATGTTTTAGATGTTTTTAATGTTTTTCATGTTTTCGACGTTTGTAATGCTTTTGATGTTTTTAATGTTTTTCATGTTTTCGACGTTTGTAATGCTTTTGATGTTTTTAATGTTTTTGAGGTTTTTGATGTTTTTTATGTTTTTGATGTTTATGATGTTATTGAAGTTTTTGATGTTTTTGATGTTTGTGATGTTCTTGATGTCTTGATGTTATTGATTTTATTGATGTTTTTGATGTTTTTGATGTTTTTGATGTTTTTGATGTTTTTGATATTTTTGATGTTTTTGATGTTTTTGATGTTTTTGATGTTTTTGATATTTTTGATATTTTTGATGTTTTTGATGTTTTTGATGTTTTTAATGTTTTTGATGTTTTTGATGTTTTTAATGTTTTGATGTTTTTGATGTTTTTGATGTTTTTGATGTTTTTGATATTTTTGATGTTTTTGATGTTTTGATGTTTTTGATGTTTTTGATATTTTGATATTTTTGATGTTTTTGATGTTTTTGATGTTTTTAATGTTTTTGATGTTTTTGATGTTTTTGATGTTTTTAATGTTTTGATGTTTTTGATGCTTTTGATGTTTTTAATGTTTTGATGTTTTTGATGTCTTTGATGTTTTTGATGTTTTTGATGTTTTTGATGTTTTTGATGTTTTTGATGTTTTTGATATTTTTGATGTTTTTGATGTTTTTGATGTTTTTGATGTTTTGATGTTTTTGATATTTTTGATGTTTTTGATGTTTTGATGTTTTTGATGTTTTTGTTGTTTTTGATGTTTTTGATGTTTTTGATGCTTTTGATGTTTTTGATGTTTTTGATGTTTTTGATGTTTTTGATGTTTTTGATGTTTTGGATGTTTTTCATGTTTTTAATGTTTTTCATGTTTTTGACGTTTTTGATGTTTTTGATGTTTTTGATGTTTTTGATGTTTTTAATGTTTTTGATGTTTTTGATGTTTTTAATGTTTTGATGTTTTTAATGTTTTTGATGTTTTTGATGTTTTTGATGTTTTGGGTGTTTTTGATGTTTTTGACGTTTTTGATGTTTTTGATTTTTTTTGATGTTTTTGATGTTTTTAATGTTTTTGATGTTTTTGATGTTTTTAATGTTTTGATGTTTTTGATGTTTTTGATGTTTTTGATGTTTTTGATGTTTTTAATGTTTTGATGTTTTTGATGTTTTTGATGTCTTTGATGTTTTTGATGTTTTTGATGTTTTTGATGTTTTTGATTTTTTTGATGTTTTTGATTTTTTGATGTTTTTGATGTTTTTGATGTTTTTGATGTTTTTGATGTTTTTGATGTTTTTGATGTTTTTGATGTTTTTGATGTTTTTGATGTTTTGGATGTTTTTGATGTTTTTAATGTTTTTGATGTTTTTGATGTTTTTGATGTTTTTGATGTTTTTGACGTTTTTGATGTTTTTGATTTTTTTGATGTATTGTTTTTTTTTTTTTTTTTTTTTTTTTATGACGTATTTGATGTTTTTAATGTTTTTGAGGTCTTGACGTTTTTGATATATTTGATGTTTTTGATGTTTTTGATGTTTTTAATGTTTTTCATGTTTTCGACGTTTGTAATGCTTTTGATGTTTTTAATGTTTTTGAGGTTTTTGATGTTTTTGAGTTTTTTGATGTTTTTGATGTTTTTGATGTTTTTGATGTTATTGAAGTTTTTGATGTTTTTGATGTTTTTGATGTTTTTGATGTTTTTGATGTTTTTGATGTTTTTGATGTTTTTGATGTTTGTGATGTCTTGTTGTTATTGATTTTATTGATGTTTTTGATGTTTTTGATGTTTTTAATGTTTTTGATGTTTTTGATGTTTTTAATGTTTTGATGTTTTTGATGTTTTTGATGTTTTTGACGTTTTTGATGTTTTTGATGTTTTTGATGTTTTTGATGTTTTGGATGTTTTTGATGTTTTTGACGTTTTTGATGTTTTTGATTTTTTTGATGTTTTGTTTTTTTTTTTTTATGTTTTTGATGTTTTTGACGTTTTTGATGTTTTTGATTTTTTTGATGTTTTTTTTTTTTTTTTTTTTGTTATGTTTTTGTTGTTTTTGATGTTTTTGATGTTTTTGATGTTTTTGATGTTTGTGATGTCTTGATGTTATTGATTTTATTGATGTTTTTGATGTTTTTGATGTTTTTGATGTTTTTAATGTTTTTGATGTTTTTAATGTTTTGATGTTTTTGATGTTTTTGATGTTTTTGATGTTTTTGATGTTTTTGATGTTTTTGATGTTTTTGACGTTTTTGATATTTTTGATGTTCCTTGATGTTTTGATGTTTTTAAGATTTTTCTGTTTTTGATGATTTTGATATTTTGATGTTTTTGATGTTTTTGATATTTTTGATGTTTTTGATGTTTTTCATCTTTTTGATGTTTTTGATGTTTTTGAGGTTTTTATGTTGTTGATATTTTGATGTTTTTGATGTTTTTGATGTTGTTGATGTTTTGGATGTTTTTGATGTTTTTGATGTTTTTGATGTTTTTGATGTTTTTGATGTTTTTGATGTTTTTGATGTTTTTGATGTTTTTGATGTTTTTGATGTTTTGATGTTTTTGGTGTTTTTTTGATGTTTCTGATGTTTTTGATGTTTTTGGTGTTTTTGATCTTTTGATGTTTTTGACGTTTTTGATGTTTTTGATTTTTTTGATGTTTTGTTTTTTTTTTTTTATGTTTTTGATGTTTTTGATTTTATGACGTATTTGATGTTTTTAATGTTTTTGAGGTCTTGACGTTTTTGATATATTTGATGTTTTTGATGTTTTAGATGTTTTTAATGTTTTTCATGTTTTCGACGTTTGTAATGCTTTTGATGTTTTTAATGTTTTTGAGGTTTTGATGTTTTTAATGTTTTTGATGTTTTTGATGTTATTGAAGTTTTTGATGTTTTTGATGTTTGTGATGTTTTTGATGTTTTTGATGTTTTTGATGTTTTTGATGTTTTTGATGTTTTTGATGTTTTTGATGTTTTTGATGTTTTTGATGTTTTTGATGTTTTTGAAGTTTTTGATGTTTTTGATGTTTTTGATGTTTTTGAAGTTTTTGATGTTTTTGATGTTTTTGATGTTTTTGATGTTTTTGATGTTTTTGATGTTTTTGATATTTTTGATATTTTTGATGTTTTTGGTGTTTTTGATGTTTTTGAAGTTTTTGATGTTTTTGATGTTTTTGATGTTTTTGATGTTTTTGATGTTTTTGATGTTTTTGATGTTTTTGATGTTTTTGATGTTTTTGATGTTTTGATGTTTTTGATGTTTTGATGTTTTGAAGTTTTTGATGTTTTTGATGTTTTGATGTTTTTGATGTTTTTGATATTTTTGATATTTTTGATGTTTTTGATGTTTTGGTGTTTTTGAAGTTTTGATGTTTTTGATGTTTTTGATGTTTTTTGATGTTTTTGATGTTTTTGATGTTTTTGATGTTTTTTGATGTTTTTGATGTTTTTGATGTTTTTGATGTTTTTGATGTTTTTGATGTTTTTGATGTTTTTGATGTTTTTGATGTTTTTGATGTTTTTTGATGTTTTTGATGTTTTTGATGTTTTTGATGTTTTGATGTTTTTGATGTTTTTGATGTTTTTGATGTTTTTGATGTTTTTGATGTTTTTGATGTTTTGATGTTTTGATGTTTTTGATGTTTTTGATGTTTTTGATGTCTTTGATGTTTTTGATGGTTTTGATGGTTTTGATGTTTTTAATGTTTCTGATGTGCTTGATGTTTTTGATGTTTTTGATGTTTTTGATGTTTTGATGTTTTGATGTTTTGATGTTTTTGAAGTTTTTGATGTGTTTGATGTTTGTGATGTTCTTGATGTCTTGATGTTATTGATTTTATTGATGTTTTTGATGTTTTTGATGTTTTTGATGTTTTTGGTGTTTTTCATGTTTTGGATGTTTTTGATGTTATTGATGTTTTTGATGTTTTTGATGTTATTGATGTTTTTGAAGTTTTTAATATTTTTGATATTTTTGATGTTTTTTTTTTTTTTTTTTGATTTAATGACGTATTTGATGTTTTTAATGTTTTTAATGTTTTTGATGTTTTTAATGTTTTGATGTTTTTAATGTTTTTGATGTGTTTGATGTTTTTGATGTTTTTGATGTTTTGGATGTTTTTGATGTTTTTGATGTTTTTGATGTTTTTGATGTTTTTGATGATTTGATGTTTTTAATGTTTTTGATGTGTTTGATGTTTTTGATGTTTTTGATGTTTTGGATGCTTTTGATGTTTTTGGTATTTTTGATGTTTTTAATGTTTTTCATGTTTTTGACGTTTTTGATGTTTTTGATGTTCCTGATGTTTTTGATGTTTTTGATGTTTTTGATGTTTTTGATGTTTTTGATGTTTTTAATGTTTTGATGTTTTTGATGTTTTGGATGTTTTTGATGTTCTTGATGTTTTTGATGTTTTGGCTGTTTTTGATGTTTTTGATGTTTTTGATGTTTTTGATGTTTTTGATGTTTTTGCTGTTTTTGATGTTTTTGATGTTTTTGATGTTTTTGGTGTTTTTGATATTTTTGATGTTTTTGACGTTTTTGATGTTTTTGATTTTTTTGATGTTTTTTTTTTTTTTTTTTTATGTTTTTGATGTTTTTGATTTTATGACGTATTTGATGTTTTTAATGTTTTTGAGGTCTTGACGTTTTTGATATATTTGATGTTTTAGATGTTTTTAATGTTTTTCATGTTTTCGACGTTTGTAATGCTTTTGATGTTTTTAATGTTTTTGAGGTTTTTGATGTTTTTAATGTTTTTGATGTTTTTGATGTTATTGAAGTTTTTGATGTTTTTGATGTTTGTGATGTTCTTGATGTCTTGATGTTATTGATTTTATTGATGTTTTTGATGTTTTTGATGTTTTTGATGTTTTTGATGTTTTTGATGTTTTTGGTGTTTTTGATGTTTTTGAAGTTTTTGATGTTTTTGATGTTTTTGATGTTTTTGATGTTTTTGATGTTTTTGATGTTTTTGATGTTTTCGATGTTTTTGATGTTTTTGATGTTTTTGATGTTTTTGATGTTTCTGATGTTTCTGATGTTTTTGATGTTTTTGATGTTTTTGACGTTTTTGATGTTTTTGATGTTTTTGATGTTTTTGATGTTTTTGATGTTTTTGATGTTTTTGATGTTTTTGATGTTTTTGATGTTTTTGATGTTTTTGATGTTTTTGATGTTTTTGATTTTTTTGATGTTTTTGATGTTTTTGATGTTCTTGATGTTTTTGATGTTTTTGATGTTTTTGATGTTTTTAATGTTTTGATTTTTTTGATGTTTTTGATGTTTTGATGTTTTTAATGTTTTTGATGTGTTTGATGTTTTTGATGTTTTTGATGTTTTGGATGTTTTTGATGTTTTTGGTATTTTTGATGTTTTTAATGTTTTTCATGTTTTTGACGTTTTTGATGTTTTTGATGTTTTTGATGTTCTTGATGTTTTTGATGTTTTTGATGTTTTTGATGTTTTTGATGTTTTTGATGTTTTTGATGTTTTTGATGTTTTTGATGTTTTTAATGTTTTGATGTTTTTGATGTTTTTGATGTTTTGGATGTTTTTGATGTTTTTGATGTTTTTGATATTTTTGATGCTTTTGATGTTTTTGATGTTTTTGAAGTTTTTGATGTGTTTGACGTTTTTGATGTTTGTGATGTTTTTGATGTTTTTGTTGTTTTTGATGGTTTTGATGTTTTTGATATTTTTGATGTTTTTGATGTTTTTGATGTTTTTGATGTTTTTAATGTTTTGATGTTTTTGATGTTTTTGATGTTTTGGATGTTTTTGATGTTTTTGATGTTTTTGATATTTTTGATGCTTTTGATGTTTTTGATGTTTTTAATGTTTCTGATGTTTTTGATGTTTATGATGTTATTTAATGTTTTTGATTTTTTTTGAAGTTTTTGATGTTTTTGATGTTTTTGATGTTTTTGATGTTTTTGATGTTTCTGATGTTTTTGATGTTTTTGATGTTTTTGATGTTTTTGATGTCTTTGTTGTTTTTGATGGTTTTGATGTTTTTTGATGTTTTTAATGTTTCTGATGTGTTTGATGTTTTTGATGTTTTTGATGTTTTTGATGTTTTGATGTTTTGATGTTTTTGATGTTTTTGAAGTTTTTGATGTGTTTGATGTTTGTGATGTTCTTGATGTTATTGATTTTATTGATGTTTTTGATGTTTTTGATGTTTTTGATGTTTTTGATGATTTTCATGTTTTGGATGTTTTTGATGTTATTGATGTTTTTGATGTTTTTGATGTTTTTGATGTTTTGATGTTTTTGATGTTTTTGATGTTTTTGATGTTTTTGATGTTATTGATGTTTTTGAAGTTTTTAATATATTTGATATTTTTGATTTTTTTTTTTTTGTTTTTGATTTAATGACGTATTTGATGTTTTAAATGTTTTTAATGTTTTTGATGTTTTTAATGTTTTGATGTTTTTGATGTTTTTGATGTTTTTGATGTTTTTGATGTTTTTGATGTTTTTGATGTTTTTGATGTTTTTGATGTTTTGGATGTTTTTGATGTTTTTGATGTTTTTGATGTTTTTGATGTTTTTGATGTTTTTGATGTTTTTGATGTTTTTGATGTTTTTGATGTTTTTGATGTTTTTGATGTTTTTGATGTTTTTGGTGTTTTTGATGTTTTTGGTGTTTTTGATCTTTTTGATGTTTTTGACGTTTTTGATGTTTTTGATTTTTTTGATGTTTTGTTTTTTTTTCTTTTTATGTTTTTGATGTTTTTGATTTTATGACGTATTTGATGTTTTTAATGTTTTTGAGGTCTTGACGTTTTTGATATATTTGATGTTTTTGATGTTTTAGATGTTTTTAATGTTTTTCATGTTTTTGACGTTTGTAATGCTTTTGATGTTTTTAATGTTTCTAATGTTTTTGAGGTTTTGATGTTTTTGATGTTTTTGATGTTTTTGATGTTATTGAAGTTTTTGATGTTTTTGATGTTTGTGATGTTCTTGATGTCTTGATGTTATTGATTTTATTGATGTTTTTGATGTTTTTGATGTTTTTGATGTTTTTGATGTTTTTGATGTTTTTGATGTTTTTGATGTTTTTGATATTTTTGATATTTTTGATGTTTTTGGTGTTTTTGCTGTTTTTGAAGTTTTTGATGTTTTTGATGTTTTTGATGTTTTGATGTTTATGAAGTTTTGATGTTTTGATGTTTTTGATGTTTTTGATGTTTTTGATGTTTTTGATGTTTTGATGTTTTTGATGTTTTTTGATGTTTTGATGTTTTTGATGTTTTTGATGTTTTTGATGTTTTTGATGTTTTTGATGTTTTTGATGTTTTTGATGTTTTTGATGTTTTGATGTTTTTGATGTTTTTGATGTTTTTGATGTTTTTGATGTTTTTGATGTTTTTGATGTTTTGATGTTTTTGATGTTTTGATGTTTTTGATGTTTTTGATGTTTTTGATGTTTTTGATGTTTTTGATGTTTTTGATTTTTTTCATGTTTTTGATGTTTTTGATGTTTTTGATGTTCTTGATGTTTTTGATGTTTTTGATGTTTTTGATGTTTTTGATGTTTTTGATGTTTTGATGTTTTTGATGTTTTTGATGTTTTGATGTTTTTAATGTTTTTGATGTGTTTGATGTTTTTGATGTTTTTGATGTTTTGGATGTTTTTGATGTTTTTGGTATTTTTGATGTTTTTGATGTTTTTCATGTTTTTGACGTTTTTGATGTTTTTGATGTTTTTGATGTTCTTGATGTTTTTGATGTTTTTGATAATTTTGATGTTTTTAATGTTTTGATGTTTTTGATGTTTTTGATGTTTTGGATGTTTTTGATGTTTTTGATGTTTTTGATGTTTTTGATGTTTTTGATGTTTTTGATGTTTTTGATGTTTTTGATGTTTTTGATGTTTTTGATGTTTTTGATGTTTTTGATGTTTTTGATGTTTTTGATGTTTTTGATGTTTTTGATGTTTTTGATGTTTTTGATGTTTTTGGTGTTTTTGATCTTTTTGATGTTTTTGATGGTTTTGATGTTTTTGACGTTTATAATGTTTTTGATGTCTGTGATGTTTTTGATGGTTTTGATGTTTTTGATGTTTTTGATGTTTTTAATGTTTCTGGTGTGTTTGATGTTTTTGATATTTTTGATGCTTTTGATGTTTTTGATGTTTTTGAAGTTTTTGATGTGTTTGATGTTTTTGATGTTTGTGATGTTTTTGATGTTTTTGTTGTTTTTGATGGTTTTGATGTTTTTGATGTTTTTGATGTTTTTGATGTTTTTGATGTTTTTGATGTTTTTGATGTTTTTTGATGTTTTTGATGTTTCTGATGTTTTTGACGTCTTTGATGTTTTTGATGTTTTTTTCAAAGTTTCTGATGTTTTTGATGTTTATGATGTTATTTAATGTTTTTGATTTTTTTGAAGTTTTGATGTTTTTGATGTTTTTGATGTTTTTGATGTTTTTGATGTTTTTGATGTTTTTGATGTTTTTGATGTTTTTGATGTTTTTGATGTTTTTGATGTTTTTAATGTTTTTGATGTCTTTGATGTTTTTGATGGTTTTGATGTTTTTGATGTTTTTAATGTTTCTGATGTGTTTGATGTTTTTGATGTTTTTGATGTTTTTGATGTTTTGATGTTTTGATGTTTTTGATGTTTTTGAAGTTTTTGATGTGTTTGATATTTGTGATGTTCTTGATGTCTTGATGTTATTGATTTTATTGATGTTTTTGATGTTTTTGATGTTTTTGATGTTTTTCATGTTTTGGATGTTTTTGATGTTATTGATGTGTTTGATGTTTTTGATGTTTTTGATGTTATTGATGTTTTTGAAGTTTTTAATATTTTTGATATTTTTGATGTTTTTTTTTTTTTGTTTTTGATTTAATGACGTATTTGATGTTTTTAATGTTTTGATGTTTTTAATGTTTTGATGTTTTTAATGTTTTTGATGTGTTTGATGTTTTCGATGTTTTGGATGTTTTTGATGTTTTTGGTATTTTTGATGTTTTTAATGTTTTTGACGTTTTTGATGTTTTTGATGTTTTTGATGTTTTTGATGTTTTTGATGTTTTTGATGTTCTTGATGTTTTTGATGTTTTTGATGTTTTTGATGTTTTTGATGTTTTTGATGTATTTAATGTTTTGATGTTTTTGATGTTTTTGATGTTTTGGATGTTTTTGATGTTTGTGATGTTTTTGATGTTTTTGATGTTTTTGATGTTTTTGATGTTTTTGATGTTTTTGGTGTTTTCGATGTTTTTGGTGTTTTTGATCTTTTTGATGTTTTTGACGTTTTTGATGTTTTTGATTTTTTTGATGTTTTGTTTTTTTTTTTTTTTTATGTTTTTGATGTTTTTGATTTTATGACGTATTTGATGTTTTTAATGTTTTTGAGGTCTTGACGTTTTTGATATATTTGATGTTTTTGATGTTTTAGATGTTTTTAATGTTTTTCATGTTTTCGACGTTTGTAATGCCTTTGATGTTTTTAATGTTTTTAATGTTTTTGAGGTTTTTGATGTTCTTGATGTCTCGATGTTATTGAATTTATTGATGTTTTTGATGTTTTTGATGTTTTTGATGTTTGTGATGTTCTTGATGTTTTTGATGTTTTTGATGTTTTTGATGTTTTTGATGTTTTTGATGTTTTTGATGTTTTTGATGTTTTTGATGTTTTTGATGTTTTTGATGTTTTTGATGTTTTTGATATTTTTGATGTTTTTGATGTTTTTGATATTTTTGATGTTTTTGAAGTTTTTGATGTTTTTGATGTTTTTGATGTTTCTGATGTTTTTGATGTTTCTGATGTTTTTGATGTTTTTGATGTTTTTGATGTTTTTGATGTTTTTGATGTTTTTGATGTTTTTGATGTTGTTGATGTTTTTGATGTTTTTGATGTTTTTGATGTTTTTGATGTTTTTAATGTTTTTCATGTTTTTGACGTGTTTGACGTTTTTGATGTTTTTGATGTTTTTAATGTTTTTGATGTTTTTGATGTTTTTAATGTTTTGATGTTTTTGATGTTTTTTATGTTTTTGATGTTTTTGATGTTTTTGATGTTTTTGATGTTTTTGATGTTTTTGATGTTGTTGATGTTTTTGATGTTTTTGATGTTTTTGATGTTTTTGATGTTTTTGATGTTTTTGATGTTTTTGATGTTTTTGATGTTTTTGATGTTTTTGATGTTTTGGATGTTTTTGATGTTTTTGACGTTTTTGATGTTTTTGATTTTTTTGATGTTTTGTTTTTTTTTGTTTTTTTATGTTTTTGATGTTTTTGATTTTATGACGTATTTGATCTTTTTAATGTTTTTGAGGTCTTGACGTTTTTGACATATTTGATGTTTTTGATGTTTTAGATGTTTTTCATGTTTTCGACGTTTGTAATGCTTTTGATGTTTTTAATGTTTTTAATGTTTTTGAGGTTTTAGATGTTTTTGATGTTTTTGATGTTATTGAAGTTTTTGATGTTTTTGATGTTTGTGATGTTCTTGATGTCTTGATGTCTTGATGTTATTGATTTTATTGATTTTATTGATGTTTTTGATGTTTTTGATGTTTCTAATGTTTTGATGTTTTTGATGTTTTTGATGTTTTTGATGTTTTTGATATTTTTGATGTTTTGGATGTTTTGGATGTTTTTGATGTTTTTGATGTTTTTGATTTTTTTTTTTTTTTTTTTTTTATGTTTTTGATGTTTTTGACGTTTTTGATGTTTTTGATTTTTTTGATGTTTTGTTTTTTTTTTTTTTATGTTTTTGATGTTTTTGACGTTTTTGATTTTTTTGATGTTTCGATGTTTTTTAGATTTTTCTGTTTTTGATGTTTTTGATGTTTTGATGTTTTTGATGTTTTTGATGTTTTTGATGTTTTTGATGTTTTTCATCTTTTTGATGTTTTTGATGTTTTTGAGGTTTTTATATTGTTGATATTTTGATGTTTTTGATGTTTTTAATGTTTTGATGTTTTTGATGTTTTTGATGTTTTTGATGTTTGTGATGTTCTTGATGTCTTGATGTTATTGATTTTATTGATTTTATTGATGTTTTTGATGTTTTTGATGTTTTTGATATTTTTGATGTTTTGGATGTTTTTGATTTTTTGATGTTTTTTTTTTTTTTATATGTTTTTGATGTTTTGACGTTTTTGATGTTTTTGATTTTTTTGATGTTTTGTTTTTTTTTTTTTTATGTTTTTGATGTTTTTGACGTTTTTGATATTTTTGATGTTTCTTGATGTTTCGATGTTTTTAAGATTTTTCTGTTTTTGATGATTTTGATGTTTTGATGTTTTTGATGTTTTTGATATTTTTGATGTTTTTGATGTTTTTCATCTTTTTGATGTTTTTGATGTTTTTGATGTTTTTGAGGTTTTTATGTTGTTGATATTTTGATGTTTTTGATGTTGTTGATGTTTTTGATGTTTTTGATGTTTTTGATGTTTTTGATGTTTTTGATGTTTTTGATGTTTTTGATGTTTTTGATGTTTTTGATGTTTTTGATGTTTTTGATGTTTTTGGTGTTTTTGATGTTTTTGGTGTTTTTGATCTTTTTAATTTTTTTTGATGTTTTGTTTTTTTTTTTTTTTTATGTTTTTGCTGTTTTTGATTTTATGACGTATTTGATGTTTTTAATGTTTTTGAGGTCTTGACGTTTTTGATATATTTGATGTTTTTGATGTTTTAGATGTTTTTAATGTTTTTCATGTTTTCGACGTTTGTAATGCTTTTGATGTTTTTAATGTTTTTCATGTTTTCGACGTTTGTAATGCTTTTGATGTTTTTAATGTTTTTGAGGTTTTTGATGTTTTTTATGTTTTTGATGTTTTTGATGTTATTGAAGTTTTTGATGTTTTTGATGTTTGTGATGTTCTTGATGTCTTGATGTTATTGATTTTATTGATGTTTTTGATGTTTTTGATGTTTTTGATGTTTTTGATGTTTTTGATGTTTTTGATGTTTTTGATGTTTTTGATGTTTTTGATATTTTTGATATTTTTGATGTTTTTGATGTTTTTGATGTTTTTAATGTTTTTGATGTTTTTGATGTTTTTAATGTTTTGATGTTTCTGATGTTTTTGATGTTTTTGATGTTTTTGATATTTTTGATGTTTTTGATGTTTTTGATGTTTTTGATGTTTTTGATATTTTTGATATTTTTGATGTTTTTGATGTTTTTGATGTTTTTAATGTTTTTGATGTTTTTGATGTTTTTGATGTTTTTAATGTTTTGATGTTTTTGATGCTTTTGATGTTTTTAATGTTTTGATGTTTTTGATGTCTTTGATGTTTTTGATGTTTTTGATGTTTTTGATGTTTTTGATGTTTTTGATGTTTTTGATGTTTTTGATGTTTTTGATATTTTTGATATTTTTGATGTTTTTGATGTTTTTGATGTTTTTAATGTTTTTGATGTTTTTGATGTTTTTGATGTTTTTAATGTTTTGATGTTTTTGATGCTTTTGATGTTTTTAATGTTTTGATGTTTTTGATGTCTTTGATGTTTTTGATGTTTTTGATGTTTTTGATGTTTTTGATGTTTTTGATGTTTTTGATGTTTTTGATGTTTTTGAAGTTTTTGATGTTTTTGATGTTTTTGATGTTTTTGATGTTTTTGATGTTTTTGATGTTTTTGATGTTTTTGATGTTTTTGATGTTTTTGATGTTTTTGATGTTTTTGATGTTTTTGATGTTTTTGATGTTTTTGATGTTTTTGATGTTTTTGATGTTTTTGATGTTTTTGATGTTTTGGATGTTTTTAATGTTTTTCATGTTTTTGACGTTTTTGATGTTTTTGATGTTTTTGATGTTTTTGATGTTTTTAATGTTTTTGATGTTTTTGATGTTTTTAATGTATTGATGTTTTTAATGTTTTTGATGTTTTTGATGTTTTTGATGTTTTGGATGTTTTTGATGTTTTTGATGTTTTTGATGTTTTTGATTTTTTTGATGTTTTTGATGTTTTTGATGTTTTTGATGTTTTTGATGTTTTTAATGTTTTGATGTTTTTGATGTTTTTGATGTTTTTGATGTTTTGATGTTTTTGATGTTTTTGATGTTTTTGATGTTTTTAATGTTTTGATGTTTTTGATGTTTTTGATGTTTTTGATGTTTTTGATGTTTTTGATGTTTTTGATATTTTTGATGTTTTTGATGTTTTTGATGTTTTTGAAGTTTTTGATGTTTTTGATGTTTTTGATGTTTTTGATGTTTTTGATGTTTTTGATGTTTTTGATGTTTTTGATGTTTTTGATGTTTTGGATGTTTTTGATGTTTTTAATGTTTTTGATGTTTTTGATGTTTTTGATGTTTTTGATGTTTTTGACGTTTTTGATGTTTTTGATTTTTTTGATGTATTTTTTTTTTTTTTTTTTTTGTTTTTATGACGTATTTGATGTTTTTAATGTTTTTGAGGTCTTGACGTTTTTGATATATTTGATGTTTTTGATGTTTTAGATGTTTTTAATGTTTTTCATGTTTTCGACGTTTGTAATGCTTTTGATGTTTTTAATGTTTTTGAGGTTTTTGATGTTTTTGAGTTTTTTGATGTTTTTGATGTTTTTGATGTTTTTGATGTTATTGAAGTTTTTGATGTTTTTGATGTTTTTGATGTTTTTGATGTTTTTGATGTTTTTGATGTTTTTGATGTTTGTGATGTCTTGTTGTTATTGATTTTATTGATGTTTTTGATGTTTTTGATGTTTTTAATGTTTTTGATGTTTTTGATGTTTTTAATGTTTTGATGTTTTTGATGTTTTTGATGTTTTTGACGTTTTTGATGTTTTTGATGTTTTTGATGTTTTTGATGTTTTTGATGTTTTGGATGTTTTTGATGTTTTTGACGTTTTTGATGTTTTTGATTTTTTTGATGTTTTGTTTTTTTTTTTATGTTTTTGATGTTTTTGACGTTTTTGATGTTTTTGATTTTTTTGATGTTTTGTTTTTTTTTTTTTGTTATGTTTTTGATGTTATTGAAGTTTTTGATGTTTTTGATGTTTTTGATGTTTGTGATCTCTTGATGTTATTGATTTTATTGATGTTTTTGATGTTTTTGATGTTTTTGATGTTTTTAATGTTTTTGATGTTTTTAATGTTTTGATGTTTTTGATGGTTTTGATGTTTTTGATGTTTTTGATGTTTTTGATGTTTTTGATGTTTTTGATGTTTTTGATGTTTTTGATGTTTTTGATTTTTTTGATGTTTTATTTATTTTTTTTTTTGATGTTTTTGATGTTTTTGACGTTTTTGATATTTTTGATGTTCCTTGATGTTTCGATGTTTTTAAGATTTTTCTGTTTTTGATGATTTTGATATTTTGATGTTTTTGATGTTTTTGATATTTTTGATGTTTTTGATGTTTTTCATCTTTTGATGTTTTTGATGTTTTTGAGGTTTTTATGTTGTTGATATTTTGATGTTTTTGATGTTTTTGATGTTGTTGATGTTTTGGATGTTTTGGATGTTTTTGATGTTTTTGATGTTTTTGATGTTTTTGATGTTTTTGATGTTTTTGATGTTTTTGATGTTTTTGATGTTTTTGATGTTTTTGATGTTTTTGATGTTTTTGATGTTTTTGATGTTTTTGGTGTTTTTGATGTTTTTGGTGTTTTTGATCTTTTTGATGTTTTTGACGTTTTTGATGTTTTTGATGTTTGTGATGTTTGTGATGTTCTTGATGTCTTGATGATATTGATTTTATTGATGTTTTTGATGTTTTTGATGTTTTTGATGTTTTTGATGTTTTTGATGTTTTTGACGTTTTTGATGTTTTTGATGTTTGTGATGTCATGATGTTATTGATTTTATTGATGTTTTTGATGTTTTTGATGTTTTTGATGTTTTTAATGTTTTGATGTTTTGGATGTTTTTGATGTTTTTGATGTTTTGGATGTTTTTGATGTTTTTTGATGTTTTTGATATTTTTGATGTTTTTGATGTTTTTGAAGTTTTTGATGTTTTTGATGTTTTTGATGTTTTTGATGTTTTTGATGTTTTTGATGTTTTGGATGTTTTTGATGTTTTTAATGTTTTTGATGTTTTTGATGTTTTTGACGTTTTTGATGTTTTTGATTTTTTTGATGTTTTGTTTTTTTTTTTTTATGTTTTTATGACGTATTTGATGTTTTTAATGTTTTTGAGGTCTTGACGTTTTTGATATATTTGATGTTTTTGACGTTTTTGATGTTTTTGATGTTTTTGATGTTTTTGATGTTTTTGATGTTTTGGATGTTTTTAATGTTTTTCATGTTTTCGACGTTTGTAATGCTTTTGATGTTTTTAATGTTTTTAATGTTTTTGAGGTTTTTGATGTTTTTGAGGTTTTTGATGTTTTTGATGTTTTTGATGTTATTGAAGTTTTTGATGTTTTTGATATTTTTGATGTTTGTGATGTCTTGTTGTTATTGATATTATTGATGTTTTTGATGTTTTTAATGTTTTTGATGTTTTTGATGTTTTTAATGTTTTGATGTTTTTGATGTTTTTGATGTTTTTGATGTTTTTGATGTTTTTGATGTTTTTGATGTTTTTGATGTTTTTGATGTTTTTGATGTTTTTGATGTTTTGGATGTTTTTGATGTTTTTGACGTTTTTGATGTTTTTGATGTTTTTGATGTTTTTGATGTTTTGTTTTTTTTTTTTATGTTTTTGATGTTTTTGATGTTTTTGATGTTTTTGATTTTTTTGATGTTTTGTTTTTTTTTTTTTTTTTTTTTATGTTTTTGATGTTTTTGATGTTTTTGATGTTTTTGATGTTTTTGATGTTTTTGATGTTTTTGATTTTTTTGATGTTTTTGATGTTTTTGATGTTTTGATGTTTTTGATGTTTTTGATGTTTTTGATGTTTTTGATGTTTTTGATGTTTTTGATGTTTTTGATGTTTTTGATGTTTTTGATGTTTTTGATGTTTTTGATTTTTTTGATGTTTTTTTTTTTTTTTTTTTGATGTTTTTGATGTTTTTGACGTTTTTGATATTTTTGATGTTCCTTGATGTTTCGATGTTTTTAAGATTTTTCTGTTTTTGATGATTTTGATGTTTTTGATGTTTTTGATATTTTTGATGTTTTTGTTGTTTTTCATCTTTTTGATGTTTTTGATGTTTTTGAGGTTTTTATGTTGTTGATATTTTTGATGTTTTTGATGTTGTTGATGTTTTGGATGTTTTTGATGTTTTTGATGTTTTTGATTTTTTTGATGTTTTGTTTTTTTTTTTTTTTTTGATGTTTTGATGTTATTGAAGTTTTTGATGTTTTTGATGTTTGTGATGTCATGATGTTATTGATTTTATTGATGTTTTGATGTTTTTGATGTTTTTGATGTTTTTGATGTTTTTGATGTTTTTAATGTTTTTGATGTTTTTGATGTTTTTAATGTTTTGATGTTTTTGATGTTTTTGATGTTTTTGATGTTTTTGACGTTTTTGATGTTTTTGATTTTTTTGATGTTTTGTTTTTGTTTTTTTTTTTTTTGATGTTTTTGATGTTTTTGGCGTTTTTGATATTTTTGATGTTCCTTGATGTTTCGATGTTTTTAAGATTTTTCTGTTTTTGATGTTTTTGATATTTTGATGTTTTTGATGTTTTTGATATTTTTGATGTTTTTGATGTTTTTCATCTTTTTGATGTTTTTGATGTTTTTGAGGTTTTTATGTTGTTGATATTTTGATGTTTTTGATGTTTTTGATGTTTTTGATGTTTTTGATGTTTTTGATGTTTTTGATGTTTTTGATGTTTTTGATGTTTTTGATGTTTTTGATGTTTTTGGTGTTTTTGATGTTTTGGTGTTTTTGAGGTTTTTGATGTTTTTGATGATTTTGATGTTATTGAAGTTTTTGATGTTTTTGATGTTTTTGATGTTTGTGATGTCTTGATGTTATTGATTTTATTGATGTTTTTGATGTTTTTGATGTTTTTAATGTTTTTGATGTTTTTGATGTTTTTAATGTTTTGATGTTTTGGATGTTTTTAATGTTTTTGATGTTTTTGATGTTTTTAATGTTTTGATGTTTTTGATGTTTTTGATGTTTTTGATGTTTTTGATGTTTTTGATGTTTTTGATGTTTTTGATGTTTTGGATGTTTTTGATGTTTTTGACGTTTTTGATGTTTTTAATGTTTTTGATTTTTTTGATGTTTTGTTTTTTTTTTTTTTATGTTTTTGATGTTTTGACGTTTTTGATGTTTTTGATTTTTTGATGTTTTGTTTTTTTTTTTTTTTTTTTTATGTTTTTTTTTTTGATGTTTTTGATGTTTTTGATGTTTTGATGTTTTTGATGTTTTTGATGTTTTTGATGTTTTTGATGTTTTTGATGTTTTTGATGTTTTTGATGTTTTTGATGTTTTTGATGTTTTTGATGTTTTTGATGTTTTGTTTTTTTTTTTTTTTTTGATGTTTTTGATGTTTTTGACGTTTTTGATATTTTTGATGTTCCTTGATGTTTCGATGTTTTTAAGATTTTTCTGTTTTTGATGATTTTGATGTTTTTGATGTTTTTGATATTTTTGATGTTTTTGTTGTTTTTCATCTTTTTGATGTTTTTGATGTTTTTGAGGTTTTTATGTTGTTGATATTTTTGATGTTTTTGATGTTGTTGATGTTTTGGATGTTTTTGATGTTTTTGATGTTTTTTGATTTTTTTGATGTTTTGTTTTTTTTTTTTTTTTATGTTTTGATGTTATTGAAGTTTTTGATGTTTTTGATGTTTGTGATGTCATGATGTTATTGATTTTATTGATGTTTTTGATGTTTTTGATGTTTTTGATGTTTTTGATGTTTTTGATGTTTTTAATGTTTTTGATGTTTTTGATGTTTTTAATGTTTTGATGTTTTTGATGTTTTTGATGTTTTTGATGTTTTTGACGTTTTTGATGTTTTTGATTTTTTTGATGTTTTGTTTTTTTTTTTTTTTTTTGATGTTTTTGATGTTTTTGACGTTTTTGATATTTTTGATGTTCCTTGATGTTTCGATGTTTTTAAGATTTTTCTGTTTTTGATGATTTTGATATTTTGATGTTTTTGATGTTTTTGATATTTTTGATGTTTTTGATGTTTTTCATCTTTTTGATGTTTTTGATGTTTTTGAGGTTTTTATGTTGTTGATATTTTGATGTTTTTGATGTTTTTGATGTTGTTGATGTTTTTGATGTTTTTGATGTTTTTGATGTTTTTGATGTTTTTGATGTTTTTGGTGTTTTTGATGTTTTTGGTGTTTTTGAGGTTTTTGATGTTTTTGATGATTTTGATGTTATTGAAGTTTTTGATGTTTTTGATGTTTTTGATGTTTGTGATGTCTTGATGTTATTGATTTTATTGATGTTTTTGATGTTTTTGATGTTTTTAATGTTTTTGATGTTTTTGATGTTTTTAATGTTTTGATGTTTTGGATGTTTTTGATGTTTTTGATGTTTTGGATGTTTTTGACGTTTTTGATGTTTTTGATGTTTGTGATGTTCTTGATGTCTTGATGTTATTGATTTTATTGATGTTTATGATGTTTTTGATGTTTTTGATGATTTTGATGTTTTGATGTTTTTGATGTTTTTGATGTTTTTGATGTTTTTGATGTTTTTGATGTTTTTGATGTTTCTAATGTTTTTGAGGTTTTTGATGTTTTTGATGATTTTGATGTTATTGAAGTTTTTGATGTTTTTGATGTTTTTGATGTTTTTGATGTTTTTGATGTTTGTGATGTCTTGATGTTATTGATTTTATTGATGTTTTTGATGTTTTTGATGTTTTTAATGTTTTTGATGTTTTTGATGTTTTTAATGTTTTGATGTTTTGGATGTTTTTGATGTTTTTGATGTTTTGGATGTTTTTGATGTTTTTGATATTTTTGATGTTTTTGATGTTTTTGATGTTTTGGATGTTTTTGATGTTTTTAATGTTTTTGACGTTTTTGATGTTTTTGATTTTTTTGATGTTTTGTTTTTTTTTTTTTTTTATGTTTTTATGACGTATTTGATATTTTTAATGTTTTTGAGGTCTTGACGTTTTTGATATATTTGCTGTTTTTGATGTTTTTAATGTTTTTCATGTTTTCGACGTTTGTAATGCTTTTGATGTTTTTAATGTTTTTAATGTTTTTGAGGTTTTTGATGTTTTTGATGTTTTTGATGTTTTTGATGTTTTTGATGTTTTTGATGTTATTGAAGTTTTTGATGTTTTTGATGTTTTTGATGTTTGTGATGTCTTGTTGTTATTGATTTTATTGATGTTTTTGATGTTTTTGATGTTTTTGATGTTTTTGATGTTTTTGATGTTTTTGATGTTTTGGATGTTTTGATGTTTTTGACGTTTTTGATGTTTTTGATTTTTTGATGTTTTGTTTTTTTTTTTATGTTTTTGATGTTTTTGACGTTTTTGATATTTTTGATGTTTCGATGTTTTTAAGATTTTTCTGTTTTTGATGATTTTGATGTTTTGATGTTTTTGATGTTTTTGATATTTTTGATGTTTTTGATGTTTTTCATCTTTTTGATGTTTTTGATGTTTTTGAGGTTTTTATGTTGTTGATATTTTGATGTTTTTGATGATTTTAATGTTTTGATCTTTTTGATGTTTTTGATGTTTTTGATGTTTGTGATGTTCTTGATGTCTTGATGTTATTGATTTTATTGATTTTATTGATGTTTTTGATGTTTTTGATGTTTTTGATGTTTTTGATGTTTCTAATGTTTTGCTGTTTTTGATGTTTTTGATGTTTTTGATGTTTTTGATATTTTTGATGTTTTGGATGTTTTTGATGTTTTTAAGTTTTTTTTTTTTTTTT
The DNA here is from genome assembly GCA_018150935.1 of Drosophila pruinosa. Lineage (NCBI taxonomy): Eukaryota > Metazoa > Arthropoda > Insecta > Diptera > Drosophilidae > Drosophila > Drosophila pruinosa. Next base: position 505,252 of record JAECWR010000374.1, read on the forward strand.
TTTATATGTTTTTGATGTTTTGACGTTTTTGATGTTTTTGATTTTTTGATGTTTTGTTTTTTTTTTTTTATGTTTTGATGTTTTTGACGTTTTTGATATTTTTGATGTTTCTTGATGTTTCGATGTTTTTAAGATTTTTCTGTTTTTGATGATTTTGATGTTTTGATGTTTTTGATGTTTTTGATATTTTGATGTTTTTGATGTTTTTCATCTTTTGATGTTTTTGATGTTTTTGATGTTTTTGAGGTTTTTATGTTGTTGATATTTTGATGTTTTTGATGTTTTTGATGTTGTTGATGTTTTTGATGTTTTTGATGTTTTTGATGTTTTTGATGTTTTTGATGTTTTTGATGTTTTTTATGTTTTTGATGTTTTTGATGTTTTTGATGTTTTTGATGTTTTTGATGTTTTTGATGTTTTTGATGTTTTTGATGTTTTTGATGTTTTTGATGTTCTTGATGTCTTGATGTTATTGATTTTATTGATGTTTTTGATGTTTTTGATGTTTTTGATGTTTTTGATGTTTTGATGTTTTTGATGTTTTTGATGTTTTTGATGTTTTTGATGTTTTTGATGTTTTTGATGTTTTTGATGTTTTTGATGTTTTTAATGTTTTTGAGGTTTTTGATGTTTTTGATGATTTTGATGTTATTGAAGTTTTTGATGTTTTTGATGTTTTTGATGTTTGTGATGTCTTGATGTTATTGATTTTATTGATGTTTTTAATGTTTTTGATGTTTTTGATGTTTTTGATGTTTTTGATGTTTTGGATGTTTTGGATGTTTTTGATGTTTTTGATATTTCTGATGTTTTTGATGTTTTTGATGTTTTTGATGTTTTTGATGTTTTTGATGTTTTTGATGTTTTTGATGTTTTTGATGTTTTTGATGTTTTTGATGTTTTTTATGTTTTTGATGTTTTTGATGTTTTTGATTTTTTTGATGTTTTGTTTTTTTTTTTTTTATGTTTTTATGACGTATTTGATGTTTTTAATGTTTTTGAGGTCTTGACGTTTTTGATATATTTGCTGTTTTTGATGTTTTTGATGTATTAGATGTTTTAGATGTTTTTAATGTTTTTCATGTTTTCGACGTTTGTAATGCTTTTGATGTTTTTAATGTTTTTAATGTTTTTGAGGTTTTTGATGTTTTTGAGGTTTTTGATGTTTTTGATGTTTTTGATGTTTTTGATGTTATTGAAGTTTTTGATGTTTTTGATGTTTGTGATGTCTTGTTGTTATTGATTTTATTGATGTTTTTGATGTTTTTGATGTTATTGATGTTTTTAATGTTTTTGATGTTTTTGATGTTTTTAATGTTTTGATGTTTTTGATGTTTTTGATGTTTTTGATGTTTTTGAGGTTTTTGATGTTTTTGAGGTTTTTGATGTTTTTGATGTTTTTGATGTTATTGAAGTTTTTGATGTTTTTGATATTTTTGATGTTTGTGATGTCTTGTTGTTATTGATTTTATTGATGTTTTTGATGTTTTTGATGTTTTTGATGTTTTGGATGTTTTTGATGTTTTTGACGTTTTTGATGTTTTTGATTTTTTTGATGTTTTTGATTTTTTTGATGTTTTGTTTTTTTTTTTTATGTTTTTGATGTTTTTGACGTTTTTGATATTTTTGATGTTTCGATGTTTTTAAGATTTTTCTGTTTTTGATGATTTTGATGTTTTGATGTTTTTGATGTTTTTGATATTTTTGATGTTTTTGATGTTTTTCATCTTTTTGATGTTTTTGATGTTTTTGATGTTTTTGAGGTTTTTATGTTGTTGATATTTTGATGTTTTTGATGTTTTTAATGTTTTGATGTTTTTGATGTTTTTGATGTTTTTGATGTTTTTGATGTTTTTGATGTTTGTGATGTTCTTGATGTCTTGATGTTATTGATTTTATTGATGTTTTTGATGTTTTTGATGTTTTTGATGTTTCTAATGTTTTGATGTTTTTGATGTTTTTGATGTTTTTGATGTTTTTGATATTTTTGATGTTTTGGATGTTTTTGATGTTTTTGATTTTTTTGTTGTTTTTTTTTTTTATATGTTTTTGATGTTTTGACGTTTTTGATGTTTTTAATTTTTTTGATTTTTTTGATGTTTTTTTTTTTTTTTTTATGTTTTTGATGTTTTTGTCGTTTTTGATATTTTTGATGTTTCGATGTTTTTAAGATTTTTCTGTTTTTGATGATTTTGATGTTTTGATGTTTTTGATGTTTTTGATATTTTTGATGTTTTTGATGTTTTTCATCTTTTTGATGTTTTTGATGTTTTTGAGGTTTTTATGTTGTTGATATTTCGATGTTTTTGATGTTTTTGATGTTGTTGATGTTTTTTATGTTTTTGATGTTTTTGATGTTTTTGATGTTTTTGATGTTTTTGATGTTTTTGATGTTTTTGATGTTTTTGATGTTTTTGATGTTTTTGATGTTTTTGATGTTTTTGATGTTTTTGATGTTTTTGATGTTTTTGATGTTTTTGATGTTTTTGATGTTTTTGATGTTTTTGGTGTTTTTGATGTTTTTAATGTTTTTGACGTTTTTGATGTTTTTGATTTTTTTGATGTTTTGTTTTTTTTTTTTTTATGTTTTTATGACGTATTTGATATTTTTAATGTTTTTGAGGTCTTGACATTTTTGATATATTTGCTGTTTTTGATGTTTTTGATGTTTTAGATGTTTTTAATGTTTTTCATGTTTTCGACGTTTGTAATGCTTTTGATGTTTTTAATGTTTTTAATGTTTTTGAGGTTTTTGATGTTTTTGAGGTTTTTGATGTTTTTGATGTTTTTGATGTTTTTGATGTTTTTGAAGTTTTTGATGTTTTTGATGTTTTTGATGTTTTTGATGTTTTTGATGTTTGTGATGTCTTGTTGTTATTGATTTTATTGATGTTTTTGATGTTTTTGATGTTTTTGATGTTTTTGATGTTTTTGATGTTTTTGATGTTTTTGATGTTTTTGATGTTTTTGATGTTTTTGATGTTTTGGATGTTTTTGATGTTTTTGACGTTTTTGATGTTTTTGATTTTTTTGATGTTTTGTTTTTTTTTTTTTATGTTTTTGATGTTTTTGACGTTTTTGATATTTTTGATGTTTCGATGTTTTTAAGATTTTTCTGTTTTTGATGATTTTGATGTTTTGATGTTTTTGATGTTTTTGATATTTTTGATGTTTTTGATGTTTTTCATCTTTTTGAAGTTTTTGATGTTTTTGAGGTTTTTATGTTGTTGATATTTTGATGTTTTTGATGATTTTAATGTTTTGATCTTTTTGATGTTTTTGATGTTTTTGATGTTTTTGATGTTTGTGATGTTCTTGATGTCTTGATGTTATTGATTTTATTGATTTTATTGATGTTTTTGATGTTTTTGATGTTTTTGATGTTTCTAATGTTTTGATGTTTTTGATGTTTTTGATGTTTTTGATGTTTTTGATGTTTTTGATGTTTTGGATGTTTTTGATGTTTTTAATTTTTTGTTTTTTTTTTTTTATATGTTTTTGATGTTTTGACGTTTTTGATGTTTTTGATTTTTTTGATGTTTTGTTTTTTTTTTTTTTATGTTTTTGATGTTTTTGACGTTTTTGATATTTTTGATGTTTCGATGTTTTTAAGATTTTTCTGTTTTTGATGATTTTGATGTTTTTGATGTTTTTGATGTTTTTGATATTTTTGATGTTTTGATGTTTTTGATGTTTTTTATGTTTTTGATGTTTTTGATGTTTTTGATGTTTTTGATGTTTTTGATGTTTTTGATGTTTTTTGATGTTTTTGATGTTTTTGATGTTTTTTGATGTTTTTGATGTTTTTGATGTTTTTATGTTTTTGATGTTTTTGATGTTTTGATGTTTTGATGTTTTTGATGTTTTTGATGTTTTTGATGTTTTTGATGTTTGTGATGTTCTTGATGTCTTGATGTTATTGATTTTATTGATGTTTTTGATGTTTTTGATGTTTTTGATGCTTTTGATGTTTTGATGTTTTTGATGTTTTGATGTTTTGATGTTTTTGATGTTTTTGATGTTTTGATGTTTTTGATGTTTTTGATGTTTTTGATGTTTTTGATGTTTTTGATGTTTTTGATGTTTTGATGTTTTTGATGTTTTTGATGTTTTTGATGTTTTGATGTTTTTGATGTTTTTAATGTTTTTGAGGTTTTGATGTTTTTGCTGATTTTGATGTTATTGAAGTTTTTGATGTTTTTGATGTTTTTGATGTTTTTGATGTTTTTGATGTTTTGATGTTTTTGATGTTTTGATGTTTTTGATGTTTTGATGTTTTGATGTTTGGATGTTTTTGATGTTTTGACGTTTTTGATGTTTTTGATTTTTTTGATGTTTTGTTTTTTTTTTTTTTTTATGTTTTGATGTTTTTGACGTTTTGATATTTTTGATGTTTCTTGATGTTTCGATGTTTTTAAGATTTTTCTGTTTTTGATGTTTTTGATGTTTTTGAGGTTTTTATGTTGTTGATATTTTGATGTTTTTGATGTTTTTGATGTTGTTGATGTTTTTGATGTTTTTGATGTTTTTGATGTTTTTGATGTTTTTGATGTTTTTGATGTTTTTATGTTTTGATGTTTTTTATGTTTTTGATGTTTTTGATGTTTTGATGTTTTTGATGTTTTTGATGTTTTGATGTTTTTGATGTTTGTGATGTTCTTGATGTCTTGATGTTATTGATTTTATTGATGTTTTTGATGTTTTTGATGTTTTTGATGTTTTTGATGTTTTGATGTTTTTGATGTTTTTGATGTTTTTGATGTTTTTGATGTTTTTGATGTTTTTAATGTTTTTGAGGTTTTTGATGTTTTTGATGATTTTGATGTTATTGAAGTTTTTGATGTTTTTGATGTTTTTGATGTTTGTGATGTCTTGATGTTATTGATTTTATTGATGTTTTTAATGTTTTTAATGTTTTTGATGTTTTTGATGTTTTTAATGTTTTGATGTTTTGGATGTTTTTGATGTTTTGGATGTTTTTGATGTTTTTGATATTTTTGATGTTTTTGATGTTTTTGATGTTTTTGAAGTTTTTGATGTTTTTGATGTTTTTGATGTTTGTGATGTTTTTGATGTTTTTGATGTTTTGGATGTTTTTGATGTTTTTAATGTTTTTGACGTTTTTGATGTTTTTGATTTTTTTGATGTTTTGTTTTTTTTTTTTATGTTTTTATGACGTATTTGATGTTTTTAATGTTTTTGAGGTCTTGACGTTTTTGATATATTTGCTGTTTTTGATGTTTTTGATGTTTTAGATGTTTTTAATGTTTTTCATGTTTTCGACGTTTGTAATGCTTTTGATGTTTTTAATGTTTTTAATGTTTTTGAGGTTTTTGATGTTTTTGAGGTTTTTGATGTTTTTGATGTTTTTGATGTTATTGAAGTTTTTGATGTTTTTGATGTTTGTGATGTCTTGTTGTTATTGATTTTATTGATGTTTTTGATGTTTTTGATGTTATTGATGTTTTTAATGTTTTTGATGTTTTTGATGTTTTTGATGTTTTTGATGTTTTTGATGTTTTTGATGTTTTTGATGTTTTTGATGTTTTTGATGTTTTTGATGTTTTTGATGTTTTTGATGTTTTTGATGTTTTTGATGTTTTGGATGTTTTTGATGTTTTTGACGTTTTTGATGTTTTTGATTTTTTTGATGTTTTGTTTTTTTTTTTTTTTTATGTTTTTGATGTTTTGACGTTTTTGATATTTTTGATGTTTCGATGTTTTTAAGATTTTTCTGTTTTTGATGATTTTGATGTTTTGATGTTTTTGATGTTTTTGATATTTTTGATGTTTTGATGTTTTTCATCTTTTTGATGTTTTTGATGTTTTTGATGTTTTTGAGGTTTTTATGTTGTTGATATTTTGATGTTTTTGATGTTTTTAATGTTTTGATGTTTTTGATGTTTTTGATGTTTTTGATGTTTTTGATGTTTGTGATGTTCTTGATGTCTTGATGTTATTGATGTTTTTGATGTTTTTGATGTTTTTGATGTTTTTCATCTTTTTGATGTTTTTGATGTTTTTGAGGTTTTTATGTTGTTGATATTTCGATGTTTTTGATGTTTTTGATGTTGTTGATGTTTTTGATGTTTTGATGTTTTGATGTTTTGATGTTTTTGATGTTTTTGATGTTTTGATGTTTTTGATGTTTTTGATGTTTTGATGTTTTTGATGTTTTTGATGTTTTTGATGTTTTTGATGTTTTTGATGTTTTTGATGTTTTTGATGTTTTTGATGTTTTGGATGTTTTTCATGTTTTTAATGTTTTTCATGTTTTTGACGTTTTTGATGTTTTTGATGTTTTTGATGTTTTTGATGTTTTTGATGTTTTTGATGTTTTTGATGTTTTTGGTGTTTTTGATCTTTTTGATGTTTTTGATGTTTTTGATGTTTTTTGATTTTTTTGATGTTTTGTTTTTTTTTTTATTTTTTGTTTTTGCTGTTTTTGATTTTATGACGTATTTGATGTTTTTAATGTTTTTGAAGTCTTGACGTTTTTGATATATTTGATGTTTTTGATGTTTTAGATGTTTTTAATGTTTTTCATGTTTTCGACGTTTGTAATGCTTTTGATGTTTTTAATGTTTTTTATGTTTTTGATGTTTTTTATGTTTTTGATGTTTTTGATGTTATTGAAGTTTTTGATGTTTTTGATGTTTGTGATGTTCTTGATGTCTTGATGTTATTGATTTTATTGATGTTTTTGATGTTTTTGATGTTTTTGATGTTTTTGATATTTTTGATATTTTTGATGTTTTTGATGTTTTAGATGTTTTAAGTGTTTTTGATGTTTTTGATGTTTTTAATGTTTTGATGTTTTTGATGTTTTTGATGTTTTTGATATTTTTGATGTTTTTGATGTTTTTGATGTTTTTGATGTTTTTGATATTTTTGATATTTTTGATGTTTTTGATGTTTTTGATGTTTTTAATGTTTTTGATGTTTTTGATGTTTGTGATGTTTTTAATGTTTTGATGTTTTTGATGCTTTTGATGTTTTTAATGTTTTGATGTTTTTGATGTTTTTGATGTCTTTGATGTTTTTGATGTTTTTGATGTTTTGATGTTTTTGATGTTTTTGATGTTTTTGATGTTTTTGATATTTTTGATGTTTTCGATGTTTTGAAGTTTTTTGATGTTTTTGATGTTTTTGATGTTTTTGATGTTTTTGATGTTTTTGATGTTTTTGATGTTTTTGATGTTTTTGATGTTTTTGATGTTTTGATGTTTTGGATGTTTTTCATGTTTTTAATGTTTTTCATGTTTTTGACGTTTTGATGTTTTTGATGTTTTTGATGTTTTTGATGTTTTTAATGTTTTTGATGTTTTGATGTTTTTAATGTATTGATGTTTTTAATGTTTTTGATGTTTTTGATGTTTTGATGTTTTGATGTTTTTGATGTTTTTGATGTTTTTGATTTTTTTGATGTTTTTGATGTTTTTAATGTTTTTGATGTTTTTGATGTTTTTAATGTTTTGATGTTTTGATGATTTTGATGTTTTTAATGTTTTGATGTTTTTGATGTTTTGATGTCTTTGATGTTTTGATGTTTTTTGATGTTTTTGATGTTTTTGATATTTTTGATGTTTTTGATGTTTTGATGTTTTTGATGTTTTTGATGTTTTTGAAGTTTTTGATGTTTTTGATGTTTTTGATGTTTTTGATGTTTTTGATGTTTTTGATGTTTTTGATGTTTTTGATGTTTTTGATGTTTTTGATGTTTTTAATGTTTTTGATGTTTTTGATGTTTTTGATGTTTTGATGTTTTTGATGTTTTTGATGTTTTTGATGTTTTTGATGTTTTTGATGTTTTTGATGTTTTTGATGTTTTGATGTTTTGATGTTTTGATGTTTTTGATGTTTTGGATGTTTTTGATGTTTTTAATGTTTTTCATGTTTTTGATGTTTTTAATGTTTTGATGTTTTTGATGTTTTTGATGTTTTTGATGTTTTTGATGTTTTTGATGTTTTTGATGTTTTTGATGTTTTTGATGTTTTGGATGTTTTTCATGTTTTTAATGTTTTCATGTTTTTGACGTTTTGATGTTTTTGATGTTTTTGATGTTTTTGATGTTTTTAATGTTTTTGATGTTTTTGATGTTTTTAATGTATTGATGTTTTTAATGTTTTTGATGTTTTTGATGTTTTTGATGTTTTTGATGTTTTTAATGTTTTTGATGTTTTTGATGTTTTTGATGTTTCTGATGTTTTTGATGTTTTTGATGTTTTTGATGTTTTTGATGTTTTTGATGTTTTTGATGTTTTTGATGTTTTTGATGTTTTTGATGTTTTTGATGTTTTTGATGTTTTTGATGTTTTTGATGTTTTGGATGTTTTTGATGTTTTTGATGTTTTTGATGTTTTTGATTTTTTTGATGTTTTTTTTTTTTTTTTTTAAATTTTTTGATGTTTTTGATTTTATGACGTATTTGATCTTTTTAATGTTTTTGAGGTCTTGACGTTTTTGACATATTTGATGTTTTTGATGTTTTAGATGTTTTTCATGTTTTCGACGTTTGTAATGCTTTTGATGTTTTTAATGTTTTTAATGTTTTTGAGGTTTTAGATGTTTTTGATGTTTTTGATGTTATTGAAGTTTTTGATGTTTTTGATGTTTGTGATGTTCTTGATGTCTTGATGTTATTGATTTTATTGATTTTATTGATGTTTTTGATGTTTTTGATGTTTCTAATGTTTTGATGTTTTTGATGTTTTTGATGTTTTTGATGTTTTTGATATTTTTGATGTTTTGGATGTTTTGGATGTTTTTGATGTTTTTGATGTTTTTGATGTTTTTTTTTTTTTTTTTTTTTTTTATGTTTTTGATGTTTTTGACGTTTTTGATGTTTTTCATTTTTTTGATGTTTTGTTTTTTTTTTTTTTATGTTTTTGTTGTTTTTGTTGTTTTTGATATTTTTGATGTTTCGATGTTTTTAAGATTTTTCTGTTTTTGATGATTTTGATGTTTTGATGTTTTTGATATTTTTGATATTTCTGATGTTTTTGATGTTTGTGATGTTTTTAATGTTTTGATGTTTTTGATGCTTTTGATGTTTTTAATGTTTTGATGTTTTTGATGTTTTTGATGTCTTTGATGTTTTTGATGTTTTTGATGTTTTTGATGTTTTTGATGTTTTTGATATTTTTGATGTTTTTGATGTTTTTGAAGTTTTGATGTTTTTGATGTTTTTGATGTTTTTGATGTTTTTGATGTTTTTGATGTTTTTGATATTTTTGATGTTTTGGATGTTTTGGATGTTTTTGATGTTTTGATGTTTTGATGTTTTTGATTTTTTTTTTTTTATGTTTTTGATGTTTTTGATGTTTTTGATGTTTTTGATTTTTTTGATGTTTTGATGTTTTTTTTTTTTTTTATGTTTTTGATGTTTTTGATGTTTTTGATGTTTTTGATGTTTCGATGTTTTTAAGATTTTTCTGTTTTTGATGATTTTGATGTTTTGATGTTTTTGATATTTTTGATGTTTTTGATGTTTTTCATCTTTTGATGTTTTTGATGTTTTTGAGGTTTTTATATTGTTGATATTTTGATGTTTTTGATGTTTTTAATGTTTTGATGTTTTTGATGTTTTTGATGTTTTTGATGTTTGTGATGTTCTTGATGTCTTGATGTTATTGATTTTATTGATTTTATTGATGTTTTTTGATGTTTTTGATGTTTTTGATGTTTCTAATGTTTTGATGTTTTTGATGTTTTGATGTTTTTGATATTTTTGATGTTTTGGATGTTTTTGATGTTTTTGATTTTTTTGATGTTTTTTTTTTTTATATGTTTTTGATGTTTTGACGTTTTTGATGTTTTTGATTTTTTTGATGTTTTTTTTTTTTTTTTATGTTTTTGATGTTTTTGACGTTTTTGATATTTTTGATGTTTCTTGATGTTTCGATGTTTTTAAGATTTTTCTGTTTTTGATGATTTTGATGTTTTGATGTTTTTGATGTTTTTGATATTTTTGATGTTTTTGATGTTTGTGATGTTTTTAATGTTTTGATGTTTTTGATGCTTTTGATGTTTTTAATGTTTTGATGTTTTTGATGTTTTTGATGTCTTTGATGTTTTTGATGTTTTTGATGTTTTTGATGTTTTTGATGTTTTTGATATTTTTGATGTTTTTGATGTTTTTGAAGTTTTTGATGTTTTTGATGTTTTTGATGTTTTTGATGTTTTTGATGTTTTTGATGTTTTTGATGTTTTTGATGTTTTTGATGTTTTTGATGTTTTTGATGTTTTTGATGTTTCTGATGTTTTTGATGTTTGTGATGTTTTTAATGTTTTGATGTTTTTGATGCTTTTGATGTTTTTAATGTTTTGATGTTTTTGATGTTTTGATGTCTTTGATGTTTTTGATGTTTTTGATGCTTTTGATGTTTTTGATGTTTTTGATGTTTTGATGTTTTTGATGTTTTTGAAGTTTTTGATGTTTTTGATGTTTTTGATGTTTTTGATGTTTTTGATGTTTTTGATGTTTTTGATGTTTTTGATGTTTTTGATGTTTTTGATGTTTTTGATGTTTTTGATGTTTTTGATGTTTTTGATTTTTTTTTTTTTTTTTATGTTTTTGATGTTTTTGATGTTTTTGATGTTTTTGATGTTTTTGATGTTTTTTATTTTTTTTATGTTTTTGATGTTTTTGATGTTTTTGATGTTTTTGATGTTTTTGATGTTTTTGATGTTTTTGATGTTTTTGATGTTTTTGATGTTTTTGATGTTTTTCATCTTTTTGATGTTTTTGATGTTTTTGAGGTTTTTATATTGTTGATATTTTGATGTTTTTGATGTTTTTAATGTTTTGATGTTTTTGATGTTTTTGATGTTTTTGATGTTTGTGATGTTCTTGATGTCTTGATGTTATTGATTTTATTGATTTTATTGATGTTTTTGATGTTTTGATGTTTTTGATGTTTTTGATGTTTTGATGTTTTTGATGTTTTTGATGTTTTGATATTTTTGATGTTTTGGATGTTTTTGATGTTTTTGATTTTTTGATTTTTTTTTTTTTTATATGTTTTTGATGTTTTGACGTTTTTGATGTTTTTGATTTTTTTGATGTTTTGTTTTTTTTTTTTTTTTATGTTTTTGATGTTTTTGACGTTTTTGATATTTTTGATGTTTCTTGATGTTTCGATGTTTTTAAGATTTTTCTGTTTTTGATGATTTTGATGTTTTGATGTTTTTGATGTTTTTGATATTTTTGATGTTTTTGATGTTTGTGATGTTTTTAATGTTTTGATGTTTTTGATGCTTTTGATGTTTTTAATGTTTTGATGTTTTTGATGTTTTTGATGTCTTTGATGTTTTGATGTTTTTGATGTTTTTGATGTGTTTTGATGTTTTTGATATTTTTGATGTTTTTGATGTTTTTTGAAGTTTTTGATGTTTTGATGTTTTGATGTTTTTGATGTTTTTGATGTTTTGATGTTTTGATGTTTTTGATGTTTTTGATGTTTTTGATGTTTTTGATGTTTTGGATGTTTTTTCATGTTTTTAATGTTTTTCATGTTTTTGACGTTTTTGATGTTTTTGATGTTTTTGATGTTTTTGATGTTTTTAATGTTTTTGATGTTTTTGATGTTTTTAATGTTTTGATGTTTTTAATGTTTTTGATGTTTTTGATGTTTTGGATGTTTTTGATGTTTTTGATGTTTTTGATGTTTTTGATTTTTTTGATGTTTTTGATGTTTTTAATGTTTTTGATGTTTTTGATGTTTTTAATGTTTTGATGTTTTTGATGATTTTGATGTTTTTAATGTTTTGATGTTTTTGATGTTTTTGATGTCTTTGATGTTTTTGATGTTTTTGATGTTTTTGATATTTTTGATATTTTTGATGTTTTTGATGTTTTTGATGTTTTTGATGTTTTTGAAGTTTTTGATGTTTTTGATGTTTTTGATGTTTTTGATGTTTTTGATTTTTTTGATGTTTTTGATGTTTTTGATGTTTTTGATGTTTTTGATGTTTTTGATGTTTTTGATGTTTTTAATGTTTTTGATGTTTTTGATGTTTTTGATGTTTCTGATGTTTTTGATGTTTTTGATGTTTTTGATGTTTTTGATGTTTTTGATGTTTTTGATGTTTTTGATGTTTTTGATGTTTTTGATGTTTTTGATGTTTTTGATGTTTTTGATGTTTTGGATGTTTTTGATGTTTTTAATGTTTTTCATGTTTTTGATGTTTTTAATGTTTTGATGTTTTTGATGTTTTTGATGTTTTTGATGTTTTTGATGTTTTTGATGTTTTTGATGTTTTTGATGTTTTTGATGTTTTTGATGTTTTTGATGTTTTGGATGTTTTTCATGTTTTTAATGTTTTTCATGTTTTTGACGTTTTTGATGTTTTTGATGTTTTTGATGTTTTTGATGTTTTTAATGTTTTTGATGTTTTTGATGTTTTTAATGTTTTGATGTTTTTAATGTTTTTGATGTTTTTGATGTTTTGGATGTTTTTGATGTTTCTAATGTTTTTGATGTTTTTGATGTTTTTGATGTTTCTGATGTTTTTGATGTTTTTGATGTTTTTGATGTTTTTGATGTTTTTGATGTTTTTGATGTTTTTGATGTTTTTGATGTTTTTGATGTTTTGATGTTTTTGATGTTTTTGATGTTTTTGATGTTTTGGATGTTTTTGATGTTTTTGACGTTTTTGATGTTTTTGATTTTTTTGATGTTTTGTTTTTTTTTTGTTTTTTTATGTTTTTGATGTTTTTGATTTTATGACGTATTTGATCTTTTTAATGTTTTTGAGGTCTTGACGTTTTTGACATATTTGATGTTTTTGATGTTTTAGATGTTTTTCATGTTTTCGACGTTTGTAATGCTTTTGATGTTTTTAATGTTTTTGAGGTTTTAGATGTTTTTGATGTTTTTGATGTTATTGATGTTTTTGATGTTTTTGATGTTTGTGATGTTCTTGATGTCTTGATGTTATTGATTTTATTGATTTTATTGATGTTTTTGATGTTTTTGATGTTTCTAATGTTTTGATGTTTTTGATGTTTTTTGATGTTTTTGATGTTTTTGATATTTTTGATGTTTTGGATGTTTTGGATGTTTTTGATGTTTTTGATGTTTTTGATGTTTTTGATGTTTTTTTTTTTTTTTTTTTTTTTTTTATTTTTTTGATGTTTTTGATGTTTTTGATGTTTTTGATTTTTTTGATGTTTTGTTTTTTTTTTTTTTATGTTTTTGATGTTTTTGACGTTTTTGATATTTTTGATGTTTCGATGTTTTTAAGATTTTTCTGTTTTTGATGATTTTGATGTTTTGATGTTTTTGATATTTTTGATGTTTTTGATGTTTTTCATCTTTTTGATGTTTTTGATGTTTTTGAGGTTTTTATATTGTTGATATTTTGATGTTTTTGATGTTTTTAATGTTTTGATGTTTTTGATGTTTTTGATGTTTTTGATGTTTGTGATGTTCTTGATGTCTTGATGTTATTGATTTTATTGATTTTATTGATGTTTTTGATGTTTTTGATGTTTTTGATGTTTCTAATGTTTTGATGTTTTTGATGTTTTTGATGTTTTTGATATTTTTGATGTTTTGGATGTTTTTGATGTTTTTGATTTTTTTGATGTTTTTTTTTTTTTATATGTTTTTGATGTTTTGACGTTTTTGATGTTTTTGATTTTTTTGATGTTTTGTTTTTTTTTTTTTTTATGTTTTTGATGTTTTTGACGTTTTTGATATTTTTGATGTTTCTTGATGTTTCGATGTTTTTAAGATTTTTCTGTTTTTGATGATTTTGATGTTTTGATGTTTTTGATGTTTTTGATATTTTTGATGTTTTTGATGTTTTTCATATTTTTGATGTTTTTGATGTTTTTGATGTTTTTGAGGTTTTTATGTTGTTGATATTTTGATGTTTTTGATGTTTTTGATGTTGTTGATGTTTTTGATGTTTTTGATGTTTTTGATGTTTTTGATGTTTTTGATGTTTTTGATGTTTTTGATGTTTTTGATGTTTTTGATGTTTTTGATGTTTTTGATGTTTTTGATGTTCTTGATGTCTTGATGTTATTGATTTTATTGATTTTATTGATGTTTTTGATGTTTTTGATGTTTTTGATGTTTCTAATGTTTTGATGTTTTTGATGTTTTTGATATTTTTGATGTTTTTGATGTTTTTGATGTTTTTAATGTTTTTGATGTTTTTGATGTTTTTGATGTTTTTAATGTTTTGATGTTTTTGATGCTTTTGATGTTTTTAATGTTTTGATGTTTTTGATGTCTTTGATGTTTTTGATGTTTTTGATGTTTTTGATGTTTTTGATGTTTTTGATGTTTTTGATGTTTTTGATATTTTTGATGTTTTTGATGTTTTTGATGTTTTTAATGTTTTTGATGTTTTTAATGTTTTTGATGTTTTTGATGTTTTTAATGTTTTGATGTTTTTGATGTTTTTGATGTTTTGATGTTTTTGATGTTTTGGATGTTTTTGATGTTTTTGATGTTCTCGATGTTTTTGATAATTTTGATAATTTTGATGTTTTTGATGTTTTTGATATTTTTGATATTTTTGATGTTTCTAATGTTTTGATGTTTTTGATGTTTTTGATGTTTTTGTTGTTTTTGATGTCTTGATGTTATTGATTTTATTGATGTTTTTGATGTTTTTGATGTTTCTAATGTTTTGATGTTTTTGATGTTTTTGATGTTTTTGATGTTTTTGATATTTTTGATATTTTTGATATTTTTGATGTTTTTGATGTTTTTAATGTTTTTGAAGTTTTTGATGTTTTTGATGTTTTTGATATTTTTGATGTTTTTGATGTTTTTGATGTTTTTGATATTTTTGAAGTTTTTGATGTTTTTGATGTTTTTGATGCTTTTGATGTTTTTATGTTGTTGATATTTTGATGTTTTTGATGTTTTTAATGTTTTGATGTTTTTGATGTTTTTGATGTTTTTGATGTTTTTGATGTTTTTGATGTTTGTGATGTTCTTGATGTCTTGATGTTATTGATTTTATTGATGTTTTTGATGTTTTTGATGTTTTTGATGTTTCTAATGTTTTGATGTTTTTGATGTTTTTGATGTTTTTGATGTGTTTGATATTTTTGATATTTTTGATGTTTTTGATGTTTTTAATGTTTTGAAGTTTTTGATGTTTTTGATGTTTTTGATATTTTTGATGTTTTTGATGTTTTGATGTTTTTGATATTTTTGAAGTTTTTGATGTTTTTGATGTTTTTGATGTTTTTGATGTTTTTGATGTTTTTGATGTTTTTGATGCTTTTGATGTTTTTGATGTTTTTGATGTTTTTGATGTTTTTGATGTTTTTGATGTTTTTGATGTTTTTGATGTTTTTGATGTTTTTGATGTTTTTGATGTTTTTAATGTTTTGGATGTTTTTGATGTTTTTAATGTTTTTCATGTTTTTCATGTTTTTGACGTTTTGATGTTTTTGATGTTTTTGATGTTTTTAATGTTTTTGATGTTTTTGATGTTTTTAATGTTTTGATGTTTTGATGTTTTTGATGTTTTTGATGTTTTGATGTTTTGGATGTTTTTGATGTTTTTGATGTTCTCGATGTTTTTGATAATTTTGATAATTTTGATGTTTTTGATGTTTTTGATGTTTTTAATGTTTTGATGTTTTGATGTTTTTGATGTTTTTGATGTTTTTGATGTTTTTGATGTTTTTGATGTTTTTGATGTTTTGATGTTTTTGATGTTTTTGATGTTTTGATGTTTTGTTGTTTTTGATATTTTTGATGTTTTTAATGTTTTTGATATTTTTGATGTTTTTGAAGTTTTGATGTTTTTGATGTTTTTGATGTTTTTGATGTTTTCGATGTTTTTGATGTTTTTAATGTTTTTGATGTTTCTGATGTTTTTGATGTTTTTGATGTTTTTGATGTTTTTGATGTTTTGATGTTTTTGATGTTTTTGATGTTTTTGATGTTTTTGATGTTTTGGATGTTTTGATGTTTTTGATGTTTTGATGTTTTTGATGTTTTTGATGTTTTTGAAGTTTTTGATATTTTTGATATTTTTGATGTTTTTGATGTTTTGATGTTTTTGAAGTTTTTGATGTTTTTGATATTTTTGATGTTTTTGATATTTTTGATGTTTTTGATGTTTTTGAAGTTTTTTATGTTTTGATGTTTTTGATGTTTTTGATGTTTTTGATGTTTTTGATGTTTTTATGTTTTTGATGTTTTTGATGTTTTTGATGTTTTTGATGTTTTTGGTGTTTTTGATGTTTTTGATGTTTTTGATGTTTTGATGTTTTTGATGTTTTGATGTTGTCGATGTTTTTGATAATTTTGATGTTTTTGATGTTTTTGATGTTTTTGATGTTTTTAATGTTTTGATGTTTTTGATGTTTTTGAAGTTTTGATGTTTTTGATGTTTTTGACGTTTTGATGTTTTTGATTTTTTTGATGTTTTGTTTTTTTTTTTTATGCTTTTGACGTTTTTGATGTTTTTGATTTTTTTGATGTTTTTGTTTTTTTTTTTTTATGTTTTTGATTTTATGACGTATTTGATGTTTTTAATGTTTTTGAGGTCTTACCGTTTTTGATATATTTGATGTTTTTGATGTTTTAGATGTTTTTAATGTTTTTCATGTTTTCGACATTTGTAATGCTTTTGATGTTTTTAATGTTTTTAATGTTTTTGAGGTTTTTGATGTTTTTGGTGTTTTTGATGTTATTGAAGTTTTTGATGTTTTTGATGTTTTTGATGTTTGTGATGTCTTGATGTTATTGATTTTATTGATGTTTTTGATGTTTTTGATGTTTGTGATGTTTTTGATGTTTTTGATGTTTTTGATGTTTTTGATGTTTTTGATGTTTTTGATGTTTTTGATGTTTTTGATGTTTTTGAAGTTTTTGATGTTTTTGATATTTTTGATGTTTTTGATGTTTTTGATATTTTTGATATTTTTGATGTTTTTGATGTTTTTGATGTTTTTGATGTTTTTGATGTTTTTGATGTTTTTGATGTTTTTGATGTTTTTGATGTTTTTGATGTTTTCGATGTTTTCGATGTTTTTGATGTTTTTGATGTTTTTGATGTTTTTGATGTTTTTAATGTTTCTGATGTTTTTGATGTTTTTGATGTTTTTGATGTTTTTATGTTTTTGATGTTTTTGATGTTTTGGATGTTTTTGATGTTTTTCATGTTTTTGACGTTTTTGATGTTTTTGATGTTTTTGATGTTTTTACTGTTTTTGATGTTTTTGATGTTTTTAATGTTTTGATGTTTTTGATGTTTTTGATGTTTTTGATGTTTTTGATGTTTTGATGTTTTTGATGTTTTGATGTTTTGATGTTTTTGATGTTTTTGATGTTTTTGATGTTTTTGATGTTTTGATGTTTTTGATGTTTTTGATGTTTTTGATGTTTTGATGTTTTTGATGTTTTTGATGTTTTGATGTTTTTGATGTTTTTGATGTTTTTGATGTTTTTGATGTTCTCGATGTTTTTGATGTTTTGATGTTTTTGATGTTTTTGATGTTTTTGATGTTTTTGATGTTTTTGATGTTTTTAATGTTTTGATGTTTTTGATGTTTTTGATGTTTTTAATGTTTTGATGTTTTGATGTTTTTGATGTTTTTGATGTTTTGATATTTTTGATGTTTTTGATGTTTTTGATGTTTTGATGTTTTTGATGTTTTTGATGTTTTTAATGTTTCTGATGTTTTTGATGTTTTTGATGTTTTTGATGTTTTTTATATTTTGATGTTTTTGATGTTTTTGATGTTTTTGATGTTTTTGATGTTTTGGATGTTTTTGATGTTTTTGATGTTTTTAATGTTTTGATGTTTTTGATGTTTTTGATGTTTTTGATGTTTTTGATGTTTTTGATGTCTTTAATGTTTTTCATGTTTTTCATGTTTTCGACGTTTTTGATGTTTTTGATGTTTTTGATGTTTTTGATGTTTTTGATGTTTTTGATGTTTTTGATGTTTTTGATGTTTTTGATGTTTTTGATGTTTTTGATGTTTTTGATGTTTTTGATGTTTTGATGTTTTTGATGTTTTTAATGTTTTTGATGTTTTGATGTTTTTGATGTTTTTGATATTTTTGATGTTTTTGATGTTTTTGAAGTTTTTGATGTTTTTGATGTTTTTGATGTTTTTGATGTTTTTGATGTTTTTGATGTTTTTGATGTTTTTGATGTTTTCGATGTTTTCGATGTTTTTGATGTTTTAGATGTTTTAGATGTTTTTGATGTTTTTGATGTTTTTGATGTTTTTGATGTTTTTGATGTTTTTGATGTTTTTGATGTTTTGATGTTTTTGATGTTTTGATGTTTTTGATGTTTTTGATATTTTCGATGTTTTTGATGTTTTTGATGTTTTTGATGTTTTTGATGTTTTTGATGTTTTTGATGTTTTGATGTTTTTGATGTTTTTAATGTTTCTGATGTTTTTGATGTTTTTGATGTTTTTATGTTTTTGATGTTTTTGATGTTTTTGATGTTTTTGATGTTTTTGATGTTTTGATGTTTTTGATGTTTTTTGATGTTTTGATGTTTTTGATGTTTTTGATGTTTTTGATGTTTTGGATGTTTTTGATGTTTTTTATGTTTTGACGTTTTGACGTTTTTGATGTTTTTGATGTTTTTGATGTTTTTGATGTTTTTGATGTTTTTGATGTTTTTAATGTTTTTGATGTTTTTGATGTTTTTGATGTTTTTGATGTTTATGATGTTTTTGATGTTTTTGATGTTTTTGATGTTTTTGATGTTTTTGATGTTTTTGATGTTTTTGATGTTTTGATGTTCTCGATGTTTTTGATGTTTTTGATGTTTTTGATATTTTTGATATTTTTGATGTTTTTTGATGTTTTTGATGTTTTGATGTTTTTGAAGTTTTTGATGTTTTTGATGTTTTTGATGTTTTTGATGTTTTTGATGTTTTGATATTTTTGATGTTTTTGATGTTTTTGATGTTTTTGAAGTTTTTGATGTTTTTGATGTTTTTGATGTTTTTGATGTTTTTGATGTTTTTGATGTTTTCGATGTTTTTGATGTTTTTGATGTTTTAGATGTTTTTGATGTTTTTGATGTTTTTGATGTTTCTGATGTTTTTGATGTTTTTGATGTTTTTGATGTTTTTGATGTTTTTGATGTTTTTGATGTTTTTGATGTTTTTGATATTTTCGATGTTTTTGATGTTTTTGATGTTTTTGATATTTTTGATATTTTTGAAGTTTTTGAAGTTTTTGAAGTTTTTGATGTTTTCTATGTTTTTGATGTTTTTAATGTTTTTAATGTTTTTTATGTTTTTGATGTTTTTGATGTTTTTGATGTTTTTGATGTTTTTGATGTTTTTGATGTTTTTGATGTTTTTGATGTTTTTGATGTTTTTGATGTTTTGATGTTTTTGATGTTTTTGATGTTTTTGATGTTTTGATGTTTTGATGTTTTTGATGTTTTGATGTTTTTGATGTTTTTGATGTTTTTGATGTTTTTGATGTTTTTGATGTTTTTGATGTTTTTGATGTTTTTGATGTTTTTGATGTTTTGGATGTTTTTGATGTTTTTGATGTTCTCGATGTTTTTGATGTTTTTGATGTTTTTGATGTTTTTAATGTTTTTGATGTTTTTGATGTTTTTGATGTTTTTGATGTTTTTAATGTTTTGATGTTTTGATGTTTTTGATGTTTTTGATGTTTTGATGTTTTTGATGTTTTGGATGTTTTTGATGTTTTTAATGTTTTTCATGTTTTGACGTTTTTGACGTTTTTGATGTTTTGATGTTTTTGATGTTTTTGATGTTTTTAATGTTTTTGATGTTTTTGATGTTTTTGATGTTTTGATGTTTTTGATGTTTTTGATGTTTTTGATGTTTTGATGTTTTTGATGTTTTGGATGTTTTTGATGTTTTTGATGTTCTCGATGTTTTGATGTTTTGATGTTTTTGATGTTTTTAATGTTTTTGATGTTTTTGATGTTTTTGATGTTTCTGATGTTTTTGATGTTTTTGATGTTTTTGATGTTTTTGATGTTTTTGATATTTTCGGTGTTTTTGATGTTTTTGATATTTTTGATATTTTTGAAGTTTTTGAAGTTTTGAAGTTTTTGATGTTTTCTATGTTTTTGATGTTTTTAATGTTTTTGATGTTTTTGAAGTTTTTGATGTTTTTTGATGTTTTTGATATTTTTGATGTTTTTGATGTTTTGATATTTTTGATGTTTTTGATGTTTTTGAAGTTTTGATGTTTTTGATGTTTTGATGTTTTTGATGTTTTTGATGTTTTTTTGATGTTTTTGATGTTTTGATGTTTTCGATGTTTTTGATGTTTTTGATGTTTTAGATGTTTTTGATGTTTTTGATGTTTTTGATGTTTCTGATGTTTTTGATGTTTTTGATGTTTTTGATGTTTTTGATGTTTTTGATATTTTCGATGTTTTTGATGTTTTTGATGTTTTGATATTTTTGATATTTTTGAAGTTTTTGAAGTTTTGAAGTTTTTGATGTTTTCTATGTTTTTGATGTTTTTAATGTTTTTAATGTTTTTATGTTTTGATGTTTTTGATGTTTTGATGTTTTTGATGTTTTTGATGTTTTGATGTTTTGATGTTTTTGATGTTTTTGATGTTTTTGATGTTTTTGATGTTTTGATGTTTTTGATGTTTTTGATGTTTTGATGTTTTTGATGTTTTTTGATGTTTTGATGTTTTGATGTTTTTGATTTTTTGGATGTTTTTGATGTTTTTGATGTTCTCGATGTTTTTGATGTTTTTGATGTTTTTGATGTTTTTAATGTTTTTGATGTTTTTGATGTTTTTGATGTTTTTGATGTTTTTAATGTTTTGATGTTTTTGATGTTTTTGATGTTTTTGATGTTTTTGATGTTTTTGATGTTTTGGATGTTTTTGATGTTTTTAATGTTTTTCATGTTTTTGACGTTTTTGACGTTTTTGATGTTTTTGATGTTTTTGATGTTTTTAATGTTTTTGATGTTTTTAATGTTTTGATGTTTTTGATGTTTTTGATGTTTTTGATGTTTTTAATGTTTTGATGTTTTTGATGTTTTTGATGTTTTTGATGTTTTGGATGTTTTGGATGTTTTTGATGTTTTTAATGTTTTTTATGTTTTTGACGTTTTCGACGTTTTTGATGTTTTCGATGTTTTTGATGTTTTTAATGTTTTTGATGTTTTTGATGTTTTTAATGTTTTGATGTTTTTGATGTTTTTGATGTTTTTGATGTTTTTGATGTTTTTGATGTTTTTGATGTTTTTGATGTTTTTGATGTTTTGGATGTTTTTGATGTTTTTGATGTTCTCGATGTTTTTGATGTTTTTGATGTTTTTGATGTTTTTGATGTTTTTGATGTTTTTGATGTTTTTGATGTTTTTGATGTTTTCGATGTTTTTGATGTTTTTGATGTTTTTAATGTTTTGATGTTTTTGATGTTTTTAATGTTTTGGATGTGTTTGATGTTTTGGATGTTTTTGATGTTCTCGATGTTTTTGATGTTTTTGATGTTTTCGATGTTTTTGATGTTTTTGATGTTTTTAATGTTTTTCATGTTTTTGACGTTTTTGACGTTTTTGATGTTTTTGATGTTTTTAATGTTTTTGATGTTTTTGATGTTTTTAATGTTTTGATGTTTTTGGTGTTTTTGATGTTTTTAATGTTTTGATGTTTTTGATGTTTTTGATGTTTTTGATGTTTTTGATGTTTTTGATGTTTTTGATGTTTTTGATGTTTTGGATGTTTTGGATGTTTTGGATGTTTTTGATGTTTTTGATGTTTTTAATGTTTTTCATGTTTTTGACGTTTTTGATGTTTTTGATGTTTTTGATGTTTTTAATGTTTTTGATGTTTTTGATGTTTTTAATGTTTTGATGTTTTTGATGTTTTTGATGTTTTTGATGTTCTCGATGTTTTTGATGTTTTTGATGTTTTTGATGTTTTTGGTGTTTTTGATGTTTTTGATGTTTTTGATGTTTTTAATGTTTTTGATGTTTTTGATGTTTTTGATGTTTTTGATGTTTTTGACGTTTTTGACGTTTTTGATGTTTTTGATGTTTTTGATGTTTTTGATGTTTTTGATGTTTTTGATGTTTTTGATGTTTTTTATGTTTTTGATGTTTTTGATGTTTTTGATGTTTTTGATGTTTTTGATGTTTTTGATGTTTTTGATGTTTTTGATGTTTTTGATGTTTTTGATGTTTTTGATGTTTTTGATGTTTTTGATGTTTTTGATGTTTTGATGTTTTGATGTTTTTGATGTTTTTGATGTTTTTGATATTTTTGATGTTTTTGATGTTTTTGATATTTTTGATGTTTTGGATGTTTTTGATGTTTTGGATGTTTTTGATGTTTTTAATGTTTTTCATGTTTTTGACGTTTTTGACGTTTTTGATGTTTTTGATGTTTTTGATGTTTTTAATGTTTTTGATGTTTTTGATGTTTTTAATGTTTTAATGTTTTGATGTTTTGATGTTTTGATGTTTTGATATTTTGATGTTTTTGATGTTTTTGATATTTTTAATGTTTTGGATGTTTTGATGTTTTTGATGTTTTTGATGTTTTTGATGTTTTTGATGTTTTTGATGTTTTTGATGTTTTTGATGTTTTTGATGTTTTTGATGTTTTTGATGTTTTTGATGTTTTTGATGTTTTTGATGTTTTTGATATTTTTGATGTTTTTGAAGTTTTTGAAGTTTTTGATGTTTTTGATGTTTTTGATGTTTTGATTTTTTGATGTTTTTGATGTTTTTGATGTTTTTGATGTTTTTGATGTTTTTGATGTTTTTGATGTTTTTGATGTTTTTGATGTTTTTGATGTTTTTGATGTTTTTGATGTTTTTGATGTTTTTGATGTTTTGGATGTTTTTGATGTTTTTGATGTTCTCGATGTTTTTGATGTTTTTGATGTTTTTGATGTTTTTGATGTTTTTGATGTTTTTGATGTTTTTAATGTTTTTGATGTTTTTGATGTTTTTGATGTTTTTGATGTTTTTGATGTTTTTGATGTTTTTGATGTTTTTGATGTTTTTGATGTTTTTGATGTTTTTGATGTTTTTGATGTTTTTAATGTTTTGATGTTTTTGATGTTTTTGATGTTATGGATGTTTTTGATGTTTTGGATGTTTTTTGATGTTTTTAATGTTTTCAAGTTTTTGACGTTTTGACGTTTTTGATGTTTTTGATGTTTTTGATGTTTTTAATGTTTTTGATGTTTTTGATGTTTTTGATGTTTTGATGTTTTTGATGTTTTTGATGTTTTTGATGTTTTTGATGTTTTTGATATTTTTGATGTTTTTGATGTTTTTGATGTTTTTGATGTTTTTGATGTTTTTGATGTTTTTGATGTTTTTGATGTTTTTGATGTTTTTGATGTTTTGATATTTTTGATGTTTTTGATGTTTTGATATTTTTGATGTTTTGGATGTTTTTGATGTTTTGGATGTTTTTGATTGTTTTTAATGTTTTCATGTTTTTGACGTTTTTGACGTTTTTGATGTTTTTGATGTTTTTGATGTTTTTAATGTTTTTGATGTTTTTGATGTTTTTAATGTTTTAATGTTTTGATGTTTTTGATGTTTTTGATGTTTTTGATATTTTTGATGTTTTTGATGTTTTTGATATTTTTAATGTTTTGGATGTTTTTGATGTTTTTGATGTTTTTGATGTTTTTGATGTTTTTGATGTTTTTGATGTTTTTGATGTTTTTGATGTTTTTGATGTTTTGATGTTTTTGATGTTTTTGATGTTTTTGATATTTTTGATGTTTTTGAAGTTTTTGAAGTTTTGATGTTTTTGATGTTTTTGATGTTTTGATTTTTTTGATGTTTTTGATGTTTTTGATGTTTTTGATGTTTTTGATGTTTTGATGTTTTTGATGTTTTTGATGTTTTTGATGTTTTGATGTTTTTGATGTTTTTGATGTTTTGATGTTTTTGATGTTTTGGATGTTTTTGATGTTTTTGATGTTCTCGATGTTTTTGATGTTTTTGATGTTTTTGATGTTTTTGATGTTTTTGATGTTTTTGATGTTTTTAATGTTTTTGATGTTTTTGATGTTTTTGATGTTTTTGATGTTTTTGATGTTTTTGATGTTTTTGATGTTTTTGATGTTTTTGATGTTTTTGATGTTTTTAATGTTTTGATGTTTTTGATGTTTTTGATGTTATGGATGTTTTTGATGTTTTGGATGTTTTTGATGTTTTTAATGTTTTTCAAGTTTTTGACGTTTTTGACGTTTTTGATGTTTTTGATGTTTTTGATGTTTTTAATGTTTTTGATGTTTTTGATGTTTTTGATGTTTTTGATGTTTTTGATGTTTTTGATGTTTTTGATGTTTTTGATGTTTTTGATATTTTTGATGTTTTTGATGTTTTTGATGTTTTTGATATTTTTGATGTTTTGGATGTTTTTGATGTTTTTAATGTTTTTGATGTTTTTGATGTTTTTAATGTTTTGATGTTTTTGATGTTTTTTGATATTTTTGATGTTTTTGATGTTTTGATATTTTTAATGTTTTGGATGTTTTTGATGTTTTTGATGTTTTTGATGTTTTTGATGTTTTGGATGTTTTTGATGTTTTGGATGTTTTTGATGTTTTTGATGTTTTGATGTTTTTGATGTTTTGATGTTTTTAATGTTTTGATGTTTTTGATGTTTTTGATGTTTTGATGTTTTTGATGTTTTTGATGTTTTTGATGTTTTTGATGTTTTTGATGTTTTTGATGTTTTTGATGTTTTTGATGTTTTTGATGTTTTTGATGTTTTGATGTTTTGATGTTTTTGATGTTTTTGATGTTTTTGATATTTTTGATGTTTTTGATGTTTTTGATATTTTTGATGTTTTGGATGTTTTTGATGTTTTGGATGTTTTTGATGTTTTTAATGTTTTTCATGTTTTTGACGTTTTTGACGTTTTTGATGTTTTTGATGTTTTTGATGTTTTTAATGTTTTTGATGTTTTTGATGTTTTTAATGTTTTAATGTTTTGATGTTTTTGATGTTTTTGATGTTTTTGATATTTTTGATGTTTTTGATGTTTTTGATATTTTTAATGTTTTGGATGTTTTTGATGTTTTTGATGTTTTTGATGTTTTTGATGTTTTTGATGTTTTTGATGTTTTTGATGTTTTTGATGTTTTTGATGTTTTTGATGTTTTTGATGTTTTTGATGTTTTTGATGTTTTTGATGTTTTTGATATTTTTGATGTTTTTGAAGTTTTTGAAGTTTTTGATGTTTTTGATGTTTTTGATGTTTTTGATTTTTTGATGTTTTTGATGTTTTTGATGTTTTTGATGTTTTTGATGTTTTTGATGTTTTTGATGTTTTTGATGTTTTTGATGTTTTTGATGTTTTTGATGTTTTTGATGTTTTTGATGTTTTTGATGTTTTTGATGTTTTGGATGTTTTTGATGTTTTTGATGTTCTCGATGTTTTTGATGTTTTTGATGTTTTTGATGTTTTTGATGTTTTTGATGTTTTTGATGTTTTTAATGTTTTTGATGTTTTGATGTTTTTGATGTTTTTGATGTTTTTGATGTTTTTGATGTTTTGATGTTTTTGATGTTTTGATGTTTTTGATGTTTTTAATGTTTTGATGTTTTTGATGTTTTTGATGTTATGGATGTTTTTGATGTTTTGGATGTTTTTGATGTTTTTAATGTTTTTCAAGTTTTTGACGTTTTTGACGTTTTTGATGTTTTTGATGTTTTTGATGTTTTTAATGTTTTTGATGTTTTTGATGTTTTTGATGTTTTTGATGTTTTTGATGTTTTTGATGTTTTTGATGTTTTTGATGTTTTTGATATTTTTGATGTTTTTGATGTTTTTGATGTTTTGATATTTTGATGTTTTGGATGTTTTTGATGTTTTTAATGTTTTTGATGTTTTTGATGTTTTTAATGTTTTGATGTTTTTGATGTTTTTGATATTTTTGATGTTTTTGATGTTTTTGATATTTTTAATGTTTTGGATGTTTTTGATGTTTTTGATGTTTTTGATGTTTTTGATGTTTTGGATGTTTTTGATGTTTTGGATGTTTTTGATGTTTTTAATGTTTTTCATGTTTTTGACGTTTTTGACGTTTTTGACGTTTTTGATGATTTTGATGTTTTTGATGTTTTTAATGTTTTTGATGTTTTTGATGTTTTTGATGTTTTTAATGTTTTGATGTTTTTGATGTTTTTGATGTTTTGATGTTTTTGATGTTTTTGATGTTTTTGATGTTTTTGATGTTTTTGATGTTTTTGATGTTTTTGATGTTTTTGATATTTTTGATGTTTTTGATGTTTTTGATATTTTTGATGTTTTTGAAGTTTTTGATGTTTTTGATGTTTTTTGATGTTTTTGATGTTTTTGATGTTTTTGATGTTTTTGATGTTTTTAATGTTTTTGATGTTTTGATGTTTTTAATGTTTTAATGTTTTGATGTTTTTGATGTTTTGATGTTTTTGATATTTTTGATGTTTTTGATGTTTTTGATATTT
Source organism: Drosophila pruinosa (assembly GCA_018150935.1). NCBI lineage: Eukaryota > Metazoa > Arthropoda > Insecta > Diptera > Drosophilidae > Drosophila > Drosophila pruinosa. The sequence goes on from JAECWR010000374.1 coordinate 531,695, forward strand.
TTAATGTTTTGGATGTTTTTGATGTTTTGATGTTTTGATGTTTTTGATGTTTTTTGATGTTTTTGATGTTTTTGATGTTTTGATGTTTTTGATGTTTTGATGTTTTTGATGTTTTTGATGTTTTTGATGTTTTTGATGTTTTGATATTTTTGATGTTTTGAAGTTTTTGAAGTTTTGATGTTTTTGATGTTTTTGATGTTTTTGATTTTTTTGATGTTTTGATGTTTTTTGATGTTTTGATGTTTTTGATGTTTTTGATGTTTTTGATGTTTTTTTGATGTTTTTGATGTTTTTTGATGTTTTTGATGTTTTTGATGTTTTTGATGTTTTTGATGTTTTGATGTTTTGGATGTTTTTGATGTTTTTGATGTTCTCGATGTTTTTGATGTTTTTGATGTTTTGATGTTTTGATGTTTTTGATGTTTTTGATGTTTTTAATGTTTTGATGTTTTTGATGTTTTGATGTTTTTGATGTTTTTGATGTTTTGATGTTTTTGATGTTTTTGATGTTTTTGATGTTTTTGATGTTTTTAATGTTTTGATGTTTTTGATGTTTTTGATGTTATTTGATGTTTTGATGTTTTGGATGTTTTGATGTTTTTTAATGTTTTCAAGTTTTTGACGTTTTTGACGTTTTTGATGTTTTTGATGTTTTTGATGTTTTTAATGTTTTTGATGTTTTTTTTTGATGTTTTTGATGTTTTGATGTTTTTGATGTTTTTGATGTTTTTTGATGTTTTTGATATTTTGATGTTTCTGATGTTTTTGATGTTTTTGATATTTTTGATGTTTTGGATGTTTTTGATGTTTTTAATGTTTTTGATGTTTTTGATGTTTTTAATGTTTTGATGTTTTTGATGTTTTTGATATTTTTGATGTTTTGATGTTTTTGATATTTTTAATGTTTTGGATGTTTTTGATGTTTTTGATGTTTTTGATGTTTTTGATGTTTTGGATGTTTTTGATGTTTTGGATGTTTTTGATGTTTTTAATGTTTTTCATGTTTTTGACGTTTTTGACGTTTTTGACGTTTTTGATGATTTTGATGTTTTTGATGTTTTTAATGTTTTTGATGTTTTTGATGTTTTTGATGTTTTTAATGTTTTGATGTTTTTGATGTTTTTGATGTTTTGATGTTTTTGATGTTTTGATGTTTTTGATGTTTTTGATGTTTTTGATGTTTTTGATGTTTTGATGTTTTTTGATATTTTTTGATGTTTTTGATGTTTTTGATATTTTTGATGTTTTTGAAGTTTTTGATGTTTTTGATGTTTTTGATGTTTTTGATGTTTTTGATGTTTTTGATGTTTTTGATGTTTTGGATGTTTTTGATGTTTTTGATGTTCTCGATGTTTTTGATGTTTTTGATGTTTTGATGTTTTGATGTTTTTAATGTTTTTGATGTTTTTTATGTTTTGATGTTTTGGATGTTTTTGATGTTTTTGATGTTTTTGATGTTTTTGATGTTTTTGATGTTTTTGATGTTTTTGATGTTTTTGATGTTTTGATGTTTTTGATGTTTTTGATGTTTTTTTTTAATGTTTTGATGTTTTGATGTTTTTGATGTTTTGATGTTTTTGATGTTATGGATGTTATGGATGTTTTGGATGTTTTTGATGTTTTTAATGTTTTTCAATTTTTGACGTTTTTGATGTTTTTGATGTTTTGATGTTTTTGATGTTTTTAATGTTTTTGATGTTTTTAATGTTTTTGATGTTTTTGATGTTTTTAATGTTTTTGATGTTTTTGATGTTTTTGATGTTTTTGATGTTTTTGATGTTTTTGATGTTTTTGATGTTTTTGATGTTTTTGATGTTTTTGATGTTTTTGATATTTTGATGTTTTTGATGTTTTTGATGTTTTTGATATTTTTGATGTTTTGGATGTTTTTGATGTTTTGGATGTTTTTGATGTTTTTAATGTTTTTTATGTTTTTGACGTTTTTGATGTTTTTGATGTTTTTGATGTTTTTAATGTTTTTGATGTTTTTGATGTTTTTAATGTTTTGATGTTTTTGATGTTTTGATATTTTGATGTTTTTGATGTTTTGATATTTTTAATGTTTTGGATGTTTTTGATGTTTTGATGTTTTTGATGTTTTTGATGTTTTTGATGTTTTTGATGTTTTGGATGTTTTTGATGTTTTGGATGTTTTTGATGTTTTTAATGTTTTTCATGTTTTTGACGTTTTTGACGTTTTTGACGTTTTTGATGATTTTGATGTTTTTGATGTTTTTAATGTTTTTGATGTTTTTGATGTTTTGATGTTTTTAATGTTTTGATGTTTTTGATGTTTTGATGTTTTGATGTTTTTGATGTTTTTGATGTTTTTGATGTTTTTTGATGTTTTGATGTTTTTGATGTTTTTGATGTTTTTGATATTTTTGATGTTTTTGATGTTTTTGATATTTTTGATGTTTTTGAAGTTTTGATGTTTTTGATGTTTTTGATGTTTTTGATGTTTTGATGTTTTTGATGTTTTGGATGTTTTTTGATGTTTTGATGTTCTCGATGTTTTGATGTTTTTGATGTTTTTGATGTTTTTGATGTTTTTAATGTTTTTGATGTTTTGATGTTTTGATGTTTTGATGTTTTTGATGTTTTTGATGTTTTTGATGTTTTTGATGTTTTTATGTTTTTGATGTTTTGGATGTTTTGGATGTTTTTGATGTTTTTGATGTTTTGATGTTTTTTGATGTTTTTGATGTTTTTGATGTTTTTTTGATGTTTTGATGTTTTTGATGTTTTTAATGTTTTGATGTTTTTGATGTTTTTGATGTTTTTGATGTTTTTGATGTTATGGATGTTATGGATGTTTTGGATGTTTTTGATGTTTTTAATGTTTTTCAATTTTTGACGTTTTTGATGTTTTTGATGTTTTTGATGTTTTTGATGTTTTTAATGTTTTTGATGTTTTTTAATGTTTTTGATGTTTTTGATGTTTTTAATGTTTTGATGTTTTTGATGTTTTTGATGTTTTTGATGTTTTTGATGATTTTGATATTTTTGATGTTTTTGATGTTTTTGATATTTTTGATGTTTTGATGTTTCTGATGTTTTGATGTTTTTGATGTTTTTGATGTTTTTGATGTTTTTGATGTTTTGATGTTTTTGATGTTTTTGATGTTTTTGATGTTTTTGATGTTTTGATGTTTTTAATGTTTTTAATGTTTTGATGTTTTGGATGTTTTGATGTTTTTTGATGTTTTTGATGTTCTTGATGTTTTGATGTTTTTGATGTTTTTGATGTTTTTGACGTTTTTGATGATTTTGATGTTTTTGATGTTTTTAATGTTTTTGATGTTTTTGATGTTTTTAATGTTTTGATGTTTTTGATGTTTTGATGTTTTTGATGTTTTTGATGTTTTTGATGTTTTTGATGTTTTTGATGTTTTTGATGTTTTTGATGTTTTTGATGTTTTGATGTTTTTGATGTTTTGATGTTTTGATGTTTTTGATGTTTTTGATGTTTTTGATGTTTTTGATGTTTTTGATGCTTTTGATGTTTTTGATGTTTTTGATGTTTTGGATGTTTTTGATGTTCCTCGATGTTTTTGATGTTTTTGATGTTTTGATGTTTTTGATGTTTTTGATGTTTTTGATGTTTTTGATGTTTTGATGTTTTTGATGTTTTTGATGTTTTTGATGTTTTGATGTTTTTGATGTTTTTATGTTTTTGATGTTTTGGATGTTTTTGATGTTTTTGATGTTTTTGATGTTTTTGATGTTTTTGATGTTCTTGATGTTTTTGATGTTTTTGATGTTTTTGATGTTTTTGACGTTTTTGATGATTTTGATGTTTTTGATGTTTTTAATGTTTTTGATGTTTTTGATGTTTTTAATGTTTTGATGTTTTTGATGTTTTGATGTTTTTGATGTTTTTGATGTTTTTGATGTTTTTGATGTTTTTGATGTTTTTGATGTTTTTGATGTTTTGATGTTTTTGATGTTTTTGATGTTTTTGATGTTTTTGATGTTTTTGATGTTTTTGATGTTTTTGATGTTTTTGATGTTTTTGATGTTTTTGATGTTTTTGATGTTTTTGATGTTTTTGATGTTTTGGATGTTTTTGATGTTCTCGATGTTTTTGATGTTTTGATGTTTTTGATGTTTTTGATGTTTTTGATGTTTTGATGTTTTTGATGTTTTTGATGTTTTGATGTTTTTAATGTTTTTGATGTTTTTGATGTTTTGATGTTTTTGATGTTTTTGATGTTTTTGATGTTTTTGATGTTTTGATGCTTTTGATGTTTTTGATGTTTTTGATGTTTTTGATGTTTTGATGTTTTTAATGTTTTGATGTTTTTGATGTTTTTGATGTTATGGATGTTATGGATGTTTTGGATGTTTTTGATGTTTTTAATGTTTTTCAAGTTTTGACGTTTTTGATGTTTTTGATGTTTTTGATGTTTTTAATGTTTTTGATGTTTTTGATGTTTTTAATGTTTTGATGTTTTTGATGTTTTTGATGTTTTTGATGTTTTTGATGTTTTTGATGTTTTGATGTTTTTGATGTTTTTGATGTTTTTGATGTTTTTGATGTTTTTGATGTTTTTGATGTTTTTGATGTTTTTGATGTTTTTGATATTTTGATGTTTTTGATGTTTTTGATGTTTTTGATGTTTTTTGATGTTTCTGATGTTTTGATGTTTTTGATGTTTTTGATGTTTTTGATGTTTTTGATGTTTTTGATGTTTTTGATGTTTTTGATGTTTTTGATGTTTTTGATGTTTTTGATGTTTTTGATGTTTTTGATGTTTTTGATGTTTTGGATGTTTTTGATGTTTTTGATGTTTTTGATGTTTTGATGTTTTTGATGTTCTTGATGTTTTTGATGTTTTTGATGTTTTTGATGTTTTTGACGTTTTTGATGATTTTGATGTTTTTGATGTTTTTAATGTTTTTGATGTTTTTGATGTTTTTAATGTTTTGATGTTTTTGATGTTTTTGATGTTTTGATGTTTTTGATGTTTTTGATGTTTTTGATATTTTTGATGTTTTTGAAGTTTTTGATGTTTTTGATGTTTTTGATTTTTTTAATGTTTTTGATGTTTTTGATGTTTTTAATGTTTTGATGTTTTTGATGTTTTTGATGTTTTGATGTTTTTGATGTTTTTGATGTTTTGATATTTTTGATGTTTTTGATGTTTTTGATATTTTTGATGTTTTTGATGTTTCTGATGTTTTTGATGTTTTTGATGTTTTTGATGTTTTTGATGTTTTTGATGTTTTTGATGTTTTTGATGTTTTTGATGTTTTTGATGTTTTTGATGTTTTTGATGTTTTTGATGTTTTTGATGTTTTTGATGTTTTTTGATGTTTTTGATGTTTTTGATGTTTTTTGATGTTTTTGATGTTTTTGATGTTTTTGATGTTTTTGATGTTTTTGATGTTTTTAATGTTTTTGATGTTTTGGATGTTTTGGATGTTTTGATGTTTTGATGTTTTTGATGTTTTTGATGTTTTTGATGTTTTTGATGTTTTTGATGTTTTTGACGTTTTTGATGATTTTGATGTTTTTGATGTTTTTAATGTTTTTGATGTTTTTAATGTTTTGATGTTTTTGATGTTTTGATGTTTTGATGTTTTTGATGTTTTGATGTTTTGATGTTTTTGATGTTTTTGATGTTTTTGATGTTTTTGATGTTTTTGATGTTTTTGATGTTTTTGATGTTGTTGATGTTTTTGATGTTTTTGATGTTTTTGATGTTTTTGATGTTTTTGATGTTTTGGATGTTTTTCATGTTTTTGATGTTCTCGATGTTTTTGATGTTTTTGATGTTTTTGATGTTTTTGATGTTTTTGATGTTTTGATTTTTTGATGTTTTTGATGTTTTTATTGTTTTTGTTGTTTTTGATGTTTTTGATGTTTTTAATGTTTTTGATGTTTTTGATGTTTTTGATGTTTTTGATGTTTTTGATGTTTTTAATGTTTTGATGTTTTTGATGTTTTGATGTTATGGATGTTATGGATGTTTTGGATGTTTTGATGTTTTTAATGTTTTCAAGTTTTTGACGTTTTTGATGTTTTTGATGTTTTTGATGTTTTTGATGTTTTTAATGTTTTTGATGTTTTTGATGTTTTTAATGTTTTGATGTTTTGATGTTTTTGATGTTTTTGATGTTTTTGATGTTTTTGATGTTTTTGATGTTTTTGATTTTTTGATGTTTTGATATTTTTGATGTTTTTGATGTTTTGATATTTTGATGTTTTTGATGTTTCTCATGTTTTTGATGTTTTTGATGTTTTTGATGTTTTTGATGTTTTTGATGTTTTTGATGTTTTTGATGTTTTTGATGTTTTGATGTTTTGGATGTTTTTGATGTTTTTGATGTTTTTAATGTTCTTGATGTTTTTGATGTTTTTGATGTTTTTGATGTTTTTGACGTTTTTGATGATTTTGATGTTTTTGATGTTTTTAATGTTTTTGATGTTTTTGATGTTTTTAATGTTTTGATGTTTTTGATGTTTTTGATGTTTTGATGTTTTTGATGTTTTTGATGTTTTTGATGTTTTTGATGTTTTTCATGTTTTTGATGTTCTCGATGTTTTTGATGTTTTTGATGTTTTTGATGTTTTTGATGTTTTTGATGTTTTTGATGTTTTTGATGTTTTTGATGTTTTTGATGTTTTTGATGTTTTTGATGTTTTTAATGTTTTTGATGTTTTTGATGTTTTTGATGTTTTTGATGTTTTTGATGTTTTTAATGTTTTGATGTTTTTGATGTTTTTGATGTTATGGATGTTATGGATGTTTTGGATGTTTTTGATGTTTTTAATGTTTTTCAAGTTTTTGACGTTTTTGATGTTTTTGATGTTTTTGATGTTTTTGATGTTTTTAATGTTTTTGATGTTTTTGATGTTTTTAATGTTTTGATGTTTTTGATGTTTTTGATGTTTTTGATGTTTTTGATGTTTTTGATGTTTTTGATGTTTTTGATTTTTTTGATGTTTTTGATATTTTTGATGTTTTTGATGTTTTTGATATTTTTGATGTTTTTGATGTTTCTCATGTTTTTGATGTTTTTGATGTTTTTGATGTTTTTGATGTTTTTGATGTTTTTGATGTTTTTGATGTTTTTAATGTTTTTGATGTTTTGGATGTTTTTGATGTTTTTGATGTTTTTAATGTTCTTGATGTTTTTGATGTTTTTGATGTTTTTGATGTTTTTGACGTTTTTGATGATTTTGATGTTTTTGATGTTTTTAATGTTTTTGATGTTTTTGATGTTTTTAATGTTTTGATGTTTTTGATGTTTTTGATGTTTTGATGTTTTTGATGTTTTGATGTTTTTGATGTTTTGATGTTTTTGATGTTTTTGATGTTTTTGATGTTTTTGATGTTTTGATGTTTTTATGTTTTTGATGTTTTGATGTTTTTGATGTTTTGATATTTTTGATGTTTTTGATGTTTTTGATGTTTTTGATATTTTTGATGTTTTTGAAGTTTTTGATGTTTTTGATGTTTTTGATTTTTTTTTGATGTTTTTGATGTTTTTGAAGTTTTTGATGTTTTTGATGTTTTTGATGTTTTTGATGTTTTTGATGTTTTTGATGTTTTTGATGTTTTTGATGTTTTTGATGTTTTTGATGTTTTTGATGTTTTTGATGTTTTTGATGTTTTTGATGTTTTTGATGTTTTTGATGTTTTTGATGTTTTTGATGTTTTTGATGTTTTTGATGTTTTTGATGTTTTTGATGTTTTTGATGTTTTTGATGTTTTTGAGGTTTTCGATGTTTTTGATGTTTTTGATGTTTTTGATGTTTCTGATGTTTCTGATGTTTTTGATGTTTTTGATGTTTTTGATGTTTTTGATGTTTTTGATGTTTTTGATGTTTTTGTTGTTTTTAATGTTTTTGATGTTTTGGATGTTTTTGATGTTTTTGATGTTTTTGATGTTCTTGATGTTTTTGATGTTTTTGATGTTTTTGATGTTTTTGATGTTTTTGACGTTTTTGATGTTTTTGATGTTTTTGATGTTTTTGATGTGTTTAATGTTTTTGATGTTTTTGATGTTTTTAATGTTTTGAGGTTTTTGATGTTTTTGATGTTTTTGATGTTTTTGATGTTATTGAAGTTTTTGATGTTTTTGATATTTTTGATGTTTTTGATGTTTTTGAAGTTTTTGATGTTTTTGATGTTTGCGATGTTCTTGATGTCTTGATGTTATTGATTTTATTGATGTATTTGATGTTTTTTTTGTTTTTGATGTTTGTGATGTTTTGATGTTTTTGGTGTTTTTGATGTTTTTGATGTTTTTGATGTTTTTGATGTTTTTGATGTTTTTGATGTTTTTGATGTTTTTGATGTTTTTGATGTTTTTGATGTTTTTGATGTTTTTGATGTTTTTGATGTTTTTGATGTTTTTGACGTTTTTGATGTTTTTGATGTTTTTGATGTTTTTGATGTTTTTGATGTTTTAAATGTTTTTGATATTTTTGATGTTTTTGATGTTTTTGATGTTTTTGAAGTTTTTGATGTTTTTGATGTTTTTGATGTTTTTGATGTTTTTGATGTTTTTGATGTTTTTGATGTTTTTGATGTTTTTGATGTTTTTGATGTTTTGGATGTTTTTGATGTTTTTGATGTTTTTGATGTTCTTGATGTTTTTGATGTTTTTGATGTTTTTGATGTTTTTGACGTTTTTGATGATTTTGATGTTTTTGATGTTTTTAATGTTTTTGATGTTTTTGATGTTTTTAATGTTTTGATGTTTTTGATGTTTTTGATGTTTTGATGTTTTTGATGTTTTTGATGTTTTTGATGTTTTTGATGTTTTTGATGTTTTTGATTATTTTGATGTTTTTGATGTTTTTGATGTTTTTGATGTTTTTGATGTTTTTGATGTTTTTGATGTTTTTGATGTTTTTGATATTTTTGATGTTTTTGATGTTTTGATGTTTTTGATATTTTGATGTTTTGAAGTTTTTGATGTTTTTGATGTTTTTGATTTTTTTGATGTTTTTGATGTTTTTGATGTTTTTGATGTTTTTGATGTTTTTGATGTTTTTGATGTTTTTGATGTTTTTGATGTTTTTGATGTTTTTGATGTTTTTGATGTTTTTGATGTTTTTGATGTTTTTGATGTTTTTGAAGTTTTTGATGTTTTTGATGTTTTTGATGTTTTTGATGTTTTTGATGTTTTTGATGTTTTTGATGTTTTTGATGTTTTTGATGTTTTTGATGTTTTTGATGTTTTTGATGTTTTGATGTTTTTGATGTTTTGATGTTTTTGATGTTTTTGATGTTTTTGATGTTTTGATGTTTTTGATGTTTTTGATGTTTTTGATGTTTTTGATGTTTTTGATGTTTTTGATGTTTTTGATGTTTTTGATGTTTTTGATGTTTTTGATGTTTTGGATGTTTTGGATGTTTTTGATGTTTTTGATGTTCTCGATGTTTTTGATGTTTTTGATGTTTTTGATGTTTTTGATGTTTTTGATGTTTTTGATGTTTTTGATGTTTTTGATGTTTTTGATGTTTTTGATGTTTTTGATGTTTTTGATGTTTTTGATGTTTTTGATGTTTTTGATGTTTTTGATGTTTTTGATGTTTTTGATGTTTTTTATGTTTTTGATGTTTTTGATGTTTTTAATGTTTTGATGTTTTTGATGTTTTTGATGTTATGGATGTTTTTGATGTTTTGGATGTTTTTGATGTTTTTAATGTTTTTCAAGTTTTTGACGTTTTTGATGTTTTTGATGTTTTTGATGTTTTTGATGTTTTTGATGTTTTTGATGTTTTTGATGTTTTTGATGTTTTTAATGTTTTGATGTTTTTGATGTTTTTTGATGTTTTTAATGTTTTGATGTTTTTTGATGTTTTTGATGTTTTTGATGTTTTTGATGTTTTTGATGTTTTTGATGTTTTTGATGTTTTTGATGTTTTTGATATTTTTGATGTTTTTGAAGTTTTTGATGTTTTTGAAGTTTTTGATGTTTTTGATGTTTTTGATGTTTTTGATGTTTTTGATGTTTTCGATGTTTTTGATGTTTTTGATGTTTTTGATGTTTCTGATGTTTCTGATGTTTTTGATGTTTTTGATGTTTTTGATGTTTTTGATGTTTTTGATGTTTTTAATGTTTTTGATGTTTTTGATGTTTTTGATGTTTTTAATGTTTTTGATGTTTTGGATGTTTTTGATGTTTTTGATGTTTTTGTTGTTCTTGATGTTTTTGATGTTTTTGATGTTTTTGATGTTTTTGATGTTTTTGACGTTTTTGATGTTTTTGATGTTTTTGATGTGTTTAATGTTTATGATGTTTTTGATGTTTTTAATGTTTTGAGGTTTTGATGTTTTTGATGTTTTTGATGTTTTTGATGTTTTTGAAGTTTTTGATGTTTTTGATATTTTTGATGTTTTTGATGTTTTTGAAGTTTTTGATGTTTTTGATGTTTGCGATGTTCTTGATGTCTTGATGTTATTGATTTTATTGATGTATTTGATGTTTTTTTTGTTTTTGATGTTTGTGATGTTTTGATGTTTTTGGTGTTTTTGATGTTTTTGATGTTTTTGATGTTTTTGATGTTTTTGATGTTTTTGATGTTTTTGATGTTTTTGATGTTTTTGATGTTTTTGATGTTTTTGATATTTTTGATGTTTTTGATGTTTTTGATGTTTTGAAGTTTTTGATGTTTTGATGTTTGCGATGTTCTTGATGTCTTGATGTTATTGATTTTATTGATGTTTTCGATGTTATTGATGTTTTGTTTTTGATGTTTCTGTTTTTTTTATATTTTTTTTGTTGCATTTGATGTTTTTTTTTTTTGATGTTTTGATGTTTTTGTTGTTTTTGATGTTTTTGATGTTTGTGATGTTTTGATGTTTTTGATGTTTTTGATGTTTTTTGATGCTTTTGATGTTTTTGATGTTTTTGATATTTTTAATGTTTTTTTGTTTTTGATGTTTTTGATGTTTTGATGTTTTTGATGTTTTTGATGTTTTTGATGTTTTTGATGTTTTTGATGTTTTTGAAGTTTTTGATGTTTTTGATGTTTTTGATGATTTTGATGTTTTGATGTTTTTGATGTTTTTGATGTTTTTGATGTTTTTGATGTTTTTGATGTTTTTGATGTTTTGATGTTATTGATGTTTTAGACGATTTTGATGTTTTTGATGCTTTTGATGTTATTGATGTTTTAGATGTTTTTAATGTTTTTGATGTTTTTGATGTTTTTAATGTTTTGATGTTTTTGATGTTTTTGATGTTTTTGATGTTTTTAATGTTTTAATGTTTTTGATGTTTTTGATGTTTTTGATGTTTTTGATGTTTTTGATGTTTTTGATGTTTTTGATATTTTTGATGTTTTTGATGTTTTTGATATTTTTGATGTTTTTGAAGTTTTTGATGTTTTTGATGTTTTTGATGTTTTTGATGTTTTTGATGTTTTTGATGTTTTCGATGTTTTTGATGTTTTTGATGTTTTTGATGTTTCTGATGTTTCTGATGTTTTTGATGTTTTTGATGTTTTTGATGTTTTTGATGTTTTTAATGTTTTTGATGTTTTTGATGTTTTTGATGTTTTTGATGTTTTTAATGTTTATGATGTTTTGGATGTTTTTGATGTTTTTGATGTTTTTGATGTTCTTGATGTTCTTGATGTTTTTGATGTTTTTGATGTTTTTGATGTTTTTGATGTTTTTGATGTTTTTGACGTTTTTGATGTTTTTGATGTTTTTGATGTTTTTGATGTGTTTAATGTTTTTGATGTTTTTGATGTTTTTGATGTTTTTAATGTTTTGAGGTTTTTGATGTTTTTGATGTTTTTAATGTTTTTGATGTTATTGAAGTTTTTGATGTTTTTGATATTTTTGATGTTTTTGATGTTTTTGAAGTTTTTGATGTTTTTGATGTTTGCGATGTTCTTGATGTCTTGATGTTATTGATTTTATTGATGTATTTGATGTTTTTTTTGTTTTTGATGTTTGTGATGTTTTGATGTTTTTGGCGTTTTTGATGTTTTTGATGTTTTTGATGTTTTTGATGTTTTTGATGTTTTTGATGTTTTTGATGTTTTTGATGTTTTTGATGTTTTTGATGTTTTTGATGTTTTGATGTTTTTGATATTTTTGATGTTTTTGATGTTTTTGATGTTTTTGATGTTTTGATGTTTTTGAAGTTTTGATGTTTTTGATGTTTGCGATGTTCTTGATGTCTTGATGTTATTGATTTTATTGATTTTATTGATGTTTTGATGTTATTGATGTTTTGTTTTTGATGTTTCTGTTTTTTTTATATTTTTTTTGTTGTATTTGATGTTTTTTTTTTTTGATGTTTTGATGTTTTTGATGTTTTTTATGTTTTTGTTGTTTTTGTTGTTTTTGATGTTTTTGATGTTTTTGATGTTTTTGATGTTTTTGATGTTTTTGATGTTTTTGATGTTTTTGATGTTTTTGATGTTTTTGATGTTTTGATGTTTTTGATGTTTTTGATGTTTTGATGTTATTGATGTTTTAGACGTTTTTGATGTTTTTGATGCTTTTGATGTTATTGATGTTTTTGATGGTGTATTTGATGTTTTTTTTTGTTTTTGATGTTTTTGATGTTTTTGATTTTTTTGATGTTTTGTTGTTTTTTTTTTGATGTTTCTGTTTGTTTTTATTTTTATTTTTTTTTTTTTATTTGATGTTTTTGATATTTTTTATGTTTTTGATGTTTTTGAAGTTTTTGTTGTTTTTGATGATTTTGATGTTTTTGATGTTTTTGATGGTTTTGATGTTTTTGATGTTTTTGAAGTTTTTGATGTTTTTTATGTTTGCGATGTTCTTGATGTCTTGATGTAATTGATTTTATTGATGTTTTTGATGTTTTTGATGTTATTGATGTTTTGTTTTTGATGTTTCTGTTTGTTTTTATTTTAATTTTTTTTTTTTTATTTGATGTTTTTGATATTTTTTATGTTTTTGAAGTTTTTGATGTTTTTGATGATTTTGATGTTTTGATGTTTTTGATGTTTTTGATGGTTTTGATGTTTTTGATGTTTTTGAAGTTTTTGATGTTTTTGATGTTTGCGATGTTCTTGATGTCTTGATGTTATTGATTTTATTGATGTATTTGATGTTTTTTTGTTTTTGATGTTTGTGATGTTTTGATGTTTTTGGTGTTTTTGATGTTTTTGAAGTTTTGATGTTTTTGATGTTTGCGATGTTCTTGATGTCTTGATGTTATTGATTTTATTGATGTATTTGATGTTTTTTTGTTTTTGATGTTTGTGATGTTTTGATGTTTTTGGTGTTTTTGATGTTTTTGATGTTTTTGATGTTTTGATGTTTTTGATATTTTTTATGTTTTTGATGTTTTTGATGTTTTTGATATTTTTTGATGTTTTGATGTTTTTGATGTTTTTGATGTTTTGATGTTTTGATGTTTTTGATGTTTTTGATGTTTTTGATGTTTTTGATGTTTTTGATGTTTTTGATGTTTTTGATGTTTTCGATGTTTTGATGTTTTTGATGTTTTTGATGTTTTTGATGTTTTTGATGTTTTTGATGTTTTTGATGTTTTTGATGTTTTTGATGTTTTTGATGTTTTTGATGTTTTTGATCTTTTGATGTTTTGATATTTTTGATGTTTTTGATGTTTTTGATGTTTTGATGTTTTTGATGTTTTTGATGTTTTTGATGTTTTTGATGTTTTTGATGTTTTGATGTTTTGATGTTATTGATGTTTTTGACGTTTTTGATGTTTTTGATGTTATTGATGTTTTTGATTTTTTTGATCTTTTGTTTATTTTTTTTGTTGATGTTTTTGATTTTATGACGTATTTGATGTTTTTAATGTTTTTGAGTTCTTGAGGTTTTTGATATATTTGATGTTTTTGATATTGTTGATATTTTTGATGTTTTTAATGTTTTTCATGTTATTGACGTTTGTAATGCTTTTGATGTTTTTAATGTTTTTGAGGTTTTTGATGTTTTTGATATTTTCGATGTTTTTGATGTTATTGAAGTTTTTGATGTTTTTGATGTTTGTGATGTTCTTGATGTCTTGATGTTATTGATGTTTTTGATGTTTTTGATGTTTTTGATGTTTTTGATGTTTTTGATGTTTTTGATGTTTTTGATGTTTTTGATGTTTTTGATGTTTTTGATCTTTTTGATGTTTTTGATGATTTTGATGTTTTTGATGTTTTTGATGTTTTTGATGTTTTTGATGTTTCTGATGTTTTGATGTTATTGATGTTTTTGACGTTTTTGATGTTTTTGATGTTATTGATGTTTTTGATTTTTTTGATCTTTTGTTTATTTTTTTTGTTGATGTTTTTGATTTTATGACGTATTTGATGTTTTTAATGTTTTTGAGTTCTTGAGGTTTTTGATATATTTGATGTTTTTGATATTGTTGATATTTTTGATGTTTTTAATGTTTTTCATGTTATTGACGTTTGTAATGCTTTTGATGTTTTTAATGTTTTTGAGGTTTTTGATGTTTTTGATGTTTTTGATATTTTCGATGTTTTTGATGTTATTGAAGTTTTTGATGTTTTTGATGTTTGTGATGTTCTTGATGTCTTGATGTTATTGATGTTATTGATGTTTTTGATGTTTTTGATGTTTTTGATGTTTTTGATGTTTTTGATGTTTTTGATGTTTTTGATGTTTTTGATGTTTTTGATGTTTTTGATGTTTTTTATGTTTTTGATGTTTTTGATGTTTTTGATGTTTTTTGATGTTTTTGATGTTATTGATGCTTTTGATATTTTTGACGTTTTGATGTTTTTGAAGTTTTTGATGTTTTTGATATTTTTGATATTTTTGATGTTTTGATATTTTTGATATTTTGAAGTTTTTGAAGTTTTTGATGTTTTGATGTTTTTGATGTTTTGATGTTTTGATGTTTTTGATGTTTTTGATGTTTTGATGTTTTTGATGTTTTTGATGTTTTTGATGTTTTTGATGTTTTTGATGTTTTTGATGTTTTTGATGTTTTGATGTTTTTGATGTTTTTGATGTTTTTGATGTTTTGATGTTTTTGATGTTTTTGATGTTTTTGATGTTTTTGATGTTTTTGATGTTTTGATGTTTTTGATGTTTTTGATGTTTTTGATGATTTGGATGTTTTATGTTTTTAATGTTTTTCATGTTTTTGACGTTTTTGATGTTTTTGATGTTTTTGATGTTTTTAATTTTTTTGATGTTTTTGATGTTTTTGATGTTTTTGAAGTTTTTGATGTTTTTGATGTTTTTGATGTTTTTGATGTTTTTGATGTTTTTGATGTTTTTGATGTTTTTGATGTTTTTGATGTTATTGATGTTTTTGATGTTTTTGATGTTTTGATGTTTTCGATGTTTTCGATGTTTTTGATGTTCTTGATGTTTTTGATGTTTTTGATATTTTTGATGTTTTTGATGTTTTTGATGTTTTTGATGTTTTTGATATTTTTGATATTTTTGATGTTTTTGATGTTTTGAAGTTTTTGATGTTTTTGATGTTTGCGATGTTCTTGATGTCTTGATAATATTGATTTTATTGATTTTATTGATGTTTTTGATGTTTTTGATGTTATTGATGTTTTTAATGTTTTTGATGTTTTTGATGTTTTTGATGTTTTTGATGTTTTGATGTTTTTGATGTTTTGATGTTTTTGATGTTTTTGATGTTTTTGATGTTTTTGATGTTTTTGATATTTTTGATGTTTTTGATGTTTTGATGTTTTTGAAGTTTTTGATGTTTTTGATGTTTGCGATGTTCTTGATGTCTTGATAATATTGATTTTATTGATTTTATTGATGTTTTTAATGTTTTTCATGTTTTTGACGTTTTTGATGTTTTTAATGTTTTTAATGTTTTTGATGTTTTTGATGTTTTTGATGTTTTTGATGTTTTTGATGTTTTGATGTTTTTAATGTTTTTAATGTTTTTGATGTTTTTGATGTTTTTGATGTTTTTGATGTTTTTGATGTTTTTATGTTATTGATGTTTTTGATATTTTGATGTTTTTGATGTTTTTGAAGTTTTTGATGTTTTTGATATTTTTGATGTTTTTTGATGTTTTGATATTTTTGATGTTTTTGATGTTTTTGATGTTTTGATGTTTTGATGTTTTGATGTTTTGATGTTTTGATGTTTTTGATGTTTTGATGTTTTTGATGTTTTTGATGTTTTGATGTTTTTGATGTTTTTGATGTTTTTGATGTTTTTGATGTTTTTGATGTTTTGATGTTTTTGATGTTTTTGATGTTTTGATGTTTTTAATGTTTTGATGTTTTTGATGTTTTTGATGTTTTTGATGTTTTTGATGTTTTTGATGTTTTTTAATGTTTTTGATGTTTTTGATGATTTGGATGTTTTATGTTTTTAATGTTTTTCATGTTTTTGACGTTTTTGATGTTTTTGATGTTTTTGATGTTTTTAATGTTTTTGATGTTTTTGATGTTTTTGATGTTTTTGATGTTTTTGATGTTATTGATTTTATTGATTTTATTGATGTTTTTGATGTTTTGATGTTTTTGATGTTTTTGATGTTTTTGATGTTATTGATGTTATTGATGTTTTTGATGTTTTTGATGTTTTTGATGTTTTTGATGTTTTTGATGTTTTGATGTTATTGATGTTATTGATGTTTTTTGATGTTATTGATGTTTTTGATATTTTTCATGTTTTTGATGTTTTTGATGATTTTGAAGTTTTTGATGTTTTGATGTTTTTGATATTTTTGTGTTTTTGATGTTTTTGATGTTTTGATGTTTTTGATGTTTTTGATGTTTTTGATGTTTTGATGTTTTTGATGTTTTTGATGTTTTTGATGTTTTTGATGTTTTGATGTTTTTGATGTTTTTGATTGTTTTGATGTTTTTGATGTTTTTGAAGTTTTTGATGTTTTTGATGTTTGCGATGTTCTTGATGTCTTGATAATATTGATTTTATTGATGTTTTTGATGTTTTTGATGTTATTGATGTTTTTAATGTTTTTGATGTTTTTGATGTTTTTGATGTTTTTGATGTTTTTGATGTTTTTGATGTTTTTGATATTTTTGATGTTTTTGATGTTTTTGAAGTTTTTGATGTTTTTGATGTTTGCGATGTTCTTGATGTCTTGATGATATTGATTTTATTGATTTTATTGATGTTTTTAATGTTTTTCATGTTTTTCATGTTTTTGACGTTTTTGATGTTTTTGATGTTTTTGATGTTTTTAATGTTTTTGATGTTTTTGATGTTTTTGATGTTTTTGATGTTTTTGATGTTTTTGATGTTATTGATTTTATTGATTTTATTGATTTTATTGATTTTATTGATGTTTTTGATGTTTTTGATGTTTTTGATGTTTTTGATGTTTTTGATGTTTTTGATGTTTTGATGTTTTTGATGTTTTGATGTTTTTGATGTTTTTGATGTTTTTGATGTTTTTGATGTTTTTGATGTTTTTGATGTTTTGATGTTTTTGATGTTTTTGATGTTTTTGAAGTTTTTGATGTTTTTGATGTTTGCGATGTTCTTGATGTCTTGATAATATTGATTTTATTGATGTTTTTGATGTTTTTGATGTTATTGATGTTTTTAATGTTTTTGATGTTTTTGATGTTTTTGATGTTTTTGATGTTTTTGATGTTATTGATTTTATTGATTTTATTGATGTTTTTGATGTTTTTGATGTTTTTGATGTTTTTGATGTTTTTGATGTTATTGATGTTATTGATGTTTTTGATGTTTTTGATGTTTTTGATGTTTTTGATGTTTGCGATGTTCTTGATGTCTTGATAATATTGATTTTATTGATTTTATTGATGTTTTTAATGTTTTTCATGTTTTTGACGTTTTTGATGTTTTTAATGTTTTTAATGTTTTTGATGTTTTTGATGTTTTTGATGTTTTTGATGTTTTTGATGTTTTTGATGTTTTTAATGTTTTTAATGTTTTTGATGTTTTTGATGTTTTGATGTTTTTGATGTTTTTGATGTTTTTATGTTATTGATGTTTTGATATTTTTGATGTTTTTGATGTTTTTGATGTTTTTGAAGTTTTTTTGATGTTTTTGATATTTTGATGTTTTTGATGTTTTGATATTTTTGATGTTTTTGATGTTTTTGATGTTTTTGATGTTTTTGATGTTTTTGATGTTTTGATGTTTTTGATGTTTTTGATGTTTTTTGATGTTTTTGATGTTTTTGATGTTTTTGATGTTTTTGATGTTTTTGATGTTTTTGATGTTTTTGATGTTTTTGATGTTTTTGATGTTTTTGATGTTTTTAATGTTTTTGATGTTTTGATGTTTTTGATGTTTTTGATGTTTTTGATGTTTTGATGTTTTTTAATGTTTTTGATGTTTTTGATGATTTGGATGTTTTATGTTTTTAATGTTTTTCATGTTTTTGACGTTTTTGATGTTTTTGATGTTTTTGATGTTTTTGATGTTTTTAATGTTTTTGATGTTTTTGATGTTTTTGATGTTTTTGATGTTTTTGATGTTATTGATTTTATTGATTTTATTGATGTTTTGATGTTTTTGATGTTTTTGATGTTTTTGATGTTTTTGATGTTATTGATGTTATTGATGTTTTTGATGTTTTTGATGTTTTTGATGTTTTTGATGTTTTTGATGTTATTGATGTTATTGATGTTTTTGATGTTATTGATGTTTTTGATATTTTTCATGTTTTTGATGTTTTTGATGATTTTGAAGTTTTTGATGTTTTTGATGTTTTTGATATTTTTGTGTTTTTGATGTTTTGATGTTTTTGATGTTTTTGATGTTTTTGATGTTTTTGATGTTTTTGATGTTTTTGATGTTTTGATGTTTTTGATGTTTTTGATGTTTTTGATGTTTTTGATGTTTTTGATGTTTTTGATGTTTTTGATGTTTTTGATGTTTTTTGATGTTTTTGATGTTTTGATGTTTTTGAAGTTTTTGATGTTTTTGATGTTTGCGATGTTCTTGATGTCTTGATAATATTGATTTTATTGATGTTTTTGATGTTATTGATGTTTTTAATGTTTTTGATGTTTTTGATGTTTTTGATGTTTTTGATGTTTTTGATGTTTTGATATTTTTGATGTTTTTGATGTTTTTGAAGTTTTTGATGTTTTTGATGTTTGCGATGTTCTTGATGTCTTGATGATATTGATTTTATTGATTTTATTGATGTTTTTAATGTTTTTCATGTTTTTCATGTTTTTGACGTTTTTGATGTTTTTGATGTTTTTGATGTTTTTAATGTTTTTGATGTTTTTGATGTTTTTGATGTTTTTGATGTTTTTGATGTTTTTGATGTTATTGATTTTATTGATTTTATTGATTTTATTGATTTTATTGATGTTTTTGATGTTTTTGATGTTTTTGATGTTTTTGATGTTTTTGATGTTTTTGATGTTTTTGATGTTTTTGATGTTTTTGATGTTATTGATGTTTTTGATATTTTTCATGTTTTTGATGTTTTTGATGTTTTTGATATTTTTGTGTTTTTGATGTTTTTGATGTTTTTGATGTTTTTGATGTTTTTGATGTTTTTGATGTTTTTGATGTTTTTGATGTTTTTGATGTTCTTGATGTTTTTGATGTTTTTGATGTTTTTGATGTTTTTGATGTTTTTGATGTTTTTGATGTTTTTGATGTTTTTGATGTTTTTGATGTTTTTGATGTTTTTGATGTTTTTGATATTTTTTGATGTTTTTTGATGTTTTTGATGTTTTTGAAGTTTTTGATGTTTTTGATGTTTGCGATGTTCTTGATGTCTTGATAATATTGATTTTATTGATTTTATTGATGTTTTTGATGTTTTTGATGTTATTGATGTTTTTAATGTTTTTGATGTTTTTGATGTTTTTGATGTTTTCGATGTTTTTGATGTTTTTGATATTTTTGATGTTTTTGATGTTTTTGAAGTTTTTGATGTTTTTGATGTTTGCGATGTTCTTGATGTCTTGATGATATTGATTTTATTGATTTTATTGATGTTTTTAATGTTTTTCATGTTTTTGACGTTTTTGATGTTTTTGATGTTTTTAATGTTTTTAATGTTTTTAATGTTTTTGATGTTTTTGATGTTTTTGATGTTTTTGATGTTTTTGATGTTATTGATTTTATTGATGTTTTTGATGTTTGTGATGTTCTTGATGTCTTGATGTTATTGATGTTTTTGATGTTTTTGATGTTTTTGATGTTTTTGATGTTTTTGAAGTTTTTGATGTTTTTGATGTTTGCGATGTTCTTGATGTCTTGATGATATTGATTTTATTGATTTTATTGATGTTTTTAATGTTTTTCATGTTTTTCATGTTTTTGACGTTTTTGATGTTTTTGATGTTTTTGATGTTTTTAATGTTTTTGATGTTTTTGATGTTTTTGATGTTTTTGATGTTTTTGATGTTTTTGATGTTATTGATTTTATTGATTTTATTGATTTTATTGATTTTATTGATGTTTTTGATGTTTTTGATGTTTTTGATGTTTTGATGTTTTTGATGTTTTTGATGTTTTTGATGTTTTGATGTTTTTGATGTTATTGATGTTTTTGATATTTTTCATGTTTTGATGTTTTTGATGTTTTTGATATTTTTGTGTTTTGATGTTTTTGATGTTTTTGATGTTTTTGATGTTTTTGATGTTTTTGATGTTTTTGATGTTTTTGATGTTTTTGATGTTCTTGATGTTTTGATGTTTTTGATGTTTTTGATGTTTTTGATGTTTTTGATGTTTTTGATGTTTTTGATGTTTTTGATGTTTTTGATGTTTTTGATATTTTTGATGTTTTTTGATGTTTTTGATGTTTTGAAGTTTTTGATGTTTTTGATGTTTGCGATGTTCTTGATGTCTTGATAATATTGATTTTATTGATTTTATTGATGTTTTTGATGTTTTTGATGTTATTGATGTTTTTAATGTTTTTGATGTTTTTGATGTTTTTGATGTTTTCGATGTTTTTGATGTTTTTGATATTTTTGATGTTTTTGATGTTTTGAAGTTTTTGATGTTTTTGATGTTTGCGATGTTCTTGATGTCTTGATGATATTGATTTTATTGATTTTATTGATGTTTTTAATGTTTTTCATGTTTTTGACGTTTTTGATGTTTTTGATGTTTTTAATGTTTTTAATGTTTTTAATGTTTTTGATGTTTTTGATGTTTTTGATGTTTTTGATGTTTTTGATGTTATTGATTTTATTGATGTTTTTGATGTTTGTGATGTTCTTGATGTCTTGATGTTATTGATGTTTTTGATGTTTTTGATGTTTTTGATGTTTTTGATGTTTTTGATGTTTTTGATGTTTTTGATGTTTTTGATGTTTTTGATGTTTTTGATGTTTTTGATGTTTTTGATATTTTTGATATTTTTGATGTTTTTGATGTTTTTGATGTTTTTGATATTTTTGTTATTTTTGATGTTTTTGATGTTTTTGATGTTTTTGATGTTATTGAAGTTTTTGATGTTTTTGATGTTTGTGATGTTCTTGATGTCTTGATGTTTTTGATGTTTTTGATGTTTTGATGTTTTTGATGTTTTTGATGTTTTTGATGTTTTTGATGTTTTTGATGTTTTTGATGTTTTTGATGTTTTTGATGTTTTTGATGTTTTTGATGTTTTTGATGTTTTTGATGTTTTTGATGTTTTTGATGTTTTTTGATGTTTTTGATGTTATTGATGTTTTTGATATTTTTGACGTTTTTGACGTTTTTGATGTTTTTGAAGTTTTTGATATTTTTGATATTTTTGATGTTTTTGATGTTTTTGATGTTTCTGATGTTTTTGATGTTTTTGATGTTTTGATGTTTTTGATGTTTTTGATGTTTTTGATGTTTTTGATGTTTTTTTGATGTTTTTGATGTTTTTGATGTTTTTGATGTTTTTGATGTTTTTGATGTTTTTGATGTTTTTGATGTTTTTGATGTTTTTGATGTTTTTTGATGTTTTTGATGTTTTTGATGTTTTTGATGTTTTTGATGTTTTTGATGTTTTTGATGTTTTTGATGTTTTTGATGTTTTTGATGTTTTTGATGTTTCTGATGTTTTGATGTTTTTGATGTTTTTGATGTTTTTGATGTTTTTGATGTTTTTGATGTTTTTGATGTTTCTGATGATTTGGATGTTTTATGTTTTTAATGTTTTCATGTTTTTGACGTTTTTGATGTTTTTGATGTTTTTGATGTTTTTGATGTTTTTGATGTTTTTGATGTTTTTGATGTTTTTAATTTTTTTGATGTTTTTAATGTTTTTGATGTTATTGATTTTATTGATGTTTTTGATTTTTTTGATGTTTTTGATGTTTTTGATGTTTTTGATGTTTTTGATGTTTTTGATGTTTTTGATGTTTTTGATGTTATTGATGTTATTGCTGTTATTGAAGTTTTTGATGTTTTTGATGTTTGTGATGTTCTTGATGTCTTGATGTTATTGATGTTTTTGATGTTTTTGATGTTTTTGATGTTTTTGATGTTTTTGATGTTTTTGATGTTTTTGATGTTTTTGATGTTTTTGATGTTTTTGATGTTTTTGATGTTTTTAATGTTTTTGATGTTTTTGATGTTTTTGATGTTTTTGATGTTTTTGATGTTTTTTAATGTTTTTGATGTTTTTGATGATTTGGATGTTTTATGTTTTTAATGTTTTTCATGTTTTTGACGTTTTTGATGTTTTTGATGTTTGTGATGTTCTTGATGTCTTGATGTTTTTGATGTTTTTGATGTTTCTGATGATTTGGATGTTTTATGTTTTTAATGTTTTTCATGTTTTTGACGTTTTTGATGTTTTTGATGTTTTTGATGTTTTTGATGTTTTTGATGTTTTTGATGTTTTTGATGTTTTTAATTTTTTTGATATTTTTGAAGTTTTTGAAGTTTTTGATGTTTTTGATGTTTTTGATGTTTTTGATGTTTTTGATGTTTTTGATGTTTTTGATGTTTTTGATGTTTTTGATGTTTTTGATGTTTTTGATGTTTTTGATGTTATTGATGTTATTGCTGTTATTGAAGTTTTTGATGTTTTTGATGTTTGTGATGTTCTTGATGTCTTGATGTTATTGATGTTTTTGATGTTTTTGATGTTTTTGATGTTTTTGATGTTTTTGATGTTTTTGATGTTTTTGATGTTTTTGATGTTTTTGATGTTTTTGATGTTTTTGATGTTTTTGATGTTTTTGATGTTTTTGATGTTTTTGATGTTTTTGATGTTTTTGATGTTTTTGATGTTATTGATGTTATTGCTGTTATTGAAGTTTTTGATGTTTTTGATGTTTGTGATGTTCTTGATGTCTTGATGTTATTGATGTTTTTGATGTTTTTGATGTTTTTGATGTTTTTGATGTTTTTGATGTTTTTGATGTTTTTGATGTTTTTGATGTTTTTGATGTTTTTGATGTTTTTGATGTTTTTGATGTTTTTAATGTTTTTGATGTTTTTGATGTTTTTGATGTTTTTGATGTTTTTGATGTTTTTTAATGTTTTTGATGTTTTTGATGATTTGGATGTTTTATGTTTTTAATGTTTTTCATGTTTTTGACGTTTTTGATGTTTTTGATGTTTGTGATGTTCTTGATGTCTTGATGTTTTTGATGTTTTTGATGTTTCTGATGATTTGGATATTTTATGTTTTTAATGTTTTTCATGTTTTTGACGTTTTTGATGTTTTTGATGTTTTTGATGTTTTTGATGTTTTTGATGTTTTTGATGTTTTTGATGTTTTTAATTTTTTTGAAGTTTTTGAAGTTTTTGATGTTTTTGATGTTTTTGATGTTTTTGATGTTTTTGATGTTTTTGATGTTTTTGATGTTTTTGATGTTTTTGATGTTTTTGATGTTTTTGATGTTTTTGATGTTTTTGATGTTTTTGATGTTTTTGATGTTTTTGATGTTTTTGATGTTTTTAATGTTCTTGATGTTTTTGATGTTTTTGATGTTTTTGATGTTTTTGATGTTTTTGATGTTTTTGATGTTTTTGATGTTTTTGATGTTTTTGATGTTTTTGATGTTTTTGATGTTTTTGATGTTTTTGATGTTTTTGATGTTTTTGATGTTTTGATGTTTTTGATGTTTTTGATGTTTTTGATGTTTTTGATGTTTTTGATGTTTTTGATGTTTTTGATGTTTTTGATGATTTGGATGTTTTATGTTTTTAAAGTTTTTCATGTTTTTGACGTTTTTGATGTTTTTGATGTTTTTGATGTTTTTGATGTTTTTGATGTTTTTGATGTTTTTGATGTTTTTGATGTTTTTGATGTTTTTGATGTTTTTGATGTTTTTGATGTTTTTGATGTTTTTGATGTTTTTGATGTTTTTGATGTTTTTGATGTTTTTGATGTTTTTGATGTTTTTGATGTTTTTGATGTTTCTGATGTTTTTGATGTTTTTGATGTTTTTGATGTTTTTGATGTTTTTGATGTTTTTGATGTTTTTGATATTTTTGATGTTTTTGATGTTTTTGATATTTTTGATGTTTTTGATGTTTTTGATGTTTTTGATGTTTTTGATGTTTTTGATGTTTTTTTGATGTTTTTGATGTTTTTGATGTTTTTGATGTTTTTGATGTTTTTGATGTTTTTGATGTTTTTGATGTTTTTGATGTTTTTGATGTTTTTGATGTTTTTGATGTTTTTGATGTTTTTGATGTTTTTGATGTTTTTGATGTTTTTTAATGTTTTTGATGTTTTTGATGATTTGGATGTTTTATGTTTTTAATGTTTTTCATGTTTTTGACGTTTTTGATGTTTTTGATGTTTTTGATGTTTTTGATGTTTTTAATGTTTTTGATGTTTTTGATGTTTTTGATGTTTTTGATGTTTTTGATGTTATTGATTTTATTGATTTTATTGATGTTTTTGATGTTTTTGATGTTTTTGATGTTTTTGATGTTTTTGATGTTTTTGATGTTATTGATGTTATTGATGTTTTTGATGTTTTTGATGTTTTTGATGTTTTTGATGTTTTTGATGTTTTTGATGTTTTTGATGTTTTTGATGTTATTGATGTTATTGATGTTTTTGATGTTATTGATGTTTTTGATATTTTTCATGTTTTTGATGTTTTTGATGATTTTGAAGTTTTTGATGTTTTTGATGTTTTTGATATTTTTGTGTTTTTGATGTTTTTGATGTTTTTGATGTTTTTGATGTTTTTGATGTTTTTGATGTTTTTGATGTTTTTGATGTTTTTGATGTTTTTGATGTTTTTGATGTTTTTGATGTTTTTGATGTTTTTGATGTTTTTGATGTTTTTGATATTTTTGATATTTTTGATGTTTTTGATGTTTTTGATGTTTTTGAAGTTTTTGATGTTTTTGATGTTTGCGATGTTCTTGATGTCTTGATAATATTGATTTTATTGATGTTTTTGATGTTATTGATGTTTTTAATGTTTTTGATGTTTTTGATGTTTTTGATGTTTTTGATGTTTTTGATGTTTTTGATATTTTTGATGTTTTTGATGTTTTTGAAGTTTTTGATGTTTTTGATGTTTGCGATGTTCTTGATGTCTTGATGATATTGATTTTATTGATTTTATTGATGTTTTTAATGTTTTTCATGTTTTTGACGTTTTTGATGTTTTTGATGTTTTTGATGTTTTTAATGTTTTTGATGTTTTTGATGTTTTTGATGTTTTTGATGTTTTTGATGTTTTTGATGTTATTGATTTTATTGATTTTATTGATTTTATTGATTTTATTGATTTTATTGATGTTTTTGATGTTTTTGATGTTTTTGATGTTTTTGATGTTTTTGATGTTTTTGATGTTTTTGATGTTTTTGATGTTTTTGATGTTTTTGATGTTATTGATGTTTTTGATATTTTTCATGTTTTTGATGTTTTTGATGTTTTTGATATTTTTGTGTTTTTGATGTTTTTGATGTTTTTGATGTTTTTGATGTTTTTGATGTTTTTGATGTTTTTGATGTTTTTGATGTTTTTGATGTTTTTGATGTTTTTGATGTTTTTGATGTTTTTGATGTTCTTGATGTTTTTGATGTTTTTGATGTTTTTGATGTTTTTGATGTTTTTGATGTTTTTGATGTTTTTGATGTTTTTGATGTTTTTGATGTTTTTGATGTTTTTGATGTTTTTTGATGTTTTTGATGTTTTTGAAGTTTTTGATGTTTTTGATGTTTGCGATGTTCTTGATGTCTTGATAATATTGATTTTATTGATTTTATTGATGTTTTTGATGTTTTTGATGTTATTGATGTTTTTAATGTTTTTGATGTTTTTGATGTTTTTGATGTTTTCGATGTTTTTGATGTTTTTGATGTTTTTGATATTTTTGATGTTTTTGATGTTTTTGATGTTTTTGATGTTTGCGATGTTCTTGATGTCTTGATGATATTGATTTTATTGATTTTATTGATGTTTTTAATGTTTTTCATGTTTTTGACGTTTTTGATGTTTTTGATGTTTTTAATGTTTTTAATGTTTTTAATGTTTTTGATGTTTTTGATGTTTTTGATGTTTTTGATGTTTTTGATGTTTTTGATTTTATTGATTTTATTGATGTTTTTGATGTTTGTGATGTTCTTGATGTCTTGATGTTATTGATGTTTTGATGTTTTTGATGTTTTTGATGTTTTTGATGTTTTTGATGTTTTTTGATGTTTTTGATGTTTTTGATGTTTTTGATGTTTTTGATGTTTTTGATATTTTTGATATTTTTGATGTTTTTGATGTTTTTGATGTTTTTGATATTTTTGTTATTTTTGATGTTTTTGATGTTTTTGATGTTATTGAAGTTTTTGATGTTTTTGATGTTTGTGATGTTCTTGATGTCTTGATGTTTTTGATGTTTTTGATGTTTTTGATGTTTTTGATGTTTTTGATGTTTTTGATGTTTTTGATGTTTTGATGTTTTTGATGTTTTTGATGTTTTTGATGTTTTTGATGTTTTTGATGTTTTTGATGTTTTTGATGTTTTTGATGTTTTTGATGTTTTTGATGTTTTTGATGTTATTGATGTTTTTGATATTTTTGACGTTTTTGACGTTTTTGATGTTTTTGAAGTTTTTGATATTTTTGATATTTTTGATGTTTTTGGTGTTTTTGATGTTTCTGATGTTTTTGATGTTTTTGATGTTTTTGATGTTTTTGATGTTTTTGATGTTTTTGATGTTTTTGATGTTTTTGATGTTTTTGATGTTTTTGATGTTTTTGATGTTTTTGATGTTTTTGATGTTTTTGATGTTTTTGATGTTTTTGATGTTTTTGATGTTTTTGATGTTTTTGATGTTTCTGATGTTTTTGATGTTTTTGATGTTTTTGATGTTTTTGATGTTTTTGATGTTTTTGATGTTTTTGATGTTTTTGATGTTTCTGATGATTTGGATGTTTTATGTTTTTAATGTTTTTCATGTTTTTGACGTTTTTGATGTTTTTGATGTTTTTGATGTTTTTGATGTTTTTGATGTTTTTGATGTTTTTGATGTTTTTGATGTTTTTGATGTTTTTGATGTTATTGATGTTATTGATGTTTTTGATGTTATTGATGTTTTTGATATTTTTCATGTTTTTGATGTTTTTGATGATTTTGAAGTTTTTGATGTTTTTGATGTTTTTGATATTTTTGTGTTTTTGATGTTTTGATGTTTTTGATGTTTTTGATGTTTTTGATGTTTTTGATGTTTTTGATGTTTTTGATGTTTTTGATGTTTTTGATGTTTTTGATGTTTTTGATGTTTTTGATGTTTTTGATGTTTTTGATGTTTTTGATGTTTTTGATATTTTTGATATTTTTGATGTTTTTGATGTTTTTGATGTTTTTGAAGTTTTTGATGTTTGCGATGTTCTTGATGTCTTGATAATATTGATTTTATTGATGTTTTTGATGTTATTGATGTTTTTAATGTTTTTGATGTTTTTGATGTTTTTGATGTTTTTGATGTTTTTGATGTTTTTGATATTTTTGATGTTTTTGATGTTTTTGAAGTTTTTGATGTTTTTGATGTTTGCGATGTTCTTGATGTCTTGATGATATTGATTTTATTGATTTTATTGATGTTTTTAATGTTTTTCATGTTTTTGACGTTTTTGATGTTTTTGATGTTTTTGATGTTTTTAATGTTTTTGATGTTTTTGATGTTTTTGATGTTTTTGATGTTTTTGATGTTTTTGATGTTATTGATTTTATTGATTTTATTGATTTTATTGATTTTATTGATGTTTTTGATGTTTTTGATGTTTTTGATGTTTTTGATGTTTTTGATGTTTTTGATGTTTTTGATGTTTTTGATGTTTTTGATGTTATTGATGTTTTTGATATTTTTCATGTTTTGATGTTTTTGATGTTTTTGATATTTTTGTGTTTTTGATGTTTTTGATGTTTTTGATGTTTTTGATGTTTTTGATGTTTTGATGTTTTTGATGTTTTTGATGTTTTTGATGTTTTTGATGTTTTTGATGTTCTTGATGTTTTTGATGTTTTTGATGTTTTTGATGTTTTTGATGTTTTTGATGTTTTTGATGTTTTTGATGTTTTTGATGTTTTTGATGTTTTTGATGTTTTTTGATGTTTTTGATGTTTTTGAAGTTTTTGATGTTTTTGATGTTTGCGATGTTCTTGATGTCTTGATAATATTGATTTTATTGATTTTATTGATGTTTTTGATGTTTTTGATGTTATTGATGTTTTTAATGTTTTTGATGTTTTTGATGTTTTTGATGTTTTCGATGTTTTTGATGTTTTTGATGTTTTGATATTTTTGATGTTTTTGATGTTTTTGAAGTTTTTGATGTTTTTGATGTTTGCGATGTTCTTGATGTCTTGATGATATTGATTTTATTGATTTTATTGATGTTTTTAATGTTTTTCATGTTTTTGACGTTTTTGATGTTTTTGATGTTTTTAATGTTTTTAATGTTTTTAATGTTTTTGATGTTTTTGATGTTTTTGATGTTTTTGATGTTTTTGATGTTATTGATTTTATTGATGTTTTTGATGTTTGTGATGTTCTTGATGTCTTGATGTTATTGATGTTTTTGATGTTTTTGATGTTTTTGATGTTTTTGATGTTTTTGATGTTTTTGATGTTTTTGATGTTTTTGATGTTTTTGATGTTTTTGATGTTTTTGATATTTTTGATATTTTTGATGTTTTTGATGTTTTTGATGTTTTTGATATTTTTGTTATTTTTGATGTTTTTGATGTTTTTGATGTTTTTGATGTTATTGATGTTTTTGATGTTTTTGATGTTTGTGATGTTCTTGATGTCTTGATGTTTTTGATGTTTTTGATGTTTTTGATGTTTTTGATGTTTTTGATGTTTTTGATGTTTTTGATGTTTTTGATGTTTTTGATGTTTTTGATGTTTTTGATGTTTTTGATGTTTTTGATGTTTTTGATGTTTTTGATGTTTTTGATGTTTTTGATGTTTTTGATGTTTTTGATGTTTTTGATGTTTTTGATGTTTTTGATGTTTTTGATGTTTTTGATGTTTTTGATATTTTTGATGTTTTTGGTGTTTTTGATGTTTCTGATGTTTTTGATGTTTTTGATGTTTTTGATGTTTTTGATGTTTTTGATGTTTTTGATGTTTTTGATGTTTTTGATGTTTTTGATGTTTTTGATGTTTTTGATGTTTTTGATGTTTTTGATGTTTTTGATGTTTTTGATGTTTTTGATGTTTTTGATGTTTTTGATGTTTTTGATGTTTTTGATGTTTTTGATGTTTTTGATGTTTTTGATGTTTCTGATGTTTTTGATGTTTTTGATGTTTTTGATGTTTTTGATGTTTTTGATGTTTTTGATGTTTTTGATGTTTTTGATGTTTCTGATGATTTGGATGTTTTATGTTTTTAATGTTTTTCATGTTTTTGACGTTTTTGATGTTTTTGATGTTTTTGATGTTTTTGATGTTTTTGATGTTTTTGATGTTTTTAATTTTTTTGATGTTTTTGATGTTTTTGATGTTATTGATTTTATTGATGTTTTTGATTTTTTTGATGTTTTTGATGTTTTTGATGTTTTTGATGTTTTTGATGTTTTTGATGTTTTTGATGTTATTGATGTTATTGCTGTTATTGAAGTTTTTGATGTTTTTGATGTTTGTGATGTTCTTGATGTCTTGATGTTATTGATGTTTTTGATGTTTTTGATGTTTTTGATGTTTTTGATGTTTTTGATGTTTTTGATGTTTTTGATGTTTTTGATGTTTTTGATGTTTTTGATGTTTTTGATGTTTTTGATGATTTTGATGTTTTTGATGTTTTTGATGTTTTTTGATGTTTTTGATGTTATTGATGTTTTTGATATTTTTGACGTTTTTGATGATTTTGATGTTTTTGAAGTTTTTGATGTTTTTGATATTTTTGATGTTTTTGATGTTTTTGATATTTTTGATATTTTTGAAGTTTTTGAAGTTTTTGATGTTTTTGATGTTTTTGATGTTTTTGATGTTTTTGATGTTTTTGATGTTTTTGATGTTTTTGATGTTTTTGATGTTTTTGATGTTTTTGATGTTTTTGATGTTTTTGATGTTTTTGATGTTTTTGATGTTTTTAATGTTCTTGATGTTTTTGATGTTTTTGATGTTTTTGATGTTTTTGATGTTTTTGATGTTTTTGATGTTTTTGATGTTTTTGATGTTTTTGATGTTTTTGATGTTTTTGATGTTTTTGATGTTTTTGATGTTTTTGATGTTTCTGATGTTTTTGATGTTTTTGATGTTTTTGATGTTTTTGATGTTTTTGATGATTTGGATGTTTTATGTTTTTAAAGTTTTTCATGTTTTTGACGTTTTTGATGTTTTTGATGTTTTTGATGTTTTTGATGTTTTTAATTTTTTGATGTTTTTGATGTGTTTGATGTTATTGATTTTATTGATGTTTTTGATGTTTTTGATGTTTTTGATGTTTTTGATGTTTTTGATGTTTTTGATGTTTTTGATGTTATTGATGTTATTGATGTTATTAATGTTATTGATGTTTTTGATGTTTTTGATGTTTTGATGTTTTTGATGTTTTTGATGTTTTTGATGTTTTTGATGTTTTTGATGTTTTGATGTTTTGATGTTTTTGATGTTTTTGATGTTTTTGATGTTTTTGATGTTTTTGATGTTATTGATGTTTTTGATATTTTTGATGTTTTTGATGTTTTTGAAGTTTTTGATGTTTTTGATGTTTTTGATGTTTTTGATGTTTTTGATATTTTTGATGTTTTTGATGTTTTGATGTTTTTGATGTTTTTGATGTTTTTGATGTTTTTGATGTTTTTGATGTTTTTGATGTTTGTGATGTTTTTGATGTTTTTGATGTTTTTGATGTTTTTGATGTTTTTGATGTTTTCGATATTTTTGATGTTCTTGATGTTTTTGATGTTTTGATGTTTTTGATGTTTTTGATGTTTTTGATATTTTTGATATTTTTGATGTTTTTGATGTTTTTGAAGTTTTTGATGTTTTTGATGTTTGCGATGTTCTTGATGTCTTGATAATATTGATTTTATTGATTTTATTGATGTTTTTGATGTTTTTGATGTTATTGATGTTTTTAATGTTTTTGATGTTTTTGATGTTTTTGATGTTTTTGATGTTTTTGATATTTTTGATGTTTTTGATGTTTTTGATGTTTTTGGAATTTTTGATGTTTTTGATGTTTGCGATGTTCTTGATGTCCTGATAATATTGATTTTATTGATTTTATTGATTTTATTGATTTTATTGATGTTTTTAATGTTTTTCATGTTTTTGATGTTTTTAATGTTTTTAATGTTTTTGATGTTTTTGATGTTTTTGATGTTTATGATGTTTTTGATGTTTTTGATGTTTTTAATGTTTTTAATGTTTTTGATGTTTTTGATGTTTTTGATGTTTTTGATGTTTTTGATGTTATTGATTTTATTGATGTTTTTGATGTTTTTGATGTTTTTGATGTTTTTGATGTTTTTGATGTTTTTGATGTTTTTGATGTTTTTGATGTTATTGTTGTTTTTGATGTTTTTGATGTTTTTAATTTTTTTGATGTTTTTGATGTGTTTGATGTTATTGATTTTGTTGATGTTTTTGATGTTTTTGATGTTTTTGATGTTTTTGATGTTTTTGATGTTTTTGATGTTTTTGATGTTTTTGATGTTATTGATGTTATTGATGTTATTGATGTTTTTGATGTTTTTGATGTTTTTGATGTTTTTGATGTTTTTGATGTTTTGATGTTTTTGATGTTTTTGATGTTTTTGATGTTTTTGATGTTTTTGATGTTTTTGATGTTTTTGATGTTTTTGATGTTTTTGATGTTTTTGATGTTTTTGATGTTTTGATGTTATTGATGTTTTTGATATTTTTGATGTTTTTGATGTTTTTGAAGTTTTTGATGTTTTTGATGTTTTTGATGTTTTTGATATTTTTGATGTTTTTGATGTTTTTGATGTTTTTGATGTTTTTGATGTTTTTGATGTTTTTGATGTTTTTGATGTTTTTGATGTTTGTGATGTTTTTGATGTTTTTGATGTTTTTGATGTTTTTGATGTTTTTGATGTTTTCGATATTTTTGATGTTCTTGATGTTTTTGATGTTTTTGATGTTTTTGATGTTTTTGATGTTTTTGATGTTTTTGATATTTTTGATATTTTTGATGTTTCTGATGTTTTTGAAGTTTTTGATGTTTTTGATGTTTGCGATGTTCTTGATGTCTTGATAATATTGATTTTATTGATTTTATTGATGTTTTTGATGTTTTTGATGTTTTTGATGTTTTTTATGTTTTTGATGTTTTTGATGTTTTTGATGTTTTTGATGTTTTTGATATTTTTGATGTTTTTGATGTTTTTGATGTTTTTGGAATTTTTGATGTTTTTGATGTTTGCGATGTTCTTGATGTCCTGATAATATTGATTTTATTGATTTTATTGATTTTATTGATTTTATTGATGTTTTTAATGTTTTTCATGTTTTTGATGTTTTTAATGTTTTTAATGTTTTTGATGTTTTTGATGTTTTTGATGTTTATGATGTTTTTGATGTTTTTGATGTTTTTAATGTTTTTAATGTTTTTGATGTTTTTGATGTTTTTGATGTTTTTGATGTTTTTGATGTTTTTGATGTTATTGATTTTATTGATGTTTTTGATGTTTTTGATGTTTTTGATGTTTTTGATGTTTTTGATGTTTTTGATGTTTTTGATGTTATTGTTGTTTTTGATGTTTTTGATGTTTTTGATATTATTGATGTTTTTGATATTTTTGATGTTTTTGATGTTTTTGATGTTTTTGAAGTTTTTGATGTTTTTGATGTATTTGATATTTTTGATGTTTTTGATGTTTTTGATGTTTTTGATGTTTTTAATGTTTTTGATGTTTTTGATGTTTTTGATGTTTTTGATGTTTTTGATGTTTTTGATGTTTTTGATGTTTTTGATGTTTTTGATGTTTTTGATGTTTTTGATGTTTTTGATGTTTTTGATGTTTTTGATGTTTTTGATGTTTTTGATGTTTTTGATGTTTTGATGTTTTTGATGTTTTTGATGTTTTTGATGTTTTTGATGTTTTTGATGTTTTTGATGTTTTTGATGTTTTTGATGTTTTTGATGTTTTTGATGTTTTTGATGTTTTTGATGTTTTTGATGTTTTTGATGTTTTTGATGATTTGGATGTTTTATGTTTTTAATGTTTTTCATGTTTTTGACGTTTTTGATGTTTTTGATGTTTTTGATGTTTTTAATTTTTTTGATGTTTTTGATGTTTTTGATGTTATTGATTTTATTGATGTTTTTGATGTTTTTGATGTTTTTGATGTTTTTGATGTTTTTGATGTTTTTGATGTTTTTGATGTTATTGATGTTATTGATGTTATTGATGTTATTGATGTTTTTGATGTTTTTGATGTTTTTGATGTTTTTGATGTTTTTGATGTTTTTGAAGTTTTTGATGTTTTTGATGTTTTTGATGTTTTTGATGTTTTTGATATTTTTGATGTTTTTGATGTTTTTGATGTTTTTGATGTTTTTGATGTTTTTGATGTTTATGATGTTTTTGATGTTTTTGATGTTTTTGATGTTTTTGATGTTTTCGATGTTTTTGATGTTCTTGATGTTTTTGATGTTTTTGATGTTTTTGATGTTTTTGATGTTTTTGATGTTTTTGATGTTTTTGATGTTTTTGATGTTTTTGATATTTTTGATGTTTTTGATGTTTTTGAAGTTTTTGATGTTTTCGATGTTTGCGATGTTTTTGATGTTTTTGATATTTTTGATATTTTTGATATTTTTGATGTTTTTGATGTTTTTGAAGTTTTTGATGTTTTTGATGTTTGCGATGTTCTTGATGTCTTGATAATATTGATTTTATTGATTTTATTGATGTTTTTGATGTTTTTGATGTTATTGATGTTTTTAATGTTTTTGATGTTTTTGATGTTTTTGATGTTTTTGATGTTTTTGATATTTTTGATGTTTTTGATGTTTTTGATGTTTTTGAAGTTTTTGATGTTTTTGATGTTTGCGATGTTCTTGATGTCTTGATAATATTGATTTTATTGATTTTATTGATTTTATTGATGTTTTTAATGTTTTTCATGTTTTTGATGTTTTTAATGTTTTTAATGTTTTTGATGTTTTTGATGTTTTTGATGTTTATGATGTTTTTGATGTTTTTGATGTTTTTAATGTTTTTAATGTTTTTGATGTTTTTGATGTTTTTGATGTTTTTGATGTTTTTGATGTTATTGATTTTATTGATGTTTTTGATGTTTTTGATGTTTTTGATGATTTGGATGTTTTATGTTTTTAATGTTTTTCATGTTTTTGACGTTTTTGATGTTTTTGATGTTTTTGATGTTTTTGATGTTTTTGATGTTTTTAATTTTTTTGATGTTTTTGATGTTTTTGATGTTATTGATTTTATTGATGTTTTTGATGTTTTTGATGTTTTTGATGTTTTTGATGTTTTTGATGTTTTTGATGTTTTTGATGTTATTGATGTTATTGATGTTATTGATGTTATTGATGTTTTTGATGTTTTTGATGTTTTTGATGTTTTTGATGTTTTTGATGTTTTTGATGTTTTTGATGTTTTTGATGTTTTTGATGTTTTTGATGTTTTTGATGTTATTGATGTTTTTGATATTTTTGATGTTTTTGATGTTTTTGAAGTTTTTGATGTTTTTGATGTTTTTGATGTTTTTGATGTTTTTGATATTTTTGATGTTTTTGATGTTTTTGATGTTTTTGATGTTTTTGATGTTTTTGATGTTTTTGATGTTTTCGATGTTTTTGATGTTCTTGATGTTTTTGATGTTTTTGATGTTTTTGATGTTTTTGATGTTTTTGATGTTTTTGATATTTTTGATATTTTTGATGTTTTTGATGTTTTTGAAGTTTTTGATGTTTTTGATGTTTGCGATGTTCTTGATGTCTTGATAATATTGATTTTATTGATTTTATTGATGTTTTTGATGTTTTTGATGTTATTGATGTTTTTAATGTTTTTGATGTTTTTGATGTTTTTGATGTTTTTGATATTTTTGATGTTTTTGATGTTTTTGATGTTTTTGAAGTTTTTGATGTTTTTGATGTTTGCGATGTTCTTGATGTCTTGATAATATTGATTTTATTGATTTTATTGATGTTTTTAATGTTTTTCATGTTTTTGATGTTTTTAATGTTTTTAATGTTTTTGATGTTTTTGATGTTTTTGATGTTTATGATGTTTTTGATGTTTTTGATGTTTTTAATGTTTTTAATGTTTTTGATGTTTTTGATGTTTTTGATGTTTTTGATGTTTTTGATGTTATTGATTTTATTGATGTTTTTGATGTTTTTGATGTTTTTGATGTTTTTGATGTTTTTGATGTTTTTGATGTTTTTGATGTTATTGTTGTTTTTGATGTTTTTGATGTTTTTGATATTATTGATGTTTTTGATATTTTTGATGTTTTTGATGTTTTTGATGTTTTTGAAGTTTTTGATGTTTTTGATGTATTTGATATTTTTGATGTTTTTGATGTTTTTGATGTTTTTGATGTTTTTAATGTTTTTGATGTTTTTGATGTTTTTGATGTTTTTGATGTTTTTGATGTTTTTGATGTTTTTGATGTTTTTGATGTTTTTGATGTTTTTGATGTTTTTGATGTTTTTGATGTTTTTGATGTTTCTGATGTTTTTGATGTTTTTGATGTTTTTAATGTTTTTGATGTTTTTGATGTTTTTGATGTTTTTGATGTTTTTGATGTTTTTGATGTTTTTGATGATTTGGATGTTTTATGTTTTTAATGTTTTTCATGTTTTTGACGTTTTTGATGTTTTTGATGTTTTTGATGTTTTTGATGTTTTTAATTTTTTTGATGTTTTTGATGTTTTTGATGTTATTGATTTTATTGATGTTTTTGATGTTTTTGATGTTTTTGATGTTTTTGATGTTTTTGATGTTTTTGATGTTATTGATGTTATTGATGTTATTGATGTTATTGATGTTTTTGATGTTTTTGATGTTTTTGATGTTTTTGATGTTTTTGATGTTTTTGATGTTTTTGAAGTTTTTGATGTTTTTGATGTTTTTGATGTTTTTGATGTTTTTGATGTTTTTGATGTTTTTGATGTTTTTGATGTTTTTGATGTTTTTGATGTTTTTGATGTTTTTGATGTTTTTGATGTTTTTGATGTTTTCGATGTTTTTGATGTTTTTGATGTTTTTGATGTTTTTGATGTTTTTGATGTTTTTGATGTTTTTGATGTTTTTGATGTTTTTGATATTTTTGATATTTTTGATGTTTTTGATGTTTTTGAAGTTTTTGATGTTTTTGATGTTTGCGATGTTTTTGA
This sequence comes from Drosophila pruinosa, assembly GCA_018150935.1. Lineage (NCBI taxonomy): Eukaryota > Metazoa > Arthropoda > Insecta > Diptera > Drosophilidae > Drosophila > Drosophila pruinosa. The sequence continues at coordinate 568,353 of JAECWR010000374.1, forward strand.
TGTTTTTGATATTTTTGATATTTTTGATGTTTTTGATGTTTTTGAAGTTTTTGATGTTTTTGATGTTTGCGATGTTCTTGATGTCTTGATAATATTGATTTTATTGATTTTATTGATGTTTTTGATGTTTTTGATGTTATTGATGTTTTTAATGTTTTTGATGTTTTTGATGTTTTTGATGTTTTTGATATTTTTGATGTTTTTGATGTTTTTGATGTTTTTGAAGTTTTTGATGTTTTTGATGTTTGCGATGTTCTTGATGTCTTGATAATATTGATTTTATTGATTTTATTGATTTTATTGATGTTTTTAATGTTTTTCATGTTTTTGATGTTTTTAATGTTTTTAATGTTTTTGATGTTTTTGATGTTTTTGATGTTTATGATGTTTTTGATGTTTTTGATGTTTTTAATGTTTTTAATGTTTTTGATGTTTTTGATGTTTTTGATGTTTTTGATGTTTTTGATGTTTTTGATGTTTTTGATTTTTTTGATGTTTTTGATGTTTTTGATGTTTTTGATGTTTTTGATGTTTTTGATGTTTTTGATGTTTTTGTTGTTTTTGATGTTTTTGATATTATTGATGTTTTTGATATTTTTGATGTTTTTGATGTTTTTGAAGTTTTTGATGTTTTTGATGTTTTTGATATTTTTGATGTTTTTGATGTTTTTGATATTTTTGAAGTTTTTGAAGTTTTTGAAGTTTTTGATGTTTTTGATGTTTTTGATGTTTTTGATGTTTTTGATGTTTTTGATGTTTTTGATGTTTCTGATGTTTTTGATGTTTTTGATGTTTTTGATGTTTTTGATGTTTTTGATGTTTTTGATGTTTTTGATGTTTTTGATGTTTTTGATATTTTTGATGTTTTTGATGTTTTTGATGTTTTTGATGTTTTTGATGTTTTTGAAGTTTTTGATGTTTTTGATATTTTTGATGTTTTTGATGTTTTTGATATTTTTGTTTTTGATGTTTTTGATGTTTTTGATGTTTTTGATGTTTTTGATGTTTTTGATGTTTTTGATGTTTTTGATGTTTTTGATGTTTTTGATGTTTTTGATGTTTTTGATGTTTTTGATGTTTTTGATGTTTTTGATGTTTTTGATGTTTTTGATGTTTTTGATGTTTTGATGTTTTGATGTTTTTGATGTTTTTGATGTTTTTGATGTTTTTGATGTTTTTGATGTTTTTGATGTTTTTGATGTTTTTGATGTTTCTGATGTTTTTGATGTTTTTGATGTTTTTGATGTTTTTGATGTTTTTGATGTTTTGATGTTTTTGATGTTTTTGATGTTTTTGATGATTTGGATGTTTTATGTTTTTAATGTTTTTCATGTTTTTGACGTTTTTGATGTTTTTTGATGTTTTTGATGTTTTGAATGTTTTTGATGTTTTTGATGTTTTTGATGTTTTTGATGTTATTGATTTTATTGATTTTATTGATTTTATTGATGTTTTTGATGTTTTTGATGTTTTTGATGTTATTGATGTTATTGATGTTTTTGATGTTTTTGATGTTTTTGATGTTTTTGATGTTTTTGATGTTTTTGATGTTTTTGATGTTTTTGATGTTTTTGATGTTATTGATGTTTTTGATATTTTTCATGTTTTTGATGTTTTTGATGTTTTTGAAGTTTATGATGTTTTTGATATTTTTGATATTTTTGATGTTTTTGATGTTTTTGATGTTTTTGATGTTTTTGATGTTTTTGATGTTTTTGATGTTTTTGATGTTTTTGGTGTTTTTGATGTTCTTGATGTTTTTGATGTTTTTGATGTTTTTGATGTTTTTGATGTTTTTGATGTTTTTGATGTTTTTGATGTTTTTGATGTTTTTGATATTTTTGATGTTTTTGATGTTTTTGATGTTTTTGAAGTTTTTGATGTTTTTGATGTTTGCGATGTTCTTGATGTCTTGATAATATTGATTTTATTGATTTTATTGATGTTTTTGATGTTTTTGATGTTATTGATGTTTTTAATGTTTTTGATGTTTTTGATGTTTTTGATGTTTTTGATATTTTTGATGTTTTTGATGTTTTTGAAGTTTTTGATGTTTTTGATGTTTGCGATGTTCTTGATGTCTTGATGATATTGATTTTATTGATTTTATTGATGTTTTTAATGTTTTTCATGTTTTTGACGTTTTTGATGTTTTTGATGTTTTTGATATTTTTGATGTTTTTGATGTTTTTGATATTTTTGAAGTTTTTGAAGTTTTTGAAGTTTTTGATGTTATTGATTTTATTGATGTTTTTGATGTTTTTGATGTTTTTGATGTTTTTGATGTTTTTGATGTTTTTGATGTTTTTGATGTTTTTGATGTTTTTGATGTTTCTGATGTTATTGATTTTATTGATGTTTTTGATGTTTTAGATGTTTTTGATGTTTTTGATGTTTTTGATGTTTTTAATGTTTTTGATGTTTTTGATGTTTTTGATGTTTTTGATGTTTTTGATGTTTTTGATGTTTTTGATGTTTTTGATGTTTTTGATGTTTTTGATGTTTTTGATGTTTTTTATGTTTTTGATGTTTTTGATGTTTTTGATGATTTGGATGTTTTATGTTTTTAATGTTTTTCATGTTTTTGACGTTTTTGATGTTTTTGATGTTTTTAATTTTTTTGATGTTTTTGATGTTATTGATTTTATTGATGTTTTTGATGTTATTGATGTTTTGATGTTTTTGATGTTTTTGATGTTTTTGATGATTTTGATGTTTTTGATGTTATTGATGTTATTGATGTTATTGATGTTTCTGATGTTTTTGATGTTTTTGATGTTTTTGATGTTTTTGATGTTTTTGATGTTTTTGATGTTTTTGATGTTTTTGATGTTTTTGATGTTTTTGATGTTTTTGATGTTATTGATGTTTTTGATATTTTTGATGTTTTTGATGTTTTTGATGTTTTTGAAGTTTTTGATGTTTTTGATGTTTTTGATGTTTTTGATATTTTTGATGTTTTTGATGTTTTTGATGTTGTTGATGTTTTTGATGTTTTTGATGTTTTTGATGTTTTTGATGTTTTTGATGTTTTTGATGTTTTCGATGTTTTTGATGTTCTTGATGTTTTTGATGTTTTTGATGTTTTTGATGTTTTTGATGTTTTTGATGTTTTTGATGTTTTTGATATTTTTGATATTTTTGATGTTTTTGATGTTTTTGAAGTTTTTGATGTTTTTGATGTTTGCGATGTTCTTGATGTCTTGATAATATTGATTTTATTGATTTTATTGATGTTTTTGATGTTTTTGATGTTATTGATGTTTTTAATGTTTTTGATGTTTTTGATGTTTTTGATGTTTTTGATGTTTTTGATGTTTTTGATGTTTTTGATGATTTGGATGTTTTATGTTTTTAATGTTTTTAATGTTTTTCATGTTTTTGACGTTTTTGATGTTTTTGATGTTTTTAATTTTTTTGATGTTTTTGATGTTTTTGATGTTATTGATTTTATTGATGTTTTTGATGTTATTGATGTTTTTGATGTTTTTGATGTTTTTGATGATTTTGATGTTTTTGATGTTATTGATGTTATTGATGTTTCTGATGTTTTTGATGTTTTTGATGTTTTTGATGTTTTTGATGTTTTTGATGTTTTTGATGTTTTTGATGTTTTTGATGTTTTTGATGTTTTTGATGTTATTGATGTTTTTGATATTTTTGATGTGTTTGATGTGTTTGATGTTTTTGATGTTTTTGATGTTTTTGATGTTTTTGATGTTTTTGATATTTTTGATGTTTTTGATGTTTTTGATGTTTTTGATGTTTTTGATGTTTTTGATGTTTTTGATGTTTTTGATGTTTTTGATGTTATTGAAGTTTTTGATGTTATTGATTTTATTGATGTTTTTGATGTTTTAGATAATTTTGATGTTTTGATGTTTTTGATGTTTTTGATGTTTTTAATGTTTTTGATGTTTTGATGTTTTTGATGTTTTGATGTTTTGATGTTTTTGATGTTTTTGATGTTTTTGATGTTTTTTGATGTTTTTGATGTTTTTGATGTTTTTGATGTTTTTGATGTTTTTGATGTTTTTGATGTTTTTATGTTTTTGATGTTTTTGATGTTTTGATGTTTTTGATGTTTTTGATGATTTGGATGTTTTATGTTTTTAATGTTTTTCATGTTTTTGACGTTTTTGATGTTTTTGATGTTTTTAATTTTTTTGATGTTTTTGATGTTTTTGATGTTATTGATTTTATTGATGTTTTTGATGTTATTGATGTTTTTGATGTTTTTGATGTTTTTGATGATTTTGATGTTTTTGATGTTATTGATGTTATTGATGTTATTGATGTTTCTGATGTTTTTGATGTTTTTGATGTTTTGATGTTTTTGATGTTTTTGATGTTTTTGATGTTTTTGATGTTTTTGATGTTTTTGATGTTTTTGATGTTTTTGATGTTATTGATGTTTTTGATATTTTTGATGTTTTTGATGTTTTTGATGTTTTTGATGTTTTGATGTTTTTGATGTTTTTGATGTTTTGATATTTTTGATGTTTTTGATGTTTTTGATGTTTTTGATGTTTTTGATGTTTTTGATGTTTTTGATGTTTTTGATGTTTTTGATGTTTTTGATGTTTTTGATGTTTTTGATGTTTTCGATGTTTTTGATGTTCTTGATGTTTTGATGTTTTTGATGTTTTTGATGTTTTTGATGTTTTTGATATTTTTGATATTTTTGATGTTTTTGATGTTTTTGAAGTTTTTGATGTTTTTGATGTTTGCGATGTTCTTGATGTCTTGATAATATTGATTTTATTGATTTTATTGATGTTTTTGATGTTTTTGATGTTATTGATGTTTTTAATGTTTTTGATGTTTTTGATGTTTTTGATGTTTTTGATGTTTTTGATGTTTTTGATATTTTTGATGTTTTTGATGTTTTTGATGTTTTTGATGTTTTTGATGTTTTTGATGTTTGCGATGTTCTTGATGTCTTGATAATATTGATTTTATTGATTTTATTGATGTTTTTAATGTTTTTCATGTTTTTGACGTTTTTGATGTTTTTAATGTTTTTAATGTTTTTGATGTTTTTGATGTTTTTGATGTTTATGATGTTTTTGATGTTTTTGATGTTTTTAATGTTTTTAATGTTTTTGATGTTTTTGATGTTTTTGATGTTTTTGATGTTTTTGATGTTTTTGATGTTATTGATTTTATTGATGTTTTTGATGTTTTTGATGTTTTTGATGTTTTTGATGTTATTGTTGTTTTTGATGTTTTTGATGTTTTTGATATTATTGATGTTTTTGATATTTTTGATGTTTTTGATGTTTTTGATGTTTTTGATGTTTTTGATGTTTTTGATGTTTTTGATGTTTTTGATATTTTTGATGTTTTTGATGTTTTTGATATTTTTGAAGTTTTTGAAGTTTTTGAAGTTTTTGAAGTTTTTGATGTTTTTGATGTTTTTGATGTTTTTGATGTTTTTGATGTTTCTGATGTTTTTGATGTTTTTGATGTTTTTGATGTTTTTGATGTTTTTGATGTTTTTGATGTTTTTGATGTTTTTGATGTTTTTGATGTTTTTGATGTTTTTGATGTTATTGATGTTTTTGATGTTTCTGATGTTTTTGATGTTTTTGATGTTTTTGATGTTTTTGATGTTTTTGATGTTTTTGATGTTTTTGATGTTTTTGATGTTTTTGATGTTTTTGATGTTTTTGATGTTTTTGATGTTTTTCATGTTTTTCATGTTTTTCATGTTTTTGATGTTTTTGATGTTTTTGATGTTTTTGATGTTTTTGATGTTTTTGATGTTTTTGATGTTTTTGATGTTTTTGATGTTTTTGATGTTTTTGATGTTTTTGATGTTTTTGATATTTTTGATGTTTTTGATGTTTTTGATGTTTTTGATGTTATTGATGTTATTGATGTTATTGATGTTTTTGATGTTTTTGATGTTTTTGATGTTTTTGATGTTATTGAAGTTTTTGATGTTATTGATTTTATTGATGTTTTTGATGTTTTAGATGTTTTTGATGTTTTTGATGTTTTTGATGTTTTTGATGTTTTTGATGTTTTTAATGTTTTTGATGTTTTTGATGTTTTTGATGTTTTTGATGTTTTTGATGTTTTTGATGTTTTTGATGTTTTTGATGTTTTTGATGTTTTTGATGTTTTTGATGTTTTTGATGTTTTTGATGATTTGGATGTTTTATGTTTTTAATGTTTTTCATGTTTTTGACGTTTTTGATGTTTTTGATGTTTTTAATTTTTTTGATGTTTTTGATGTCTTTGATGTTATTGATTTTATTGATGTTTTTGATGTTATTGATGTTTTTGATGTTTTTGATGTTTTTGATGATTTTGATGTTTTTGATGTTATTGATGTTATTGATGTTATTGATGTTTCTGATGTTTTTGATGTTTTTGATGTTTCTGATGTTTTTGATGTTTTTGATGTTTTTGATGTTTTTGATGTTTTTGATGTTTTTGATGTTATTGATGTTTTTGATATTTTTGATGTTTTTGATGTTTTTGATGTTTTTGAAGTTTTTGATGTTTTTGATGTTTTTGATGTTTTTGATATTTTTGATGTTTTTGATGTTTTTGATGTTTTTGATGTTTTTGATGTTTTTGATGTTTTTGATGTTTTTGATGTTTTTGATGTTTTTGATGTTTTTGATGTTTTTGATGTTTTTGATGTTTTCGATGTTTTTGATGTTCTTGATGTTTTTGATGTTTTTGATGTTTTTGATGTTTTTGATGTTTTTGATGTTTTTGATATTTTTGATATTTTTGATATTTTTGATGTTTTTGATGTTTTTGAAGTTTTTGATGTTTTTGATGTTTGCGATGTTCTTGATGTCTTGATAATATTGATTTTATTGATTTTATTGATGTTTTTGATGTTTTTGATGTTATTGATGTTTTTAATGTTTTTGATGTTTTTGATGTTTTTGTATGTTTTTGATGTTTTTGATGTTTTTGATGTTTTCGATGTTTTTGATGTTTTTGATGTTTTTGATATTTTTGATGTTTTTGATGTTTTTGATGTTTTTGAAGTTTTTGATGTTTTTGATGTTTGCGATGTTCTTGATGTCTTGATAATATTGATTTTATTGATTTTATTGATGTTTTTAATGTTTTTCATGTTTTTGACGTTTTTGATGTTTTTAATGTTTTTAATGTTTTTGATGTTTCTGATGTTTTTGATGTTTATGATGTTTTTGATGTTTTTGATGTTTTTAATGTTTTTAATGTTTTTGATGTTTTTGATGTTTTTGATGTTTTTGATGTTTTTGATGTTATTGATTTTATTGATGTTTTTGATGTTTTTGATGTTTTTGATGTTTTTGATGTTTTTGATGTTATTGTTGTTTTTGATGTTTTTGATGTTTTTGATATTATTGATGTTTTTGATATTTTTGATGTTTTTGATGTTTTTGATGTTTTTGAAGTTTTTGATGTTTTTGATGTTTTTGATATTTTTGATGTTTTTGATGTTTTTGATATTTTTGAAGTTTTTGAAGTTTTTGAAGTTTTGATGTTTTTGATGTTTTTGATGTTTTTGATGTTTTTGATGTTTTTGATGTTTCTGATGTTTTTGATGTTTTTGATGTTTTTGATGTTTTTGATGTTTTTGATGTTTTTGATGTTTTTGATGTTATTGATGTTTTTGATATTTTTGATGTTTTTGATGTTTTTGATGTTTTTGAAGTTTTTGATGTTTTTGATGTTTTTGATGTTTTTGATGTTTTTGATATTTTTGATGTTTTTGATGTTTTTGATGTTTTTGATGTTTTTGACGTTTTTCATGTTTTTCATGTTTTTGATGTTTTTGATGTTTTTGATGTTTTTGATGTTTTTGATGTTTTTGATGTTTTTGATGTTTTTGATGTTTTTGATGTTTTTGATGTTTTTGATGTTTTTGATGTTTTTGATGTTTTTGATGTTTTTGATGTTTTTGATGTTTTTGATGTTTTTGATGTTTTTGATGTTTTTGATGTTTTTGATGTTTTTGATGTTTTTGATGTTTTTGATGTTTTTGATGTTTTTGATGTTTCTGATGTTTTTGATGTTATTGATGTTTTTGATGTTTTTGATGTTTTTGATGTTTTTGATGTTTTTGATGATTTGGATGTTTTATGTTTTTAATGTTTTTAATGTTTTTGACGTTTTTGATGTTTTTGATGTTTTTGATGTTTTTAATGTTTTTGATGTTTTTGATGTTTTTGATGTTATTGATTTTATTGATTTTATTGATTTTATTGATGTTTTTGATGTTTTTGATGTTTTTGATGTTTTTGATGTTATTGATTTTTTTGATGTTTTTGATGTTTTTGATGTTTTTGATGTTTTTGATGTTTTTGATGTTATTGTTGTTTTTGATGTTTTTGATGTTTTTGATATTATTGATGTTTTTGATATTTTTGATGTTTTTGATGTTTTTGATGTTTTTGAAGTTTTTGATGTTTTTGATGTTTTTGATATTTTTGATGTTTTTGATGTTTTTGATATTTTTGAAGTTTTGAAGTTTTTGAAGTTTTTGATGTTTTTGATGTTTTTGATGTTTTTGATGTTTTTGATGTTTTTGATGTTATTGATGATTTTGATATTTTTCATGTTTTTCATGTTTTTGATGTTTTTGATGTTTTTGATGTTTTTGATGTTTTTGATGTTCATGATGTTTTTGATATTTTTGATGTTTTTGATGTTTTTGATGTTTTTGATGTTTTTGATGTTTTTGATATTTTTGATGTTTTTGATGTTTTTGATGTTTTTGAAGTTTTTGATGTTTTTGATGTTTGCGATGTTCTTGATGTCTTGATAATATTGATTTTATTGATTTTATTGATGTTTTTGATGTTTTTGAGGTTATTGATGTTTTTAATGTTTTTGATGTTTTTGATGTTTTTGATGTTTTTGATGTTTTTGATGTTTTTGATATTTTTGATGTTTTTGATGTTTTTGAAGTTTTTGATGTTTTTGATGTTTGCGATGTTCTTGATGTCTTGATGATATTGATTTTATTGATTTTATTGATGTTTTTAATGTTTTTCATGTTTTTGACGTTTTTGATGTTTTTGATGTTTTTGATGTTTTTGATGTTTTTAATGTTTTTAATGTTTTTAATGTTTTTGATGTTTTTGATGTTTTTGATGTTTTTGATGTTTTTGATGTTTTTGATGTTTTTGATGTTTTTGATGTTTTTGATGTTTTTGATGTTTTTGATGTTTTTGATATTATTGATGTTTTTGATATTTTTGATGTTTTTGATGTTTTTGATGTTTTTGAAGTTTTTGATGTTTTTGATATTTTTGATGTTTTTGATGTTTTTGATATTTTTGAAGTTTTTGAAGTTTTTGAAGTTTTTGATGTTATTGACTTTATTGATGTTTTTGATGTTTTTGATGTTTTTGATGTTTTTGATGTTTTTGATGTTTTTGATGTTTTTGATGTTTTTGATGTTTCTGATGTTTTTGATGTTTTTGATGTTTTTGATGTTTTTGATGTTTTTGATGTTTTTGATGTTTTTGATGTTTTTGATGTTTTTGATGTTTTTGATGTTTTTGATGTTTTTGATGTTTTTGATGTTTTGGATGTTTTTGATGTTTATGATGTTCTTGATGTTTTTGATGTTTTTGATGTTTTTGATGTTTTGTTTTGATGTTTCTGTTTTTTTTATTTTTTTGTTTTTTTTGATGTTTTTTTTTTTTTGATGTTTGTGATTTTTTGATGTTTTTGATGTTTTTGATGTTTTTGATGTTTTTGATATTTTTGATGTTTTTGATGTTTTTGATGTTTTTGATGTTTTTGATGTTTTTGATGTTTTTGATGTTTTTGATGTTTTTGATGTTTTTGATGTTATTGATGTTTTTGATATTTTTGATCTTTTTGATGTGTTTGATGTTTTTAAAGTTTTTGATGTTTTTGATGTTTGCGATGTTCTTGATGTCTTGATAATATTGATTTTATTGATTTTATTGATGTTTTTGATGTTTTTGATGTTATTGATGTTTTGTTTTTGATGTTTGTGATGTTTGATGTTTTTGATGTTTTTAATGTTTTGATGTTTTTGATGTTTTTGATGTTTTTGATGTTCTTGATGTTCTTGATGTTTTTGATGTTTATGATGTTTTTGATGTTTTTGATGTTTTTGATGTTTTTGATGTTTTTGATGTTTTGATGTTTTGATGTTTTTGATGTTTTTGATGTTTTTGATGTTTTTGATGTTTTTGATGTTTTTGATGATTTTGATGTTTTTGATGTTTTTGATGTTTTTGATGTTTTTGATGTTTTTGATGTTTTTGATGTTTTTGATGTTTTTGATGTTTTTGATGTTTTTGATGTTTTTGATGTTTTTGATGTTTTTGATGTTTTTGATGTTTTTGATGTTTTTGATGTTTTTGATGTTTTTGATGTTTTTGATGTTTTTGATGTTTTTGATGTTTTTGATGTTTTTGATGTTTTTGATGTTTTTGATGTTTTTGATGTTTTTGATGTTTTTGATGTTTTGATGTTTTTGATGTTATTGATGTTTTTTACGTTTTTGATGTTTTTGATGTTTTTGATGTTATTGATGTTTTTGATTTTTTTGATCTTTTGTTTATTTTTTTTTTTTGATGTTTTTGATTTTATGACGTAGTTGATGTTTTTAATGTTTTTGAGTTCTTGAAGTTTGTGATATATTTGATGTTTTTGATATTCTTGATATTTTTGATGTTTTTAATGTTTTTCATGTTATTGACGTTTGTAATGCTTTTGATGTTTTTAATGTTTTTAATGTTTTTGAGGTTTTTGATGTTTTTGATGTTTTTGATATTTTCGATGTGTTTGATGTTTTGATGTTATTGAAGTTTTTGATGTTTTTGATGTTTGTGATGTTCTCGATGTCTTGATGTTATTGATTTTATTGATGTTTTTGATGTTTTTGATGTTTTTGATGTTTTTGATGTTTTTGATGTTTTTGATGTTTTTGATGTTTTTGATGTTTTTGATGTTTTGGATGTTTTGGATGTTTTTCATATTCTTGATGTTTTTGATGTTTTTGATGTTTTGATGTTTTTGATGTTTTTGATGTTTTGATGTTTTTAATGTTTTTGATGTTTTGTTTTTTTGTTTTGACGTTTCTGTTTTTTTTTTTTTTTTGTTGTATTTGATGTTTTTGATGTTTTTGATGTTTTTGATGTTTTTGATGTTTTCGATGTTTTTGATGTTTTTGATGTTTTTGATGTTTTTGATGTTTTTGATATTATTGATGTTTTTGATATTTTTGATGTTTTTGATGTTTTTGATGTTTTTGAAGTTTTTGATGTTTTGATGTTTTGATATTTTTGATGTTTTTGATGTTTTTGATATTTTTGAAGTTTTTGAAGTTTTGAAGTTTTGAAGTTTTTGATGTTATTGACTTTATTGATGTTTTTGATGTTTTTGATGTTTTTGATGTTTTTGATGTTTTTGATGTTTTGATGTTTTTGATGTTTTTGATGTTTTTGATGTTTTTGATGTTTCTGATGTTTTTGATGTTTTTGATGTTTTTGATGTTTTTGATGTTTTTGATGTTTGTGATGTTTGATGTTTTGATGTTTTTAATGTTTTGATGTTTTTGATGTTTTTGATGTTTTTGATGTTTTTGATGTTTTTGATGTTCTTGATGTTTTTGATGTTTTTGATGTTTTTGATGTTTTTGATGTTTTTGATGTTTTTGATGTTTTTGATGTTTTTGATGTTTTTGATGTTTTTGATGTTTTTGATGTTTTTGATGTTTTTGATGTTTTTGATGTTTTTGATGTTTTTGATGTTTTTGATGTTTTTGATGTTTTTGATGTTTTTGATGATTTTGATGTTTTTGATGTTTTTGATGATTTTGATGTTTTTGATGTTTTTGATGTTTTTGATGTTTTTGATGTTTTTGATGTTTTTGATGTTTTTGATGTTTTTGATGTTTTTGATGTTTTGATGTTTTTGATGTTTTTGATGTTTTTGATGTTTTTGATGTTTTTGATGTTTTTGATGTTTTTGATGTTTTTGATGTTTTTGATGTTTTTGATGTTTTTGATGTTTTTGATGTTTTGATGTTATTGATGTTTTTACGTTTTTGATGTTTTTGATGTTATTGATGTTTTTGATTTTTTTGATCTTTTGTTTTTATTTTTTTTTTGATGTTTTTTTTTATTTTATGACGTAGTTGATGTTTTTAATGTTTTTGAGTTCTTGAAGTTTGTGATATATTTGATGTTTTTGATATTCTTGATATTTTTGATGTTTTTAATGTTTTTCATGTTATTGACGTTTGTAATGCTTTTGATGTTTTTAATGTTTTTAATGTTTTTGAGGTTTTTGATGTTTTTGATGTTTTTGATATTTTCGATGTGTTTGATGTTTTTGATGTTATTGAAGTTTTTGATGTTTTTGATGTTTGTGATGTTCTCGATGTCTTGATGTTATTGATTTTATTGATGTTTTTGATGTTTTTGATGTTTTTGATGTTTTTGATGTTTTTGATGTTTTTGATGTTTTTGATGTTTTGGATGTTTTGGATGTTTTTCATGTTCTTGATGTTTTTGATGTTTTTGATGTTTTTGATGTTTTTGATGTTTTTGATGTTTTTGATGTTTTTGATGTTTTTGATGTTTTTGATGTTTTTGATGTTTTTGATGTTTTTAATGTTTTTGATGTTTTGTTTTTTGTTTTTGACGTTTCTGTTTTTTTTTTTATTTTTTTGTTGTATTTGATGTTTTTTTTTGTTTTTGATGTTTGTGATGTTTTTGATGTTTTTGATGTTTTTGATGTTTTTGATGTTTTTGATGTTTTTGATGTTTTTGATGTTTTCGATGTTTTTGATGTTTTTGATGTTTTTGATGTTTTTGATGTTTTTGATGTTTTTGATGTTTTTGATGTTTTTGATGTTTTTGATGTTTTTGATGTTTTTGAAGTTTTTGATGTTTTTGATGTTTTTGATGTTTTTGATGTTTTTGATGTTTTTGATGTTTTTGATGTTTTTGATGTTTTTGATGTTTTTGAAGTTTTTGATGTTTTTGATGTTTGCGATATTCTTGATGTCTTGATGTTATTGATTTTATTGATTTTATTGATGTTTTTGATGTTTTTGATGTTATTGATGTTTTGTTTTTGATGTATCTGTTTTTTTTTTTTTATCTTTTTTGTTGTATTTGATGTTTTTGATGTTTTTGATGTTTTTGATGTTTTTGATGTTTTCGATGTTTTTGATGTTTTTGATGTTTTTGATGTTTTTGATGATTTTGATGTTTTTGATGTTTTTGATGTTTTTGATGTTTTTGATGTTTTTGACGTTTTTGATGTTTTTGATGTTTTTGATGTTTTTGATTTTTTTGATCTTTTGTTTTTTTTTTTTTTGATGTTTTTGATTTTATGTCGTATTTGATGTTTTTAATGTTTTTGAGTTCTTGAAGTTTTTGATATATTTGATGTTTTTGACATTCTTGATATTTTTGATGTTTTTAATGTTTTTCATGTTTTTGACGTTTGTAATGCTTTTGATGTTTTTAATGTTTTTGAGGTTTTTGATGTTTTTGATGTTTTTGATGTTTTTGATGTTTTTGAAGTTTTTGATGTTTTTGATGTTTGCGATGTTCTTGATGTCTCGATGTTATTGATTTTATTGATGTTTTTGATGTTTTTGATGTTATTGATGTTTTGTTTTGATGTATCTGTTTTTTTTTTATCTTTTTGTTGTATTTGATGTTTTTGATGTTTTTGATGTTTTTGATGTTTTTGATGTTTTTGATGTTTTTAATGTTTTTCATGTTTTGACGTTTGTAATGCTTTTGACGTTTTCGATGTTTTTGATGTTTTTGATGTTTTTGATGATTTTGATGTTTTTGATGTTTTTGATGTTTTTGATGTTTTTGATGTTTTCGATGTTTTTGATGTTTTTGATGTTTTTGATGTTTTTGATGTTTTTGATGTTTTTGATGTTTTTGATGTTTTTGATGTTTTTGATGTTTTTGATGTTTTTGATGTTTTTGATGTTTTTGATGTTTTTGATGTTTTTGATGTTTTTGATGTTTTTGATATTTTTGATGTTTTTGATGTTTTGGATGTTTTGGATGTTTTTCATGTTCTTGATGTTTTTGATGTTTTTGATGTTTTTGATGTTTTTGATGTTTTGATGTTTTTGATGTTTTTGATGTTTTTGATGTTTTTAATGTTTTTGATGTTTTGTTTTTTTGTTTTTGACGTTTCTGTTTTTTTTTTTTTTTTTTGTTGTTTTTGTTGTTTTTTTTTGTTTTGATGTTTTTGTTGTTTTGATGTTTTTGATGTTTTTGATGTTTTTGATGTTTTTGATGTTTTTGATGTTTTTGATGTTTTTGATGTTTTTGATGTTTTTGATGTTTTTGATGTTTTTGATGTTTTTGATGTTTTTGATGTTTTTGATGTTTTTGATGTTTTCGATGTTTTTGATGTTTTTGATGTTTTTGATGTTTTTGATGTTTTTGATGTTTTTGATGTTTTTGATGTTTTTGATGTTTTTGATGTTTTTGATGTTTTTGATGTTTTTGATGTTTTTGATGTTTTGAAGTTTTTGATGTTTTTGATGTTTTTGATGTTTTTGATGTTTTTGATGTTTTTGATGTTTTTGATGTTTTTGATGTTTTTGATGTTTTTGATGTTTTTGATGTTTTTGAAGTTTTTGATGTTTTTGATGTTTGCGATGTTCTTGATGTCTTGATGTTATTGATTTTATTGATTTTATTGATGTTTTTGATGTTTTTGATGTTATTGATGTTTTGTTTTTGATGTATCTGTATTTTTTTTTTTATCTTTTTGTTGTATTTGATGTTTTTGATGTTTTTGATGTTTTTGATGTTTTCGATGTTTTTGATGTTTTTGATGTTTTTGATGTTTTTGATGATTTTGATGTTTTTGATGTTTTTGATGTTTTTGATGTTTTTGATGTTTTTGACGTTTTTGATGTTTTTGATGTTATTGATGTTTTTGATTTTTTTGATCTTTTGTTTATTTTTTTTTTTTATGTTTTTGATTTTATAACGTATTTGATGTTTTTAATGTTTTTGAGTTCTTGAAGTTTTTGATATATTTGATGTTTTTGATATTCTTGATATTTTTGATGTTTTTAATGTTTTTCATGTTTTTGACGTTTGTAATGCTTTTGATGTTTTTAATGTTTTTGAGGTTTTTGATGTTTTTGATGTTTTTGATGTTTTTGATGTTTTTGATGTTTTTGATGTTTTTGAAGTTTTTGATGTTTTTGATGTTTGCGATGTTCTTGATGTCTTGATGTTATTGATTTTATTGATTTTATTGATGTTTTTGATGTTTTTGATGTTATTGATGTTTTTGATGTTTTTGATGTTTTTGATGTTTTTGATGTTTTTGATGTTTTTGATGTTTCTGTTTTTTTTTTATTTTTTTGTTGTATTTGATGTTTTTTTTGTTTTTGATGTATCTGTTTTTTTTTTATCTTTTTTGTTGTATTTGATGTTTTTGATGTTTTTGATGTTTTTGATGTTTTTGATGTTTTTGATGTTTTTGATGTTTTTAATGTTTTTCATGTTTTTGACGTTTGTAATGCTTTTGATGTTTTCGATGTTTTCGATGTTTTTGATGTTTTTGATGTTTTTGATGATTTTGATGTTTTTGATGTTTTCGATGTTTTTGATGTTTTTGATGTTTTCGATGTTTTTGATGTTATTGATGTTTTTGATGTTTTTGATGTTTTTGATGTTTTTGATGTTTTTGATGATTTTGATGTTTTTGATGTTTTTGATGTTTTTGATGTTTTTGATGTTTTCGATGTTTTTGATGTTTTTGATGTTTTTGATGTTTTTGATGTTTTTGATGTTTTTGATGTTTTTGATGTTTTTGATGTTTTTGATGTTTTTGATGTTTTTGATATTATTGATGTTTTAGATGTTTTTGAAGTTTTTGATGTTTTTGATGTTTTTGAAGTTTTTGATGTTTTTGATGTTTTTGATATTTTTGATGTTTTTGATGTTTTTGATATTTTTGAAGTTTTTGAAGTTTTTGAAGTTTTTGAAGTTTTTGAAGTTTTTGATGTTATTGATTTTATTGATGTTTTTGATGTTTTTGATGTTTTTGATGTTTTTGATGTTTTTGATGTTTTTGATGTTTTTGATGTTTTTGATGTTTTTGATGTTTTTGATGTTTTTGATGTTTTTGATGTTTTTGATGTTTTTGATGTTTTTGATGTTTTTGATGTTTCTGATGTTTTTGATGTTTTTGATGTTATTGATGTTTTTGATGTTTTTGATGTTTTTGATGTTTTTGATGTTTTTGATGTTTTTGATGTTTTTGATGTTTTTGATGTTTTTGATGTTTTTGATGTTTTTGATGTTTTTGATGTTTTGGATGTTTTTGATGTTTTTGATGTTTTTGATGTTTTTGATGTTTTTGATGTTTTTGATGTTTTTGATGTTTTTGATGTTTCTGTTTTTTTTTTTTTTTTTTGTTGTATTTGATGTTTTTTTTGTTTTTGATGTTTGTGATTTTTTGATGTTTTTGATGTTTTTGATGTTTTTGATGTTTTTGATGTTTTTGATGTTTTTGATGGTTTTGATGATTTTGATGTTTTTGATGTTTTTGATGTTTTTGATGTTTTTGATGTTTTTGATGTTTTTGATATTTTTGATGTTTTTGATGTGTTTGATGTTTTTAAAGTTTTTGATGTTTTTGATGTTTGCGATGTTCTTGATGTCTTGATAATATTGATTTTATTGATGTTTTTGATGTTATTGATGTTTTGTTTTTGATGTTTTTGATGTTTTTAATGTTTTGATGTTTTTGATGTTTTTGATGTTTTTGAGGTTTTTGATGTTCTTGATGTTTTTGATGTTTTTGATGTTTTTGATGTTTTTGATGTTTTTGATGTTTTTGATGTTTTTGACGTTTTTGATGTTTTTGATGTTTTTGATGTTTTTGATGTTTTTGATGTTTTTGATGTTTTTGATGTTTTTGATGTTTTTGATGTTTTTGATGTTTTTGATGTTTTTGATGTTTTTGATGTTTTTGATGTTTTTGATGTTTTTGATGTTTTTGATGTTTTTGATGTTTTTGATGTTTTTGATGTTTTTGATGTTTTTGATGTTTTTGATGTTTTGATGTTATTGATGTTTTTTACGTTTTTGATGTTTTTGATGTTTTTGATGTTATTGATGTTTTTGATTTTTTTGATCTTTTGTTTATTTTTTTTTTTTGATGTTTTTGATTTTATGACGTAGTTGATGTTTTTAATGTTTTTGAGTTCTTGAAGTTTGTGATATATTTGATGTTTTTGATATTCTTGATATTTTTGATGTTTTTAATGTTTTTCATGTTATTGACGTTTGTAATGCTTTTGATGTTTTTAATGTTTTTAATGTTTTTGAGGTTTTTGATGTTTTTGATGTTTTTGATATTTTCGATGTGTTTGATGTTTTTGATGTTTTTGATGTTTTTTTTGTTTTTGATGTTTGTGATGTTCTCGATGTCCTGATGTTATTGATTTTATTGATGTTTTTGATGTTTTTGATGTTTTTGATGTTTTTGATGTTTTTGATGTTTTGGATGTTTTGGATGTTTTGGATGTTTTTCATGTTTTTGATGTTTTTGATGTTTTTGATGTTTTTGATGTTTTTGATGTTTTTGATGTTTTTGATGTTTTTGATGTTTTTGATGTTTTTGATGTTTTTGATGTTTTTGATGTTTTTGATGTTTTTGATGTTTTGGATGTTTTTGATGTTTTTGATGTTCTTGATGTTTTTGATGTTTTTGATGTTTTTGATGTTTCTGTTTTTTTTTTTCTTTTTTTTGTTGTATTTGATGTTTTTTTTGTTTTTGATGTTTGTGATTTTTTGATGTTTTTGATGTTTTTGATGTTTTTGATGTTTTTGATGTTTTTGATGTTTTTGATGTTTTTGATGGTTTTGATGATTTTGATGTTTTTGATGTTTTTGATGTTTTTGATGTTTTTGATGTTTTTGATGTTTTTGATGTTTTTGATATTTTTGATATTTTTGATGTTTTTGATGTGTTTGATGTTTTTAAAGTTTTTGATGTTTTTGATGTTTGCGATGTTCTTGATGTCTTGATAATATTGATTTTATTGATTTTATTGATGTTTTTGATGTTATTGATGTTTTGTTTTTGATGTTTTTAATGTTTTGATGTTTTTGATGTTTTTGATGTTTTTGATGTTTTTGATGTTCTTGATGTTTTTGATGTTTTTGATGTTTTTGATGTTTTTGATGTTTTTGATGTTTTTGATGTTTTTGACGTTTTTGATGTTTTTGATGTTTTTGATGTTTTTGATGTTTTTGATGTTTTTGATGTTTTTGATGTTTTTGATGTTTTTGATGTTTTTGATGTTTTTGATGTTTTTGATGTTTTTGATGTTTTTGATGTTTTTGATGTTTTTGATGATTTTGATGATTTTGATGTTTTTGATGATTTTGATGTTTTTGATGTTTTTGATGATTTTGATGTTTTTGATGTTTTTGATGTTTTTGATGTTTTTGATGTTTTTGATGTTTTTGATGTTTTTGATGTTTTTGATGTTTTTGATGTTTTTGATGTTTTTGATGTTTTTGATGTTTTTGATGTTTTTGATGTTTTTGATGTTTTTGATGTTTTGATGTTATTGATGTTTTTTACGTTTTTGATGTTTTTGATGTTTTTGATGTTATTGATGTTTTTGATTTTTTTGATCTTTTGTTTATTTTTTTTTTTTTTTTTTTTTGATTTTATGACGTAGTTGATGTTTTTAATGTTTTTGAGTTCTTGAAGTTTGTGATATATTTGATGTTTTTGATATTCTTGATATTTTTGATGTTTTTAATGTTTTTCATGTTATTGACGTTTGTAATGCTTTTGATGTTTTTAATGTTTTTAATGTTTTTGAGGTTTTTGATGTTTTTGATGTTTTTGATATTTTCGATGTGTTTGATGTTTTTGATGTTTTTGATGTTTTTTTTGTTTTTGATGTTTGTGATGTTCTCGATGTCCTGATGTTATTGATTTTATTGATGTTTTTGATGTTTTTGATGTTTTTGATGTTTTTGATGTTTTGGATGTTTTGGATGTTTTGGATGTTTTTCATGTTTTTGATGTTTTTGATGTTTTTGATGTTTTTGATGTTATTGATGTTTTTGGTGTTTTTAATGTTTTTGATGTTTTTGATGTTTTTGATGTTTTTGATGTTTTTGATGTTTTTGATGTTTTTGATGTTTTTGATGTTTTTGATGTTTTTGATGTTTTTGATGTTTTTGATGTTTTTGATGTTTTTGATGTTTTTGATGTTTTCGATGTTTTCGATGTTTTTGATGTTTTTGATGTTTTTGATGTTTTTGATGTTTTTGATGTTTTTGATGTTTTTGATGTTTTTGATGTTTTTGATGTTTTTGGTGTTTTTGATGTTTTTGATGTTTTTGAAGTTTTTGATGTTTTTGATGTTTTTGATGTTTTTGATGTTTTTGATGTTTTTGATGTTTTTGATGTTTTTGATGTTTTTGATGTTTTTGATGTTTTTGATGTTTTTGATGTTTTTGAAGTTTTTGATGTTTTTGATGTTTGCGATGTTCTTGATGTCTTGATGTTATTGATTTTATTGATTTTATTGATGTTTTTGATGTTTTTGATGTTATTGATGTTTTGTTTTTGATGTATCTGTTTTTTTTTATCTTTTTGTTGTATTTGATGTTTTTGAAGTTTTTGATGTTTTTGATGTTTTTGAAGTTTTTGATGTTTTTGATGTTTTTGATGTTTTCGATGTTTTTGATGTTTTTGATGTTTTTGATGTTTTTGATGATTTTGATGTTTTTGATGCTTTTGATGTTTTTGATGTTTTTGATGTTTTTGATGTTTTTGATGTTTTGATGTTATTGATGTTTTTGACGTTTTTGATGTTTTTGATGTTATTGATGTTTTTGATTTTTTTGATTTTTTGTTTATTTTTTTTTTTTTGATGTTTTTGATTTTATGACGTATTTGATGTTTTTAATGTTTTTGAGTTCTTGAAGTTTTTGATATATTTGATGTTTTTGATATTCTTGATATTTTTGATGTTTTTAATGTTTTTCATGTTTTTGACGTTTGTAATGCTTTTGATGTTTTTAATGTTTTTAATGTTTTTGAGGTTTTTGATGTTTTTGATGTTTTTGATGTTTGTGATATTCTTGATGTCTTGATGTTAATGATTTTATTGATGTTTTTGATGTTTTTGATGTTTTTGATGTTTTTGATGTTTTTGATGTTTTTGATGTTTTTGATGTTATTGATGTTTTTGATATTTTTGATGTTTTTGATATTTTTGATGTTTTTGATGTTTTGATGTTTTTGATGTTTTTGATGTTTTTGATGTTTTTGATGTTTTTGATGTTTTTGATGTTTTTGATGTTTTGGATGTTTTGGATGTTTTTGATGTTTTTGATGTTCTTGATGTTTTTGATGTTTTTGATGTTTTTGATGTTTTTGATGTTTTTAACGTTTTTGATGTTTTTGATGTTTTTAATGTTTTGATGTTTTTGATGTTTTGTTTTTTGTTTTTGACGTTTTTTTTTTTTTTTTGTTGTATTTGATGTTTTTTTTTGTTTTTGATGTTTTTGATGTTTTTGATGTTTTTGATGTTTTCGATGTTTTTGATGTTTTTGATGTTTTTGATGTTTTTGATGTTTTTGATGTTTTTGATGTTTTTGATGTTTTTGATGTATTCGATGTTTTTGATGTTTTTGATGTTTTTGATGTTTTTGATGTTTTTGATGTTTTTGATGTTTTTGATGTTTTTGAAGTTTTTGATGTTTTTGATGTTTTTGATGATTTTGATGTTTTTGATGTTTTTGATGTTTTTGATGTTTTTGATGTTTTTGATGTTTTTGAAGTTTTTGATGTTTTTGATGTTTGCGATGTTCTTGATGTCTTGATGTTATTGATTTTATTGATTTTATTGATGTTTTTGATGTTTTTGATGTTATTGATGTTTTGTTTTTGATGTTTCTGTTTTTTTTTTATCTTTTTTGTTGTATTTGATGTTTTTGATGTTATTGATGTTTTTGATGTTTTTGATGTTTTTGATGTTTTTGATGTTTTTGATGTTTTTGATGTTTTTTGTTATTGATGTTTTTGACGTTTTTGATGTTTTTGATGTTATTGAAGTTTTTGATGTTTTTGATGTTTTTGATGTTTTTGATGTTTTTGATGATCTTGATGTTTTTGATGTTTTTGATGTTTTGATGTTATTGATGTTTTTGACGTTTTTGATGTTTTTGATGTTATTGATGTTTTTGATTTTTTTGATCTTTTGTTTATTTTTTTTTTTGATGTTTTTGATTTTATGACGTTTTTGATGTTTTTGATGTTTTTGATGTTTTTGATGTTTTTGATGTTTTTGATATTTTTGATGTTTTTGATATTTTTGATGTTTTTGATGTTTTTGATGTTTTTAATGTTTTGATGTTTTTGATGTTTTTGATGTTTTGGATGTTTTGGATGTTTTGATGTTCTTGATGTTTTTGATGTTTTTGATGTTTTTGATGTTTTTAACGTTTTGATGTTTTTGATGTTTTTAATGTTTTGATGTTTTTGATGTTTTGTTTTTTGTTTTTGACGTTTCTGTTTTTTTTTTTTTTTTTGTTGTATTTGATGTTTTTTTTTGTTTTTGATGTTTGTGATGTTTTGATGTTTTTGATGTTTTTGATGTTTTTGATGTTTTTGATGTTTTTGATGTTTTTGATGTTTTTGATGTTTTTGATGTTTTTGATGTTTTTGATGTTTTTGATGTTTTTGATGTTTTTGATGTTTTTGATGTTTTTGATGTTTTTGATGTTTTCGATGTTTTTGATGTTTTTGATGTTTTTGATGTTTTTGATGTTTTTGATGTTTTTGATGTTTTTGATGTTTTTGATGTTTTTGATGTTTTTGATGTTTTTTATGTTTTTGATGTTTTTGAAGTTTTTGATGTTTTTGATGTTTGTGATGTTCTTGATGTCTTGATGTTATTGATTTTATTGATTTTATTGATGTTTTTGATGTTATTGATGTTTTGTTTTTGATGTTTCTGTTTTTTTTTTATCTTTTTGTTGTATTTGATGTTTTTGATGTTTTTGATGTTTTTGATGTTTTTGATGTTTTTGATGTTTTTGATGTTTTTGATGTTTTTGATGTTTTTGATGTTTTTGAGGTTTGTAATGCTTTTGATGTTTTTAATGTTTTTGATGTTATTGATGTTTTTGATTTTTTTGATCTTTTGTTTATTTTTTTTTTTTATGTTTTTGATTTTATGACGTATTTGATGTTTTTAATGTTTTTGAGCTCTTGAAGTTTTTGATATATTTGATGTTTTTGATATTCTTGATATTTTTGATGTTTTTAATGTTTTTCACGTTTTTGACGTTTGTAATGCTTTTGATGTTTTTAATGTTTTTGAGGTTTTTGATGTTTTTGATGTTTTTGATGTTTTTGATGTTTGTGATATCCTTGATGTCTTGATGTTAATGATTTTATTGATGTTTTTGATGTTTTTGATGTTTTTGATGTTTTTGATGTTTTTGAAGTTTTTGATGTTTTTGATGTTTTTGATGTTTTTGATGTTTTTGATGTTTTTGATGTTTTTGATGTTTTTGATGTTTTTGATGTTTTTGATGTTTTGATGTTTTTGATGTTTTTGATGTTTTTGATGTTTTTGATGTTTTTGATGTTATTGATGTTTTTGATTTTTTTGATCTTTTGTTTATTTTTTTTTTTTGATGTTTTTGATTTTATGACGTATTTTTTTTGATGTTTTTGATTTTATGACGTATTTGATGTTTTTAATGTTTTTGAGTTCTTGAAGTTTTTGATATATTTGATGTTTTTGATATTCTTGATATTTTTGATGTTTTTAATGTTTTTCATGTTTTTGACGTTTGTAATGCTTTTGATGTTTTTAATGTTTTTAATGTTTTTGAGGTTTTTGATGTTTTTGATGTTTTTGATGTTTGTGATATTCTTGATGTCTTGATGTTAATGATTTTATTGATGTTTTGATGTTTTTGATGTTTTTGATGTTTTTGATGTTTTTGATGTTTTTGATGTTTTTGATGTTATTGATGTTTTTGATATTTTTGATGTTTTTGATATTTTTGATGTTTTTGATGTTTTGATGTTTTGATGTTTTTGATGTTTTTGATGTTTTTGATGTTTTTGATGTTTTTGATGTTTTTGATGTTTTTGATGTTTTGGATGTTTTGGATGTTTTTGATGTTTTTGATGTTCTTGATGTTTTTGATGTTTTTGATGTTTTTGATGTTTTTGATGTTTTTAACGTTTTTGATGTTTTTGATGTTTTTAATGTTTTGATGTTTTTGATGTTTTGTTTTTTGTTTTTGACGTTTCTTTTTTTTTTTTTTTTTTGTTGTTTTTGATGTTTTTTTTGTTTTGATGTTTGTGATGTTTTGATGTTTTTGATGTTTTTGATGTTTTTGATGTTTTTGATGTTTTTGATGTTTTTGATGTTTTGATGTTTTTGATGTTTTTGATGTTTTTGATGTTTTTGATGTATTCGATGTTTTTGATGTTTTTGATGTTTTTGATGTTTTTGATGTTTTTGATGTTTTTGATGTTTTTGATGTTTTTGATGTTTTTGATGTTTTTGATGTTTTTGATGTTTTTGATGTTTTTGATGTTTTTGATGTTTTTGATGTTTTTGATGTTTTTGATGTTTTTGAAGTTTTTGATGTTTTTGATGTTTGCGATGTTCTTGATGTCTTGATGTTATTGATTTTATTGATTTTATTGATGTTTTTGATGTTTTTGATGTTATTGATGTTTTGTTTTTGATGTTTCTGTTTTTTTTTATCTTTTTGTTGTATTTGATGTTTTTGATGTTATTGATGTTTTTGATGTTTTTGATGTTTTTGATGTTTTTGATGTTTTTGATGTTTTTGATGTTTTTGATGTTTTTGATGTTTTTGATGTTTTTGATGTTTTTGATGTTTTTGATGTTTTTGATGATCTTGATGTTTTTGATGTTTTTGATGTTTTTGATGTTTTGATGTTTTTGATGTTTTTGACGTTTTTGATGTTTTTGATGTTATTGAAGTTTTTGATGTTTTTGATGTTTTTGATGTTTTTGATGTTTTTGATGATCTTGATGTTTTTGATGTTTTTGATGTTTTGATGTTATTGATGTTTTTGACGTTTTTGATGTTTTTGATGTTATTGATGTTTTTGATTTTTTTGATCTTTTGTTTTTTTTTTTTTGATGTTTTTGATTTTATGACGTTTTTGATGTTTTTGATGTTTTTGATGTTTTTGATGTTATTGATGTTTTTGATATTTTTGATGTTTTTGATATTTTTGATGTTTTTGATGTTTTTGATGTTTTTAATGTTTTGATGTTTTTGATGTTTTTGATGTTTTGGATGTTTTGGATGTTTTTGATGTTCTTGATGTTTTTGATGTTTTTGATGTTTTTGATGTTTTTAACGTTTTTGATGTTTTTGATGTTTTTAATGTTTTGATGTTTTTGATGTTTTGTTTTTTGTTTTTGACGTTTCTGTTTTTTTTTTTATTTTTTTGTTGTATTTGATGTTTTTTTTTTTGATGTTTGTGATGTTTTGATGTTTTTGATGTTTTTGATGTTTTTGATGTTTTGATGTTTTTGATGTTTTTGATGTTTTTGATGTTTTTGATGTTTTTGATGTTTTTGATGTTTTTGATGTTTTTGATGTTTTTGATGTTTTTGATGTTTTTGATGTTTTCGATGTTTTTGATGTTTTTGATGTTTTTGATGTTTTTGATGTTTTTGATGTTTTTGATGTTTTTGAAGTTTTTGATGTTTTTGATGTTTTTGATGTTTTTGATGTTTTTTATGTTTTTGATGTTTTTGAAGTTTTTGATGTTTTTGATGTTTGTGATGTTCTTGATGTCTTGATGTTATTGATTTTATTGATTTTATTGATGTTTTTGATGTTATTGATGTTTTGTTTTTGATGTTTCTGTTTTTTTTTTTATCTTTTTTGTTGTATTTGATGTTTTTGATGTTTTTGATGTTTTTGATGTTTTTGATGTTTTTGATGTTTTTGATGTTTTTGATGTTTTTGATGTTTTTGAGGTTTGTTATGTTTTTGATGTTTTTTATGTTTTTGTTGTTTTTGATGTTTTTGATTTTTTTGATCTTTTGTTTATTTTTTTTTTTTAATGTTTTTGATTTTATGACGTATTTGATGTTTTTAATGTTTTTGAGCTCTTGAAGTTTTTGATATATTTGATGTTTTTGATATTCTTGATATTTTTGATGTTTTTAATGTTTTTCACGTTTTTGACGTTTGTAATGCTTTTGATGTTTTTAATGTTTTTGAGGTTTTGATGTTTTTGATGTTTTTGATGTTTTTGATGTTTGTGATATCCTTGATGTCTTGATGTTAATGATTTTATTGATGTTTTTGATGTTTTTGATGTTTTTGATGTTTTTGATGTTTTTGAAGTTTTTGATGTTTTTGATGTTTTTGATGTTTTTGATGTTTTTGATGTTTTTGATGATTTTGATGTTTTTGATGTTTTTGATGTTTTTGATGTTTTGATGTTATTGATGTTTTTGATGTTTTTGATGTTTTTGATGTTTTTGATGTTTTTGATGTTATTGATGTTTTTGATTTTTTTGATCTTTTGTTTATTTTTTTTTTTGATGTTTTTGATTTTATGACGTATTTGATGTTTTTAATGTTTTTGAGCTCTTGAAGTTTTTGATATATTTGATGTTTTTGATATTCTTGATATTTTTGATGTTTTTAATGTTTTTCATGTTTTTGACGTTTGTAATGCTTTTGATGTTTTTAATGTTTTTGAGGTTTTTGATGTTTTTGATGTTTTTGATGTTATTGATGTTTTTGATGTTTTTGATGTTTGCGATGTTCTTGATGTCTTGATGTTATTGATGTTATTGATTTTATTGATGTTTTTGATGTTTTTGATGTTTTTGATGTTTTTGATGTTTTTGATATTTTTGATGTTTTTGATGTTTTTGATGTTTTTGATGTTTTGATGTTATTGATGTTTTTTGACGTTTTTGATGTTATTGATGTTTTTGATTTTTTTGAGGTTTTTGATATTTTTGATGTTTTTGATGTTTTTGATGTTTTTGATGTTTGCGATGTTCTTGATGTCTTGATGTTATTGATTTTATTGATTTTATTGATGTTTTTGATGTTTTTGATGTTTTTGAAGTTTTTGATGTTTTTGATGTTTTTGATGATTTTGATGTTTTTGATGTTTTTGATGTTTTTGATGTTTTTGATGTTTTTGATGTTTTTGATGTTTTTGATGTTTTTGATGTTTTTGATGTTTTTGATGTTTTTGATGTTTTTGATGTTTTTGATGTTTTTGATGTTTTTGATGTTTTTGAAGTTTTTGATGTTTTTGATGTTTGCGATGTTCTTGATGTCTTGATGTTATTGATTTTATTGATGTTTTTGATGTTTTTGATGTTATGGATGTTTTGTTTTTGATGTTTCTGTTTTTTTTTTTATCTTTTTTGTTGTATTTGATGTTTTTGATGTTTTTGATGTTTTTGATGTTTTTGATGTTTTTGATGTTTTTGATGATTTTGATGTTTTTGATGTTTTTGATGTTTTTGATGTTTTTGATGTTTTTGATGTTTTTGATGTTTTTGATGTTTTTGATGTTTTTGATGTTTTTGATATTTTTGATGCTTTTGATGTTTTTGATGTTTTTGATGTTTTGATGTTATTGATGTTTTTTGACGTTTTTGATGTTATTGATGTTTTTGATTTTTTTGATCTTTTTGATGTTTTTGATGTTTTTGATGTTTTTGATATTTTTGATGTTTTTGATGATTTTGATGTTTTTGATGTATTTGATGTTTTTGATGTTTTTGATGTTTTTGATGTTTTTTGATGTTTTTGATGTTTTTGTTGTTTTTGATGTTTTTGATGTTTTGATGTTATTGATGTTTTTGACGTTTTTGATGTTTTTGATGTTTTTGATGTTATGATGTTTTTGATTTTTTTGATCTTTTGTTTATTTTTTTTTTGATGTTTTTGATTTTATGACGTATTTGATGTTTTTAATGTTTTTGAGCTCTTGAAGTTTTTGATATATTTGATGTTTTGATATTCTTGATATTTTTGATGTTTTTAATGTTTTTCATGTTTTTGACGTTTGTAATGTCTTTTGATGTTTTTAATGTTTTTAATGTTTTTGATGTTTTTGATGTTTTTGATGTTTTTGATGTTTTTTGTTTTGATGTTTTTGATGTTTTGATATTTTCGATGTTTTTGATGTTTTTGATGTTATTGATGTTTTTGATGTTTTTGATGTTTGTGATGTTCTTGATGTCTTGATGTTATTGATTTTATTGAGGTTTTTGATGTTTTTGATGTTTTTGATGTTTTTGATGTTTTTAATGTTTTGATGTTTTTGATGTTTTTGATGCTATTGATGTTTTTGATATTTTTGATGTTTTTGATGTTTTTGATGTTTTTGATGTTTTTGATGTTTTTGATGTTTTTAATGTTTTGATGTTTTTGATGTTTTTGATGTTTTTGATGTTTTTGATGTTTTTGATGTTTTTGATGTTTTGGATGTTTTTGATGTTCTTGATGTTTTTGATGTTTTTGATGTTTTTGATGTTTTTGATGTTTTTGATGTTTTTGATGTTTTGATGTTTTTGATGTTTTGATGTTTTTGATGTTTTTGATGTTTTTGATGTTTTTAACGTTTTTGATGTTTTTGATGTTTTTAATGTTTTGATGCTTTCGATGTTTTTGATGTTTTTTTTTTGTTTTGACGTTTCTGTTTTTTTTTATTTTTTTGTTGTATTTGATGTTTTTTTTTTGTTGTTGATGTTTGTGATGTTTTGATGTTTTTGATGTTTTTGATGTTTTTGATGTTTTTGATGTTTTTGATGTTTTTGATGTTTTTGATGTTTTTGATGTTTTTGATGTTTTTGATGTTTTTGATGTTTTTGATGTTTTTGATGTTTTTGATGTTTTTGATGTTTTTGATGTTTTTGAAGTTTTTGATGTTTTTGATGTTTGCGATGTTCTTTATGTCTTGATGTTATTGATTTTATTGATTTTATTGATCTTATTGATTTTATTGATGTTTTTGATGTTTTTGATGTTATTGATGTTTTGTTTTTGATGTTTCTGTTTTTTTTTTTATCTTTTTTGTTGTATTTGATGTTTTTTTGTTTTTGATGTTTTTGATGTTTTTGATGTTTTTGATGTTTTTGATGTTTTTGATGTTTTTGATGTTTTTGATGTTTTTGATGTTTTTGATGTTTTTGATGTTTTTGATGTTTTTGATGTTTTTGATGTTTTTGATGTTTTTGATGTTTTTGATGTTTTTAATGTTTTTCATGTTTTTGACGTTTGTAATGCTTTTGATGTTTTTAATGTTTTTAATGTTTTTGATGTTTTTGATGTTTTTGATGTTTTTGATGTTTCTGATGTTTTTGATGTTTTTGATGTTTTTGATGTTTTTGATGTTTTTGATGTTTTTGATGATTTTGATGTTTTTGATGTTTTTGATGTTATTGATGTTTTGTTTTTGATGTTTCTGTTTTTTTTTTATCTTTTTTGTTGTATTTGATGTATTTGATGTTTTTTTTGTTTTTGATGTTTTGATGTTTTTGATGTTTTTGATGTTTTTGATGTTTTTGATGTTATTGATGTTTTGTTTTTGATGTTTCTGTTTTTTTTTTTATCTTTTTTGTTGTATTTGATGTATTTGATGTTTTTTTTGTTTTTGATGTTTTTGATGTTATTGATGTTATTGATGTTTTTGATATTTTTGATGTTTTTGATGTTTTTAATGTTTTGATGTTTTTGATGTTTTTGATGTTTTTGATGTTTTTGATGTTTTTGATGTTTTTGATGTTTTTGATGTTTTTGATGTTTTGGATGTTTTTGATGTTCTTGATGTTTTGGATGTTTTTGATGTTTTGGATGTTTTTGATGTTTTTGATGTTTTTAACGTTTTTGATGTTTTTGATGTTTTTGATGTTTTTGATGTTTTTAATGTTTTGATGTTTTTGATGTTTTGTTTTTTGTTTTTGACGTTTCTGTTTTTTTTTTTTTTTTTTGTTGTATTTGATGTTTTTTTTTTGTTTTTGATGTTTGTGATGTTTTGATGTTTTTGATGTTTTTGATGTTTTTGATGTTTTTGATGTTTTTGATGTTTTTGATGTTTTTGATGTTTTTGATGTTTGCGATGTTCTTGATGTCTTGATGTTATTGATGTTATTGATTTTATTGATGTTTTTGATGTTTTTGATGTTTTTGATGTTTTTGATGTTTTTGATGTTTTTGATGTTTTTGATGTTTTTGATGTTTTTGATGTTTTTGATGTTTTTGATGTTTTTGATGTTTTTGATGTTTTTGATGTTTTTGATGTTTTTGATGTTTTTGATGTTTTTGATGATCTTGATGTTTTTGATGTTTTTGATGTTTTGATGTTATTGATGTTTTTGGCGATTTTGATGTTTTTGATGTTATTGATGTTTTTGATTTTTTTGATCTTTTGTTTATTTTTTTTTTTGATGTTTTTGATTTTATGACGTATTTGATGTTTTTAATGTTTTTGAGTTCTTGAAGTTTTTGATATATTTGATGTTTTTGATATTCTTGATATTTTTGATGTTTTTAATGTTTTTCATGTTTTTGACGTTTGTAATGCATTTGATGTTTTTAATGTTTTTAATGTTTTTGAGGTTTTTGATGTTTTTGATGTTTTTGATGTTTGTGATATCCTTGATGTCTTGATGTTAATGATTTTATTGATGTTTTTGATGTTTTTGATGTTTTTGATGTTTTTGATGTTTTTGATGTTTTTGATGTTTTTGATGTTTTTGATGTTTTTGATGTTTTTGATGTTTTTGATGTTTTTGATGTTTTTGATGTTTTTGATGTTTTTGATGTTTTTGATGTTTTTGATGTATTTGATGTTTTTGATGTTTTTGATGTTTTTGATGTTTGCGATGTTCTTGATGTCTTGATGTTATTGATGTTATTGATGTTATTGATTTTATTGATGTTTTTGATGTTTTTGATGTTTTTGATGTTTTTGATGTTTTTGATGTTTTTGAGCTCTTGAAGTTTTTGATATATTTGATGTTTTTGATATTCTTGATATTTTTGATGTTTTTAATGTTTTTCATGTTTTTGACGTTTGTAATGCTTTTGATGTTTTTAATGTTTTTGATGTTTTTGATGTTTTTGATGTTATTGATGTTTTTGATGTTTTTGATGTTTGCGATGTTCTTGATGTCTTGATGTTATTGATTTTATTGATGTTTTTGATGTTTTTGATGTTTTTGATGTTTTTGATGTTTTTGATGTTTTTGATGTTATTGAGGATTTTGATATTTTTGATGTTTTTGATGTTTTTGATGTTTTTGATGTTTTTGATGTTTTTGATGTTTTTAATGTTTTGATGTTTTTGATGTTTTTGATGTTTTTGATGTTTGCGATGTTCTTGATGTCTTGATGTTATTGATTTTATTGATTTTATTGATGTTTTTGATGTTTTTGATGTTTTTGAAGTTTTTGATGTTTTTGATGTTTTTGATGATTTTGATGTTTTTGATGTTTTTGATGTTTTTGATGTTTTTGATGTTTTTGATTTTTTTGAAGTTTTTGATGTTTTTGATGTTTGCGATGTTCGTGATGTCTTGATGTTATTGATTTTATTGATGTTTTTGATGTTTTTGATGTTATTGATGTTTTGTTTTGATGTTTCTGTTTTTTTTTTTATCTTTTTTGTTGTATTTGATGTTTTTGATGTTTTTGATGTTTTTGATGTTTTTGATGATTTTGATGTTTTTGATGTTTTTGATGTTTTTGATGTTTTTGATGTTTTTGATGTTTTTTGATGTTTTTGATGTTTTGATGTTTTTGATGTTTGTGATGTTTTTGATCTTTTGATGTTTTTGATATTTTGATGTTTTTGATGTTTTTGATGTTTTTGATGTTTTTGATGTTTTTGATGTTTTTGATGTTTTGATGTTATTGATGTTTTTTGACGTTTTTGATGTTATTGATGTTTTTGATTTTTTTGATCTTTTTGATGTTTTTGATGTTTTTGATATTTTTGATGTTTTTGATGATTTTGATGTTTTTGATGTATTTGATGTTTTTGATGTTTTTGATGTTTTTGATGTTTTTGATGTTTTTGATGTTTTTGATGTTTTTGATGTTTTTTATGTTTTTGATGTTTTTGATGTTTTGATGTTATTGATGTTTTTGACGTTTTTGATGTTTTTGATGTTTTTGATGTTTTTGATGTTATTGATGTTTTTGATTTTTTTGATCTTTTGTTTATTTTTTTTTTTTTGATGTTTTTGATTTTATGACGTATTTGATGTTTTTAATGTTTTTGAGCTCTTGAAGTTTTTGATATATTTGATGTTTTTGATATTCTTGATATTTTTGATGTTTTTAATGTTTTTCATGTTTTTGACGTTTGTAATGCTTTGATGTTTTTAATGTTTTTAATGTTTTGAGGTTTTTGATGTTTTTGATGTTTTTGATGTTTTTGATATTTTCGATGTTTTTGATGTTTTTGATGTTATTGATGTTTTTGATGTTTTTGATGTTTGTGATGTTCTTGATGTCTTGATGTTATTGATTTTATTGAGGTTTTTGATGTTTTTGATGTTTTTGATGTTTTTGATGTTTTTGATGTTTTTGATGTTTTTGATGTTTTTGATGTTTTTGATGTTTTTAATGTTTTGATGTTTTTGATGTTTTTGATGTTTTTGATGTTTTTGATGTTTTTGATGCTATTGATGTTTTTGATATTTTTGATGTTTTTGATGTTTTTGATATTTTTAATGTTTTGATGTTTTTGATGTTTTTGATGTTTTTGATGTTTTTGATGTTTTTGATGTTTTGGATGTTTTTGATGTTCTTGATGTTTTTGATGTTTTTGATGTTTTTGATGTTTTTGATGTTTTTGATGTTTTTGATGTTTTTGATGTTTTTGATGTTTTTAACGTTTTTGATGTTTTTGATGTTTTTAATGTTTTGATGCTTTTGATGTTTTTGAAGTTTTGTTTTTTGTTTTGACGTTTCTGTTTTTTTTATTTTTTGTTGTATTTGATGTTTTTTTTGTTGTTGATGTTTGTGATGTTTTGATGTTTTTGATGTTTTTGATGTTTTGATGTTTTTGATGTTTTTGATGTTTTTGATGTTTTGATGTTTTTGATGTTTTTGATGTTTTTGATGTTTTTGATGTTTTTGATGTTTTGATGTTTTTGATGTTTTTGATGTTTTTGATGTTTTTGATGTTTTGAAGTTTTTCGATGTTTTTGATGTTTGCGATGTTCTTTATGTCTTGATGTTATTGATTTTATTGATTTTATTGATCTTATGTTTTG